>ML681963.1:75524902-75630620 GCA_007922195.1 Podocnemis expansa | reverse complement strand
GCAGGAGTGGCGTCGCCGGGGATTCCGGCCGGCACTTACTCCGGCCCCGGCAGCAGAGGGCTCCAGCCGCGCTCCGGGGCCCCCCCCCCAGGTTTGGGGCAGCGAGGGCTTTAAAGCCCCCAGGGTGAGGCGCCCCGCTGCCCTCTCCTGGCGGGTGCCTGCAGCCCCTGCAGGCACCAGCGGGGTAAAGCGCCCAGCGGCACTTTACCCCGCCGGTGCTTGCAATCCCCTCCCCAGGCAGAATATCATGTCCACACTGTGGACATGCTATTTTGCTGCCTTATTTCGAGGACAAAGTTTTTTGTCCTCGAAATAAGGTGTTTCAAAATAATCTGTTACTGTATTTCGTAACAGCTTGTTTCGAAATGTCTTGTTTCGAAACAAGCATACCCTGTGTGAACATAGCCAAAGAGAAGCTATGGCGCTTAAATTTATTTGCATATTTGACTGCATTGCTTCAGGGCTTAATAGGGACTTTGGATTTTTCTCTCATTACAACAGGTGATTGGACCTCATCTTCCATTATATGCTGTTACTCACTGTTTGAATCTTAACAACTGCTTTGATTTGCTGTTACAGTGAGACCTGATTGCATGACTTACATGCCCTTGCATTTATTTCCTCCCATTCTGTAAGTTCCCTCATCTTCAAAGCGTCTGACAAAGCAGGATTTTCTCCCACAAAAGCTCATGTGATAAATAAATTTGTTAGTCTTTAAGTGCCTTGTTTGTTTTACTTTCAAGAGACTAATTTGAGAAACTGTTACTCAGATTTGCTAGACGAGTGTGATCCAGATTCAGCCAGACATAAATTAAAAGATTCATCCTAACTTTCCTTAAGAAAAGTAATACTCTGTTACCCAAATATAATTTCAGTATATTTCATCTATACATTATCTCCCATCTCTGGCACAATTTTCAAATATCATCCAGCACTTAAGGACGAGGAACAAAAATCTATAGCAAATGCAATCCAATATGAATGTTTATGAAAATGTTAAGTAGATGGACTAAAAGGAATGGATATATAAGTATGCTTAATATTAATTAAACATTATTAAATCTTAAAAAGAGACCCATGAGGCAGATAAAATAAATTGGACACCAGTTAGAACAGATAAGATGATATTACAGTATTCAGATCTAATGTTTGTTAGAATTGCAGTTGAAATCATCTGACTCCAGTCACATGCTATGGGGGTGCATTAGATTAGGATCTCATGGAACAGTGAGTTGATGAACTAGCTGTTCCCTATGGAAGCTTTCACACCCTTTAATCACAGCTAAAGATAAGCTGGACAGACTTGTCTTAGAGCCCATGCATAGCTCTACACAGGGATCAAAAATCTCACCCCAGAATTATAGATATGACGCTGTTTCTAAAATCAAAGGTCCACACATCTATTTTTCATTTCCACCAGGTACAAGGTAGTTAGTAATGGGAGATCTATCTCTTTCTATAACATATATTGTTACCATTTTTTCTAGCATCTGATAGAGTTTAGGGATTACTTGAATATTAAAGCAATTATTCTATAATTGAGAGGTTTTCACTTCCTTTAGGCATTCTTCCACATTTCTGCTCTGTTTTAATTCACTTGGATGGAAAAGGCTATGATTGGGAGAGATAATGTCATTCTGTTTGCAGCACAGTGTCTTGTAAGAGAAAGTTCAATCAAGTTTATGAGCAGGTCACGGTAATGACCTTGCCCTAATGATGGATGAAAATCCTCAGGTGGATTCTGTCCCAGCATTTGTTTAAATCCTTTAGATCCCCCTATAGTTTTGTTACCGAGAATTCTTAGGAAGGAGGGAGGGGGAGTGCAGGGGATGGAATGGAAAAGGGATCGTTGATGTTGACACTTAAAATCATGTTCTTGTCAACAGTGCTGTGCGAAATTAGGAAGTTTTGCGTGAACTGTTTTGAAATTTGCTTTACTTGGGTGTCCATCCCCTAGGTTTTATGCTGAGTTTGGTGTCAAAACAACCCAAACCTCAAAGGAAACCAAAACCGAAAACAAAGCTGGGCCTAGTTTGGAGTCAAATCTATAGAAAACTGCTATGTTTTCTAGGATTTCCACCTGCAACTATACATTTCTCTTTAGCACCTGAAACTCCACTCTTATTTTCTTGAGGATCAGTACATGAGAGCTAAGTTTTTGAACTCTGACCAGGTTTCAGTTTTGTTATGGATGTTCCATGCTATGCTAGCAGTCAGTTTCGGTACAAGTGAGATGTAGACAATGTTTTGACCATTTTATTTGCATTTCAAAAGCATATAGTTACACAAAACAGCATAGATCATAAAGCAATTAGACATAAAGGACCAGGTTTTGGGTTTTCTCACACTGCTCCTGTGGAGTTCTTATCTGGGAAGAAGAATCTGTAGATCATAGCACAGAGATGATGTACAATATCCCTGTGTGTGCCACTGTACTCTGGCTGTTCTTAGCTGCTAGAAAGTTTGTTTGGACTTGTGGTCAGGTAGGAATAATTCAAACTATTCATTAGTGTTATAAAGGTAAATGATATACACAGAAAGTAACAGAAGGATATTCACAGTTCATTATTACACTAGTATTAGAAGGTTGAGTAATATTTGGTATAATAAATCAATCTGTAAATATATAGCAAATACTTAGCTTTCACTGGTGTCATTATTCACAAATAGCAATTAAATAGTCCCACAGCCTTCTAATATGTGGCTTCTCTCAATCAGATCAAGGGACATGTCTACACCAATGTTCCCTGTAAGCTGCACAGCAGCGTGGGCATGCAGCTCCCACTACTGTTCCATGCAGGGAACACTGCCAGCCGTGCATGGCTGGCAGCCACAGTCCCTTTCTGGCTGGAAGATAGTCTTCTGGCCATCTGAGAGTTTCCTCTGAGCCAGGAGTTTTTAAAACTCCCACTCAGAGTAAGGTCTCACTGAGCATGCACAGACACTCTGTCGGGTCGGTTGGAGGGTGGGATCAGACTGGCTGGAGGGGGACCAGAAGAAGGAGAGGGGTAGGTTTGGGTTGGAGGAAGGATCGAGCTGGCGGGGGGGGCAGAATTGCTATGCAGTGAACAAACTTTGTTGCTCAGCTGCATAGGCGGCTTAGAGGGAACATTGGTCTACACTATGGGCTTAAGTCGACTTAAGGCCACTTAAGTCAACTTAAACTGAGAAAACTCCTGCCCTGTAAGTCAACTTAAGCTTGTAAGGTGACTTACAGGGCAGGGCCCACCTCCTTCCCTGCCTCGGGGCATGATCGGGCTCCGGGTCCCCAATCCAACCCTGGGGCCCAATCTGGCTCCTGCTCTGTGATGAGGAGCTGGATTCACTTCCCAGCCCCTCTCCACCAGCAGTGGGGGTTGGCAGCTGGTTCCTGCAGCCTGCGCAGAGAGGCTGGGAGCCCAATCTGGCTTCCAGTCCCTTTTCACTGGTGGCGGGGGCTGGCAGCTGACTTCTGCTGTAGCTACTTGCAAGCTGCCAGGGGCTCATGGAGTCAGCTCCTGCCCTGGCCAAGCAGCCAGGCGCACGCAGAGTCAGCTCCTTCCCTGGCTGCCCTGACGACTTGCAAGTGGCCAGGGCAGGAGTCTGCTGCCAGGCATTGTGGCTGGCAGCACCGGCAAGGTGGCAGAGAGCAGTGGCAGAGACAGCAGAGTGGGGCTAGGAGCCCGATCAGGCTCCCAGCCCCTTGTCGTGGGTGGCAGGAACCAGCATCCAGCCCCCGCTGCCTACTGCAAGAGGCGGGGAGCCAGATCCAACTCCCAGCCACTTGCCAACAGTGGCTGAGGCTGGATCAGCCCCTGGAGCTGGATGGGGCTATGGCAGGGGGTGGACTTCAGGGGTATAGCTGCACTTTCAATTTAACCATCATTTCATTATAAAGTGAGGATTTATTATTTCAAAATGACCATTCTTTATTCTGAAATGAGGGAGTTCTCATATGGAAATAACGAAAGCTAGTATAGACATGCACTATTTAAATTGAAATAATCATCATTATTTCAATTTAAAGTGTAAATGTAGACATACCCTAAGAATATGTCCACACATAATTTAATTTGAATTAATGAGGATTAATTCGAATTAAATTAAAGCATGGCTACACTGGCTGTCATTAATTCAAACTAAGGAATTCCTTAGTTCAAATTAATGAAAGCTTACTCTGAAGTTATAAAACCTCTCTTGACTTCTAAGTAAGGGTTAATTTGAATTTATTACTTGGAATTAACCTAGTGTAGCCGTGTTAATTCAAACCAACCATTAGTTTGAATTAATGTTTTTTGACCTTCTTCCTCTGAGGGTGCCTATCTCTTCTATATATTGGGGGGGGCGTGGCCCTTCCTGGGGGCCATCTGGCCGTATCTCCCATGGTGCCCCTCTCCTAATTCAAACTAGCAAGTCCTGTCCATGGACATGCTAGTTGGAATTAGTTTTTCTAGTGGGGCCATGTTTGTTTGAATTAACTTAATTCAAACTGATCATTATTAATTCAAATTCATTAGTTTGAATTAAGTTAATTTGAACTAACCTTCTAAGTGTAGACATAGCCTAAGTGTCTCTTTATGGTGTGATTTTTGGTATTTCCAGTGTTAACAAAAGAAAAACACACAAAAAAGCCCCACCAAACCCAATCATGTCACATGTCCCACAATGGCTGAAGAAGTTTTCTGCCATGCAACTGTAATGGGATAAGGTTGAAAATATTTCCCTTCTTTTCCACACACCTCAGTTCCATAAAGTATGAACTAATTACATCTACCAAATTTGTGGATGACTTTAATTTTTTTCTTGTATAAAATAAATGTAAAATAAATAATTAGAGGGAGAGGTGTAATTAAATGAAATGGAGCAGTAATCACAGAAGGCTTGTCCATTCAACTCAATGACAAAAGCACCATCGATTTGAATAGCTCAGGGCTCTATTTTCACTTCTAAACTCCTACGATTTCTCTCAAGGAAACAGAAAGTTTCAACAAAGGGTATGGTCTCCCATTACTTAATACACAAATGTTTTGACTTTGTAAGAAAGAAACCTAAAGTAAAGAACATCTCTTGAGTTTGTAATGTAATTTCTGATAGACTTTAACTAATCTTTTCTTATTTAAGGTTTTATTCAGCGAGTCTTTTTTTAAGAACGTCTAGGATTTTCATATGCTGTGAAAGAACATCAGATAGGCTCATTTAAAAATCTAATTCATAAATAAGATACAGCTGTAGTTTAAAATGCTGCCAGGTTTAAAGGGATGATAATAATGAAAATAAGAAGATCATAACAATGGTCATATTGTGTCAAGCCAGTGGTCCGTCTAGCTCACTATCCTGTCTTCTGACTGTGGCCAATGCCAGGTCAGGTCAATGCTTTAGGAAGGAATGAATGGAACAGGTAACCATCAAGTGACCCATCCTGTCTGCCATTCCCAGTCTCTGGCAAACAGCAATCCCTATCTGTCCTGGCTAATAACCATTGGTGGACTTATCCTCCATGTAGGGGCATCGCTAGTGCTGGACACACAGGGCTCATGCCCCGAGTCTCAGTGCCAGTGCCCCGGGTCTCCTGGAGACCCAGCTGCTGTTGGCCCAATGTGGCCTCCCTCTGGCAGCAGCCTGCCCAGGGCCTTCCCTTGGGGGGTCGGGGCCCAGGGCCAATTGGCCAACGTGGGCCCCCCCCCCGGCCAGTCCATCCTGGGGGTGGGGCGGGACAGGCCGAGGCAGGCTGGCGTGTGGCCGGGGCCCTGTGGAGCTCCAGCTACCTGCCTGCCATGCACAGCGTCACCCTGCCCTGCCCCCTGGGCCAGAAAGACCGCTGTGGAGCCCAGCAAACAGTGGGGCCTGGGGTGATAGCCCTACCCCCAGGGATGGCCCTGGCCCCGCCCCCTCTGGCCCTGCCTCCAGCCCAGCACTAAACCTATTTTGGGGGCAGCAACTCCCCTGCCTCCATGAACTTATCTAGTTCTTTTTTGAAGCCTGTTATACTCTTGGCCTTTACTTCTAGCAAGGAGTTCCACAGGTAGACTGTGAATTGTGTAAAGAAATGCTTCCCTTCATTGGTTTTAAAAGTTTTGCCTAATAAAAAATCTCTATGAAGGATCAGAATCCTGTCCTAGGTTGAGCAGGTATAGATAAGAAGATAGAGGGAGAGTTTCTCTCATCCTCCAGCTCACCAGTGCAGAAGCTGAGCAGGATCTCCTTTCACGAGTAAGCAAGGCTGGAGAAGCTCAGGTGATCTACCTGCTGATATCTCACACACCTAAGGTAGGCTGGTCTATGAGTTTAGAGGCCTGGATAGCTAGAACTCTGTTTATATGATGCTGATGGCAGCAGGTGCTGGAAGGGATGGCACTGCACTCTTTTTTAAAGAAGAAAAGGAAGGATGTTGCAGTATATGTGTTTCTCCAGGCCTCTAGCCTAAGGCCAGTAGGATGGGCCAGGAATTCTCCTGGCTGCCCTTGGAGCCTGAAAGAGCCAGGGCAGGATATTTGCTTCTCAGGAGAAAAAATAAAATCCATGATTCAGCTCTTTTGGATAGATTGGATGAACTTAATCTGAAAGAAATGTTAATTAGACTGGAAGAAAATAAACAGGAGGAAAATAGGAAGACAGAAATCACAAGGGCATAGTCTACTTTAAATGATCATCTAATGCAAATATTTTCAAATAGGCATGAAAACAGTAAACATTTGAAATGGAATTCTGGAAATCTTTGACACTGTCCCCCCCCCCCATTTCTTTAGTTCTCCTTTCCAGTACAAACAACTACTCTGAAGCAGAACGTTTTCTTTAAACTAATCGCACCCAGGGCTACAGCCATTTTGGTACTACTAAAGAACACCAAGGGCATCGTTGGCATCTGCCACAGGCGGCACGTGCCCTGAGTCCCAGTGTCAGTGCCCTGAATGGCTGGGGTGGCCCCTGCTTCTCCCAGCCCCATCCCTGGCCAAGTATCCCGGCTGGGCTGGCCACGGCAATGCCTGCCTCTCCCGGCCCAAATCGCCTGCGGCAGCCACTGCCTCGCCCAGCCCTGTCCCCAGCTGGGGATTGGGGGCCACGCTGGCAGCAGCAGGAGCCTGGGGCTCTGACTCCAGATTGGGGTCAGGGGTGGGGCTGGGGCCTGGGCCCCAGGTCTTTCCCTGGGACAACAATGCTCCTGAAGGATGCAATCCTGTAAGGTGCAGAGGACCCTCCATTCACTCAGGATAGGGGGACAAAGGGTGATCAGCACCTTGCAGGACTAGGCTCATAGCACAGAACATAGCCTCAAGAGTTGGAAATTATGCTCTCTCATTGCCTCTATGGGTAATGGTTACATTAGGATCATTGGTAACTAGAATCATTGTTTTTGTTGTACAGCTTTACAACCATGACAGGATATAACAGTAGTTGAATTAATTCCTCACCTGCTATTGCAATATATGAAAATAAAATCTTTGACAGTAAGAAGAATAAGAAACATTAGTATTATCTGACCTGACTGAAAAGTGAAATGCAAATGACAGAGGTCAGCTGCTTTTGTGTGTGTCTAGACAAGATGCATACCACAGAACAGCTTGCAGGGCTGCTGGCTTATAGGCCATGGAAAGACAGGACAGACTGGTATAATGAGCTTTCTGGAAGCTGTGCTGGGAACTGGTTTCCACAGCGTCACTTCTTTAAAAGAGGCCAGTGACGGATTAAGGTATGGCTTAGACTGACCTAATCTATGCTACCCCAAGCCTGGTCATGGGGGCAGGCAGGAAATTAGCATAATAAGATCCTGATTACCTTGAGTCTGGGTGAAGGAAAAGTGGTGACAGGATTAATAATGAACTAAATAATAATGATGCCCATTTTATGGAGTATTTTCATCAGGAGATCTCAAAGCACTTTACCATCTTTTATCGCGTTGATTCTCAAACTGGTGGAGAGGTTGCAACACGGCTCTGAGGGGGTTGTAAATTTTGAGCCCTAAGCCCAGCCAGGCTATCTTAAAGTGCCACACAACTGCTTGTTGTTTTTTTATGGGTCTTTGAGCATCCCTGCTACTTCCAGCAAGGAACATGGGGGCAGGGGCAAGCGGGGGCACACATTCTACTCCACCTACAATATTCCTCTGTACCCCTCCTTGGAGTCTGGAGGAGGGGGAGCAGAGCAACACCAGGGCTCCCCACATCCAGATCGGTTTCCCGCTTGGGTAGTACTGTGAGGTAGAGCATCAGGAGCTGCTGCTTGCTGCCCTCTCCTTATGTAGTCCAAGTGGGGAAAGCAACCTGGATGCAGGGAACCCTAATATTGCTCCTTGCTCACAGGCCCATTGACAGATCCCTGGAGGTATGTAGATCAGTAGAGGCTGAGGGTGGAGCAAACAGCAATACCAGTCACTTTGTGCATGCAGGTCAGTTTCCTCAGGTGGGTGCAGGAGGAGGGGTGGAGTGATTAAAGGCAAAGGAGGAACAATATAGGGGTTGGGGTGAAGAGGGAGAGGGACTTCCACAGGGGCTGGTGACAAGGGGGAACACCCATGGGGTCACGCTCAGAGGCTTGCTGTGGGAAAAGGGACACCAATACAGAGTTGAAAACAACTGTTTTAACACATTTTCCTTACACCATCACCGTAGGTATGGAAGTGCTACTATCCCTAGTTTACTGGTGAGCAACCAAGAAACAAAGAGGCTAGGTAAGTTACCTAAGGTCACACAGGAAGCCAATAACAGAGCAGTGATATGAACACACACACACACACACACACACATACACACACACACACACAGTGCCTCAACCACTGTACAATCCTTCCCATTCAGACAGTCTTGATTCTAAACATGTCTATATTGGCTCCAGTTAAAACAAAATAAACCAAGACAAAAAATGTTCCAGACTTGAGATTGCCACCCCAAACATACTTATTCACTACAACTACAGTGTCCAACATGGCCACCACTCGCTACATGTGGTGAAATGGCTATTGACCTGTGGTGAATTGGTGCTTTACTTCTACCACCTATTTTTTTTTAAACACAACTTTTAATAAAATTCACTTATACATGTACCAGTTCAAAAAAGTGTCCACTTTTTGTGCCTTATGTGTAAAAGTGTGTTTGCACAATACAAAATAATGACGTTATCTTAATTTAGCAGCTCTCCACCCTTAACAATCACAGATTCATCTTTGGGTCCTATATGGCTGATAGTACTCGCATAAACTGCAATGCACTACACACAGCCAATGTTGTCGAATGTTGCACTGTGTAATTCAGAGCAACCTTAGCCAGCATCAAAGGTAATGCAGATGTCTTGACAATTTCTGAGAAGCTAACATAATGAATGCTGCATATGCCGACAAGCACAAATTTGTACCAGTAAGCTTTGTATCCATTTATCTTATTTATAATTATAATCACTCTAATTTTTATGTACTTATTAATGTACCATTTTGTTTGTCATGTGGTGAAAATATTAACACATTTGCCACAATATTGGCAAGTATGAAAAAAACTGTTGGACACGGCTGCACTAGAACAGGATTTAGACAGTCAATACCATCTGTTGATTTAGTCATAACAATTGTTTTCTGAGCATAAATTGTTTTCTTGATAGATTGGATAAGAAAGCCAGAAATAGTTTCTTGTAATACAGACAGGTCAATAAAGACAGAAGAATACAAGAGACCTTTTATTTTGGGAAAGGAAAAATCTAACACAGATTCCACATGAATTGTGTTCGGATCTTTTAGACTGGGAAATGTTAGCAAGCGGCACTGAGAGAACTAAGAAATCACAATTTTACGCTCTTCAGTATCTGTATATAAATAGCTGTTAAAAATATGGTTAATGTTTTAAAAATAAAAAGAGCAAAGCAATAAGATAAAAAGATGATTTATCCCATGGCCACTGTGCTTCGAACTGACCAGAGAAAGTAATCTAATCAGACTTTATTAAACTGATTCTGCAGTACATCCCTTATGCCTGGGAGCATTGTCTGAGCTGGTCTGAAGTCTAATCCTACGTTAGGAGTCTGGCCAGCTATTTAGCCTTTCAAAGCAGAAATATAGCTACACACAATTTAATTGTTGTGACCTGCTTTTGTTAGGAAAAGCAAAGATTTTGATGATGGTGAGCAGCCGGGATGGGCTAAACTGGTGCCAAAAAGCTTGGATATGCCTGAACACAAACAGGGCCATCCCATGGTGGGAGCAGGGCCCAGGGCCAAGCAGCCTCGGTGGGGCCCCCATGCCCTCCATGCTAAAGGAGAGCATGGTGGGCTGTCCAGCTCTGTCCCCCCCTCCAGGAATCCTGGGCACCATATGGGGACTGGGGCCCACTGGGGATTCCTGGCCGGGAACACAGGCCACCTGCTGATGGGGAGCTAGCCTTAGCTGTGGCTGCTAGCCAGCCCCAGCCAAGGCCATCACGGCCGGGACCCCAGGCTGCTGCTGCCAGCATGTCAGCCAGGGACCCAAGGGCACCACTGGGAGCCAGCCCCCAGTCCCCATATGGTGCCAGGATTTGGTGTGGGGGGGGGCAGAGAGTAGAGCTGGATGGCCCACCACACTCTCCTTCAGAGAAGCCACTTGGTCTCACATATCTGCACCACCCCTGGGCCTGTCTGTTCCTCCCTGGGGGCAGGAAGGGCCCACAAAATGTTCCCCTCTCACCTCCCCTGCCTTTGGCCTACTGCCAAAGGCAGTGCAGCAGGGAGCAGGGAGATGTGCGGCAGTGGGGGAGAGCCATGATGCAGGGCCCATGTAACCATGGGGCCCGGGGTGATCTTCCCGTTTGCCCTCTCCACCTCCCAAGGATGGCCCTGAACACAAATAGATATCAGTCTTGTTCCCAGGCATGGTAGAATTGCTATCAGTCACCCACCACACAGTATAATAAGCTGCTGTTTAGTTGGAGCATTCATCCAAGCCAACCCTGAAATTGTAGCCTTATTCAAGGGCTTCCTTTTCCTTCAGATGCTGTCTTAGTTCAATAATCATTCTTTGACAAGGTGTCTATACTGTGAGCTATTCACTTTCTCTGATAGAGAAAAGGATCAACAGCAAATTCCTCATCTTCCAAACAGAGCAATGGAAATTATCCTCAAAACTTGCTAAGAATGAATTGTGGCTTGCCTTTTTCCTGGGTGTATGCAGGGGTGGGGGTGGGAGTGGGAGAAGAGAGGGGAACAAAGAGTGTCTCCCCACTCTGGCTATGTCTACACTGGCAAAATTATTTCAAGATAGCTATTTCAAAATAACTTTGCCGATATTAAATCTAAATAATAAATTCAAAATAGTGCGTCTTCACCAGACTCCTTCTCCTAAATGAAGCAGGAATTAGTATTTGGAGTTAGAGAGTCTACATTAGACTCTCTAATTCGAAATAGATTCCCCCCCAGACAGGTTTCCCTGCCTGGGGAGAGATGCCTCCTCCATGGCAGCCAGGGAACCCCAGGGAGGCCATGCTCCTATCCAGGGCAGCTAGGAACCCTGACGGGTCTGCGCTCCCCACCAGGGGACCCCGGAGGGGCCGCGCTCCCCACTACACAGCCAGGGAACTGGAGGTGCTGCTTCCCCCCCACCCCGCCTCCTGATCTGTCCCCCAGCCTCCCTATTCAGAAGGGGGGGCTAGGAGCCCAATCGGGCTTGGAGCTGTTTGCGGCACCCAGTAAGCAGCTCCCAGCCTGGTCAGTTTCACGGCTGTGAGCCCAATTGGGCTCCTAGCCCCCTGCTAGGACCCCCTGCCATTCTGAACAGGGAGGCTGGGGGGCAGATCAGCAGGTGGGGGGGGGAAGCAGCACCCCCGGCTCCCTGGCTGCGCAACAGGGAGCACGGCCCTGCTGGGGTTCCCTGGCTGCCCCAGCGGGGAGCACAGCCCCGCCTGGGCTCCTGGCTGCCACGCCTAGGGACTGTGTCATGGGAACAAAGCCCAGGGGAGCATCTGTCCCCAGGCAGGGAATCCTGCCCTGATCGGTGAGGGACCCCAGGCAAAATACAGCCTTCCAGGGCGAATCCCCTGGTAATTATTTCAAAAAAGCCAATTCCACATCTTAGAATAGCTTTTTTTGAAATAACTATTTCAAAAGATTTGCTTTTTCAAAATTAAAGCAGGTTTACCGATTTTGAAGAAGTGCTTCGGTTTTTCGAAATACACATCTGCTTTTTTTCGAAAAAGCAAATGCCTGCCTGGACACAGAAAAGTTTTTTCGAGATAAGCCTCCTTATCCCGAAAAAACTTTTCAGTATGCACGTACCCTCTTTGTGCACCTGGACAGGTCTCAGTCTCTGTGAACATTAAATGCTAAATCCTTTCCCCGCATGGAAAAAGATATCTCTTGGGAAAGGGATGAGAGAGGCACCTTTTCTCTGCACTAGTTCACTGTGCAGGGCCAGTGCACCCTGAAAAATAGTCTGCACTATGCTAAAGGAGGACATAAAGAAATGGACTCCATCCCATACACAACAATCAGTCTGGGAGAGACAGCAGCTCTTTTCTGGTGCTTCACCAGAGGTGGTTCAGTTCATTTTTTCCCACTGCACAGGGCTTTGTGCAAACAAAGTCCTTCTCATAAAAGCCTCTATACATGACCATTGCCTGGACATTGTCTTCACTAAAAACTTCTTTGATTTCTTAATAGCTGAATCCTTTCTCCCATCATCACTTCATCTCATCACTTGTCAAGCTGTCAGGAGTAGTTCACAGGCATCAGTAACAACCCCAGGATAGACTGTTAAGAAGCAGGACTCAAACTCCAAATTGGCCGAGAGTTCTTAGATTTCCTTAACAAGCGGAAAGAGAGCACTCCTCAAGCACCTTGTCATGGGGTATGTCCCCTCTAGTGTCCCTAGTGGGGAAAATACAAGGGGATACAAGTAGCAGGTAGGGTACCATTGCAGTCCTTTTAACGTACCTCATCAAGGCAGTACAGCCTAGGGGTTCAGTTCATAGAAATCCCTAGGTTCCAGGCAGCATGACCTTGCAGCCAGAGCCAGTGCAAGGCCCTGGGGTGCAGGGCAGTGCAGTCTAATGGCCAAAGTCAGTGCACGGTCTTTAGCTCCTGGGCAGTGTGACCTAGTGGCTGGAGTCAGTATAAGGCCTTCGGCTGCAGGGCAATGTGGCCTAGCAGCCAGAGTCAGTGTATGACCCTTACATTCAGGGCAGTGTGGCTCACTGGCCAGAGTCACTATGAAGCCCTTGGGTTCAGGCAGCATGACCTTGCAGCCAGAGTCAGTGGGGACACAGGGCTCCCTATAGGGGATGCAGTTCCCAGGTATGGGGGCTCAGGCCTTCTCGCTCCTCTGAGCCCCAGCCCAGAGCCCTATCAATGCTGGAGTTATGGCACCAAGTCAGCAGGGATCCAGGCCAAAACACACTGATGCAGTTCTTATACTACCCCTGGTCGTCTATCAAGGGCCCTCTGGGCTACTTCCTACCTGGCTTGTTGTGGTAATCCTTTTGCAGGTCTCCAAAAGCCACGGGCTCCACAGCGTCTGTCTCCAAGTGATTTCTGAGGTCACCCTGTTCCTCAGTAAGGCTTCTGGAGTCACTCCTGTTCTCAGGCTGTGGCTGAAGCCATTTCAGTTCAGGAGTTTCCAGTGGGTGTCCCTCCTTTTGCTGGTCAGCCCTGAATGAGCTGTGCTGCTCTCTTTTATACTGAGGCAGCATCTGGAGCACATCCAGCAGAGTCGAGGGGGCGAGTCTTCCACTGCCCATAGAGTGTGCTGAGCTTTTGGAGGGTGGGGTGGGACTACCCTGTCACACACCTTAACTGCCTAAACATGGAGTCACAGACAGTATACTTCAGTCTATCATGACACCCAGGCAAACTTGCCTTAGCCATAGATGGTCCCTTACACCAAAAAAATCACTATATTGAAATTATTTCTAGTCTTGAAGGATCAGTCACTTACCCCAAGTCTCTCACATCTTAGACCTCATATCAAAGACAATGCTTGTAGCCAGTCCTATGGTAAACTAAAGAAAGATGTATTAACTAAGAAAAATAAATGGATTCTTTGCAAGGTGAAAGCAGGTAAACATAACACACAAATGAATTACAGTCTTGAGTTCCAAAAGCTAATAGAAACTGCGGTTGACAAGTTCCAAAGGTATAGTCATGTTAGTCTAATTCAGCAAAACAAAAAAGGACTCTTGTGGCACTTTTAAAGGCTAACAAACTTTATTTTTTGCATGAGCTTTCATGGGCAAAGTCCTGCTTCATCAGAAGCCAAAGTGGAGAAAACTTACACTGAGAAAAAAAAAACTTACAATATAGCAGTGAAAGATAAATCCTGTAATTACATTTCACTGCATCAGGACAGATCACTTCAGCAAATCAAACAAGTTGTATAGATTCAAACACAACATATCAGAAAGTGGTGAAGTTGAGAGAGGTGGGAGTCACTGTTTGTAATGAAAAACAGGAGGAGGCCTGTGTTTTAAAGTTTAATGTTTGTAGTGGGAGAACCAGTTCATACTCTCATTGAGACCCATGTTGAAGTCTCAAGCTGCAGTGGGGAAGATCTAGTTTGGATACTTGGAAAATCCTTTTTCACTAGGAGGGTGGTGAAGCACTGGAATGTGTTACGTAGGGAGATGATGGAATCTCCATCCTTATAGCTTTTTAAGTGTGGCTTGGTTCTGCTTTGAGCAAGGGATTGAACTAGCTGACATCCGGAGGTCCCTTTCAAACCGAAACTTCTATCACACTATGGCTATGGCTACACTGGCATATTAGTCCAGACTAAGTGTTAGTTCAAACTAGAACACATGGTTACTTTGAATTCAAAAGTTCCTGGTTAGTTCGAACTAACCTGAGGTTAGTTAGGGCTAAACTCAAGTTTGCCTAACGTAGACATAGTCTATGATTTTATGATACAGGACTGGAAGGGACCTCCTGGATCAGAGATCTCTCCTGCTATCACATATAACCCTGTCACATATTCCCATTATACCAAGTTTTCCATTAAAACTGGTTAGGTTGTTTGCCTCCACTACTCCTATTGGAAGACTGTTCCAGAGGCTCACTCATGAGATGATTAGAAACCTTCTTCTAATTACTAGCCTATATTTATTCATCACCAGTTTTGTTTTTCCACTGTATTTGGGCCTTTTATCCTGCCATTCCAGTTACTTCACAACCGTCTCTATTTATCTGCATGTGCTTCCTTTGGTCATTCCACCACTTCCTATCATGTCAGCTTAGAAAACAAATTTGTCATCTGCCACAAAAATCTCCATGTTTTCTTCCATGCTGCGCCATTTGCACAAAAGCCCTCCTAAATTAGTCCATAAAGCTACACCCCTCTCCTCCTCATACTACTTAAAACCCACTTCTGTGACACACAGAAATCACTCAGGAGTCGCTATTGTCGGTCTGTCATTCTTGTCTATTTCAAAGTAAACAGTAGGTTCTTTGGAGCTGTCTCTCCTTGTGTGTTTGTACGATGGACCCTGATACTGATTGAGGTCTTTGGGTACTATCACAACACAAATAAATTTCATCTAATAGCATGACTTAATTTTAAACCATATTAAAGGCCTTCAGGAAACAAATTGTTAAAGGCTATGGGTAGAATGCTCCCTCTCACCACTAAAGGGTCTTGCTAGCCATCACACTTCCACCACTCTTCCTGATCTTTGCCAGTGCAAAGCTTACCCGCCCCCATCCCAATGTTACATCCACCTTTATCCCAGCTCCTTTAAAATGTCACAGCAATTTATGCCTATTGTCCATCCAATTTTTTTGTTTGCGTGCTGGCCATACATTTGGAAGGCTGCCTGGGGAGAGATGCCTAAGGGAAAAGCAAGCAAGCAAGCATAAAAATAACTTGGATTTCCTATATAATAAAAAATGAATGGGCTTAATGGGACCCCCTTCTTCCACATCACCGGCTGAATGTAACAGAAAAGAACGTCATTATCACTGTGATGTATGCATTTGTGATGTGAGAGATGTACTACTTACACTATAGTGCTCTGTACTGAGGTGCTGATCTGCTAGCAACAGCAAATCTATTTTTGGCATTGGATAGTGGAATTCTGCCTACTCACTATTTCACCTCTTCACGTTGGCTTCCTGTTGGCACACGGATTGTATTAACCATTTTGATTTTAACTAGTGATCAGCCAAAATTGCATTTTTGAGTCCAAACCCTTTCAAATTTCTGAATGTGTATGGGATTAAAATCCCAAGATAAGACACATCTTTTTTTATTTTAGTATGACATTGGGGCCAGAACTAGATAGGACCAAATTCCTTATTCTATTTCAGATCTAACCAAACTCCCCCCCTCCCCCCAACCCAGCTGTTCTCACAAGGTTTTTGGCTAAGGTAGCAGAAATCTCATAAGCAGAAGGAAGTTGCAATATTGCCACCTAAAGTGGCTGAAATCTCTCAAAATTTACTGATTTTTGACCCTGGGATATGTATAAGCTATATGGGGCAAGGTTCATCTTTTTTTGCTTCAGAGGTTCAGGAATTGTGTGTCTTGCATTTCTTACTTATGAGCTAGAGGAGAAGTTCATGCACTTAACCTTGCTTAAAACAGTGAAGCAGAATTTGGAAATATTCTTAGTGTAACTTGTTATGTTTACACATAAACCAGTCCTGGAATAGAAGTGGTCACACACAGTGTGCAGGCAATTCCATCTTTCAAGAATTTCAGCCAACAATGCCTTGTTCCAGGAAGAGACTCTTCCCAAGATCTTTTCTAGTTAAAAAAGATTAAGGCAGACAGCAAAGTCTCATTGTTTGCAAGAGGGCCTTAAAAAGAAAGATGCATCCTAAACTAAAAATGATGCTGCATTTCTTTGAAGACTGAACTGTGCTTTTCTGTCTGACTGTGTAAAATGGCACCAAATGGTCACACAGTCAGTAGTACTTATGAGGCATCTTTTTATGCAAGTATCACAAACACTACAAAAATAATTTCTTAATCTGTACACAACTGTGAGGCAGGTAAATTAGTATCAGCATTTTTATTTTGCAGATAGGCGTAAAGAGGTTAACTATCTTATTTACTCAAACCCACAGAAGAAGAGCCAGAAATAGACCCTCAGTTATACTGACTCCTAGCTGGAGTTTTAATCATTGAATTATGGAAGCACAGGGCTCAAAAGGTACGTCTACACTGCATCATTACCCCAGGGTTAGCGGAATTCAAGTCAGTTAACCCTGGATTAGAGGTGCTGACCCAGGGCTTGAAACTCTCCATAGATTGATAGCCCTATGTCAAAAGTTGTCTAACCTGGGCCTCCAGCATCCACACTGCAACATACAGACCCAAGTCAAATCAGCCATATCCCAGACTCCCTATCAGCCTTTCAAAATGTGGCTGCTTTAGCCTTATGCTGTACTACGAGAAGACTTGACCATCCACTCAGCAGGTTACAGAAAGTTTGAATGGTCAACCAACACAGCCTGCTGAGCAGTCTCTTCAGTTTGTAGCCTCCCAGCTAACGGAGTCAACAATAAGGAGGAGGTGTCTTTTCAAGAATTTCTCTTGCTTGTGCTTTTATTCTTGTGAGAAGAAATGGTCAGAGCTTCTGAGCACGGCTGATAGACATTTTAGTTGCATTTTCTGACCCACCAAAGGCACCTGACAGACCTTATGATGGAGCAGGAGAAAGGTGAGGTAGAGGAGGAGGAGGACCCAGGCATAACTGTCTGATGCTGTCTTCCACTAAATGATTCTTATATAGCTGCTGACCAGAGGTGGATTAGGAGCCTCTAGGCTCTCCCCCATCCCACCAGTGGGCCCCACCTGCCCTTGCCAGGGACTACAGCCCCCCCAGTCTACAGCCTTGCACTGTGCAGGAGGGTCAGCACTGGGGGATAGGGGCTGAAGTCCAAGGCCAGCCCTGGCCTGGCTGATTGGCCTCCCCAGAGCAGTGGGGCTGACCAGTGCACCTGGGGAGGCAAGGCTGATTGCTGCATGCGTGGAGGCTTCTGGTGTGGCCTGAAGGCCAGGCCAGATGCTGTACTGCATGGCAGCTGGCTCTGTCCCTTCCCTGGGGGTAGACTAGCCGGCTCAGGGGCATGGCAAGAGAGCAGAGCCCAGCCACTGGGCCAACCTGCCCTTCCCATGGAGTCAGAGCAGCCGGCCCAGGGGTGGGATGGGAGCGCAGTGCCCGGCCTCCAGCCCAGAGCAGCTTCACTCCCCCCTGCCAGTATCGCACAGTGGTGCCCCTCCAAATTGTGTGGGCCCCTGGTCACTGACCCTGTGGGCCTGTGCATTAATCCACCCATGTTGCTGAAACCTGTACATAGACTGGCACTTCTGCAGCAGCACCGTACAAACAGATTGGTAGGATAGTAGACTTGAGATTACCAACAGAGGATTTAGGATATTTGCATTAAAAAAGTATATTTCTGGCCTCCAATGTAAAGAGACATGCATGAGGCCATAGTTCCTAGTCCAAAAGTGGGTTGCTATAGCTATCTGGAAGCTGGCTACCCAAAATTCCTACAGATCTTTTGCAAACCAGTTTGGTGCTGCAAAATAGCCAAGGGTAAAGTGGTGACCAAGGTCTATGAAGCATTAAAACTTGTGGTTTACTCCATGACAGCAGGTGCAGAAGAAGCAATTTCTGAGTTTGAGAGCAATCTGAACTGTACTGAGGCCACTGATGGGAGATTGTGAGTACAAAACTACAGAGAGAACCACTACATTGTTATGCAAGCCCTCATGGACTACAGAGCACAATTTATGAATGGTCAGCATGGCTTGCACTGGGAAAGTCCATGGTGCCAGAAGTTGCCAATCAGGAGTCTTTTTCCTCTACAATGATTAGTACACACAGGGAGACAGGGCAAGGGAGGCGGGAGACATTGGGAAGTGGTAGGGTGGGAGGAAGAAGCAGTGGGGATGGGGGGTGAGCAGAGACAATGAAGGGGACAGTAGGGAGAAGAAGGGGGATGGAGTGGGGCAGAGAAAGGGTAGGAGAATACTGCAGGGTAAGCAGGAGCCCCGCACGCAATGTCCCCTCAGCAGCTGAAGCAGCTCCAGCATAAGGGTGGTCGCAGCAGCACCAGGAGGCGCCAGAGTGATGCTATTGTTACACCTGCAGAGGCAGTAGCAGCCAGTGACAGAGTAGCTACAACTCTCATGCTCAGCAGCTGGAGCTCCCACATTAAGTCAGTCCATCCTCCAGCCCCCAGCACTGGCAACCCATGTACCATTCCAGGTGCGTTGGGAGCCAGTGAGCCAGAAGAATGGCTTCAGCAAGCATGCAGTGTCACCCCTCACCCACAAATACAGCAGTCAAATGACACCTGTTCTTTTCCTCTGAATGCATGTATGACAGTGAGAGATCACTGACCCAGTCCATTCAGCCAGAAATTGAACCTACCACCTCTGGAGCTGGATACACCCAAGCAATAGGAGTCAGGACTGCATTGTGCTCCTACATTATGGATTTACATGGCTCAAAAGAAAAGACGAAATAGTAGCTTTATGAACGTGCTAGGTGTGGAGGGCACATAGGTTGTGGATCATTTCATTGCGTGTGAAGGGGTGGAGAGTTTAGTGCTTGAAGTCAGTCTTGTCTCATTGGGGAGCTAGACCCCCTGTGCCCGCTTATCAACACCCCACAAATGGGATGGTGAAGCAAACTCATCACAGTTCTCTATATCTATACACCCACAAAGACACTTGACAATAACCTATCTCAAATAACTATTAAGTTCAGTGAATTACAAGATTTCACAAAAAGATCTTCTTCAGTATACTCTTATGGTAAAATAACATAGTACACAATCATTTGATAGAACGGCTTATTTTTTGAGGGACTAGAGGGTCTCTGCCTGGGATGTCTAGATCCTGATTGTCACAGTATCATCTGCAAATTTTATAACCATACCCTCCACTCCATTATCCAACTCATTAATTAGAAATATTGACTAGTATTGGGCCCAGCACAGTACCCATCTTGGAAGCCATTCCTAGTTCAGCACTGAATTATTAAGAAGTACTCTTTGAGTACAGTTTTTGAACCAGCTGTGCAAGAAATAGAGCTGTTGATGCTAAAGTTTTATATTGTTTTGCTTTTGAGTTCAGTTATGTAAATAAAAAATTCTTTATTTGTAAATTGTACTTTCACAATTAAAAGATTGTAGTACAGTACCTGTATATGATGAATTGAAAATACTATTTTTTAATTTAACTTTTTAACAGTGAAAATATTTTTAAACAAAAATAATATAAAGTGAACGCTGCACACCTTGCACAATATGTTCTAATTTGAAATCAATATATCTGAACATTTAAAAAAATCCTAAAAATATGTATAAGAAACTTAAATTGGTATTCTATTATTGTTTAACAGTGTGAGTAAAACTGTGATTAATTGCAACTTTTTTCTAATCTAGTTAATTTGTCATGTTAATCGTTTGAATTAGCTGAAATTGATGGCTGTGGTCATTAATATAATAATATAACAAAAGCAGTTTATAATTCCAAAGACCATAACCCTCTCCAGAATTATGTATTTCAATTTTTCATTTCATGTCAGATTACACAGCTTTATTTAAAATCCTGGTCAATGCATGTGGGATTCCTTTAGTACTCTGATTCCTATATGCCTTTAGTAAATACCAAGCATCCTTGTTCTACACAATGGTTCTGTACTTCTGGGTAGATTTGATTGAGAAGGAAATGATCCCTATAATGGACAGCAAACACCTACCGACTGGCTCTACAGGATCTATATTTAGTGATAAACAGTGGCAGCAAAAGGAACATATTGTATTTTTCTTCTGCTCCAGTTAGTACCAAGTGTTAAGGAAATTAAGTGATACTGACTGTGGTATTCCTTGCACCAAAATCTTTGCAGAATGTGACATTGCAGTGTGCCTTCTAACTGGTGATACAAAGGAATGGGGGATGGGAAAGTGTTTCTATATAAAGCAACAGATTTTTTTCATCTCCCACCCCCACTCCCTTTTGTCCGTGGTTTGTAATGCTGTGATAATAATAGAGAGTGACAAGCCTTTATTTATAGTAGTGGAGAATATTTTTGTGCAAGTTCTGTTTTATAGAGCTTGTGAGGAAAGAAGAGGTTTCCCTACAACAGCAGCAGAGTGTTACAATAAATTAAGAGAGTCATTAGTTCAGAACCATTTCTACCAGTATAATCATGCAAATATGCATTACTAAAACTGATATCGTTTATTTCATTGCAGAGAGCTTAAGACTGGGCTCAGTTGTACCAGTTACTGAGCTCTCACATGAAGACACAAAGAGATAGTGTCCTTGTTGATGTAAACTGTCATAGCTCCATCATAGTCCCACCCAGTCAGCCTGTTCCAACACTGTTCTCCCTGGCTATACTGCATGAATGGATTCAGGCACTACATGGTAGAATGATAGGGAAAAGCCCAGCCTTCTCCAGGGGAGAAGGGGTTAACACAGTGAGTCCCAGAGAAGTCCTAGAGAAGCTAATAGAAACAGAGTACAAGTTTTTGAATTGGAGCAGCAGCCCTGTCTGTTTCCTGTTTGGTGACAGCAGAGCTCCTGGAAGGACCAGGAGAAGGCAAGGGGAGTAGGCATGGAGGATCAAGCGACATTCATGTCTAAGAAAGGATTAAATCTGTAAATGACCATGTGTAGCTAGATGGGTTCAGGGTATTTCTTTGTTTTGGTTCTTTTTTGGATTCCTCTGTGCTGAGAACATGTACCCCCCTCACTATCCTATAACTATCCAAGTTAATTCCCAGAGAAACAACTCTCTGTGATTCTTAACTGTTCCTCTTAAAGAAAAATTAACCCTTTAAAATAAGCTCTGGTTCTATGCTTTAAAAGATGTTCTGTGTGCACGTATCTCAGACTGCACAGTCAACTGTCTAAAGGGGATTCGGTTCCACTTTAAGCTGATATCACACCTGGGGTTCAATCATTCTCCTAAGGGATGAATAATGATTTGGGTACCTTGCAGGAAGGAATTCCCAAATGCGCCTTCCTAGTTTTCCAAAGAGGGTTTTTGCGTTTGGGTGCTGGCAGCAATACCACTCCAAGGCCACTGGAAATTGTAGCCTTAGAGAGTTTAAGACAGGGCTTTAAGGCCAGTGGTATTCCCCCATCTTCTGCATTTGGAGTGCCAGAGTGGAGAATCAATGTTAACAACTCCAATGCTGTATGTTACAAGGAAGTCTTTATCTCCTCTACAAACACAGATTGGGTCCTGGGCCAGATCGGGCTCCAGGTAGAGGGAGGGCATGTTTGGGGCTGCTTGCTGCAGGTGCCAAAATGCCTAGTTCCAGCACTGGCTTTATGAATCTTCCAGTACTTAATTCAGAGCACACTAAGTAAGAAAGCTTCTAGTGTTTCATTTATCTAATTGCCTTTTAATTTAATTCTTACTACAAGCCAGGTAACAAAAGAAGATTATAGAACCATTGTGGATCTCATCCTTTAAATTAATTTGTTGTCATTCTATTGAGAACTAAAACTCCATCAGGAAATTGTAAATAACTGTTAGCATAAGTGATCCTACATTTCCAAAAGTTCCAGAGTGGTAACCACATTAGTCTAGTTCAGCAAAACAAACAAGGAGTCCTGTGGCACTTTTAAAGACTAATAAATTAATTTAATGTGTGAGCTTTCATGGGAGAAAATCCCACTTCATCAGATGCTTTGAAGAGGGGGAAACTTACAGACTGGGAGGATAATAAATGCAGGGAAGTGTAAGTCACAGGATCAGCTCAGACTGTTTCAGCAAATCAAAGCAGTTTTTTAGATTCAAACAATATGGTACAACATATTAGAAGGTGGAGAGGTAGAGATAACCTTCAGATACCATCTCACAATACTTCAAAAAGAAAGATTCAACATGTACTTCTTCTGATGGTCAGAACAACAGACTGGACTTCTACATAGATTGTTTCTGCCACTGTGCACAGGCTGTAATCATGGACAAACATCTCTTGCACCATAAGCTCATCCATGCAGAATGCAATGCCATTCACAGCCTCAGAAACAAGCCCAAAATTATCATTAAGGAAGCAGAGAAAGGAGGAGCTGTCACCATCATGAATAATGGAGATGCTATCATCATCATGATTACAATTGAGAGACTCAGACAACTCTCTAACTCAGTTTTCTACAAACCACGTGTCTCTGACCTCACTGAGGAATACCAGAACAAACTATACCACCTGCTCAAGGAATTTTCTGAAGCAGCACAGGAACAAATCAAGATGGACAGACCCCTAGAGCCCTGACCAGGGATATTCTACTTGCTACCACAATTCCATAAACCTGGAAATCGTGGATGCCCCATCATCTCAGGCATTAGCACTTTAACAGCAGGCTTACCTAACTATGTGTACTCTCTCCTCAAACCCTACACCAATAACACTCCCAACTATTTTCAAGAACACTACAGACTTACTGAGAAAAATTCAATTGATTGGTGACCTTCCAGAAAACACCATACTGGCCACCATGGATGTAGAAGCTCTTTAGACTAACACCCTACACAAAGACAAATTACAAGCCTTTAGGAACACTATCCCAGATGATGTCACATCACACCTTGTGGCTGAACTTTGTGACTTTGCACTCACCCACAACCATTTCAGATTTGGAGATGATTTATATCTTCAAGATAGGCCACTGCTACTAGAAGCCACAAGGCCCCACAATAAGCCATCATTTTTATGGCTGACATAGAACAAAGCTTCCTCAGTTCTCATTCTCAAGTATCACTCCTCTACTTAGGCTCCTTTTATGACATCTTCATCATCTGGATCCCTGGAAATGAGGCCCTTGAAGAATTCCCAGGAGCATCACTGCCCCGGAAAAGGAGCTGGGGCACTGGCTCAGGCTGCGCCCCCTACCGAGATGCCATGCCCCCAGCCGGGGCCAGGCTGGGAGTGGCTGCTGCAGCCACGGGCAGCTCGGCCCGGATCCTCGGCTGGGGACAGGAGCAGCCACAGGCAGCTGGGCCTGGATCTCTGGACAGGGATGGGGCCGGGAGCGGCCGTGGGTGGCTGGGCCCTGGATCCCTGGCCGGGGCTGGGGCCGGGAGTGGCAGCCACGGCCGTGGATGGCTGGGCCCTGGATCCCCAGCCCGATCGGGTCGGAGATTGGAAGAGGCGGGGCCCCGCCAGACCCTGGGCACTGGTGCCAGCATTCGGGGCACAGGCCCCGTGTGCCTGGCGCCAGCGATGCCCCTGAGAAGTCCATAGAGATTTCAATAATTTCCACCCCGTGATCAAGCTCAGCCTGGATCCACTTTCTGGACACTACAGTACAAATAAGGGATGGACATATAAACACCACTCCATACCACGAATCTACTGACCACTGTAGTTACCTACACCCCTTGAGCTTTCATCCAACACACACCACACAATCTACTGTCTACAGCCAACCACTAAGATATAACCACATTAGCACCGTTCCCTCAGACAGAGACAGACACCTTTAGGGTCTCTATCAAGCATTCTTAAAACTACAATACCCACCCGGAGAAGTGAAGAAACAGATCAACAGAGCCGGATGAGTACCCAGAAGTCAAACTACAAGATAAGCCCAAGGAGGAAACAACAGAATGCAACTGGTCATCATCTATAGCCCCCAAATCAAACCTCTACAGCGCATCATAAAGTATATATAGTCTATTGTACAAGATGATTCCTTACTCCCTCAAGAGACTCACTAGTAATTACAGACCAAACAACAGAAACACTAAGGCATGCACATATCCCTACAACAAACCCAGCTGTCAGTTTTGCCCACATATCTGCAGAAATGACACTATCGTAGAACCTAATCAAACCAGCAACTCCATCAAGGGCTCATTCACCTGCTTATCCACCAATGTGATATATACCGTCATGTGCCAATAATGCCTCTCTGCCTTATACATAGGAGAAGCGGGACAGTCTTTGTGCAAAAGAATATAGGGACAAAAAATCTGACATGAGAAATAACATTAAAAAACCAACAGAGGAACATTTCAATCTCCTGCTCAGTCCATGGAAGATATGTTTGTTATTGTATTTAAGCAAGTTACTTACAAATCAAAACGTCAAAGAGAAACTAGAGTTAGAATTCATAAGCAAATTTGACACCATTCCCTTAGGCCTGAATAGAGATTTGAACTGGCTTTGTCATTACAATAAGTGACTTTCCCCTATGTCTACCTCCGCACCTTCTAATCTGTTGTTCCAGACTGTTTGAATCTAAACAACTGCTTTGATTTCCTCCCATTCTGTAAGTTCTCCATCTTCAAGTGTCTGACGAAGTGGGATTTTCTCCCATGAAAGCTCATGTATTAAATATATTTGTTAGTCTTTAAAAGGGCCGCAGGACTCCTTGTTTGTTTTACATTTCTGAAAGTGGCTGAATCTCATCATCTTTACCAAACATATTTTTAAATCAGACACGGTAGTAGCTACTATCCATTTGTACCCTGCTTTTCTTTCTAATCACTATCTAATGATTATCAGACTCTTTGGAGAGGTTATTTGAGATTATCCTGTTTTCACTGAGGTCTTCAAATGCTGTGAACCATACAGCGATGCCCACTTAGTCAATGTAGGTCTACATGGCTATGTCTACCTCTGCTTTTTTAGTTCAGACTTGCTAGTTGCTAAATTAGTCTGGACTAAGCTTGCTTAGTTCGGGCTAATTGGCTAGTGTAGAAAAACCTAAAGGACCACCTCTGGAGTCTATCATCAATATCAGCCTGAGCACTGTGTACAAATGGGAGCTAGGGCAACCATCAGATTCTCCATTGCCAGGTGCCTTGTGTAATCATTTACTGTAGTGCAAAGTGAAGACAACTGCTAGTCTTATTTCATACCTCCTTGACACTGGGGTAAATGACTAGCCAAAGTGCAGGAGCAAATGACCCATGGTGCTCTTTCTTCATAGGAGCTGAGGGCCTATAACTGAGTGCAACTTTGCCATTCTGAATGTCAGTTTACAGAATATATAGTGAGATCAGTTTGGGATAGAAGCAGATCTGGAATTATATGAGGAGGCTCTCTTCTCATTGACTGCCCAGAAATACATAGAGGGCTTTTATGGTCTGCTTGGTAAGCACAAGTTCAATCCAGATGTTGATGTTTTTTTAAAATAGATCATTTACACAGACATTCCCATCACCTTGACACAGACGTGCCCATCATCCTCACAATATCCCCATCCACTCCAACAAGCCTCCACCCCTCTAGGGCCTCCAAATATTCTGTATATGTCTACATTAGAAGAACTACAGTAGCACAGCTGTAGAGTAGACACTTCCTACATTGACAAAGGTATTCTTCCAAATAGGTATTTTGTGTGTAAATGTAGTGCAGGGAGCAGGTTGACATTACTACGGCACTTGTAACACAAATTTTTCCATAGCCCTGAGCAATGTAGTTAGGTCCCTCTAATTTTTAAGTGTAGGCTAGGCCTCTTATTTAACTCTTTCTCTACCGTATCCTCCTATTCCCATTGAAAGAACCAATGTGAAATGGGCTATTATCCCAGCAGCTAAGTTCCCAGAATCTCTGAGTTAATGAATATCCACACTTTGTCCAAACATTTTATGTATAGTAGTAAACATAAACATTCCAGTTAAATGAATAATGGAAATACATTTGAATGGACAATCTAAACTCTTCTTTTCTTACGAGTCACCATGATTACCATTCCCTTTTGGGTTTTCAGTGAAATAGCCTGTAGCCTGTGGTTAAAGAACCATTTCACCTACACCTACCTGGTAAATAACCATTCTATTTGCTTTAACTTTTCTAATACATAATGTGAAAATCATATTGTGTTTAAAAATCTCTGCTATATGTTAATATTACAATATAAATATTTTCAGGTAAACTACTGAAACATATTTGCAAGAGAAACTATGATTAAACTTCAAGAAATGCATTCCTTACCTTTCTCATGGTGGCATCTGTGACCCAGGCCTCCTGGGATAACCTTCTGAATGTGCTAAAATCAGGGCAAGCTGCAAAACCCGGGGTCAAACCCCCCAAACCACTGATGGGTGGTACTTAGACCAGTCTCCCAGTCAGTAACAAAACATGCTCCTCACTCCCCCACTCTGGTCATCACCAACCATAACAAAATAGAAGCAGCCCCCTTACTGCACATCAGTTCCTAAGGTCCCCTCTAGCCACTGGATCTCTTTATGAAATAGGTTCTCCTGACCCCAAAGGGCCAGCCACATCCCTCAGAACAATATACGCTTGGATCTTACCCAAAATACCACGCTGCCAGCCAATCCTTTAGTAACTACAATGGTTTAATATAAAAAGAAAACAAGCTACATATGAGAGATGTTAAAGGGTCAAAGTGAATCACATACATACAAATGATTTAGAGTCCATAGAAAACAAATCCTTGAAGATCTTGTAGTCAGCAGATTAGTCCCACTCCTCTGGTGTGCACCCAGCAGCAGCAGCAGCTGGGTGGATCTCAGTCCTTTGTTCAGTCCCAGAAGAATAGTTCTTCTTCGAGCGCTGCTCGGATGCATTCAGTAATAGGTGTCTCCGTGCCGGAGGGCCGAATTGGTCGGAAAAACTTGTCCTAGCCTGTCAGAAGAGGGGAGGCGGCTGCCGCCCCTCACGCCACCCACGGCTGTGTATACGGCCACCTCCCCACCCCCCTCCTCAGTTTCATTGCTTCCGCCTTACACATCGGATCTGGAATGTCCGCGCCTTGCAATTGCAAGCAGTCTGTCTCTTCGCCTTCGATTCACTGTCCAGAGGGGCACATCTCTTTGTGGATTAACTCCACCGTGAGAGCCCCAACACTGGACTGGAACAGCACATCAACAATGCCGGGGTTTAAACCCTGTGCCGAGTGCGGCAAGGCCTTCCCCTGGGACAACCCCCACAGGAACTGCCTCAGGTGCCTGGGCAAAGACCATATGGTCTTGGCACATTCCATCTGTCTCTCCTTTAAACTGCGAATGATTAAGAAGAGGGAACAGCGATGCCACACCCTAGCCTCAGAGGAGGCTCGGCACCCTTCACCCAAGGCTTCGGGTTCGAGCCCAGCACTGAGACCCAGCTCGGCGCCAGAGCCTACACAGCACTGCGCCACCGGTGGCCACTGCTGCCGTACCACCTTGGTGCCAACTCCGGCACCGCAGCGCCTACCCAGCGCCTCGGCACCTTGGCACTGTTCAAAGTCGCCATCAGTCAGCCCAGCACCACCGGCACTGGGTTCACCTCGGCACCGCGCGATATCATCTCCGGTGCCAATGACATGATACAGCCCGGCCTCACTGGTGCCAACCTCACCCCAGCACCGGCTGACTCCACCCTCAGCGCCACAGGGCCTGGTACGAAAAGGACAGGAATCTTCACACCCGAGCAGTCCTCCCTCCCCTAGTGAGGACTTGCCCGCGACTCATGCAGAGTCGCTTCTCGTCCCATCCATTCTGGAAGCGGTGGAGGCAGCATGAGCCCTGCTGCTCCTCCTGACTCCCCCTGCCCCACTTCCAATCAGAAGGGGCAAACCAGCCTTCTTTTCAAAGGCCTGGGTTCATCCGGGACGCTCACCCTTGCCATCCAGCCCCCTTGTCTTCCACCCCAGCAGGGGCTGACACGACTCCACCGACGGCACCGGGCTGGGAATCCCAATTCCCTTCCCCCACCTCCACCCCAGAAGAGGGACCTTCTAGGGGCTCCAAATGGCCCCAGTGCTGCACATTGGCACCATCACCCTTCCGGTTTTGGCTGCAAGAATGGTCCCCTGAGGGAACTCCCTCCCCTCTGTGGCAGGCTCCTGGTACTGTGCTGTCCCCAGCATTAGAGTCCTTTATGGGAAACCTTTTGGCGCATTTTGACCTGTTGCGCCGGGCTACGGCCCATTTAGGTATGGAGGTGGAGCCCTTGACTCTTCCCCCCGATACCCTGTTCAGACTGGCATTCACCTCCACGGTGCCCCAGCAGTCCCACCCCACCTGAGTGTATGGGACCTCGCACGCTCCCAGTGGCAGAGCCCAAGCTCCGTCCCCCTGGTGTTGGATACGGCGAGCATGAAATATCGGGTATCCGAGTCAGACTAACCCTCACTCGCGGGCCACCGAGTTCCTCCGAGGAACGTAGTCCCGATGGCAATCAGGGCCGGTAAACCTCCCAGGGACCCCCCACCAGGGAAACTAGGGAGCTGGATCTCTTAGGCTGTAAGGTGTATTCTTCATCCGCCTTCCAATTACAAGTGGCAAACAACCAGGCTATAACCAGCAGATACTTGCTGGATGTCTGGGAGGCACGTGGGAAGTTTAGAAGTGTGCTCCCCCGAGGCCTGGAGGAGGGCAACATAATATCTCAAGACCTCCTCCTTTCGGCTCACAATGCGGTGGACACCACTGCCCGCACCACGGCCTCAGCGGTCACCGTCCGCAGGGTAGCATGGCTTAGGGAGGCTAGAATGCCCCCTAACGCACAGCAGGCAGTTCTTGACCTGCCCTTTGAGGGGGATGTCCTGTTTCCCCCTGAAACCCTTTCTGTGGTGGGTACAGCCTGGGATCCTCGAGGAGAGGCCTAATTTTTTGGCCTTCTGCCTCCTGGACCCCCCCCCCCCGACTTAGCTTCGCACTTCCCCGGATGGGACAGCCCTTTTTCCTTCCCGCCTCACTCATGGCAGGAAGTGGGGCTTTGCCTCCTCTTCCCACAAGGAGGGGCCCCTCTGGTCGCCGCCACTCTTTTACCCTTAGGGTATAAGGGACCATAGGGTGTCACTGCCATAGATGACCAACACCCCCGCCCTTTCTTCATTAGGAAAGGCGGGTCCAGAAGCATCCATCCCGGTCCTTCCTTGTTCCTTCCCTTCCCAATCATGGGAGCAGGACTTAGATCGGGACGCCGGAGGCTGACAATACAATGACTCCTGCCCACAGTGCCAGTACCCCAGTACCATAGCTACCCCCCAACCTCCCACCCCTTAAGCAGTGATTTTCCCGAGGACGGAAACTGCCCCTCTTCTATTCCTAGCAGCCTTCCTTCCCGAAGATTCCCTGCCACGTTCCCCACCCTAACTCCTTGTAGAGGGATGGAGGCGCGTCTCGTTGTAGCCACAGCTGTTGTGGGGCTCTGAGACATGCACATCCGAAGCCTACCCACAACAGAACTGTGCCTGTGGCCATGACACGTGTCCCAGGTAGGCCCCCTTGTATACAGGTCAGGGGAAGGGGAGGGGACACCCCTGGTTGCATCATCATTTCTGCGCTGCGACCTCAACCCCCAGTGAACAGGAATCTCTCCTGTGCACTGAGGGGGACTCATTGGTGTAGCAGTACAGCTACCTAAATAGCCACTCTCATTGGGAAGGTATCTCTAAAGTGGGTTTTACCCCTGCATGGGCCCTAGGCCGGCCCACCCCTCCTCCCACCCTCGCAGGGTTCCACGTCTCTACCTTCTGGTAATCTAGGGGAACCAGGGGCCCACTCTAGGAACCCTCACCTTAGTCTACTCTCTTCGAGGTAGCCCACTCTTCCCCGGCCTCACCAAAGCACGGCCGGGGGCACCCCTTTAAACTCTGGGGAGAACACCTTGTTAGGACCATACATTGGGAAACTGCGAAGAGTCTAATCCCTTGAGTGCCTCCCACCCATATTTTTCCCGCCTCGGTATCCGCTGCCTTCTAGACAGCTGTCTACGGCAGACAAAAGGGCCCCTACTTCCGGGGCATTTGTATAACCTTCTTCCTCCATGGCCTACTCCCTAGTAGGACACGCCTCCCCCCCCCGGCTTCAACCCGGCCCTCCCCAGGGACCATCTCACTACACCACGCATAGTCCCTTAGTGCTACTGCGGTTCTCCCCACGTGCATTGGTGGTGCCTGGCAGTTCTGTGGTTCCCTCTTTTCTTTTTGAGTCACTGTTTACACCCACTGCCATCCGATGGCATGATATACAGAGGTATACATTTCTATACATCATGTAACAGTTTGGGGTTGTACCCTTTTATTCACCCTCTGGCTCCCCCTGGGGAGAAAACTTCGTTGGGTTTTCAGATCCTGGGGTGGCCTTCAGATGCGGCGGTTGCCACCCTATTACGGTTCCGTTCTCTAGCTTAGGAAGGAACCTTCCTTGGCAGCAGAGTTCTCCAATGTCCAGTATTGAAGAGTTTCTCCTTGGCAGCCCTGGCATGGGAAAAGGGTAACGGTATCCCTCCGGCAAACACTATAGATACTGTGTCCGCGGCCATTCACGGCTCTCCTTTGATTCTTCGGTTGCTGAGGGGCTGACTAGATGGTAGTAAGAGTTCTCTCCCATCCCTCTTCTCCCCCTCACACCTTAGTGAGAGCTTTGTGACGCAAACCCTGCAAGCTTAGACCAGCGGGGCCCTTTTTCACATTATAGCGCTCTACAGGCCCTAGTAGGACCAACTCACCAGCACTGCCTCAGGCCACCTTGTTATTAGTGACTTTTCCTCCTGTGAGAATTCGGTCATGGTGCTTGCTCGGCTGAAAATGTGCACTTCCGCGCTACCAGGTCATTAATTAGCATGCTGTAGGCCCCCGTCCTGCTTGACGTGACTCTATATGTCGCGGCTTAGTGTCTCGTGGTCTTCTTAGTCGCCCTCAAGCCCATCTTACGACCTTGTATTCTCATGTCTCTCTTTCAACCAGACAGCCTGCTTGGCCGCATCCTAGATAAGGGGCATTGTCATTTCCTTATTTCCCCTGCATACACTTAGTCACTAGATCAGTCCTCGACTACATGGCTCCTGCAAAGCCTTCGGGTGCTCTATGCCTTCCCTTTTCTTTGTTCTCGTGTGAGACATGCCCATGGGAAATAAGCAAGAAGAATTGATAATACTAGCACAGACAAGGAACTATGATATTGTAGGAATAACGGAGACATGATGGGATAGTGTGCACGACTGACACTCTGCCATGGATGGGTATAAACTGTTCAGGAAAGACAAGCAGGGAAGAAGAGGGGGAGGAGTAGCGTTATATGTAAAAGAGCTCTATGACTGTTCAGAGCTCCATTATGGAAGTTGAAGTGTGCCAGTAGAAAGTCTGTGGGTTACATTGAGAGGGGAAAGCAATAAGGGGAATGTTGTGGTGGGTGTCTGCTATAGACCACCACACCAGAAGCAGGAGGTGGATGAGGTGTTCTATGGACAACTAGCGGAAGCTTCTAGATCACAGACCCTGGTGCTCATGGGGGACTTCAATTACCCTGATGTTTGCTGGGAGGCCAATACAGCAGTGCATGGGCAATCCAGGAAGTTTTTAGAGAATGTTGGGGACAACTTTCTAGTACAAATGCTAGAGGAACCAACTAGGGATCTTGCACCGCTCGACCTGCTGCTCACAAACAGGGAAGAATTGACCAGGGACGTAGAGGTAAATGGCAAGCTAGGCAGTAGTGACCATGACATGGTTGAGTTCAGGATCCTGATTAAAGGAAGGAAGGAAAGAAGCAAAACACAAACCCTGGACTTCAAAAAAAGCAGATTTTGGCTCCCTCAGGGAACTGATGGGCAGGAACCCTTGGGAAGCTAATCTGAAGGGGAAAGGAGTCCAAGAGAGTTGGTTATATTTTAAAGAAACCCTGCTAAGGGCACAGGAAGTTGCCATTCCAATTAGGAGAAAGAACAAACATGTGAGGCAGCCAGAATGGCTTAGCAGAGAACTCCACTCTGAGCTTAAACATAAAAAGGAAGCTTACAGGAAGTGGAAGCTTGGTCAGATGACCAAGGAGGCATATAAAGATATTGCTAGGGACTGCAGAGATAAAATCAGAAAGGACAAATGGAGTTGCGGCTAGTGAGAGTTGTAAAGGATAACAAGAAGGGGTTCTACAAGTATGTTAATAACAAGAAGAGGATCAGGGATGGTGTAGGCCCCTTGCTGAATAGGGCAGGCATCTGTGACAGAGGATGAGGAAAAAGTTGAGGTGCTCAATGCATTTTTTGCTTCAGTTTTCACGGGCGGGGTCAGCTCCCAGCCCACTTCCATGGGTGTGGCAGATGGGAGAGAAGAAGACAGGCCCTTGGTGACGGAAAGTCAGGTTAGGGACTGCTTAAAGAAGCTGGATGTGCACAAGTCCATGGGGCCGGACGAACTGCATCCAAGAGTGCTAAGGGAATTGGCCAGTGAGATAGCAGCACCACTGGCCGTTATCTTTCAAAACTCATGGAGAATGGGGGAGGTGCCAGAGGATTGGAAAAAAGCAAATGTAGTGCCTATTTTCAAGAAAAGGAAAAAGGAGGATCCGGGGAATTATAGACCAGTTAGCCTCACTTCAATCCCTGGAAAAATTATGGAGCAGATTCTCAAAGAATCCATCCTCAAACACTTAGAGGAAAATAAAGTGATCAGGAACAGTCAGCATGGATTTACCAAGGGTAAATCATGTCTCACCAATCTCATCTCCTTCTATGATCAGATGACTGGTTTTCTGGATGCAGGAAGAACCGTTGATGTCATATACCTTGATTTTAGCAAGGCTTTTGATACAGTTTCCCACAGCATTCTCATTGGCAAATTAAGGAAGTAGGGGTTGGATAGGTGGACTATAAGGTGGATAGAAAACTGGCTAGGTCAACGGTTTCAGCGTGTAGGAATCAATGGTTCCATGTCTAGCTGGCAGCCAGTCATGAGTGGTGTGCCCCAGGGGTTGGTCCTGGGGCCGGTTCTGTTCAACATTTTAATCAGTGATCTGGATGATGGAATAGACTGCATTCTCAGTAAGTTTGCAGATGACACCAAGCTGGGGGGACCAGTAGACACATTGGAGGGCAAGGACAGGATTCAGGGAGACCTAGATAAATTGGAACAGTGGGCCAATAGAAATCTTATGAGGTTCAATAAGGACAAGTGTAAAATCCTGCATGTGGGACGAAAAAACCCCATGCACTGCTACAGGCTGGGAAACATTCAGCTGAGTAGCAGCAGTGTAGAAAAGGACCTGGGGGTCATGGTGGATGGGAAGCTAGATATGAGTCAGCAGTGTGCTCTTGCTGCCACAAAGGCCAATGGCATACTGGGCTGCATCAAAAGAAGTATTACCAGCAGATCAAGGGATGTGATCATTCCCCTCTATTCTGCACTGGTGAGGCCACATCTAGAATACTGTGTTCAGTTTTGGGCTCCCCACTACAAAAAGGACAGGGACATGCTAGAGAGAGTTCAGAGGAGGGCAACCAAAATGATTAAAGGGCTGGAGCACAAGCCCTATGAGGAAAGACTGATAGCATTAGGCTTATTTAGTCTGCAGAAGAGAAGATTGAGGGGGGATTTGATAGCAACCTTCAACTACTTGAAGGGATGCTTTAAGGAAGAGGGAGCTCGACTGTTCTCGGTAATAACAGAGGACAGAATGAGGAGCAATGGTCTCAAGTTGCGGTTAGGGAGGTCGGGGCTGGATATTAGAAAAAACTTTTTTACTAGGAGAGTGGTGAAGCCTTGGAATGAGCTCCCAAGGGAGGTGGTGGAGTCTCCATCTTTGGAGGTGTTTAAGGCCCAGCTGGACAAAACCATGACTGGGATGGTTTAGTGGGAGTGGTCCTGCCTCTGGCAGGGGGTTGGACTAGATGACCTAGGAGGTCCCTTCCAACCCTATGGTTCTATGATTCTATGATATGGCTGGTCTCTTTGCTAGCCTTTAGTATTCTGCTTCGAGCCCACGTGACATGGCCTATGCCCAGACATTGTAGCCTGCTGGTTACATTCCACGTTTTCCTCCTATGCAGGGCACCCACACAACCCGTTGTGTTAGGTTGCATCCTTCTCTCTAGCTCAGGTGACCTTGTCCAACCTGCTTATGCGTTCTGCCTCGGTGGGTTCGGTCTTGCCCTGTTCTGGGTTGACCCTCAGCTCTTGCTTCTTCTGGGCCATCAAGGCCCGCTCACCTCTTGGCTTAGGTGAGCGTCTTGCTGTGGGGTCTCTACCTTGCAGGGCGTGTTGCTGTGCTGAAGGCGGAAGTACCAACTCCACCCGCCATCCATCAGCATGGCTAGCAGTCACCTATTACTGAATGCATCCAAGCAGTGCTTGAAGAATGGTGGGTTACTCACTAGTATCCGTCCTTTGTGATGGGCTGCTCGGATACATTCAGGTCCCTCCCCTCCATCCGTGCTTCTGGAGTTGGTGACTCTAAGGAACTGAGGAGGGGGTGGGGAGGCAGCCATATATATAGCCGCGGGTGGCGCGAAGGGTGGTGGCCGCCTCCCCTTTTGTGACAGGCTAGGACAAGTTTTTCCGACCAATCTGGTGCTCTGGCACAGAGACACCTATTACTGAATGGATCTGAGCAGCCCATCTCGAAGAAGGATGGTTACTGGTGAGTAACCCACCGTTCCAGAAGCAGGTGTTGGTTGCAGATAGACTAGAGACTAAAGACAAAATGGAAAATGGGCAATGGCCTTTTTATCTCAGAGTCCTTGCCAGATCAAAATGGAGGTGGGCCATATGGTCAGTCTAGGTAATTGGTCAAACAGGTTTCCTCTTGGGCCCACTGTTCCTGGGAGTCCCCTCCTGATGGGCCATCAATATGACAATAGTTTGCCACACCCAGTCTGGGATTGCTTTAGCTTAAACAACTTGAGACATACATAAAAACAAATAAGTTTCTAATCTCCAATACAGGCATGATACCTACATACACATCATATAATCATTCCTAGCAAATTACAGCCTTTCTGTTGATACCAAACATGACATATCAAATATGGATAATTGTAAATATGAAATATCAATATGAAAAGCAATCATAAACAGTCTCCTAGACCCAGACAGTGTCACAGCATCATTGAATAAACAGATAGGAATTGTCAAGTTTCAGGATGAAAACAGGCGTTGGTGGAAGGTCTCAATCCATCTTGGGCTCGATAAACAAAAGAGGATTCATACCTCTTCCCTCCAATGTTCCACATTCTCTCTTAGTCGAACTTCTAATGACCTCTTCTTACTTTGCTTCTTGCTATTATGTCAAAAGCCCATGGTGAATTTGTAATTTATAAAGAATTTGGTACCCCAGATTAAACCAGAAGTTGTCCTAAATGACGTCCTACAAAGTACAATGAAAATTCACAGTATTTCTAGGGAGAGCTCATAATTCATATCTGCCAACCAGAATCAGCATGTCTGTTAAATCTTCTGAAAATGTTAACCCAACTATTGACAGATTCAAGTAAAGGTTCTTGGATGCCTTCCTGCTGACCCCAAGAACAGCTCAAACAGATTATTTCCCTCTCTTGTCAGTATCTGGTACATTAAAAATACTGTGGCATATTGTAGATTAATTTTATTTGAATTTACACCGTTTTATGTGTAATTTTCTGTCAGCTAAAAGCTGATTGAGGTACCTAATAAAGGGAAAAGATTAGAACGTGGGCAGAGGAATGTGGTCTGCCACAAAGATGAGGTCAAAGTCTGGCATTCTGCCATCTCCTCCCTCCACTCCCTCTTCCAGCAACACTGCTGCCCTTGACCCAGAACTCTAGTTCTCAGAAGGGCCTCCCCTCTAGGCAACCAGGCACAAAAGAAAACCAAATGGCTACTCTGTAGGAAGAGAAAAGTGTGGTGTATGTGATACCACAGCAAATGGCAACCCTGAACAGGAGTCAGGATGAAATTTAAATCTGACTATCTGACCTTTCAAACTCATGATTAATTGACTGAGTTATTGATTAGTTTTGGTATTTAGAAGGATACCATCGACTTAAAAATAATCTTTTTTTCTGTTTCGTGTTTCAAATAAAAAAATAAAATCACCTACTATTGTTACATACACCCAAGATTGCTTGAATTGGTGAGAGAAAAAACTATGTTAAGTTTGTTTACTTTGCACCATATATCAGCCTGATGATACAAAACAAAAAGTCACAGATCAGCTTTTTATACATAGTTTGTTTCCCCAGAATTTCAATCAGCTGTTAACTGAGTGGCTTTCACAGAACAACATGGAAGAGAAAAACAGGGTTTTTAAAAAAGAAGAATCTGGTTATAAGAACTCAAAAACCAGCAAGTACTTTCAAAGGCAGAGCAATACCTAAAACTATTTTCAACTTTTTTGCTTTGTTTTAAACAGATTATTAGATCTATGAAGCAAAGCACTCTACAAACCACACATGAAGTAAAATGTTTGGTGACCTTGGCTTTTGATGATATAAAGAACTAGGAGTTCTGGTCCTTTCACTCATCTGTCAGAGCAACCACTCAAAATGTGGAAAAACAGATAATCTATATCCTATAAATGTAAATCAATTATCATTAATTGAAATTTTATTCACAATCTAGAGTTCAGCAAAGCATTCAAATGAGTGACTACTCCTTTTAAAGCATTAGGACCACTAACATGCATAAATGCTTTGGATTCATCTACACACATGGCAACTAGCTTTTAACCCTCTCACTACTTTGGTTGGCGGCAGAAGAAACAAGGTAGCACTTTGAAGTGCCAATGTTTCCCCTGGCACCTAGCGGGTGCAAGGGACATGTTTGTGTGTGGGTCTGGGAGTACATAGTCTGTCATACCATTCCTACATGTGGCAGCAGCAGGAGGGTTTTTTTTTCTCTGTTTGTTGTAAAAGCCCAACATTTTCAGAGCAGATACATAGGAATCAGGAAATTAAGGGATCAGATTTCTCTTAGCCTAACTAATGCAACAACCATATGGCATTCTGCTTTCCAGCCCCGTCATCTATGGTAAAAGTTATCACAACTTCAAGACAGATGTAGATTTTAGATTTGCCACCTAATACCTGGGCCTGTGGCAGGTATGTACTAATTTACTGATTTTTCAGGTTCCAAATACACATGCAAGACCTCAGACTCTCAGCTAATTAGTGAAGACTAAACCTACCATGAAAATGACATATATAGGCAACCAAATGCAGAAATTTCTGAATATTCAGCAACATTAACACAGTATGTGGCCTGGTCTATATGTGGATATTAGTTCTAGTTCAAGATCAATTGAATTATTTGCTGCCTTTACCATTGCTAGTGAGGGTTTTCACTACTTAATAATAGAGAACAGCAACAATGTTTATTCTTGCCAAGTTCCAAAGGGGCAGCTATGATAGCCTAGTAAAGCAAAAAAAGCAGGGCATCCTGTGGCACTTAAAGACTAATAGATTTATTTATTGCATGACCTTTCATGGGAGAAAATCCCACTTTGTCAGATGCTTTGAAGAAAATAAATGCAAGTGTAACCTGCTAGGGTGGGCTCAAAGTCATTTATCTGCCCCTCTCCAGTGCCTCACAGAAAGCAGAGACCTGCAAAAAGCAGCTGGAGAGCCAGGATCTAGTCTGTAAAGGGGCTCACAGTGAAGACTGTTCAGAATTCATAAAAAAATAAACAAAAGCAATATACTATATTAAACATTAACTTTATAAACCTTCTATGAAAGCAGAAGAAATTATTAGTATACAGATCTATAATACATAGTGGTTATTTAGCAGTATCCACATGAGTCTGTTATAGTCTCAAATCACCAAGTCCAAAGGCTTGTGCTAGAAGCCAGCATCTCCCTCCTCTTTGGCAGCAGAAATCCTCTGTATGAGTCCTGGAAAACCTTTCTTCCTCTGCTGGGAGCACTGCTGTCCACACAGCTTACTCAGTCCACACTCATTTACGTACACACATATATAAAAAACCCTGAAGCAAAATGCCTCAGAGTGGGGAAAAACAGCCTGCTGTCTGTTCCTGGCTCAGCTTCTCCCTTGCACAGAGCACCAGCACTCTCCTCAATGCAACTGGCCTGGCTGCTTGATCTCAGACCCCTGACCACTGCGCCGGCAGGGAACCTTGCTGAGCATGCTCCAAACTACACAGAACATGCTGGAACTTCTGGGTCTAGGCAGCTACATCTGCCCAGCAACAGCGACACAGCAAGAGCAACTCAGACACCAGCAAAACTCTTAAAGAAACACTCCTCCTTTAAGCCCATGGGTTACACAAGGGAATGTAAGGCATGGGATCAGGTTATACAGTAACATCAAATCAGAGCAGTTGTTAAGATTCAAACCCTGGGAAACAGCACATCGAGGAGGATGAAGTCAAATTACCTCTTGTAATGGGAAAAGAAGCCATAGTCACGATTTAATCCTGCTTTCACGCAATCTAATTTGCATATTAATTCAATTTCAGCTGTTTCTCTTTGAAGTCTTGATGGCCCACTGACTTTCCTGAGGACAGCCATTAACAAATTATCAATGGAGAAATTAGAAAGATGGAAGTGCTCAGCAACTGTTTTTGGGTTTTGTTTTTTTTTTGTATTGTGATTTCTGATGTCAGTTTTGTGCCCATTTATTCTTCTGTGCAGGGACTATCCTGTTTGTCCAATGTATAAGGTGCAGAGGCATTTCCAGCATGACGACATAAATTGCATTGGTGGATGAGCAGATGAATGAGCCTTTGATGGAGTAGCTGGCTTGATTAGGTCCTATGATGATGTCTTTTGTGCAGATATGCGGACAAAGGCGTCGTGGTTTGTTGCAGGGATATGTGCCTGCTTTAATGTTTCTGTTGTTAGGTCTGCAGTTGCTGGTGAGTATCTGTTTAAGGTTAGGGGACTGTGTGTAGGCAAGGAAAGGTCTGTCTCCCAAGGCTTGAAAGAGTGAGTAATCATCTTTTAAAATAGGCTGTAGGTCCCTAATGAACTTTTGTAGAGGTCCGACTTGTGGGCTCTATGTGGTGACCAGTGGTTGATTCTGAGCCCACATGGGCATAAATGAGAGTAAATCTATTAAACTCAATAAAGTAACCTTGGCTAAAAAATGGTGTAAGAGAATAATCAGGACTTCTCTGTACAAATCTCTTGCAATCATGTTTCATAAGCAGTATGAGGCAGCAGAAGTGGTAAAACACATCCAGTACTACAGTAGCTGTCTCCTAAAATATTTGCAAGGGCAGAAAGTACCCCATAAGTTTTAGAATGTTTCTTTATATATCAACCAACCCTTCTTCCCAGTTACCACACATTGGCTATGTCTACACTAGAGGGCTCAGTTAAGCTGGCTTAATAAGGTCTTCTTTAAGTCGGCTTAAAGTAGACTTTGTTAAGCGGACTTAGAGAGTCCACCTTCAAAATACCAGGAGGCTTCCCACATCCACACTGGCAGCTGCTAGGTCACCCTAGGAAAGGTGTATGGTGGGTAGCTGGCCTGCAGTGCACCACAGCAGAAGTGCCCCTCTCTCCCGGCCACTCCTTTACAACAGCAAGTAAGTGATCACTCCACCCTCCATGCCGTATATGGCAACATGGAGCCCAAACAGGTCAGGGACCCTCAGTGTGCCCCAGCAATGTGCCAGCACACCACTTCACACCCTCCATGCATTGGCCAGACTCCTCCGGCTCTGGACCACATGCTGCAGGACAACTACCAGCATAGGGGCAGGCTGCAGCACACTGACATTCTCACTCTCTCTGGCTTGGTCTACACTTACAGTGTTAATTTGAATTGACTGAATTTGAACTAGTCAATTCGAACTAATAATTATTAGTTCGAATTCAGTCAACTCACATTGACACGACCAGACTAGAAACTCCAATTCAAACTAGCATGTCCATGAAGTGGATTTGCTAATTCAAGTTGGAGGAGGGGCACCATGGGAGGTGTGGCAACTTGGTCCCCAAAACGGGCCATGCCACCACCTAATCCCTTGCCGGGCTCCAGCACTCTGAGCCTCACACAGGGAAAAACATCACCTGCCCAGCTCTAGCCCCAGCGTGGCTAGAGCTGGGCAGGGGATGCTTTCCCTGTTCACCGCCCCCTACACAGCACTGCAGGGCAGGGGAGAAAGGATTCCCCCAGCCCTGCACTATGAGTGCGGGCTGGGGGAATCCCTTCTCTCCCACCCCTGCTGCGCTGAGTGTCCAGCAGGGGGAATTTCCCCTGCCTGCACTGAGTGCAGCAGGATGGGGGAAAAGAAACCCCTGTGGGCGCTGCAGCCCCACTGGCCACCATGGGGACAGGGCTCCCACTGGCCGCGCGCCAGGGAAGGGCCACCTGCATGCACCAATGGAACCCCACTGGCTGTGTGCAGGGAAGGAACCCCTGCACGTGGCAGGTACCCTGCTGTCTGCACATGGGGGAGGGACCCCCATGCACAGCTGGGCTTCCCCTGTCTGTGCACAGGGAAAGAACCCCTGCACATGGCAGGAGCCCTGCTGGCCATATGCAGGGGTCCTTCCTGCCACATGCGGGGGTTCCTCCCCCATGCACAGCTACCAGGGCTCCTGCCGTGCATGGGGGTCCCTCCCCCACACACAGGGGTTCCTTTCCCAGCTCCGGGAGTGCGGCTCCAGCCCAGGGAGAGGATCCCTTCTCCAGCCTGCAAGTGGGACTGGAGTGAGGGCTGGGGTCCCTCTTCCCAGCCAGGGGACAGGAACCCCATTGCCCCCCCCCAGCCCAATCTGGCTGGGGGGGTGGAAACACCTTTGGAACTGCTGGCACCCTGGGAGGAAGGTCAACCCTTGTCAATTGAGTGAGTTCAAATTGACATGGCCACAATGGGTCAACTCAAACTACTGGATTTCAATTGACCCAGAGTTCGAAGTCAAGTGAGGTTTGACCAATTGGAAATCAGCTTTCATTGATTCGAACTGAGGAGTTCCTCGGTTCGAACTGATGAAAGCAAGCGTGGCCATGCACTTAATTGAATTTGAATTGATTATCATCAATTCTAAATGTAGACATACCCTCTGGGAATGGTATGGACAAGGTGGCCTCTGTGCACGCATCCCTCTGGGCATGGGAAACTAGCAGCAACTGGTGGCACTGGATTGTTCTCACCATCTGGGAAGATGACCACTGGTTGCAGAACCTGCAGATGAGAAAAAGCACCTTTCTCTGGCTGTTGTCACCACCCCCACCTGCCCATTCTAGCCCTGCCACCCATCTCCCTCCTGTCCCCAACAAAATAAAAGGATGAATGAGACCGAGGATAATAGTATGACATATCTTTTGTTTACAAGGGAGATGGGGAGAGCTGTGGGGGTTCATGGGTTTGGGGGGGAGTGAAGGGAATTCAGGGAGTGAGGGGGATTTGGGGATTGAGGGGAGTGGGGGTGGAAGGCAAGTGCTTAGTGGCCTGCAGCCAGCCACCCCGAGTCCTGGGTCACCGGCAGGGAAGGCTGCTGCTGCTGGGATCCATTGCAGGAGGATCTTCGGCCTGATGAGAGCCCCTTCCCCATTCCAAGAACTCCAGGGCATGGGTCTGGCACTCCATGGCATTGTTCTGCCACTCCATCAGGTCACGCAAACAGTCCATTTGGGCCTGCTTGACCCGGTGGTGGGTGTGCTTCACCTCCCTATGCCACTCCCTGGAGAGATGCCCTCTCCTCCTCTGGGTCAGGGCTAGGCACACACTGGGCATGGCCAGTGTCACAGGTACAGGGGCTGCAGGAGAGAAGCAAAGAACAAGAGTTGCCCCAGTTAGATAATGCAGAGTGCAGGGTAATAGCAGCTGCTTTATCATGGCCATCCCCCTGCTTCCTACCTTGTCCTTTGGGACTGGGACCCCTTAGCATACACTGCTGTGCTCTGCTGCATGGGGTCTGTGTAGTGTCCAGGATGGTGAGGCCAAGGCAGCCCCATCCCGGGGATCTTTCCTGAGGCCACATGGCAATGGTGTCAAGTTAATGGTGTCTGGCCTTGACTGTTGCACCAATGGTGCCCCCACATGTCCTGCCAGGCCCCCGCCCCCCGTGGCTCGGGGCCCCCCCCCCCATATGCCACCTGCCCCTGTGCAGCTGTGCCAGTGCCTCTGCACCCCCCCACCCGGGGCCCCTGCCAGTCCCCAGGCCCTGTCCCCCACAGTCCCTGTCCCACCTGCCGGCCCCACAATGCCTGCAGGGAGGGAGCACTCACCAGCATGTGCACCAGAAGCCTGGGTCCCCTTGTCCGGGTTGGAGGGAGCCTCCTCCTGGGTCCCTGGGATGAGTTGCGTGCTGGCACTGTCTGGGGCTGGTGCAGTGCCCTGTGACAGGGTGCTGTTTTCCCCCTAGCTCAGCACTATGTCTTCATCCATCTAGCCCTCCTCCTGGTCATGGGGCTTGGCAGTATCGATGGTGCCAGCTGGCTGGTCATCATCAGCCTCCTGGCCCAGGAAGAAGTGCATCTGGGGATAATAGGGGCAGGTGGTATCAGCTGCCCCTGAGGGCCTTATGGCCTCCCAGACCCTGTGGTAGGCCTTGTGGAGGTTTTTGACTTTCACTCACACATGCTGAGTGGTGTGGATGTGGCTCCTTTCTGCCAGGACCTCCAAGATGGACCTATACACCTCCCAGTTCTTCTGATTTCCATGGAGCTGGGAGCATATGGCCTCATCCCCCCCCCCTCCACAGCCAGGAGATGTAAGATCTCCTTGTGGCCCACCTCCTGGCCTGCCTGTCTCTGCCCTCAGCCATGCCTGCCACACAGCCAGAGTCCTGGCTAGCTCTGGCTGTGGAGCAGGGTGCACTGGGCTTTACCCTGTCCTGGGACTGAGCAGGGCAGGAACTTCCTGGTTGCTAGGAAGGTTTCCAGGTGGCCAGGAGGCAAGCCAGTCGATTTAAGCCTAATGCCACGCTACATTGGCTTAAGTCAACTTTACAAGTGAGAGTTATTAAGTCGACTTAAGCAAACACTTAAGTTAACTTAATAAATTCCAAATGTATCCTGGGCTTTGCTTAAGTCGACTTAAGCCCCTAGTATAAACATAGCCCTTGATACCAAGCTGATGGATGCATAAGACCTAAATAAAATAGATTTGGAAATGAAGGGCTATATTCACAAGGGGATTTAAACACCTAATCCAGTATTTAGACACTATTCATAAAGCCTAGGACAGAGAAAGATTTGATACCTAACTGTCCCATGACAAGAGCATTCACTCTCTGGAGCAAGGATTGGATCCTCAGTGAGTGACTTTCAGGACTTACACTCACAGCTTCTCATTCCTCTTTTTGCTGGCCCATGAAAATGTAATTGTTTGTACAAAACGGAACAATGCAAGCAAGACAGATTGAGGAAGACCCATCCAGTATCCACTATACAAGGGCTTTACCTTCACAGTTTTATGAATGGCACATACATTTTGGAGTTAGGTGCCTAAGCGTCCTTGTAAACCTAGCCTGAAAAATCGAACCAGTTCATTCTTTAAATGTCAACCTGAAAACCAGTTTTACATTTCTAATGTGTATTATTTTTCTCAAAACAATTTGCCAATACAGCAAAATGTTTCAGCTGACCTAAATATGCACTTTTCAACCAACCAACCAACCAACCAAATAAATAAAGAGTTTGAGCCTGTTGTGGAAGACATAGTGTAGAGGTAAATGGCCCTATCTGAAATTGTTCCTTTTGTCACACCAACTATTATTTCAAAAGTACTCCAGGGTGAATTTGATTTCAGAATTACATCATTCTTGAGGATTGATTTAGATATGGGTTAAAATCAAAACCATTTTCATAAACCTCTCTGACTTGTGAGAGCTGGGGCAAATTAAGACCAGGAGTTGGTTCTGTAAAGTCAAATCTGACCAAGACTTTGAAAAACCAGAACCAGCTGCAGTTTTGCTCACCTCTATGCTAAATGGCTTAGACTTATTAAAAAAAATTCTTATTTTGTTGTTGAAATCCAAATTTGAAAAATCATTGTAAAGAAACCCTTCTTGCTCTAAAACCCTCCTATTTCAGGAAAATATTGGAACATTGTTGGTGTCAGTACAGATAACACCTCTACTTGTATGCTGCTCACTGACCTAAACTACATGAATAAAAGGGCAAGTGCAAACATGGTAGAATAAGATTCAGTGTTCCAGTAAGGAATAGATGCTTAATATTATTTGGCATTTTGCCATTCTGTTCAGAATTAAAAGATGGATTATTGTGGATTTGCTTTCTTTTAGGAATTAGGGCTGGCACTGGCTTAGCTTCAGTACTGCAGAGGTATTAACTGAAATGCATTTCTGTCTTACAGCTTCATCCCATTTAGCCACTGTGACTTTGGAGTGACTTCCAAAGCAATCCAATCAGAATGAGTTGGCAGATTAATGTTAACTTTCATGTCAGTACTGAAGGCAATGCAAAATGAAAATGCTGGAAGAGAAGGCACCACACCAGTCATACCACAGCTATAAATAAAAGTGGAGAATCTCATGTGAGCTAATGAGCCTTTGTTTAACCTACAAATGAGTAAATCATTAAAAACCCAGCTTTGTATGCATTAATCACCTTCACATTTGAATAAAAATGATATGATTGCTCCTGACAAGTACAGTATGTCATGTCTAAGGGTTCTTCTCTACTCATCCAAAATTTCTGACTCAGCCACAAATGACCTCCTCCCCACACACTCAACCTTTGCACCCACTGCGACTAATCATGATAAATGTTACCATAGCTCTGCAGGAACAGCACTGTCAAGATCAGAATGGGTATGTCTACACTATAAAAGCAAAGTCGACTTTATTAAGTTGAATTAGTTAGTCCACATTGCCTAAAGTTGACTTAATGGTAAAGTCGACTTTATAAGTGGACCTTATAAAGTCGACTTTATTGGACTCTAAAGTCGACTTTATTATCCTGCAGTGTAGACAGGGCTCTGTTTAAGTCTACTTAAAAACATAGTATTAGACGTACCCAATGTGATTTATTGTCACTATTTGTGTGTGCATGCTTTCCTTCCTGAAAAAAGTATATATGGAATACGGTCATGAATTATGCCATTATATTGAAAGGGTGGGACACCAGGGATGGAGTACAGTATAGATATAATTTAAAACATTTTCTGTCAATTGATTTACTTTTAATGTTTAAGAAGAGTCAGTTATCACAATTGTGGCAGAGCAGGTCAGGAGTGAGATAGTTTGTCCGAGCTATGTGGTAAAACTTACAGAAAGCCTGCTCAGACAGTATCTGACCGAAGCCTCGGCTCTCACCATATCACATTCTGTGATGATCATAAACTACCTTCAAGGTTTAAAAATACATTCTTCTTTTGACTCCATAGTACTAATTATGTGGAAAGTTATTTTTGGTCCTGAGATATCTGAATGATTTGCATGACTGATAGTCCACATTTGAAATTCCTGCCAAGAAATTCATGTTCTCTAAGAACACAAATGACACCAATATGCAGTATTAATGGATATTTGGCAGAACACATGCTATTGACCTAGATATAACACCATCAGCCGCAGTATAAGTCACTTGAGGCATTGCAAAAGGAAGCCCTGAACCATTTTCACCCAAATCACTTTACTTTCAGCAATAGACTGCAATTCTTTGGGTTCAGATAATTTCTTGCACAGTACAGTTGGTGGATCACAGACATTGAACTTTCCTAATTTACAAGTGTGGATATTCAATAGTAATTACACCCACAAAAAATAAATTGGGGTCAGCCCTGGTTAGAAATAATGTCCTTAATATTAATGCTGCAGTAAAACATCTACCAGTAGTATATGTCATTCTCAACTCTACACATCAGCAAACTGTGCTCATGAGTATCGTTCCAGTACCGAAACTAATTTTATTGTGCTTCTTATAATAACTTCTGTTTTTACTAGGATGATGTCACCCCTGTTTCATTTAATAACTAGACTCTGTTGCATCACTCTAACATTGAATAACACAGGAGAAGAATGCAAGCCAAAATGGGGAAAGAACTGGTTAAAGGATATTTAAATAAGTTAGATGTACTCAATTTGATTAAATTCATTTTAGGGTACTTAAGGAACTAGCTGAAGCAGGCTTAAAACTATTAGCAATTATCTCTGAGAACTCATGAAGGACAGGGTGAGGTCTCAGAGGACTAGGGGAGAGCAAACTCAGTACTTAATTTTTAAAAAGGGGAACAAAGAACACCAGTTGGTCTGACTTAAATACCTGGAAAGATACTGGACAAATTATCAATCAATCAATTTGTAAGCATTTATAGGATGATAGGCTAATAAGCAATAGTCAACATGGGTATGTTTATACTGGAGGCTTTGTTAAGTCAACTTAGAGAGTCCACATTCCAGACTCCTGTAGACTGCCCATGTCCACACTGGCAGCTGCTAAGTTGACTTAACGCTTAAGTTGACCTTATTAAGTCAACTGAAGACAATGTAGATGATGCATAGCCTTTAAGTTGACTTAATAAGATCGACTTAAGGGCTTTGCCCAGTTTACACTGGCTTAAGGCAACTTAATAAGCTTGAGTTAAGTGTTAAGTTGACCTTAAAAGGTGGTGTTATTAAGTCGACTTAAGGAAGCACTTAAGTCGACTTAATAAATTCCCAATGTGAACAGAGTTTTCCTTAGGTCAACTTAAGGAAGGTTAAGATGACCAAAGGCTTCCAGTGCAGACATACCCTTGTATTTGTCAAGAACAAACCACGACAAATCAGTGTAATGTTCTTCTCTGACAGGGTTTTGTGACCTAGCAAATGGGAGCAAGCTGTAGATGTGATATCTTGATTTTAGTAAGTTTTTCAACAGTCTCACATGACTTTCTCATAAGCAAATTAAGAAAATATGGTCCAGATAAAATTACTATAAAGTGTGTGCATAGGTAGTTGAAAGATGGTAGCCAAAAGAGTAATCATCAGTGGTTCATTGTTAATCTGTATGGTGCTACTAAGTGGGGGTCTTTCAGGAGTCTGTCCTGGATGGAATACTATTCAATATTTTCGTTAGTGACTTACACGATGGAGTGCAGCATATGCTTATAAAATTTGCAGAACATACCAAGTTGGGAGACATTGCTAGCACTTTGGACGATGTGATTATTATTTAAAGTTGGCTTCACAAATTGGAAGATTGGTCTGAAATGAACAAGATGAAATTCTATAAAGACAATTGTGAAGAAAATGACACTTAAGAAGTCAAAAAATGCAAAACTACAAAATGGGGAATAACTGGCTAGGTGGTAGTACTGCTGAAAAGGATTGAGGAGTTATAGTGGGTCACAAACTGAAAGAATCAACAATGTGAAGCAATTGCAAAAAGGCTAATTGGGGTGTATAGGAGGGGTGCTCACCCAAGACCAGTCCCAAAATGGTTAAGGATGCTGAAAAAGGGGCAATTAGTGAAAAAGGCAATATAAGTGGTGGAGGCTGGAGACATAACCCCTGACTGAAAGATGGAACTCAGCGGAATGGAAGGTGCTATACTAGAATAAAGCCAGGAAGGTGGCAACAGGAAGGGTTGTAGTGTGGAAGTCTTCAACCACTCTGTGTATTAGAGAGGGAATGAGGGAAACAGTATGCCCTCAGTGCTCAGTTTTGAGCAAAGAAGTCATCGGGGAGAACAAATTGGACAAATTCCTGTCATGGATGTTCTACATATAGTTAATTGTGTCTCAGTGCAGGGAGCTAGACTAGATAACCCCTGGAGATCCTTCCAGCCCTATATTTCTATGTGTTATACCCCAGAACAACCCTGGCCCGCGAAAAGACCTGGGGCTCGGGCACTGGGATTTGGGGCTTGAGCACCATAAGCATGCTGCTGCTGCACTTTACTAAAAGCATTTAGCTTTACACAATTCTTATGATTTAAGCTGTGCCACAAAGCCCTGTTGGTAAAGGGAACCCTTTTCTTTGAAAACAACTCTCACCTAAGACCTGACAAACTTGTTACAAAAAGCTCTCTTACAGGAATTTTAGCCATAAAAATTAAGTAAAATATCTACAGGAAGCTTGTAACTTGTCAGGGTTTATAATTATAATAAGATGAATCATCAGGTAGTATTTAAGGAACAATGGATTTATACTGAAAGTATGCTTTATGGACTGAGTAAAAAGTTAGTCACCAGGGAATAATGATGTGTCTCAGCACTGGCTCAGTTGGCCAGGAAGGAGTTATCCAGCCCACCCTGTTTAACTGATGATGTAATGCAAGGCTCAGTTATCTACTCTGATGCAGTACTAAGAATTTCAAAGGGAAAACCATCAGAGGCAACTGCAGACAAATGGAAGCTACCTATAGGTTTTAAAAAGGCACTTTACAAGACAGCTGTTTGTCTTGTCTGAATAAATGCAAAGTCTCTGGCGAGTATAAAACAGAGTGGGAAGAGGCATTTTATTTATTCATTCACTGAAAAAACCCTTTTGTGGAAAAGTGGTGTCCATGAATATTGGGATCTTGGTTCCAGTGAAACCAGCCAGCTCTGCAACAGACTGAATTTTGGGGCGGGGGGGGAAACAATATTATTTTAGGCCAAGGTTGGTATTTTATGGTTTTGTTTTGTATTTTAATCATTTGTTTCAATCACTTCTTCTTATTCTAGTTATGGCTGTGCCTTTTCTTAAATAGACCTCCTTTTTGTTTTACTTTAAGTGCTTACAAGTGCTGTGTGGTTTACAGGAGTGGTGGTTTAAGATAAAACTGCTAGCTGTATCTTTGGAAGCAGAGGATATGAGATATCTGGGAGTAGCCAATGGCAGGGGCTGGTTTTCACAGGGGAATGCTTCAAAGGAACTCAAGGATGGGGTGCACCTGTTTTTATCCTGAAATGTGAAATTACTTCTGAAATATCCCAGACAAGAATGCATGAAACTGGGTGAAGGAGTGGAGCTGTTAGGGAGTTGACACCAGGCCCAGAAAGACTCCCTGACAGTGGAAGCAATGAAGATACCAGTACTTTCACTACCCTGTCTGCCCACAGAATAGCCACACTAGTGTTAGTATCTCCATTTTACAAATGTTGATATTAGGGGTGCTTAGTTTGAGACAGCTTGGATCTGATGATCAGAGATGTCAAACAGCCTCAGCTTCCATTGACTTCTATGGAAGGTGTTTGGCATCTCTGAAAATCATGTCCAAATGCTTCAAGGCTGACACTCAAAAACAAAAAGACCCCAAACTAGTGGTACTTTTGAAAAATTTGGAGTAAGGGCTCAGTTGTACACTCATTGACATTAATGCAGAACTCTCACTGATTGTGTAGTACTGGTGTAGTATTAGTCCCTTAAGTGACTTAAACAAAGTCAGACTGGAAATCTAGAGACGTTTCCAGGTATCCAGTTCCATACCTTTCGTCCTGAAAATTCTTCATTCCTTAGACAGGAGTTCAGCATGCTAAGGCTGAGTTGAAGTAACTACGACTCAGATTATGAATATTTTTACCTTCTTCTATGAGTCACCACTATGCTTACCAAAAACAATGTGTTTTTTATATTTGTCCATTGGGTCCTACACCAAAGACATACTGGGACAAATTTTCAGCATGTTTTCCTAACTGTCTCTGAAATGTTTGTTGCTAGACATACAAAGACTCTCCCATCCAAAATGACACAATGCTTGAAATATTTATGTACTAATAGTAATATAAATATTAACCTGGGAACCAACAAGCCAAACAAAAAAACCTTGAATTCAAATGATTTTTATGTAGTTTCTCTGTATTCTGTCTAATTTATCATGCAAGATCTTCTAAATAAGTCTTCTTACATATCTTTAAGCCAGCAAGCTCACTAACAGTGCTATAAGACTAATACTTCCTGAGATAATACCACCCAAAATCATCAAATTGCATGAACAAAGGAAAAGGGCCTAATTTGTAGGCAAGCCTCTTTCAGCCTATATTCTATTTAATTACTTCTTATGTGTATTTGCAGCCTAACAAATTAAACTGTGGAGCTATGTCAATTTATACTGGGCTAAAAATCTGGCCCAGTTTTTATAAGGCAAACTATATACTGCTAAGTAGTAAGGCTGGTTTGATTCAGGAGTTGTGTGGAATTATTCCTGTGCTCTTCCCTTTAGGCCATGTGGTCTCTGTAAATGGTATCCTAAAGTCGGTATGGATGTTGCAGAGTGTGCCACAAGACCTGCTATAGTCTTGTGTTTTAGTGGATTATAAAAGCTCTTTTATGATTAAACCAAATTGACATGCTCACAGTGTTTCCAATGTTCCAAGCTATTCTTGCTTCAGATGGACAAATAACAATGTACAGTGTGTCTCAAATGAAGAAAACATGTAAATCCTCATAATTTTATAATTAGCACACAGCAGATATTTCTAATGTGGTTTATTCATTATGTCAATGAGATCAACAAACAAACTATGAATAAAATTAATTTAGTTTCTGTACATGCAAAAGATTAGTAGAATCAATTTTTCAAACCTTCAAGAACAGGTTCACCTCTGGTCTAAAGAAAAGCCTGAAATATTTCATCTGAGGAACAATTACTTTGAGAAAATTAGGAGCAACTTAAAAATGGGTGTTACAATGGAAATAGATCTTATCCATGTCTTATGTTATCAGTGCATTCCAGTGCATGAATAATTAATATTGATGATTTTTTTTTTATTCTGGTAGAGTTTTGACATTACAAACTGACATCTTAAAATTATTTTAGATAATGCTTTTCTTGATTTTTTCTGAGGAAGTGGGATTTTCTCCCACGAAAGCTCACACGAAAAATAAATCTGTTAGTCTTAAAGTGCCACACGACTCCTTGTTTTTTTTGCTGGATTAGACTAGCACGGCTAGCCCTTTGAAAATCATCATTCCCTCACAGCCATACTTGTTTGTAATAACTGCAAATGAAAAACTGCCCTTGATTTTGCATTATGCTAACAAAGGAACTCAACTTAGCCTTCAGCTGCTCATTCAAAACTTCAGGTTCGTTAGTGTCACATGGACATCTATTAAGTCTCATGTACAAATGGTTATTGTCTGCCTTTATACACTTAGCTGTATACTTGCCTTTCCTCATATGGAAAGGGAGCGTGTGCATTCTGCCTGGACCAAACTGAAAACCACTTTAAAAATATAAAATCTGATGTTAACTGCCTAAAATGATGATTTGGGAAAAAAAAGATAAAAAGAAAAAAAACATTGCCTCCAGTTCCCCCCTCCCCACTGCTTCATATATTGTTATGTAATTTATTTTTTGTGATGTGACCTTTTAGATCACTATCAGGTTAAAATCTCACATAAAGCTAATCCATGATTTCATGTTTCTACAGAGGTTATTGAGTGCATTCCACTTAAACTGGTTGTCAATTGTCTAGACAATCCTGACAAAAGCTGATTTCCCAGGCTAAGTCTATTTTCGTAAAGCATGTACTGTACTGTCAGTTAAAGTGAACAGAATTTTCTCTAGTTTATTTTCCACAGGTCCTCCTATCCTTTTCCCTTCAAACTCTAATAACTTTCCACATTGTCTTAATCTATCATAGCACCAGCAGTGCACATGGTATTTTAGAAACTGACAAAAGACAAAATGCCTGTCCCTAGGCATTTGGAATTTAAGACCTCATTCTTTCAAGTAATTATGCACCTAATAACTTGACCCTTCAGAGAAAGCACTGAAGAACATGTTATTGAAAACATTTAGGCTATGTCCACACTTAGGCAGTTAAATCGATTTAATAAAATTGCTATAAAATCATAAAATTGATTTAAGCTAAATAGATTTAACACGTCTGCTAAAGAAACTCAAATCAAACTAAGAAGTCCAGGGACAGGACTTGCTAGTTCGATTTAAGAGACGGGCACCATGGGAAGTGTGGCAACATGGCCCCCTAGAAAGGCCATGTCCCCACTCAGTATATAAAAAAAGGACAGCACCTTGGGAAGGAGAAGGGCAAAAGTGTTAAATCAAACTAACAGTCTCTCGCCAGTAGGTGCCTGACACACTGTTTAATCTGTTTTTCTCCTCTTATGCAACTTTTAAAATGATAAAGAAATATTTCTCAATTATGCGTGCATAACAGTTGTCTTGTATTAGTTATTACTAAAATCTGCTTTTGAATTTTATCACTATAAAATGTACAAAAGCGAGGGAAAATACATCTTGGTTATTCAAAAATAGTTAAAGAATTTTCCCCTAAACATAACAGAGAAAATACATTTTTTTGGCATGAAAACTTGGTGTCAAGTTTTAGCCCAGAGGGAACTTTATCATCAAGTTATAACCCCCTGTGAATTAGTTTGTAATGGCAACAGTCACAAGACATTAATTATAACATTAGCTATGGTAATATGTTACCAGTTAATGCATTTATGACTGGTAACCACCATGACTGTATTTTCCATGAAGTACAACACTATCCAGTTATTATTTGTATATCTCCATTAGAAACTCTACAAATAGAAATACCTATTCTGCCTTATTTGTTAGATTATGTGTTACCCAAAGTACAACTCATTCTTTTGCTATATTATGTGGATTTTCTCAGCCCACTTACAATTAATTTTATAACAATGAGGACTATTCTTGAAACAGAAAAGATTAATTCCATATGCAAAAGAAATGGTGTATTAGTAAATGAGTTAAACAGCACAGCACGTATGGCATGTGAAATGAGGCCTGTAGAGAAGAGGAATGATAACTATGGATTGTTTGCACACAGATATGAGCACTTATAAAGGGTGGGGGATTTGAGATAGCTTACATACTTCTATTATGTTTTCCCAAATATAGCATAAACGTGATTGCTATTCAACATGTTGACCCTGTTTCTATATGTACAACCAACAATCCACCATCTCGGATACAGAAAGCAGACTATATATGCATATTTCCTTTGATTTATTCCTCGTTATGGGAGTATATAGACTTTGCTTTGATATAGTGAAAATATTTATTAAGTTCATTCTTGTCACTGCATTTAATTTTCCCTTCAATTCAACATAAATATTTTTATCACTGACTATACCTTATAATATACAGCCAGTCTGTCTAGCAAAGCACCATTAGTAAATGAATAATAAATGAGAATTTTTTGTTAACATACAATTTGATGATGTTTTCAGTGTTTTATTAGAGAAGTGCCAGGTAGTTAAAACTGAGATGGCATTTTCATTCTAAACTCCTGTTTTTAGGGTCTTGGTATTCACAACTAAAAGTTCCTTCCAGACTAAAATTAGGCATAAGTATGCAGAATTAAAGGTTTGGTTGTATTTCAAATAAAACAAATCAAAATCAGATTGATTCATCAGTGTTATATTTAGAAAAATAGAAAATCATTTCAACTTTCATGTATAATTCTTAAAACCAAGGTTGTAAATTCCTAGCATAATACTTGATTGATAGCTTTATTCATGTTAGGTAGCACTTTACTCAAAGCATTGCTCCACAGACATGACGTCATTAAAAAGGTACTATTTAATACAAATGCAGGTATAAGAATTTGGCCTTTAGATAAGATTTTGCAGGCCAGGAAGAAGAGTGGTTCAGTGTAACCATCCAGGTGCTAGCCTAGAACTTGAGATCTCCAGATTCACTTTTCTGCTGTGCCAAAGATATCCTGTACAATTGTGACAGGTTTAGGGTACAATCTAGACCACTGAGAGGTTATGTCACCACTCATCCTTGAGTCAGCATGCCTTACAATGATTTGCTACTAGCCTAAAGTCACACTTTGAGTGTCTGCATGCTAGACAGCTCTGGCTCAACAATCTGTCTGCAATCCTCTGGCCCCAATCTGGCTTCCACCAATCTTGGTAGCAACCAGCAATGTGACTCCAACATGTTTCCAGTCCCAAATTTCCCCCAGAAACATGTGCTCTACACTGTCTACCCCTCTTCTGGACAGCTCAACGAAATAATACAGTTTGTTGGTTCTTCTGAGAACACAAACATCACAGCTTCTTCACTTAACGTAGGTAGATACATCCTGCCATTTAAACCCAACAGTCAGTTTATACTCAGAATAAAACAAATGTATTAACAATAAGACAGGTTAAATGATACCAAGTAAAAGGAAAAGTTTAGAAAGTTTTACAAGCAAATAAAAGAACATATCTAAAAGTCTAAAACTTACTCTAATAAGGTACAGATTTGTTCAAGATGGTTTCTCAACCATATTTGATTTCCAGACACTGTCTCCATCTTCCTTGGTCGAAGCAACCATCTTATCGGCATGCATCTAGTGATGGATGCCAAAGATGGCTTTTGGCCTTGCTTATATCTTCCCAAGTTTAATGACCTTGCTTCAAGATAGAGGATGATCTTATGCTGTTTTTTTCTTTCCAGGAGGTCTGCCACCTTCTATTGATTTATATATAAATAGGGCTTCTGTTGTGTTTGTTCACATCCTGCTTAACCTCATTGGTGATTTTTAGATAGCTGCCTTCTCTCCTGTATAGGAGGAAACCTCTTGCTCCCATTTGGCCACAGATATTAAAACATAATTTCATTAGATATCCCTATTTCCTCATACAGTGTCAATACACACATTTCACAATTATATTAAACACTAGTGTGCCGTTATCTTTCGGAAAAGATGTCACTCCATGCACTTACTGGATGATTCAATTGCTTATCGCCTGAGGGTCTGTCTCCCCTTTTTTATTGCCCAATAAACCTTTGTAATGGAATCTTCTGAAGGATACCCCTCAAACTATGGTCTAATCAAGCTATGAGGAAGGTGACACAGTCTCGTAGTGAAGGAAGCTTCATGCTCTTTCTTCTTGTGTTTGCTGAATCTTGGACTGATGTCATCAAAGATGCAGAGAAGGTGGTCATGGGGAAGATATGTGTGAACAGCCATCTCATGCTGTTTTGAATGTCTTGTTTACTGCTAATATGTAAATTGAGGTAGACATACATTCCTTTCTTTAAAATAGATTTACTTAACTCCTCTAATGTACCTACGTACACATACTTTCATCATAATTCCAGTATTTGTTCATAACTCTTAATACACATCATTACATTAACTGCTCAGTACTGTTAACGATCAGTCAGGCTATGTCTACACTAGCAAATTAGCTCGGACTAAGTAAGCTTAGTCCGAACTAATTTGAACCCTGTCTACACTAGGCTTTGCCTAGTTCAAACTAAAAAATATTTTAGTTCAAACTAAGCTTTGCTTTGCTTAGTTCAGAATACTTAGTTCGGCTGGTTAATCCAAACTAACTGTTTAGTTTGAACTAATTTGCATTTTTAGTTCAAACTAGCCCAATGGAGACATGCTAGTTGGAACTAAATAAATTTGAACTAGCAGTTAGTTTGAACTAGATGTGGCTTTTTTTAAGTTAGAAATAACTTTTAGATCGAACTAGCCACGCTTTTTTAGTTCAAACTGAAAAGTTAGTTCAAACTAAAAAAAAAAAACCACTTAGTTCACAGTAACTTGCAAACTACTTAGTTCAGACTAACCAAGTCTGAACCAAGATTTTAGGTGAAGACATAGCCTATGTTACTAGTTTTCGAATGATACCTCACAAGGAATATTTTATATAAAGGCTATTACAATGGTCTATAAAGTGTGACTACAGGGGTACTCAGCACCACAAGTGAACGTGTCGCTGACTGCTCTTTGTACTTCAGTTGACAACCAATAAAACCAAGCTATTGTGCTCAGGGTGTTATGCGGACATATTTATTACAGACTGTGAGATGCTCAGATACTACAGTAATGGGGGGGGCATATATACACCTAAGAATACAGACCTGTTTTATATTCTGTCTTTAAAACTCCCAGCATGCCAAATTTCAGTTTTCAAATAGCAGAGGTAAGTGTTCCACTCCTAATCTTGGTGCAGTTACACCAAATCTCAGCCATCCTTGAGGATAATTACACTGTATATGCCTGATAATTTACCACAATACAAGACTACCTCTAGTATTTCCTGCTTTCTTTTCAGACTGTTACAGGTACACTTCACCTCTTTTGACCCTAATTCTGCTTACACTTACTCTTGGATGTGAGAAAAAAGTCAGAAGTAGTGAATTAGGACGCAGTCGAGCTACAGTGATGGGAAGGTGTGGGAAGACAGTCAAGCTTCATCTTCAGTTTAGGATGTCAGCTGGATGTTATTAGAATCCATCAAAACAAATATAAGAAGCCCCTTGTCACATGTTTCACTCAGCCCTGGAGAGCAGCTCTTGTCTGGTCTGGTGCTTGCTTCCATTGTTCATGTGCCCCACTCCCCTCTCGCTCTCTAGGAGCCAGGGTATTCTCTCTTTGTGACTGAGCACTCTGTCCAGGTCATTATATAATTTTTTTCCTTCCAGGATAGCTAATTCCCACTAGACCTTCTGCCAATCTCCCATCTCAGGCAGCCTCTGTAATTCCCAGTCTGTGCCACTTTCCCAGTGGCTTTTAGGGGAACCCAAGCTTGCTCATACAGTATTCCAGGTTCCAGCTCAGGGGCCCTAGCAGCCACCAGCAGTCAACATCCTTGCAGTCTCAACTCTTGTTGCTTCTTCCTGGTCATCTTCCTTGCAACTCCTTCTATCAGGGACAAGAATTCAGGGTTTTTAACTCCTCCCAGGGTTTCTGTCTATCCATTGCTGTGTGCCCAGAGGGGAACTACAGACTCTTTCCTTACAACCCTCTTCTACTGCAATTTCCTGGCCTTATATGAGCTCAGCCTGCTCCTGACCAGCTCAGCTTCACCTTCATCTTATCAGTCAAGCCTGACTCTACTTAAGCTGTGGCTTATAAGGTTAGATTAATGGTTTTCAAACTTAGGGTCAGGACCCAGTACTGGATCACAGACCCTCAGGTACTGGGCTGTGGCATCCTCTGTTGCCAATGCCACAAGAGTGGAGTGCATTGCTGAAAGAAGTAATTATTGCGTCGTGGGCATAAATGATTTTTTTTTCAACTGGGTCCCAAAAAAAAAAAAAAGTTTAAAAATCACTGGGTTAGATGGCCCCTTCTGAGTCACTTTAACCCCTTCAGGGCTGATGTGTGTGTGAAGACATCATCATGTCGTCCCACATGTCATGCAGGACTTCACAATAAAACAAACTCCTTGCTAATGTGCTTTTAATACAGTAATTACTGAGAGCACTGTACTACCTGAAAATTACAAACACTTTGGGAATGGAGGTTGTTTGTAACTGAAATATTCATCATTCTGAAAAATATGTTACAGTTCTTCTTTCAAAGGTTTACCAGTGAACTTTGATTTAATGCACCTTTGAAATTTTACTATGCAGAAACTTTTTGCCATCTTAATTTAAATGAAACAAGCACAGAAAGTGCTTCCTTATTTTGTGAATTTTTTTTTAACTTTCCCTTTATTTCTGGTAGTTTACATTTAACACAGTACTGTACTGTATTTGGGGTTTTGTTGTTGTTTCGTTTTTTGTTTCTGCTACTACCTGATTGCATATTACCAGTTCTGAAAAAAGGTGTGTGGTTAACCAGTCAGTTCAAAAATTTGGTGTTCATAACTCTGAGGTTCTACTGTATTCTACATTTATCTAATGTTTAGCCTAATAACCTTGTTTGTAGTTTAGTTATGCCAAGAAATTTACCTACCAGTGGGTAAAATACAGTTCCTTACCAAAGCAGCCATGGCTCTTTGAGAGGATTACCCATACATCCTTATGTATATAGGTGCTTATATAGTACATCACCAAAGTATTTGACAGTCTTTCAACTATTTAAAATTAGATACAAAAATAACTATGAAAATTTGAACCTGCAGTCTTGGGAGATGCAAGTTGCTGGAACACAGGGTCAGAAGCTTCTAGCAAGCAGTGTCCATTAGTACCATTCACTTTCTCCCATTTCCTTTGCTTCAGTTCCTAAGGTTACAAACAGGGACAAGTCCCTAACTGCATGATATTTCCTTAACCAGTGTCCAAAGAATCTTGGTCTGACGACTTCAAAGATGCAAAGAAGATTGGCAGTGGGTGGATATATATGAGAAGAAGAGTATTTTGTTTTGCACTGTATATTAATTAAATACGAACATGCCTCAACTTGACATGGCAGACTAATCATGAAGGCTGTGTTCTCACACAGGGGGGTATTTCGATACGGTTGTTCCGAAACAACTTGTATCGAAATAATGCCTTATTTCGAAGTGACTTATTTCGAATTAGCAAAAAAGTCACTTTGAAATAAGGAGAAAAGCCGGAACTGAAATAGCAATTCCGGACAACGTTATTTCAAAATGACTCACTGTCGTTTCGAAACAACATGTTCAGACGACGGTTGTTTTGAAACAAGTCATTTTGAAACCACCATTGTTTCGAAACAACATGTTCGCACGGCGTTGTTTTGAAACAACCGTTGCGAAACAATGTTGTTTCGCCCACAGACTAGGTCTAACTTGTTTCAAAACAACCGTGCGTCGTGTGAACAGCCGAAACCCGATTTCGAAATAACCTCCATTGTTTCGGAATAAGGAGGCTGTATGAACACATCCGAAGAGTAAGAGATCACAAACCTTATTTGATCCTTTTCCTTTTTGGTTAGACTAGCAATAAGAGTAGCAACGAATGCCAATTGTGGTTTTTCTGATGGACACTTGTTTCCTAGGATGGACTGAAAACAATAACGACTTCGATGTAGATCAGAGTCCTATTCACTCTTCTGTAGGTTGGTTTTGTGTGTGTGTGTGTGTGTGTGTGTGTATCATTTGTACTGATGAGTAAATGTGAGTACAGTATTGCTATCTAGATATGGTGTAGTTGCCTAGGTCACTTTCCACATAGTTTAACAAGTGCTTATGGGCTACTAATGTCTTACATTCTTCACTCTAAAAGAGAATTATTTATGGTTAGCAATATATGGAGGGCAAACCAGTATGAACAGCTTATATCTTCCTCCCATTTTTTGTCTGACTCCTTCAACACACACTAAGATCCTCCCTCATAGAATTACTAGAGACACTGTATTTCTCCTGAAGCTCCCATTCATGCACATTCCCAGATAACATTTGCTAGCATTAGTTTTGTAGCAGCAATTTTCTCAGTAGTGGTTCATTACCAGCAGTTAACAACCCCCTTTTGGCCTTTAATTAATTACCTTGTCTTTGAATCTTGGTGAAGGGAAACTACTGTCAAGGGCATTGTTTCTTCAATTACCCAAAAGCAACAGACAAATGCTTAGTAATGAATATAGAGACAGAAAAAATCTACAAAATACATTGAATTTTCAGTGTGGACTCTGAAGCCCAAATTTCTTTAATCTGCATTTTCAGAAGAACTAATAAGAGGATTTTTCCTCCAATACCAAGATACCAAGGGCAAGAATATTTAAGTTTCTTGTGTAAAACAAAATACAGTTAAAGGGTAAGCGCCAAAGATCAACTAAAGTACCTATTATTATAGCAATATATGAACAGTTATGGCTCAGTACTACAAGGTGCTGAGTAGTTTCATGTCATTGGGAATGGATGGTGCACATTGCAGATAGACACTTAAAATATAGAACGATGTAAAACAAGCAAGGAGTCCTGTGGCACTTTTAAAGACTAACAAATCTATTTTTCTTATGAGCTTTTGCAGGTGACGCCTCATATCATCAGATGCTAGAAAACTGGAAGCTTACAGTATGGGAGGGAAAGATAAATCTTGTGATTATATTTCATTACATGAGGTCAGATTACTGCAGCAAATCAAGTTGTATAGATTTTAATGATGTAGAACAACATATCAGAAAGTGGTAAGGTTGAGAGAGGTGAGAATCACTGCAATGACAAGCAAAAGAGTACCATGGCACTTTTAAAGACTAATGTTTGTAATGAGACAGCCAGGTCATGTCTCTATTCAAACCCAAATTTATGGTGTCAAATTTGCATTTGAATTCTAACTCTGTGGTTTCTCTTTGAAGCTTTGATTTAGAATAAGATTTTTTTAAGAACTGTAACCAGTGGTTAAAGTATAATTTGAGGGGCCCCAAAACCTTCCTAATCTCTGTGCCCCCTTCCCATATCATCCAGGCCCCCTTCACACATGTGTCAGCCTGATATTTCTAGATTCTGGAATGTGGGGCCCAGAACTCTGGCCCATCAGATTTGTGTGCACCAGAACTGTGTTATGGGGCATTCCAGCTTACGTTAACCCCTGACTGTAACAGACATATCTTTCACAGAGTGACCAGGGAGATTGAAGTGGCCCCCTATTAGTTTTTGTCAGATTGCTAATGTCAGATTTCTGTCCATTTATTCCTTTGCAGTCTGTTCAATGTATAAGGTTGGCACATGACGGCATATATCGGTGGAGAAGCAGATCAGTGAGCCCCTGATGGAGTAGCTGGTTTGATTAGGCTCTATGATGGTGTCGTTGGTGTTGATATGTGGGCAGAGTTGGCAAGGTTTGTTGCAGGGCTATGTTCCTGCCTTTGTGTTTCTGTTGTATGGTCTGTAGTTGCTGGTGAGTATCCATTTAAGGTTGGGCAGTTGTCTGTAAGGGAGGAGGGGTCTGCCTCTGGAGGCTTGGGAGAATGAGAGTTTGTCTTGTAGGATAGACTGTAAATCCTTGATGTGTTGGGGGCTCTATGCGATGACCAGTGGTGTTCTGTTTTTCTCCTTTTTGGGCTTGTCCTGTAGATGTAGCCTTCTGGGTACCTATCTCGCTCTGCCACACACACTCAAAGAAACTAAGAAACCACCTGATCAATAATGAAAACATTATTGTAGCAATACCAGGTCAGCATAAGGTGGTAAAACAGTTCTGTAGGGAAATGATAAAGGCAAGCACTTATGCTTCAGTGGTAAATCTGAACGCAGTTATTATAATTTCCAGGCATCAAATTCTGCTCAGTTAAATCCAGAATAACTACTTTGGGTTTAGCATTGTCATTCCATATTTGCACTGGCTCATATTCTGACCTCAAGTACTGTAAATAGGTCACAGTAATATAAGCAGGATCTGAATGAGCTCTCTGCTGCCAAGCTGGCTGGGGGCGAGGGGAACAGGCTGCAGGACCAGACTGTATTTGCATGAGTACATCCAGTCTGCCTAGCTGTTCACCCTGATAGCACTGCTTTGCCCAAATGATCACTTCGGTGGTGGTGGCTGCAAATCATTTCACTATTGAATGAAGATGTAATGAACTATTTTCTCCTTATTGTATAAGCAATGGGCAGGAGATCAGTACTGAGCTTGTCCTGATTGAAGGGTCTCTGTCATGTGAACTGAACTCAGCAAGCAGGGGCTTCTGATGTTGGTACCTGTAAAAGGTACAGGGGGTGGGACAGGTGTCCTTGTGAGGAGATACAGGCTCTGCTTAAGAGCCCTAGGCCTCGTTTGACTATTCAAAGATAGAGTTCAATAAAGCTCTGTTGGGAGCTTTTTTATTCTGTTAAATGAGATGAAATTACTTGCTGTGGTACAGCATTCCTGCCCAGCCTGCATTTGCAGTGAAGTTTCCCCACCGAGAGCTGAAAATCACCAAGAGCTGGGAAGAACCTCAGGAGACTGACCTACACGAGAGCAAGTGGCAGTGGAAGGAGATGGTGTCCACTGGAGAAGCTGGCAGAGAGGCCAGCAGAATGGCTGGCGGAGCTAGCGGGGAGCAGCGAGCAGGTGGCGGAGCAGCCAGTGGAGCAGCTGGTAGAGTGCCAAGCAATCAGCAGTGCAGCCAGGGGGGTGGCCCCAATGTAGCAACCTCCCAGCAGAGCAAGAAAGATGCTTTCTTTCCAGGGTTGGAAGTGAATGCTTAAGGTTCACTACTAGCCTCTGGATCTGCCCTGGCTAAGGACACCACCTCTGATTGGGGCGCTGTGAAGGGAAGGGAATGTTAAAGGAACTTCTCGTTGCTGGACTGAAGAATCTGAGGCAAAAACACACTGCCCGACATACCCTGGATTGGATATTTTGTTCATGGTTTTATGCAAATCCTGCTTGTGGCATTTTCCCAAGTTAAATTTGGGTTCAGGGTCCATCCAAGGCACCTTGAATCTGGCAGCTCCACCCCCCGGGTAGTGGCCTGGGTCACACAGGCTGTATGATGTGCCCTCCCTCCCACTCCTTCTAGCCCCTGCCAAACCTGGCTGAGTTGCACATCAAGCCAAGCAGAGGGCTGTGCTGGCCCTGGCCGAGCAGTAGGCCTGGTTGATGGACTGGGTTGGTCCACGCCAGACAACAGGCCAGCCAAGGGGCATGAGCTGAGTGGCTGCCCACAGGCTGCTCAGATTGAACCCTAGGCCGGCCCTGAGCTAGTGAGCTACAGGCCCTTGCTCCCCCGCAGCCTGTTCCTAGGCCCTCTTCCCCCCTAATCCTGTCCCTATCCCTCCCAACCTTACCTTTTCTGGGGAGTGGAGCCAGGTGAAATAGCTTTCTGCCTAGCTCCGCCATGGGCTATGTGCCTGTGCGGAGCAGGGCAAGAAATTTAAAATACACTTGCTGGCCCCAGCCCAGTGGCCCTTGGTGCCCCCCAGTGTCTGGCACCAAAGGCAATCACCTAAGTCACCTCTATGTAAGGACCGGCCCCAATCGGGTTATATTCCCTTTTTTATTAAAAGTCTTTTCTACACTCAGCATCTGTGCTTCCAAGAGGGGAAGAAGTGCCCCAGTGTAGTGTGTAATTGCCCTGGGTTACTTGGCTTGAGCCAGTTCTGGGTTGTTACACTAACAATTTTATTCAGCATTGCCATTCATTTCCTCTGTAGACAGAAAGATGCTCATTCTCCTCCCCTTTCCCATACTTCCACTTCCTAGATATAAATGGAAATGGCAATTCGACATTACAGAATTCTGTGCTAATGTACTGGGACTCTTGCACAGTGAAATACCACATACTAGTCACAAAACTAATGGAAATTACTTATACCGCATCTCCTATTCTTGGATCTAACTGTAATGCTCAATCAGTTACTTCATGTTAACCTACCAGCTATTTTTGCTTTACCGCCTGCCTCACTTTTTACCCCCAAAATTTCTTAATCCCTTTGGATTGCTTCTTTTGTGTAACAAGAACCCATGCTGACACTATGTTGTACAGTATAAGCAAAATGCCACTGCAAGTTTTTTTGCTGCACCCCCCCCCCCGAGGATAATGATCATTGATCCAATAACACATGTATGACAACACTCCAAAGGCATAGGAACACCTCCACTGGCTTTTCCCTCTTCCCTAATGTTACAATTTCAACCCTAAAGAATAAAAACAAAACACATTATTTTCGGGTCTCTTCTCGCACTGTCCAAAACAGAAGCTCCAGCAATCCTGATGTCTAATCATCATCAATATACCCTCTCTCCAACCCCTGCCAAAAAACCTGCAAAATATAGATATGTTACACATTTACATTAAGACCATAATACTTGTGAACTATGTTCAAGTAGAATCAGAATGACTGACAAAAAAAAACGAGCAACCTCAATTTTTTGCCTGTGACACTCCCAAGATACAATGCTTTTTCTCTAGCCATCATCACTACAAAAACTCAGACACTCACTCCACTGCCAGAATTATGAATCCCTCCCACCCACTAGCCAGAATTCCTTCTCTCGCCATACTTTTCCTTCTCCAGCATCTGTGAGGCTCTATTTCACATAGTAGCTATATGTAGACTTGCCAATTTCCAAAGGGTCAGCTGCGTTAGCATAGTAAAGCAAAGCAAAAAAAGCGGGGAGTCTCAAAAGACTAAAAGATTTACTTATTGCATGAGCTTTAATGGGAGAAAATCCTGACAAAGTGGGATTTTCTCCCATGAAAGCTCATGCGATAAATAAATCTGTTCATCTTTAAGTGTCACAGGACTCTTTGCTTTTCTTGCTTTATATGTAGACTGTTGCACAATTTCTGTTAACGGCAATTGTAGCAGAGAAGCAGCCAGAGGTGAATTTGGGGCCCTGGGCAACCCCAGCCTCACTGGGGCCCCACCTCGTCCCCTCAGGCCTCGCCATCCGACCCTGTACCTGCAAGCTTCCCCAACCTACTTACTCCCTCCCAGTCCCCCACCTCAGTGGGCTGGCAGTCCAGGACTGCTCCCTGGCCTGACTGCTTCCACCCTGGCCCACATTAGTGTGTGCTAGGCAGGCAGCTACGAGATTTGTAGACTGCTCCAGCCCTGCCCCAGCTCCCAGTATCCACCCTGCCTCCACAGGTGGGAACCCCCTCCCAGCGTGGTGCCCTGGACAAATGCCCAGACTACCCAATAGCTAAGACTTGCAACCTGCTCTTTCCAGATGTGGGGTAGCTGGGTGTGTGGAAGAGTCCTTTCTATCTGACTAGGTGGCCAACTGGAAAATGTATTTACTTTGGTTCTTGAGGAGCTGAGGGAGTTGTGAGAATGAAACTCCCCATGGTGAAAGTTTATACCTGACAAGTTTAAGTCCCGGGGCTGAGAAAACAGGGCTCTTAACCACTTACCAGCTTGTTCGGCTCCCTCATGGGCAGAGACGTACCAGCATGGATGTGAGGTGAGATTCTGTGACTACGGGGCTTCTGTTTGGTGCAAGTAGCTCTGCTCCTTTTTCACTTTCTTGTGCACTTTTAGAGAGAAGGGAGGATGCAGAAATTATCTGGTGCATCTAGAGGCATGATTTGGGAATGCAAGATGTTCTTGAAGGAGGCCTCAGTTGCAACAACACTAGCTGCACTCAGAGAAGATGATATATCTAACAAGCAGATCCAGGCCATAGCATTTTAGGGTGAGTGCTACTAAATAGACTTTTTGCCACTTTCCTTCCAATATGGCTTGTTTTCCATGATTATCACACAACTCTATGCTATTCTGGATGAAAGATTTCAATTTTTTTCATCAGTATAATTGATTTAGGGTTTCAAGGCTATATTTGTAGGGCTGGAGATCTCTCTCTCTCTCTCTCTCTCTCTCTCACACACACACACACACATACACACACACACACACACAGAGTGCCAGATTAAGACATGATGAGGTTCTAAGCTATGTCAAGCTTCATAGGTTCCATATGATAAAAAATAAAGACAAAAAAGTGTATTACATTACAACAGAAAGAGTAATAATAAAAAGAAATGATAAACCATTATATTTGCATATATACATAGGCAAAGATGCAACAAAAAAACAACTAAATACAGCATATATCTGGCAAAGCCTTATTTGCATTATCAATTTCAAAGATGATAAATCATCTTAGTTACTTCTGATATACTTATAGTCTCCTCATAATATGAGGTCCTAAGCCATGATTAACTTGTCTTGTGCCTAAATCCAGCACAGACACTTGCATGGACAAAATGAAATTCTTCTTGAGCAGGCCCAAACACCAGCACTTTTAACCGAGGGCATATGTGAACCCTTCGCCAACTCACCACACAATGATGCTATTAAAGTAGCTGGAGACCAGCATTCTGAGACAACATGTCTTCTGCAAGCCAGCCATCTGTGCAAGAAATATAGTTTCTAAACTCTAAGTTTAGCTACCTCCTGAACTTAGGCCTGCTCCAACATCCAAAGAAATCAGTAGAAAGGTTTCCATTTGACTTCAGTGGACTCTGGATGAAGCTTTTAACAAAAGGCTCCTGAAGTTCCTCTCCAGCACATAAATGCATACATTGCAAACTTAAATGTAAATGTTTTGATGATACCGTTGACTCGTATATCACTGATATTAGTGAATCACATTCCACCTTTGCGCTCATCAAGAAATTTCAAATCTGTCTATACTAAGAATTTAGACTTAAGAATAGGCCTGAAGACACAGTAGAATCCCATTTATTGACCCTACACTATCTGGCCCCCCATATTAACTGAATAACCAGCACATGCAGGATGAGAAACAACAATATCTCCTGTGTCCTCTACAGCACTTTCCTGTTGTCTGAATTACCAAAATTTGACCTGGCCCTGCTTCCAATATGACTGGATAAGTGGGTTCTGCTGTACTCAGTTGTCTCAAACTAAACATCTTCATGACACAAAGAAGGGCAAACTACTGTACATTACTGCAGTAAGATACTGAGCATTCAATGGACATTGTGATTTAATACAGAACTACATGTTTAATACAAATACAACTACAATACAGAGCTGATGCCCTAGTTGCTGAACTGGGAGCCATTTGCCTGTTAGATGCAAAACTGTAAACTTGTCTCTATTTTCATTAATATAATGTTGCCTTTAACCATACCAGAAATTTAAGATTATATATAACCAAAGTATAATGAATTGCTGACCCATTAAACAGGTTAATGCTGAATCCAAGAACCACTTTAAAACAGAAGAGAATCAACTGACAATGAAACATTTCATCTATACAGTATTTCACTACCCATGAACTCAGAATCTGAAAGGCTGTTTCATAGTGTTTAATTTCACATAATTAGAAGCAATCAGAAATGAAAGCCCATGTGTGTTAGACTTAACATACTCATAAAATGAGTTGAGTTAAATGGGGGGAATTTTTTTTTTGTGTGTAAATTTTGAATTGTTTTCTCATGAAGGCATGGAGGGTGCCAATTACCATTACTCACATTTACAGGGAAGAATGCTATTTGCCCCAGCTGTGTTTGCCCTATTTCTACAGTTTTAGTCTCCCAGTAAGAGTGCAGAATCATTACCATGAATTAAGAATAGCATAAAGTTGAAGCCATACAGCTCAGTGTTTCTCAACTGGCGTTCCACAGACATAGTGAAGATGTTCTGCAATCAACTCCAAACCACTGAAGGGGACTGAGTGGGGAGAAGGGGAGGAGTAACGCGGCAAACTGATGCATGGGAGATTTAAAATGCCTCAGCCGCAACAAAGTTTCCAGGCATGCTTTGACATCTGCTGCCACCTTGTTCCTTTCCTGGGGCATTTTAAATTTCACACCTCTATTGCCCCAGCATTGAAACTGCTTGGATATAACTTACATAGTAAGACTTGATTTGATGAACCTCACTCCAAGAATAGATGAACTTGTTTGAACATGAAGGCCCTGAAATCCCAGTAAAACCTAAGTAATATCATTTTCAGCACTAAGTTGTGTGCATGATCATTATGTATCTATCTTTTAGAAATAAACATGTGTTATATTCACAAAATTGTATTTAAATCAGTTTCCTGAATCATTTTCACAGGAATGTGCAGTACACAGATATTATGAACATTACAGCCAGTATATATCAACTTTTTTGAGGAAGTTTTCACCTGGTGTTCCATGTAGACTAATTAATATCTTTAAACATTCCAAAGGGGCAGCCGTGTAAGTCTAGTCCAGCAAAAAAAGCAAGGAGTCCTGTGGCACTAAAAGACTAACAGATTTATTTATCATATGAGCTTTTGTGGGAGAAAATCCCACTTTGTCAGATGCTTTGAAGATGGGGGAATTTACGGAATGCGATGAAAATAAATGCAAGGTAGTGTAAGACATGGGATCAGGTCATACAGTAAAGGCATATCAGAGCAGTTGCTCAAATTCAAACACTCTATGGATGATTTGTTAATGACCATGCTCAAGAAAGTCAGTGGGACATTAAGACTTCAAAGAGAAACAGATAAATTAGAATTGATATGCAGATTAGATTGCATGAAAGCTGGATTGAATCTTGACTATGGCTTCTTTTCCCATTACAACAGGTAATTTGACTTCACCCTCCTCTATGTGCTGTTTCCCAGTGTTTGATTCTTAACAACTGCTCTGATTTGCTATTACTGTATGATCTGATCCCATGTCTTACACTCCCTTGCATTTATTTTCATCCCATTCTGTAAGTTCACCCATCTCAAAGAGTCTGACAAAGTGGGATTTTCTCTCATGAAAGCTCACGCAATAAATAAATCTGCTAGTACTTTAGTCAATTTCCAAAGGGATGACTGTGTTAGTCTAGTCCAGCAAAAAAAACCCAAGGAGTTGTGTGGGACTTTAAAACTAACAGATTTATCTGTTAGTTTTAAAGTGCCACACAACTCTTAGTATTTTAGTGCCACAGGCCTTCTTGCTATTTTTAATATTTTTAAGCGTCCCTCGGTTCATGAAAGTCTGAGAAACATTGGGGCTTCTCTTGTTACTTCTACAATATCATCACTTCAATAGACAAAGTAAATGATTTATGAAACAGCCAAAGGATGAAATATTTGCATGAGTGTTTAATAATTATAAGAGCAAAAGATAATTTAAAAAATGAGTCTATGACAGCTAAGTTTGTCAAAAAAATTGCTTATTACAACAGCAAATATAGTTCTAGCTTGAAGTAGCCATATGGCTAATGTTTAAAGAGATATAGATGCTGGAAGATCTACTAGATGTAAGAACTCAAGCATTTACCAGCACTAGACTGATGCCAGACCGTCACAATGATGATATTAGTGAAGACTTTGCATGGCAAGTCCAGATACTCAAGTGCAAACGTCCCAAACATGATATGTATTTACAAAATTTCTCCCTAGGAGTCCATAGAAAAATAAGAATTTAAGTGCAACAGTCAGGAGGAACAAAAAGGAAAAAAACCAATAAAGAATAAATACTCAAAACATATGAACTAGTAAGTTTATGTACTCTTTTTTTAATCTCTTCTGCATAGACTCCTCCTGATGGCCAAAACAGCAGATGAGACTTTTACATAAAGCATTTCCTCTGATGTGCACAAGCCAAGATTGTAGACAAGAGCATTACTTGCCCCATCACCTCAGCTGTGCAGAATGCAATGCCATCCACCGCTTCAAAAACGACTCTGACATTATAATCAAAAAGGGTGACAAAAGAGGTGCTGTAGTCATCATGAATCAGTCAGATAATGAATGGGAAGCAGCCAGACAACTCTCTAACACCATATTCTATAAGCCACTACCCTCTGATCCTACTGTGGAATACCAAAAGAAATGACAACATCTGCTTAAGAAACTCCCTGAAAAAGCACAGGAACACATCTACACTGACGCATCCCAAGAGGCCCAACCAGGGGCATTTTATCTTCTACCCAAGATACAGAAACCTGGGAATCATGGACTCCCCATCATCTCTGGCATTGGCACTCTCCCAGCAAGATTGTCTGGCTATGTGTACTCTCTCAGGCCCTATGCCACCAGTGCTCCTAGTTATCTCCGTGACATCACTGACTTCCTGAAAAAACTATAATCCATCTGTGATCTCCCCAAAACACCATCCTTAGCCACTATGTATGCAGAAGCTCTCTATGCCAACATTCCTCACAAAGATGGACCATAAGCCATCAAGAACAGTTTCCCAGATGATGACACAGCACACCTGGCAACTGAACTTTGTGACTTTGTCCTGACCCACAACCACTTCAGATCTGGGGATGACCTATACCTTCAAATCAGTGGCATGATTATGGGTACCTGCATGGCCCCACAGTATGCCAACATCTTAATAGCCTACCTGGAACATCACTTCCTTGAATCTTGGCCACAGTTGCCTCTCTTTTTCCTGTTTTACATTGATGACACTTTCATCATCTGGACCCATGACAAAGAATCCCTTGAAGAACTCCACTGGGATGTCAACAATTTGCACCCACTATCAACCTCAGCCTAGACTAGTTCACACAAGAAATCCACTTATTGGACACTGCTTTACAAATAAGGGATTGATGCATTAACATCACCCTATACCAAAAACCAACTGACCACAATGTATACCTACATGCCTCCAGTTTCCACCCAGGACACATTACATGATCTACTGTCTACAGCCAAGTCTTAAGGTACAGCCAGATCTGCTCTGATCCCTCAGACAGAGACAAACACCTACAAGAGCTCTATCAAGCACTCCTAAAACTACAGTACCCACCCAGGGAAGTGAAAAAACAGATTGACAGAGCAGATTGGTACCCAGGAGCTACCTATTGCAGCAGAGACCCAACAAAGAAAACAGCAAAACACCACTTACAGACCCCAGCTAAAAACTCTCCAACACGTCATCAAAGATCTACACCCTATCCTAGAAGATGATCCCCCCACACCCCACACAAGCCTGGGGTGGCAGGCCTATCCTTGCTTACAGACAGCCCCCCAGTCTGAAGCAAATACTTCCCAGCAACTGAACACCATACAACAAGAATGCTAATCAAGGAACCTATCCCTGCAGCAAAATGTGTTGCCAACTCTGCCCACACATTGACTCCAGTGATATCATCACAGGTCCCAAACAGATCAGCCACACCATCAGTGGCTCATTCACCTGCACATCCACTAATGTGGTATGTGCCAGAAAAGCCCCTCTGCCATGTACATTGGCCAGACTGGATTGTTCCTGTACAAAAGGATAAACGGACACAAATAAGACATCAAAAATGGCAACATGCATAAACAGTAAGAGAACACTTCAATCACACTAGACGATTAGTAACAGACTTGAAAGTTGCCATACTTCAACAAAAACTTCAAAAACCGACTTTAGCATGAAACTTCAGAGCTGGAACTGATTTGCAAGCTTGACACAATCGGAGTGGGTCTGAACAGGGACTTGGAATGGTTAGCACATTACAAAAAGTAACTGTCCTTGTTCACATATCCTCTCCCTTTAATCAACTGGTGTGAATAGGCCCTATCCGCCCTCTCAGTTGACTTTGCTAACTCTTGCCCTCCTCCATCTTGGTATGTGTATATATATTTCTCAACTATAGTTTCCACTTCATGCATCTGATGAAGTGGGTTGGAGCCCATGAAAGCTTATGCCTGAAGAAATCTGTTAGTCTTTAAGGTGCAACAGGACTCTTGTTGTTTTTGCTGTAGACAGACTAACACGGCTACCCCTCTGGAAAATTTTTATCTTTAAAGCACACTCCACTAAACTAAAACGTGTTGGAAGGGTTTTCAAAAGCACTCCGTACTGGCCTTGCTCTGCTTCCATTAAAGTCAGTGGTAAAATACCTCAATAGTTCAGCAAGAGCAGAGATAACCAATACTGAGTACTTTTGAAAATCTTACGCATAGTTTTTATTTGCTGCAGGCATGTGTCTTACTGGTTTCTTAGTTCAACAAATGATATGTTTGAATGCATAGTACAGGAGCACCACCTCTTCTAGCAGGCCTCCTTGCATCTAAAAAAACTTTATATGACATCCAACCTCAATATTTCTCAGGTAACCCGTAAATAGAGAGAGGGTTGTCGACTCCCATAATTTCACCATAAGCTGCCTCTGCTAGAGCCAGTCTCAGGATGATACAAAAACCATTAGAACCTCATACTATTTCCAATCTAGCACAGAGGGAAAAAAAATCTTCTGCCCCCTTTCCGCCTCTGGGGGAAGAGCAGACAACCAAGATTACTGCTGGAGGCAGGCAAACTTTCCTCTTTCCTTCAGCAGCTAATAGTTAACAGATATGAGAGGTGGGAGAGAGAGCAGTCAACTCATTTCTTACTAGAATGAAATGAGAAAAAGGAAGAAAAAAAATAAAAATCACCAAAACTCAGTAGCTCCAGGTAGTCTCTGCTCTCTCCTCATTCCTCTCTGCCAGTATAAAACAGATCAGCTCCTCTCCACTTGCCCCTTCTATCCCATTGCCTGATTTGGGTCACAATGAAGAATGCTAAATTCAGGACAGACTGTAGGAGATAGGGCAGACATAACCCAAAACTAGTGGTTGTTATTTTTATCATTGATGGTCACCAAGCCAATAACAAAACTGAGCTTCTATACCACTGTGTCCACAGAGCCACACAACAGTCCCCTAGTCAATGGTTCTCAGCCAGGATTACATGTACCCCCTGGCAGTACGCAGAGGTCTGCCAGTGGTACATCAACTCATCTAGATCAGTGTTTCTTAAGCTTTCATGTACTGTGAAACACCTAAAGACATTAATTACTCTATGCAGAATACTGGATGAAAATTTTCTCAAAAAAGTTGTTATATACTGACTGTAATGTTTGTAACATCTGCGTACTATGCAATTCTGCGAAAACAATTCAGGAAACCAGTTTAAATACAGTTTTAAGAATATAGCATGCTTTTTTCTAAAAAAAGATTTAGATAGATAGATATGTATGTAATGATTATGCACACAACTTAGTTCTAAAAATGGTATTATAAACATTTTAATGGGACTTTTGGGCCTTCATAGATTCATAGGATTGGAAAGGACCTCATGAGGTCATCTAGTACAAGCCCCTGCTAAAAGCAAGACCACTCCCACTAAATCATCTCAGCCAGGGTTTTGTCTCACTGGGCCTTAAATGTTTCCAAAGTTGGAGATTCACCACCCTCCTAGTGACAAAGTTTTTCCTAATATCCAACCTTGACCACCCCAGCTGCCACTTGAAACCACTGCTCCTTATTCCGTCACCTGTTACTACTGAGAACAGCCTCACTCCTTCCTGTTTGGCCCACCCCTTCAAGTAGTTGAAGGTTATCATCATATTCCCCCTTAGTCTTCTCTTTTGCAGACTAAATAAGCCTAGGTCTTACAGTTTCACTTCATAAGTCATGTGACCCAACCCCTTATTTTCGTTGCCCTCTACTGGACTTTTTCTAATTTTTCAACATCCATTCAGTGGTGGGGAGCCCAAAACTGGACACACTATTATAGATGAAGCTTCACCAGAGCGAAATAGAGGGGAATAATAACATTCCTTAATCTACTGGCAACACTCTTGCTGATACAGCCCAATATGGCATTGGCTTTTTTGAAAACAAGAGCACATTGTTGACTCATATCCAGCTTCCCATCTGCAATAACGCCCAGCTCCTATTCTACAGTGCTGCTACTTAGCCGATCAGTCCCCAGCTTGTACATGGGATTTTTCCATCCTAAGTGCAGGACTTTGCACTTGTCCTTGTTGAACCTCATGAGATTTCATCTGGCTCAGTGCTCCAATTTGTCTAGGGCTCCCTGAATCCTATCTCTGCTCTCCAGCATGTTTACCATTCCATCCAGCTTGGTGTCATCCACGAATTTACTGAGCATGCAATCTATCCCATCATCCAGATCATTAATGAAAATATTGAACAGAATCAGCCCCAGGACCACTCCACTAGTTACTGGTTGCTGAGCCCCATAAGCTAGCTACCTATCTATCCACCTTAAAGCCCATTCATTGAAACAATACTTCCTTAACTTTCTGACAAGAATTCTGTGGAAAACTGTATCAAAAGCTTTGCTAAAGTCAAGGTATATCAAGCAACGGCTATCCCTGCATCCACATATCCCATCATCTCATCATAGAAGGCAATCAGATTGGTCAAGCATGATTTGCCCTTGGTGAATCCATGCTAACTGTTCCTGATCACTCTATTTTCCTCCAAGTGTTTCAGAATGGATTCTTTGAGGACCTGCTCCATGATTTTTCTAGGAACTGAGGTGAGGCTGATTGGTCTGTCATTCCCCAGGTACTTTTTCCCTTTCTTGAAGATAGATACTATATTTGGCTTTTTTCCAGTCATCCAGAACCTTCTGCCTTCACCATGAGTTTTCAGAGATAATGGCTAGCAGCTCTGCAATCACATCAACCAACTCCCTCAGCACCCTCAGATGCAGTTTGTCCAGCCCATAGACTTGTGCACATCCAACTTCACTAAGTCATCCCTAACCTGACCTGCCATCACTGAGGGCCACTCTCCTTCTCTCCATTCTGTGTTACCCAGTGTAGTAGCCTAGGAGCTGACCCTGCCTGTAAAGACTGAGGTAAAAAAAGCATTGAGTACTTCAGCCTTTTCCGCATCATCTGCCATGAGGATACCTGCCACATTCAATTAGGGACATAACACCATCCCTTTTCCTCCTCTTGTTACTGATAAACTTGAAGAACCCCTTCCTGTTATCCTTCACATCTTTTGCTATTTGCAATTCCCATTGCCCTTTGGCCTTTCTGACTTTTTTCCCTGCAGGCCTGAGCAATATCTTTATATGCCTCCCTACTCATCTGTCCAAGCTTCCATATTTGCTGTTCTTTCTGCACATTGGAATGGTATCTTCGTATCTCCTTAGTAGGATTTCTTTAAAATACAGCCAGCTCTCCTGGACACCTTTCCCTTTAAGATTAGCCTTCCAAGGGATCCCGCCCATCAGTTCCCTTAGGGAGCCAAAATCTCCTTTTCTGAAGTCCAGGGTCAGTGTTCTGCTTATTTCCTTTCTTCCTTTGATCTGGATCCTGAACTCTACCATCTCATGGTCACTGCTACCCAGGTTGCTGTTCACATCTACTTTCTGGATCAATTCTTTTCTGTTTGTGAGCAGCAGGTCAAGAGGCTCAAGGTCCCTACCTGGTTCCTCCAGCATTTGTACCAGGAAGTTGTCATCAATACTCTCCAAAAACTTCCTGGATTGTCTGTGAACTGCTGAATTGCCCTCCAAGCAGATGACAGGGTAATTGAAGTACCCATGAGAACCAGTGCCCATGATCTGGAAACTTCTTCTAGTTGTCTATAGAAGGCCTCATCCACCTCCTCCTCCTGATCTGTGGTCTATAGAAGACACCTACTACAACATCATCTTTGTTGCTCTCTTCTCTAAACTTCACCTAGAGACTTTCAACAGGCTTATCTCCACTTTCAAAGTGGAGCTTTGAGCAGTCATAAAGCTCTTTTACATATAGTGCTACTCCTCCACCTCTTCTTCCCTGCCTGTCCTTCCTGAGCAGTTCATATCCATCCATGGCAGTGCTCCAGTCATGCAAGCTATCCCACCACATCTCTGTTATTCCAAAAACATCATAGTTCCTTGTCTGTGCCAGTACTACCAACTCTTCCTGCTTGTTTTCCAGACTCCTTGCATTTGTGTACAGGAACCTAAGTACCGAGCCAATTGCCCTACATTCTCCTGTCAATTGTCTCTCTTGTTGCATTTTCCTCCTTTTGTCCTGTTTTCTCCTCTTGTCCTCCTTTTCTACTTACCTCAGGGATTAGGGCTTCATAGGACACCTAAGATGCTGATTTGATTTTCCCGCCCCCCCCCCCCAGTTCTGACTAGGGCCTCTTTTATATACCTGCTGTTACAGCCTTAGCTCCCCACATGTTCCATCCCTTCCTCCAGATCTCCCTCATTGTGACTTACCTCTGGGATTTGGTCACCTTCCTCCTGCAAACCTAGTTTAAAGCCCTCCTCACTGGGTCAACCAGTCTATGTCCAAATATGCTCTTCCCCTTCCTCAATAGATGGAGTCCATCTCTACCTAGCAGTCCTTCTTCCTGGCCAAAACCCTCCTGGTAGAAACATCTTTGCAGCCAGGCATTCACATCCAGGATGTATCTGTCTCTGCTCAGGCCCCTCCCCTTGACCGGATGAATCATAGAGAACACCACTTGCACACCAAACTCCTTTACCCGTGCTCCCAGAGCCTTGTAGTCACTTTTGATCTGCCAAGGAATACATGTTGTAGCATCATTAGTGCCCACATGGATAAGTACCATGGGGGTAGTAGTCGGGGGCTGGATGATTCTCGATAATCCCTCCTTAACATCTTGGATATGGGCCCCTGGCAGGCAGCATACCTCCTGGGACACCATGTGAAGGTGACAGATGCGTGCCTCCGTCCCCCTCAGAGGAGCATCCCCAACCACCACTACCCTACATTTCTTCCTGGGTGTGGTAGTTCAAACAAAATTCATCTATTCTTGGAGGGAGGTTTGGCAAAGAACCTCTTACCATAGAAGTTATGTCCAAGCAATTTCAATACTGGTGGTAACAGGGATGGGAAATTTTAAATGCCTCAACAAAGCATCAAGGTGGTGGCAGATGATGATGAGCACCTTGGCATTTTAAATTTTCCAGGTATGTATCAGCTTACCACGTTGCTTCTTCCCCTCCCTCCACTCAGTCCCCATTAATGGAGAGGGGTCAGGGTTGGTCACAAACACCTTCACAATGTTCAGAGAGCACCAGTATTCTAGGGAACACCAAGTAAGAAACACTGACCTAGTTATTTCCTTAGTTTTACAACAGGGTACATGAGACGCAGTAGCAGAATCAGTACAAATTAAAATTTCATACAGACCATGATTTCCTTATGGTCTTCTCCTTTATACATTATACACTGAAATGTAAGTACAAGATTTATATGATAAAAATGAGAAAGTAAGGAATTTTTCAATAATAGTGCACTGTGACGCTTTTGTATTTTTGTGTCATTTTGTAAGCAAGTCACTTAAGTGAGGTGAAACTTGAGTCACACAAGACACATCAGACTTCTGAAGGAGCACAACACTCTGGAATGGTTGAGAATCACTGCCCTACATGCTCCTAGTTACCACTTGACAACTGGACTTGGTTATGGAAGGCTATTAAACTAAAATTCACCACACATTAGCTTCTTCCAACCACAAAGGATCAGAGCTCAGTTCAATATATATTTCTGGGTCTCATCCAAAACCCACACTGGTAGTCAATCCTTTATTATTAAAAGATTAGAATGAATCATAGACATTACAAATGATTTAAGAGTCCATCGATCAGGATAATAGAAATGATGGTACTGCTAAGTTGCTATAAGTTTCTTTGGATCACCCAAGACAACTGACAGTCATCAATGCCTTGTATGAAGCTTCTCTTTGTTAGAAATCACAGTCCAGAGATGTGGAGCAGGAATGAAGATAAAGAATGATAACAAAATCTGCAATTTGTACCTCTTGATCCAGCTGCATGGAACGCTAATGGCACAGAGTCCCAGGTTACATGTGCATTGCTCAGTTGAAGCATTCATTGCCTATTGCTCCCTGAAGAGACCTCAGGAGAAATCCTTGGAAGAGCTGAATGTTCTTAATAGGCCATCAAGCAGGATTGCTGACTTTGAGGTAAAGCTGTCTTGGGGTTGTTAGCCAGAAAAACAACACATTTAAGATACAAACCATAGTGAATATTCAAAACTTCAAATACAGTGATACATTGATTTAAACAGGGTAAACATACTTACTGGATTATAACTTTTCCATTAATACTTTACATTATACATTATACTTTACATTTACACTATACATTATACATGGTTTACTGCAATTTTGTAATTGTGGTAACAACAGTAATATAAATGGTCACCTTCCTTTTTATTACAGCATCACAGTTCCACCCTGCATTGCCAGGCCTGGAAAGAAACAGGGAAACTTTCGCTAACTCCTGAAGAGGGAGTGAGGAATGCCTGGAGCCTCAGAAGCAGCAGAGGTGCACCAAGCAGCAAGAGATGCATATGCAACTAAGTGCGGATGAAAAGTGTAGATTTGGAGTTTGGACAGGAATGGAGGGACGGGAGACACAAAACTGTTAGAATTTCTGGGTTTGTAAAGAAGCAGGAATCTACACTATCCAGCACCCACTGAAAGCTCTTTTTGTGGGGTACAGAACAATTTCAAGCTATAAAATTTGAGAATGCTGGCAAAAGCTAACATGTGAGATATGCAGGAGATCCATCTCAGTGCCCGTACACACACACTATAATTGTTGGAAGACTCACCATCTGAGAGTGCCCCCTCACAACATCGTGTGTTGCCATCAATGTGCCTCATCCCTTTATGTGTCTTCCACTTGCTTCACTTACAGAGGTGGGTTTGTTTTTTTGGGGGGGGGGATACAGTGATTTGGCCCTTCAGTTAAGTTATTAGGAAAAGTCCACTGCTTCCTAGAGCATTCAAGTCTAACACAAACAACACACCAAAATCTTTGTGAAAATATACACTGGGCCCAGCCCCTCCTTCTCAAGGGGTCAGCTTTCTCTTTTCTAATTCAGATACTGTCCTGCCCACTGTCTGGACTCAGCTTTTCTCCTTCCCAGGAGCCTCTCCATCTCTCCTCTCAGCTCCTCCTGGGCTCTGTACACTTTCTTGAGCAATCAGTTCTAAGCCTTCCTATCTTGAGTTTTTCACAGGCCTCTGTATATTCTCACGCTCTCCTCTAGTTCCTCACAGCCTTCTATTCTCATCTACAGACAGATTGCCACTGCTAGGCTTCATTCCTCCCAAATCCAACACCCAACAGAGGTTTAGTGGCCAGGGTTATTTGAACAGGATTGATTGGCCCCAAGCTTCCTGTGCCTAAAAGGAGCAGGCTGCCTTGTTACAATCAGCATGAAAATGTAATGATCAGTTAGTCACACAGACATTAATACAGTCTGAATCATGGCTTTTTAATTTTGGGAGCTACCAGTACATCTGGCCAGAAAACAATTTTGCTTTGTGAAAAATGTCAAGGTTTCAAATTTTTATTCAATGTCTGAATGTCACTGAAACCAGTTGAAAATTGTCTCATGCACACATGCAAAAGCCAACACAAGAAATACACTTGACTTACCAATGACCTGGTGTTTATTGTGCTTGCCCAGAAGGCTGGAAATCAAAGTCCAACACACTAGGCTGCCTTGTTCAGAGGAAGGACTCAAGCTTCCCTCATGATATTCCATCCTGGACCCAAGAAATCTTCCCAACAAAACTGTCATTGAAAGAGATATGTTCCTGTGAAACAATTTAGTTTTGATGAAATGGGATTTTTTGGTGGAAAACAGTTTCACCATAAATGTTTTTTAACCAGCTGTAGTTGGCACTAGTGTAATGTTATGTTCTCATTTAATGTCCCGTTATCTAACTCATGCATCTGGTCCAATCGCCCATTAAATGTAATGCCCCCACTGAAACCAGTGTTGCTCTATAAATACCCCCACTGAAACCAATGTTGCTCTGTAAAGCCCGAAATTCTCAGGCTCAAAATCAGCTTATTGTTCTGTTTACTTGTATTACAGAACTTAAGTCAATGGAAGCCAGATTACAATTCAGTACCATAATTCACTTTCAGTAAAAATAGGAGATGGAATCACGAAACACTATTTCATTTGCAAAACCCTGAGATTACTCAATAGTCTGCATTTTTTTTTAATTCTCCGATTCTTAAAGGTTTATCTTTATTATTATTAATGTTGATATTGTAAAAGTATCTAGAGGCCTCAGCTAGACACCGTACAAATGTATTTACAGCTCCTTCCCAAAGAGCTTTCAGGCTAAAAGACAGGATGTAACAAGTGGATGAAATAAACTGGTGGGTGAGCCTGGCCAGAGAAAGAGGATAGGGTAATACAAATACTTAGCATAAACTCATTGTGCATAGGATTTATAGTCAATATGTTGAAGTGGTCACATTTAATATAAATAGTTTGGGGAATAACTGATTTATGGTTTTGTGGGAATTCAGGTAAAAAAAATGAAAATTGGTTCTGGAAGAACCAAACCTGACAATGATTTTGAATTTTTGGTGAATTGAAAAAGTCCATTTTGTGTATATTCCAGAGCAGAGCTTTGTGCTTGGCTTACCCCAGTGTGTTAAAGATTATAAATGGGGGGCAGCTTCAGCATCAGCACCAGAACCACTTCCCTATCCTTGGGCTGTTTCATGAATGTTTAAAATTATTTGTATCAAACCTTGCTAATAGTGTTTGGTTAACTAAAACTGCACTTTTAAGCCAAATATTTTTTTTGTCCAGCTACAATCATCATCCCATCCTCATTAATAAATATTTGCTAAAAGTGCAGACAATAACAATTATTACACCAAAGCTTTTACAGTCCAGAGTTTAATCTAAGCCATTAAATGTGGAAGTGGAACAGGGCCTGTCCACTCATAAAGGCAACTTATGCAGTCACCTAGGGTGCCAAAAACTAGGGAGCGCCAAGGAGCTCCATATCTGCAGCACAAATCCCTACCCACAGCTGCATTCCTGTGGTGGCAGCGCCACTCCCCGTCTGCAGCTGGATCCAGATCTCTGGCCTGGCTGGTGCTTGTGGGTGGGGTGGAGGAGCACCCGCAGGGTGGGGGCTGCCAAAATCCCCCATTGCCTAGGGTGCCCAGAAACCTTGTGCTGGCCCTGAAGTGGCATTTTGCTATCTGCATGTTGAAGGTCTGCTTTGCAAGCTCATTAGGATGGAAAACCTGGTTACAATAGTTTGTTGACTTCTGCCACACACTGCTTTTCAGCACACAAGCATAAGGGAACAACTTAAAGTGACGGTTTTCTGAATCAGATTGTTACCCCCTACCTCCAGCAAGAGTCTCTCTTGTAGCTCCTGAGGATCAGCTCCCTGGTACCACCAGCCTTTTAGCCACTCAAGCAATCTCCTTTAGGTTATGCCAACCCTGTCTTTGCCTTGTGCATTAACAATAGATGCACCCCATTCACTGAATGTCTTTGATAGTCAGTCTGATGGAAATAGTGTATCCCAGTTTTATCTTATACCACTGTTCTTGTAAACCACATAGCACTTGTGAGCACTTATAATAAAACAAAAGAAGATTTATTTAAGAACAAGGATTAAATAGAAACAAGAGAGTAGTGGCAACAAGTGACTACAGTACAAAAAACTGTAACATGCAAGCCTGGATCTAAAGTTCTCAGTAGTTATCCTTCCTATCTTATAAAGCTGATTTCTTTTCTCTACTCTCACCCAAAGCTCAGTCTGGTGCAGAACTGGCTGGTTTCTCAAGAATTAGACTGGGATCTAATTCATGAAAGCACTCCATCCCCCAGGGCTTTCCCTCCATAGATCCAGAGCATCTTGACTAATAGTAAAACAAACAAGGAGTCATGTGGCACTTAAACACTAACAAATTTCTTTGTAACCCTTCTTCCAGGGTGAGGTGGCAGAACAGGGCTGGGTTCTAGATCTAGGGGTTTCCAAATAATGTACAGCACCAACCGGCTCTAGCACCCACCCATCCTGCACTTTTCCCTGGGCACCCCAAAGAGGAAAGGCTTCCCCACTCACAAGCACAAGTCTGAGTGTAGTATTCACAACTTTTAATAGTAATAAAAGAAATGTAAAGAAACAATAGCAAAATTGACACTGTTTTGGTAATCAGTACAGAAACAAGATTCCCACCAGAATCCCACACAGCATAACAGAATGTATGAACTCAATAGTAAAACCAACACTGGTCTGGAGAACCAGTGAAGAACAAGGTTCCCAACAAACCCCCAGGTATGTAGAGAATGTCTCTTATGCCAGCTGTCCAGCAGCGGTGCCGCTGCTGGTTGCTCCTGCTGTCCAGCTGTCCACTGGCTGCTCTCACTGTCAGCTGGCTCCATCCGTTGGTTGCCAGCACCGCCCACTGGTCACCCCCACCATCTGCCAGCTCCACCCACAGTCTACCTGCAACGCCCACTGCTCATTCCCACTGTCTGCTCTTCAGTGATGTCAGCTCAAAGAGAGGGTCTCTTCTCTCGGTGATTTCATCTCAAACTCAGAGCAGCTGCAAACAAACTCAGAGCAGCTTCTTCAATCAAAATTACAAAAGAAAGGCTCCACAAGAAGCCTAGTCACTGATCTATCCTTTCACAGTAGGGCAGGGGGTGAGGCAGTGCCTTATGCATAGATCTTAACAGAGCTAACCCCACTCATTTCTGCTTTTCTCAGGCTGAAAGTAAGGGGATGACCCCTCTTTCAACTTCTTTTTTTTTTTCTAATGGTGACTTTTCACCCTTCAACTAACCTAAACAGAGTCTGAACAATCAAAAGAGTAGCATATTACAAAAGACAGTATTGTAGGTTTCTCTTCAGTAGAATCACAGATATTGACAGAGTTGTGATCATATCAACCCAAATACCATTACCCAAATTGCTCTGCACCCATACTGAGACTATGCTAATATGCTCTTTGTGCTCATGCAAATACAAAACCCATGCAGATTTGTTGCCCTCTCCCCTCAGAAGCCGTTAGGCACAGATTCTGAGCTTACCTTACATATTTATTGCAAGAGCTTTCACAGGAGAAAATCTCACTTCCTCAGTATGTTGTGGGATTTTTCCCACAAAATCTCATGCAATAAAAATGTTAGTTTTAAGTGCCACAGGACTCCTTGTTTGTTTTACTGAACTAGACTAACATGACTGCCACTTTGGAACTTTTCTTATACTGTGTTATAGTGAAAATAATCTTCTATTTCTATTCAGAAGCAAAGCAAACCCCAGCCTTGTTGTAAAGGTGTGTCCCCCTATCCCCCCAGATTTAAGCAGTTTCAATTGTTTGCAATGATCTCTGATGATTTTCCATTGTCTGTCCCGGGATGTGGCCAGAATAGACAATAGAACTTTGTATTTACATGATGGCTGAGTTGACTGATTCATCACCAAAACATATTACCTCCTGGTGACCAACATCTACTCCAAATCTACGAAGTATACTTTCAGTATAACTATTCCTCAAATATTATTCCTCAAACAATGCACATACATACATCTCATGAGGGTGATAAGTCTTGAGAAATTATGAACTTTCTGGAGATACCTTACATGTTGCTCTTTATGGATAAGTATCCTTTAAGAGATGTTGATATATGATTTCTAAGTCTGAGCGGAGAGCTGTTTGCAAGGAACAGGGGACCCCTTGCTAAGGGGTCCCTGGGTATATCTACTCTAAAATCAATACAGTAATACAGAGGATTTCCCATCACAGTAGTAAATCCACCTCAGAGGCAATAAGAATTTTAATGTCAACCTAGGAATATCTACACCAAGAATTATGTTGCCTTTATTATTTTTGCACAGAGCATATATTTTTTGCAGCATAGACCAGCCCAAGTGTCAAATATTGTCAAATGGGCTTTTGTTACATTTGAACAAATTCAAGTTCTGCTTATGATCCTCAATATATCAGCAACATTAACTAGAATCCCTGTTTTTGAGTCTCTATTATATGGATTCTTATGAATGGTTAATCTGAGCATAATCTGTTTTTTATTTCAGTTTTGCTGGAGACTCCTGAACAGTAAAATGCAGACTGTAAAGAATGCTGTTTTCCATTATAAACAAGAAGGCATTTCCATTGCCTACTAGCCACTGGGCTTGTCTTAGTTCAATTCTTTTGCATAGGAATAACTGTGGGGATAAGGAGGTGACTTAGGATAAGTAGAACAATACATTTCCCAAACCAGAAACACATAAAAAATATAGATGCACTGCAGCTCAGTGAGACCTTTGTTTAAAAGTCATAATAAAAATGCATATATTTCTTTAAAATAATTTTTAAAAAGACAATCATATAGTGTTCTCTCTCAGGAATACCCGTAGTTTTAATTCAAAGATATTATCCACACTGAGTTATTATGCCAACTAAGTGTGGATTGTTTAAATAAAATTCTGTAGCATTCTCTGATGGCTCTTTCACTTACATATAGATGGTAAATCTTCAGAATTTCAGCTCTTGGAATGTTTATCAATTTCATGACTGGCTTGGGGCTTTCAAATTGTCATGAGGCACTCGGCGTGGGCAGCCAGAGGTTTGAAGTTAACAAAAAGTGACTGAGCTCAGATCTGGGACTATGTTAAATAAGGTTAGGTCAACTGGTTGTAAGTAAATGCCCTATTTATAGATGATCCTGGATTTGAAATTAAATATTTTTCATGGAGAAGCATGGGTTAATTCCTCTGCTTGTCCCTTATTTGCCCTTAAATCAAGGGGAAGTAGTGGCATGCGGTCATTTTGAGTTAGTCAAACTGCAACAGTTCTCCTCTCATTTATCCCTTCTTGCAATATTCATTCTTCCAGGCTAGATGACAGCTGAATACATTTACTGAAGATAGAATCTAGAAGAAGGAATTTAATTTTTCAGAGAGAAATAAATCATGAAACATCTACTCTGTAGTAAGGATAATGGTTATGTATGACACTGACACACTTTTGCTGCTTTTCTGACTGTCCAGGAAGTTAAGTATTATGCATAGCTGCATCGTAGATGTGCACAGTGCTGGACGAAATACAAGCATCTTGCATAATTGCCCTTTCTATAATTTTTATTGCTTTTATAAAAAAATGTCCACTATGTACCGACACATGTATGTTATACTGAACACCAAACAAACCCAAGTTCCAAAGGGGCAGCCATGTTAGTCTAGTAAAGCAAAAAAAAAGCAAGGAGTCTTGTGGCACTTAAAGACTAGCAGATATATTTATCTCATGAGCTTTCATTGGAGAATAGCCCACTTTGTCAGATGCTTTGAAGAGGGAGAACTTACAGAATTGGATGAAAATAAATGCAGGGGAGTGTAAGACATGGGATCAGGTCATACTGCAACAACAAATCAGAGCAGTTGTAAGGATTCAGACTCCAGGAGAGAGCATACAGAGGGAGGGTGAAGTCAAATTATCTGTTATAATGTGAAAAGAATCCATAGTCACAATTCAGCTTTCACACAATTTAACTTGCATATTAGTTAGATTTCAGCTGTTTCTCTTTGAAGTCTTGGGGTATGTCCACATGTCTCTTTTATTTCAAAATAACACTGGTTATTTTGAAATAAAAAAGATGAGGTCCACACGATGTTTTCTTATTTCGAAATGACGGGTTCTGTCATTTCAAAATAAAAACCGTCATTTTGAAACAGTTGTTATTTTGAAATTATGCCGTTTGGACATGTTGTTTCAAAACAACACCATTGTTTTGAAACAACACGTCCAAATGGCCTTATTTCAAAATAACCATTTTGAAATAACAGCCATTTTGATAGCAGGCTTTCCCTTAATTCGAATTAACTTATTTCCAAATAAAGATTTTATTTTGAAATAACTCATTTTGAAATAACTTATTTCGAAATACCAATGTATGTGTGGACATAGCCTTGATGTCCCATTGATTTTCTTGATGAAATCAATCTGGGTCACTAGACGAGTGGAAGGGAGCTGGCAGACAATACACACAGACTCACATGACAAACAAAATGACAAAACTCTGAAGTGTTTTTGTGAAATAGAATTCCTGTATTCCAGTCAGCCCTACCCTAAGCTTTATTTTACACCAGAAACCTGCTAGCACATCTCAACAAATAGGAGATGCAATACATTGCATAGTTGTGACTTAACCTGTGTGGTCAGTCAAACCTATGTAATGCAACTTGCATGTTTGATAATGAATACTCTCTCACACACACACAACAAATCAATAAGCTAAGAATTAATTAGTAAAAAATTCTGAATAACAAACAACTCTAAGGAAAGCCGTCTTCTGATTGCAGAATTTTACAGAGACAAAATTAGTCAAGTAATTTGCTTAGTTCTGTTTATAAGTAAGTTGTGTGTCTAAATGTGAAGGAGTTAAGATAATGAAAAGGGGATTTCCCCTATACACACCTCAAAGGGCTCAGTCTTCTACAATGCTTATTGAATTTTCATATTGTCTGCAACTTCTGTATTTTTAACAACTCCGTTTTTATTTTTCTGGATTAAGAACACAGATTCCAATTACTCATTATTTTAAATTTTCCATGTGCAAACCATCTAAAATGTTACCTTTTGATAATAAAACTCTAGTTCTTAATGCATAACTCACGTGCAACTTTACTCATGTTAACACTTATGGTGCAAATGGCCACTATTAAACATATTTGTTTCGGGTACTAGAAAAGATTATGACAAACTGAGAACATATGTTAAATGAAAAATAAGGGAAAATAGAATAAGAGCCTTTTATCTTAATCCAGGAAATATCTCCAATTCAGTAGATAGAATAGCATGAGAGACAATAGGATATTGTAACAGGTATTTTGGTCAACAGAAAACACTTCACCAATATTTAAAAATAAATATCTGACCAGTGACACTGAAATTCAGGAGCTTATCCCAACAATTCTATGACTTCTTCCCATGAGATATTTTGTGTTGTTACATTTTATTATTTATTCTATTACAGAATGTGGCAGCACCAAGTTGTTTTAGAACATATCATTTGCAACTGACTCAAAGAGTTGTGTAAAGGAACTTAAAAATGTGATCTAAATACCTATAAAATCATAACATATGTTATTAGTTAATAAACATCTGTGCATTATAGCCTCTTAGCTGGGTGAGCTATTCACAGAAAGCAATAAATTCAAGAAATATGACCCCTTGTTCTCTTTGTGAATTATCTGTGATGGGACTTTAATTCTGCTAAATTTGATATTTATTCAAAATAATTTGAAGGATTTACATGTATATATTTTAATTTACAGATTTGCAAATTATTATCCATGACTATGGCTTTGAGTGCTTCTCTGCAATTTGTGGTAAGTGACTTTCTCTTTCCTATAACTGAATGACTGCCAAACCCACAAACATTTAAGAAAGCTGTATAAATATTTACAATTGAATAAACATGTGAACACATTTCCATAAGTACTTGCAGCTCTAACATTCTGGTGACCAAAACTCCATATGTACAAATACGTGCAGAACATAAATACCACTTAAAAATAGTTGTGACTTTTAATCATAAAGATTTGCAGACACTTTGGCCACATCTACAGTGTGAACTCTGGGTCTGACTCCCCTGTTTGTATACTCATGCTTGCGCTAGCACCATGTGACAGCTAGCATTGGCATAACTTGCAGCATAGACATGAGAGTGAGAGTGATGGCAGCAGAGACATAGTGTAACCATGCAGAATACAAATCCATGTGAAACTGGTAGGCATGTTTTCAGCATGGTTCAGCCATGCCTTCACTGCTGCTACTCATGCTACCATACCTATCCACTATTTATACTCATGTTAGCTCAATGAGAATTAGCCCAAGCATGTGTACATGACCAGAGAAATCACATCCATACTACCTTACAGTGTAGATGCAGTCTTTAAAGCATTATTCACCGTATACTTAGCATTTACTTAATGTTTGTATTACAGTAATTCCTAGAGGCCCTAACTGAGATCAGGGCCCATTACACTTAGGTGATAGACGTACATGTAGTAAGACACAGCAGCTGTCCCATTATAAATTTAACCTGAGCCACGTTCAAAATAACACCTTGTGATACATGTACTATCTAATGCAGATCTTTCAGAAAATGAAAGATGCATGGAACAAGATACAAGCACAAGGGTGCATGCTAACTAAAAATCAGGTCTCTGCTGATAAAATGCAAGAACTTGTAGAGGGAACTTATGAGAATGCAGCTCTTTGAAAAAATGTTATTTTACCAGGTAGCCACAGCAGCAAAGACATAAATCTCATTCATAATTCATCATTAATGGCCTGTAAATGATGCACTGATAGATGTTTGTAACATAATTCTGAAAGTGACAAAAATTAGTGATTCCATGGAACATGAGGAAAGAAATGCAATGTCATGTTAATGATTAGGACATCATGCAAAATAAATACCAGAAAAGACTTTTACTAGATGAGTACACACACACACATACAAATGTTCAGATCATTGTATTATTGTAAAACAAAGAATAGTTCAAAACTAAAGAATCATATCTTCAGCAACTAACAGACAGACCTTGACAAAATCCTTGATTCACTTCATATTTTGAAGATAGACCACTTATAGTGGTAGTTGACTTAAACTACTTTGAACTGAATCTTCTCCAAAAAAAATTGCAGTGAAACATCAGTTTGCTATATAAAATATATATTTCAATATTTTTGATCAGATTTTCATATAGTGCGTCACACCATGTTAATACAAAATTCAAAATGTTGCACTTGGCATCTTAAGCACATTACACTGAGTGAAAGATACACAAAGGCCAAATGAAATAGCCAGTTAAACTCTTCAAATTGTAAGCAGCCAAAGATATTGAGACTTGTTTGACTATACATTAGTATGTGCCCTGAGGACAATTGAAACTCAGTCACCAGTTACTAATATTAGACATCTGAACACAGTTTTATGGTAAGTTCCAAAGGGGCAGCCGTGTTAGTCTAGTAAAGCAAACAAAGCAAGGAGTCTTGTGGCATTTAAAGACTAACAAAACTGCACAACTGTAACACAATTAAGAAGCTGATAGTTTGTAACCAGATTAAAAAACTGTTAAGAGCTTGTCTCAGTTTATAGAGGAGGCCCTCCAGAAAGACAGAAATACTCACAAGGAGAAATAGGATAGACAACTGATTAAAGCCATCACCTCATCCCACACATCACCTAAGCTTTAGTTTTTCCTTACCATGGTGCTTGTACACATGCCTGAGGAATCTGTGTACGAGCAATCCAAACTAGAGTGCAATGAAAATATTCTTGAAAACATGGGTTTTCTGATTCAGTTGAAAGAAATGCTCCAAGAAGGGAAAACTTAGGATATTTATCTTGAAATCCTACTTTTATGAAGCATGTCATTATCTTAGAATTAGTGCCAGTGTAATAATAATCAAACAAATAGCAAAGTTTGTCAGTGTAAAATATGTGTTCTGCATGTTGTCAGTGGTGCTATACTGACACCAATAGGTAAGGTTGCCTAACACTTTCCATTATGTACCTTTGTATTCAGCTGCTTATGATTTTGTTACATTTTGATCATGGGCTAAAATTTTCATTTTCATTGTTGTTCTTTGGCTGATTTTTTTCATTCAAAAATTTAAAGTAAAAGGTGACCAGTTGTTTATGAAAGTGAATCTAGGAAAACAGGTGGCTGTACCAATGGTTAATTTTTTCCTAATTATTCTTTGAAGAGCTCTAGCATTTGAAGTTTGGGGACGGGATAAGTCCTGTAGTAAGAGAGGTGCATTGTTATGGTTCAGTGAAAATCCACCTCGAGTTGGCTGAGTTACTTTGCACTCACTGAAAAATCAACAGTTGCATGTGCTCAGTAGAGTATATTAATGGCTTGCTTCTAAACTCTCTGAAAATCAAAGTGCACAGAATACAGTCCCACAGAGGTCCTTGTGTGCCAGCCAAACTGTGAGTCACAGTAGGCACTGAACTACAGCTTTTAATGGGAGGGACAGAAGTGGTGGTAGTAGCCACAGTTACTTTGGTCTACAGGAAAGAAAGGATTAAAGAAAGAAGAAATCGACCACTGCGAAGTCAATGGAGTTATGCTAGGCCTGACTTTCCTCTGTACTTAAATGAGAAGAACCACTTTAAGTTTCCACTTCAAGTGAAGTTAAAGTCTGTATCTTTCAAACGTTTAATTGTACATAACAATAGACATGGTCAAGATGTTAAAAAGTGAACTTCCTCATGCCGAGATCCATTTGGGGAAAAGAATCCTCCCAAAACACAAGAAAAATATGTTTAGTGAAAATCTTTAAGTCTCCCAAGCCACCTGGGAATGCTAGTTTATATCTGATGTGGTTGCCAGGCAACCATCACAATCTTTCAGTTACTAAAAATGATTTGACTGGAGTTGACCTTACTTTGATGTTATGGTTACCCCTGCAGCCTTCCCCAAAATAGTAGAATTCTGTCAAACTGCCAGAAACAAAATTCTGTCATTACACTGAAATTTTGCAGCCCATTAGTTCATAATATGAACCAATGCCTTTAGGTGCTCCAGAGGGGGAAGACAAAAAACGACTGATTCATTTAATTTAGAGACAATGTTTTTACTTTTCACTACATGTACACTCTTTTCTATCTATGAATGTCCACAAGGATTTAAAGCATGTAGACTTTCAGCCCAAATCTTCAGACCTGATGCAAGTAAAACCCTTATTAGATTTAATGGAAATGTTGCCTTCTTTAAGAGCAGTGTCAGACCTTACTTCAATGCACAGCATCAGTATCAACAAAACAGAGGCCAAGAGCTACAAAACAGTGACCGTCTGTTAACGTCAAATACACTGTCAACATAAATATCTAAAGAGTCATATGGCAAATGTTATTAGCACTTAAATTATTTATCATGTTCTACCAATCAGCCACAGACCTTAGTGTGAGTTACATAAATGTGTAAATATCCCATTTTGCAGACAGAACTGAGGGAAAGAGAGGTTCAATGACTGACTCAAAATTGTGGTGTGACCATGGACAAGAATCAGCACTACTCAGTTCCCCTGTCTCCCAGTCCTGTGCTCTATTCACTCGATAGCACTGACTTCAGACACTCTTACACACCAGTGGGAAAGGATTACTGAAGGAGTAGCTTTCTCCTAATACTGAACAAACACCATTGATTAGTAAAAGACAACAGTATTATTTTTTAAACTACTTTATTGCTGTTCTGCTTCTCTTTGCACTCACTGCCTAGAGTCTCTCTCTCAGTCCCACTCCTTTTTTGTTTCTTCCCAGCCAAAGTGATGGCAGATATTTTGGCACAATCTTTTTCCTCCAGGGTCTGCAAATTTACCAAACATTTTAACCTGGTCAGCAGCAGCAGTTTCTTTTTCTGAAAATAAGATCTGGTTTTATCAATATGGTGTTTACTTCACTTACTTTGATTCTGTAGTCTTTGGGGTAAGATGTGCTGACATGTGTTGGGTGTACAGATCCATGACACAAAGCACATTCATACAGGAGTTCTCTGGGATTGCTTCTCTTTACTCACAGGCCATTTTTACACCACTCCGTTACTGTAAAGTGTCTTTAAGTAAGTTTAAATGTAATTTTTGGAGCAGGGTAAAGAAAGTCAGGCCTATACATATAGAGACAAGAAATAAAAAATCTCAATCATCTGGCTCAAGCTAAATCTCTTGCATTCCATATGTCATGGCTTTAATATTTAGGGGTTCTTGTTGCCCTATATTCAACTTCCATGTTAATTACAAAATTATATGGTTTAGAAGTTTGTTCTCCCCCCTCTCTAAAATAAAAGATTTACCTGAAGCACTATTATTTGAAAGTATTACATGTTGATTTAAAAATTAAAAAGTGTGTGGTTGCTTCTATATCAAAGCAAATGAAATTTATTTCTATTGAACTGATATGTTAAGCTTCATTTGTCAGGAGCCAAAATGACAACAACACTCATTTTCTGTATTTATGAGATGCCCTTTGCTATGGAATTTGGTTAACAAATTCCTAGGACTTAGTACTTTACAAATATTAATTACTGTTCTGCATCCTAACACCACCCTTTTGATACACGATGTTACTATTCTAATTTTACATAAAAGAAACTCAATTAGTGCCAGATCCAAGCATAGCACTTAAAACAGTCTAAGCTCAGTACCGGGTGCCACAGTTCCTAAGACTACCTCACTCTCTAACAGAAAGGAACCTGATGTTTCCTTAGGAATAGTAAAATTTCCAAATTTAAGCTAGAGTAAAAAAAAAATCATCTGATTGATTCAATAAAATCCTGAATTCAAATGTACCACTTCTGGGTATAACAAACATATGTAAGCATAGGGCCTGAAGAAATGAAAACATCTAAACAGAGTCCTAAAGGCTCACAAGACCTGGAATGCTCACTAGATAAGCAGATGGCTTCATCCATTGGGCTTGTAAAGCTGTCAGACAGATGACTTACTGAAGATGACTAGGCAGAATCTGGGTTGTGGCATTATAGCCAAAGGATAATACAGTCATCTTAAAACTGTTGTATGCATATTGTCCAGCCTAGGTCAGCAAAATCCAGGTTTCATGTACATTTTAGACATGAAAGAAACTATCACTAAGACAGAGAACAGTTTTCATCATGGAACTCCTGTAAATGTTTTACTAAGTGCTTATCAAGGGGATGTAATAGCTTTAACCAATCATCACTCCTTTCTAAAAATACACATGCTTACTACTACTACAGAAATGATTATGCAGCTCTTGGGGGGGGGGGTCAAAGCCTAAAGCCCATATGCAAACAAATTTCTAGTGATCACAGTGGGAATTATGAGTGCTCAGCACCTCTATAAAACAAGCAACTTTCATTTACTGAAGGAGCCTAACTTTAGGCACCTAATTTTGAAAATTATTCCTTGCCAGAAGAAAGATCTGTACAATTTCTCTTCAAGGTTTTCTAAGATGTGATGTGCTGAACTCAGAATTTGGTCTATTTCTTATACCACAACCAATACAGATGAGGGAAACCCCATTTCTGCTGCTGAAGTACAAGCAGCAATATAACAGAACATCACACTTACGATGGGGAAAATCAACAGTGTCCTTCCCACTTTTTATTAACTGGGCAAAATGCTGACATACCTGGCATTGTGGGAGTCATTTAAGAGATTTCTTTCCATTACGTCAGTTCTATTTACCTTACCATTATGTGCTCATTGTTAAGGTGATAGAAGCTGTGTAAATTAAGAATATTAAGCCAGGGGTCAACAAAACTGCTGCTCAGCTAGAAGCCCAGCTTTAAAACTAGGCACCTAGTTTGGACACCCTTTGCTGTTGTCCCTAAAGGAGATGGCAGCCCTCTAGTGGCTAAAAGTAAAATCAGAGAGCTCCTAAATTAAAAAAGAAAGAAAAGAAAGAAAAAAGTCATACAGCAGGCTTTTAGGCACCAGCCTACAATTTTTAGTCTCTATGGCAACTTGGTGCCCACATTCTGTTGAGCCCTGTCTTAAGCAAATATGTACTGGACCCATTTTATATTTGAGTATTGCCACTTCCTTTAAAAGGCACCAGTCACAACATTTTGGCCTGAATGCAGGGTACTGAGTCAACACTCAGATGCGTAATACGGATATATCTAGTGGAGCATTTCTAATGAATATGTCATCATGACAAGGAATTTTTTTTTAAAAGTGACTTTTATGATTAGCTGAAGTAATATGAGCCACCAGTGAACAACGTCTCATGATGACCTTACCAAAAAGCTGCAATGAATAACTTGGAAATAGGGACAGAATTCAGAACAGATGAGTTGATTTTTTAAAAAAATGTTTAACTATATAATTTAAGTAGAATCCATTGCTCTTAATGTATGAAAGTTTTCATTAAATATTTTAACAATATAAGCAACAATGTATCTAGTGAGAGAATATTCATCATAATGAACGGTGTTTGGTAGAAGGACAAAAAGCAAAATGTAAGCAGATAGGCTAGTGAATATGATACTGGTTAAAAGCTAGTTGGAGAGTAAGCACAGTAAGTTTGATGACTAGCTGTCAGGAAACAAATGTATAAAATAAACCTTATATAAGATAAAGAAAAGCCTGGAAATAGATTTGTAAACATGTGCAGTCTTCTCAGGAATCTGATATTAGGAAAGGACATCAGAAAAAGCATGCACTCATCCTTTGTACCTCTTTGATTGCAGATGTGATATACCTTGATTTTAGCAAGGCTTTTGATACAGTTTCCCACAGCATTCTCATTGGCAAATTAAAGAAGTATGGGTTGGATAGGTAGACTATAAGGTGGATAGAAAACTGGCTAGATCAACGGTTTCAGCATGTAGGAATCAATGGTTCCATGTCTAGCTGGCAACCAGTAACGAGTAGTGTGCCCCAGGGGTTGGTCCTGGGGCCGGTTCTGTTCAACATTTTCATCAGTGATATGGATGGTGGAATAGACTACATTCTCAGTAAGTTCGTGGATGACACCAAGCTGGGGGAAACAGTAGACACGTTGGAGGGCAAGGACAGGATTCAGAGAGACCTAGATAAATTGGAACAGTGGGCCAATAGAAATCTTATGAGCTTCAATAAGGACAAGTGTAAAATCCTGCACTTGGGATGGAAAAACCCCATGCACTGCTACAGGCTGGGGAACATTCAGTTAAGTAGCAGCAGTGTAGAAAAGGACCTGGGGGTCATGGTGGATGGGAAGCTAGATATGAGTCAGCAGTGTGCTCTTGCTGCCACAAAGGCCAATGGCATACTGGGCTGCATCAAAAGAAGCATTACCAGCAGATCAAGGGATGTGATCATTCCCCTCTATTCTGCACTGGTGAGGCCACATCTAGAATACTGTGTTCAGTTTTGGGCTCCCCACTACAAAAAGGACAGGGACTTGCTAGAGAGAGTCCAGTGGAGGGCAACCAAAATGATTAAAGGGCTGGAGCACAAGCCCTATGAGGAAAGACTGAAAGCATTAGGCTTATTTAGTCTGCAGAAGAGAAGATTGAGGGGGGATTTGATAGCAACCTTCAACTACTTGAAGGGATGCTCCAAGGAAGATGGAGCTCGACTGTTCTCGGTAGTAACAGAGGACAGAACGCGGAGCAATGGTCTCAAGTGGCGGTTAGGGAGGTCGAGGCTGGATATTAGAAAAAACTTTTTTACTAGGCGAGTGGTGAAGCATTGGAATGAGCTGCCTAGGGAGGTGGTGGAGTCTCCATCTTTGGAGGTGTTTAAGGCCCGGCTGGACAAAACCATGACTGGGATGGTTTAGTGGGAATGGTCCTGCCTCTGGCAGGGGGTTGAACTAGATGACCTATGAGGTCCCTTCCAACCCTATGATTCTATGATATATGTATATTTTAATACTGCAGCTTTCATGCTAGGAAGATAATGGCCAGAAATGCTTAGGGTATGCCAGCAAGAGTAATGCTTAGACCAGGAGTGTAGATGGAAGAGATTTTCTGGCAGGGCCCTGGTCACTTCCTGCTTCCAGTCAAGTAACTGGAAACAGGAAGTTTGGACTCTGCAGGTGCTTCAGTTACCTTGGTGTGACAGCCTGCTCCTTGGTTCTAGTCCAGTGTGCTACTGTAACCACACAGATCTCCACTACTGAACCCCAATTCACTCCTATTTGCCAGGTGATCACTCACTCCTGAGTCAATACACACCAGCATCCTGCATGTAATCAGTGCCAGGCTATAAGCACGTGCCCTCAGGCTGCTCAAGCCAGGGTCTCCTAGCAAGCACCCTGGCCCCAGATACCACAGTGGGAACTTCTGCCTTACAGGGATTGGGATTCTTGTTGGAAAGTTAAGGAAGTATGGGTTGGATGAGTGGACTGTAAGGTGAATAGAAAACTGGCTAGATCAACAGGCTTAGTGGGTAGGAATCAATGGTTCAATGTCTAGTTAGCAACCAGTAAGAAGTGGAGTGCCCCAGGAGTCAGTCCTGGGGCCAATTCTCTTCAACATCTTTATTAATGATCTTGATGATGGGATAGATTGCACATTCAGTAAGTTCATGGATGACACCAAGCTAGGGGGAATGGTAGACATGGTGGAAGGCAGGAACAGGATTTAGGGAGACTTAGACAAATTGGAACAGTGAGTCAAATGAAATCTCATGAGGTTCAACAAGGACAAGTACAAAGTCCTGCATTTTAGGATGGAAATAAACCAGGTACTGCTACAGGCTCAGGAGTGATCAGCTAAGTAGCAGCTCTGTAGAAAAGGACCTTGGGGTCATGGTGGATGGGAAGCTAGATATAAGTCAACAGTGCACTCTTGTAGCCAAAAAAGCTAATGGCATATTGGGCTGTATCAGTAGGAGAGTTGCCAGCAGCTTGAAGGATGTGATTATTCCCCTCTACTCAGTACTGGTGAGGCCACAGCTGGAATACTGTGTCCAGTTTTGGGCTCCCCACTACAAAAAAAAAATGTGGACAAATTAGAAAGAGTCCAACGGAGGACAATGAAAATGATTAGAGGGCTGGGGCACATGACTTATGAGGAGAGACTGAAGGACCTAGGATTATTTAGTCTGAAGAAGAGAAGACAGAGGGAGGATTCGACAGTAACCTTCAACTACCTGAAGGGGTACTCCAGAGAGGAGGGAGCTAGACTGTTCTCAGTAGTAACAGAGGACAGAACAAGGAGCAATGGTTTCAAGTTGCAGCTGGTGAGGACAAGGTTGGATATTAGCAGGGGTTGAAGTATAACTTGGGGGGCCCTGAATGCTCCGATGCCAGTGGGCTTCCATCCAGTGCCAATGGGCCCCCCTCCTGTGCCAGTGGGCCCTCCTAGACCCCAGATCCTGCCACCCCTGCCCCCAATACCCCCCCACCCAGTGCAAGCAAGCCACCCCCATGCTCACTGGGTGTGGCGAGGCTCAGGAAGTGGGGGCAGTAGGACCCGGGGTGGTGCCGCTGCTGGGGCTCTGGTAGCAGGCCCCAGGTTGGGGGTGGGGCCTGGAAGGGGAAGGGTTTGGGGAGGAGCTTGAGCCCCTAGTAACACTCCTAGCCCCTGCCCCTGTCCCCTGCCAGCTGGAATGTGGCAGAACACCACTCCTGGACCTTCTATTTTTAGGGTCCCAGCATTTGGGCCCCTAAAAATAGAACATGGACCTGGAACGCTGCATTCTGGGGCCTGCTATTTTTAAATGGTGGGTCCTGGAATGCAGCATTCTGGCTCTACATTCTATTTCTAGGGACCCCAGAACACTGAGCCCCTAAAAATATTGGGCCGTGGAACAGCATTCTGGGGCATTCTGGCATACTTTAACCACTGGATATTAGAAAAACCTTTCTCACTAGGAGAGTGGTGAAGCATTGGAATGGGGTGTGTAGGGAGGTGGTGGAATCTCTGTCTCTGGAGATATTTAAGGTCTGATTAGACAGTACCCTGGCTGGGATGGTTTAGTGAGAAGGTCCTGCTTTTAGCAGGGGATTGGACTAGATGACCACGAGATCCCCTCCAACTCTATGATTCTATGTTCCTTCTCCAATTGCCATACACTTATGTCCATGCAAAGAAATGGATCATGCCCAGCCTCCCTTACTCATATCAGGGTATGCTTTTACCTGAGTATATAGCAAATCAATGTACAATCATTTACTAAAGGAATCAGGAATCACCACAAGAAAATAGAAGATAAAACACACATAATACCTTATAACACTATTTAGGATTGCACTTTAGTTTGTTCTCATCTTTCTTACCGTTAAGTCTGTCTGCTTTGTGGTTTTCAGCCAGACCAGGCTCCCCTGGCAATGTGGGATAAGCTATCTATTGGTGGGTTACTTACCAGTAACCGTCCTTCTTCGAGATGGGCTGCTTGGATTCATTCAGAAACAGGTGTCTCCATGCCAGAGCACCGGATTGGTTGGAACTTTTTGCCCTAGCCTGTCAGAAGAGGGCAGGTGACCACAGCCCCTTGAGCCACCCCATGGCTGTATATGTGGCCGCCACGCAACCCCTCCCCAGTTCCTAAGAGTCGCCAGTTCCAAAAGCGGTGATAGGGGGAGGGCTCTAAATGAATCCGAGCAGCCCATCTCAAAGAAGGATGGTTACTGGTAAGTAACCCACTGTTGTTCTTGGAGCACTGCTCGGATACATTCAGAAATAGGTGACTGCTAGCCATGCTGAAGGATAGCGGGTGGAGTTGGCTCTTGCACCTTCAGCACAGCAGAACTCCTCCGACATGTGTAATTGTCCAGTGAGCAGGTCCTTGAGCATCTAAGAAATTGACCTAAGGACCTTCATTCCAGCAAGGGTAGCCTGGAGACGTAACCCAGTGGAGAGAAAGTAGGCCCAGATTGCCTGAACACCCATTGGTGTGCATGGGCATGATGGCCTGAGGTCTCCTTACGCATAAGAGGTACCAATGCATCATGGCTATGGCGGAGGACTGCGTCTCTAATCGCTCTTCCTGAGGAGGTATTGGCAGACACCACGTGGAGGCCAGATTTACTGTCCTGGCAGTGACACATGTTGGTGTAATTCCTATGGGGACGTTCCTGAGGCCCAAAATTTGCTGGGCTGGCAGTGGTGGTTATCAGCACTGCAGAAAACCAGAGGAGGAGAATTAGACTGTCTTGCCCTCAGTCCAGTATTGTAAGGCATATGCAGCTCATGGGGCTAGGACAGGGACTTGAGAGATCTGCGACCCTCTGGGCCCTGCGGCAGTGACACCCCCGCCAGAGAACATCAGGTACATGAATCTGGTGCACATGATATCCCGCAGGGAAGGCGGGTTATCAGGAGTGAGAGAGAGGAATCTACAGAAGTTACTTCGATCTAGTTCAAGAAATGGTTAGGACATCGATGGCAACAACCCGATAGGGCGCATTCATAAGTGAAGCAGCAGGACTGGTGTGGAGAGACCAGATGACACACACAGGTGGGACGTTCTATGGGCCTGAAATGTGCAATCAGGCCTCTGTGAGCTTACTGATGGCACCGTAACAGATCCCTTCGTTGGGATGTCAGTGTCCATATCCTCACACGAGACAAGGAAATGGCATTACTGCTACCTATGCCCTTCGCTTTCTTCTTCTTTTAAATTCAGCAGCTGGGAGGCAGCCACAGGAATGCTAAGGCAAGGGGTTGGACGTGGTAAAGCTATGGCTTGGTGATGGGCTCATGAGCACAATAAGCCTGGATACTAGTACCTGTGGCCTATGGAGCCACTCACTTTGGCCTACATGGCCTTGCACCACCGGGGAAGATCATCGCAGAATGGGTCCGAGCATAGGTAACGCTGCATAGGGGTGTGCATCAGGATTGAGGCTCCCTTCAGGAAGGGCCCCGTGGGGAGTCAAGAAGCATGGACGAGGAGATAGGATCCTCCACAAGGAATAGGGCAAGGGTATGTCACCCTGATGGGGTATATCCGGCCATCTCCTCTTTAAGTAACTTACAGTATAGCTGAAGTGTCCTCTATGAGTACGTTAACGATGGAATTAGCTCTTACCAGGAAGGTGAACTCTATCAAGGGTAAGCCAGATCCTGAATTCCAGTTGTAGAGAGGAATTCCAGGGTGGATTTAGAACTGCTGACAGCAGCCACTCATTGAAATTCTTCAGTGAGCAGCCAGGCACTGAATCCTGAGACTCCAGCCCAGGCCTGCAGGACTTGAACCCAGACCCCTGGGCACAGACCTCTTACCTCCCAGGCCAGCACCAAATCCATTGTCGATTGCTTTGTTGAGTGCGAAACCCTGTCACAAACACTTAGGACAGGAGTATATTATTCTAAGATGCGCCTACTAGGACTAGGAGAGCCTTGAGTCATAATGGGAAGGAAGGACTTTGTTGGTTCCCAACCGCGATGGGAGAAGGAGACACCGGACTCAGTAGTTTGAACTGAGAAATGGGTTTGTTTATTTAGAGCAACAACGGGGAAAATTTTTCAATGGGCAATCACAGTGACACTTGAGGTAGCAATTAACAACTAAAACAGCAACCTTACAAGACCAACTAAGGTGGCAAATCTATATAAGCAACACAGTAAAACAGTAAAGCAAAAACTGTAAATCTATATAAGTGATACAGCAAGACTGTAAAGCAAAAACTGCAAATCTATATAAGTAACACAATGAAACAGTAAGGCAAAAACTACAAGATAAAACTGTAAGGTATTTGCAACAAAGTAAAACGGCTAGGTATTCCCAACAAGACAAAATGGCAAGGTAAAACAAACTGCAATGTACTTGTAGGGGATTCCTATATACGTACCACAACCCAGGCTCCACTGACCAGCAGCATGAACACAAGAGGCATGGTAAGGAACACGACACGAGCTAGCTTTCCTCGGGAGATCCAGCTGTCAGGGTGATCAGTTCTGGCAGGTAACACTTGAACCTCCATAACTTTTGCCAGTTGGCATCCCCTTTTTTATAGGATTTTTAGCTCAGTGTTTTTTCTGGTTCCCACGCTGGGGGGGTTTGTGTTCCCACGATTGAGATAGTAATTTTCCAATTAAGTTTTAAATTCCCAGGTGGGTCCAGATTCCTAGGTGGATCATAAATTCCTAGGTGGGACCCAAATTTCCAGGTGGGTCGTAAATTCTCAGGTGGGCCCAAATTCCTAGGAGGGTCATAAATTCCTAGGTGGGACCCAAATTTCCAGGTGGCCATAAATTCCTAGGTGGGTTTCGGTTCCCACGAAGTTACTACCTTTGAGTTATGCTAGTCTGTAGCCTCCCAGATTCCAGGCCAGAGCCTCTTACGCTGTCCATAAGGGGCTTTTTTAGTGTGCACTTGGTGGCAAATGGGGTGCCCGAGCAAGCGGCCCCCTATTAGTACATCAGGCACGAACATGCCCCCCTGGCCACTTGAATGAGCGAAAAAGCGAAGGCAAGCGGCCACCCATCATTAGGCACGAACATGCCCCCCTTGGCCAGTTGAACAGGCCAACAGCGAAGGGGTTGGCTTCCACCCAAGGAGACGGCTAGCCAGTAACAAAGTAAAAGATCCAAAAAACATCAATGTAGAACTTGATGTGATGCTGCCGGTCAGTAATGGGGCACATGGGGAGAGTTATACAAGGAATCTTAATATAAGTCCATACAGGAGATCTTAAAATTAGTCCATAAGCTTTAACTTCCAGTTGAAAGCAAAGATAACAGTCCCATAGTCCTTGAGTTTCAGTGCCCGAACTGGAGATGAGTAGATGAAGTTCACACAGTCAGGTAGTAGACGAAAGCAGCACCTTCCGTGGAGCCCAGTCAGGTGGTAGATGAAGCCAGCAGCTCGGATTAGGTGAACCCAGCACCTCAGACCAGGCCTTACGCCGAGGCTAGTGTGAGACCATTACTTAACAGGAATAAGAGACACTAATACATGAACAGTATAACAATACCATATAAAAGTAGCAAAACTTAAAAACAAAAATTAATTAAACCTATGAACTATAATACCTACAGAAGAGATCATAATTGATGCAAAGTGTTGACAGAGAGAGCAAGAGCTTGTGATTTCAATTTTGAATACATTCTTTTCATCCAACAACACATACAACACATGGTGATTAACATTAATACTATTAAAACAAAAAGGATTACAATTGGATGTAACAAAATTTTCAAAAATGATGACCAGGTGGGTGACCATCCCTGGAAAATATCATACCAATGATGGGTCAATAACTGATTTGCTTGTTCTGACACTCTCAAGATTTCTGTTCCTTGGTGCAGTATAGCCACACTGCGGGTTTGTATCTGGGTGCGAGTGTCTTTAGTAAGGCGTGTAATTTGATCATTTTGTTGCATTAAGCTATACAGGGTGGTCCAATTAACTCCTAGTGAGTAATCAAAGTTTAGGATATTATTGATCTGTAAGTCATTAATTTTTCTGTCTTCGTGGGATGGAAAATAATAGGTTAACTTAGGAGTGCGTAGCATAGTAACATTGCACATACACTCTTGTACAGGGCTTTTTGAAATGTGTCTTTCTTGCCAGACAATTTGTTCTAGCCCAATTACGCAGACACAGCTTTTTTCATCATAAAACACTTTTGCTGTGTCATTTTCTAATTCATCCCAGAAACAAGTCGCCAAATCTTCATGTTGTAATGAACATGGTTCCTTTAAAGTTGGCAGGGTTGGACAAACCCACTGTTGTGGGGTCCATTGTGAACATGTCCGATGGTCTACAATTTCACCCTGATGATTTAAATAAGTTCCTGCCAAACGAGGGACCCATATGTGTTTACCCTGAAGAACTGGGAGTGGTTTAAATGGCCACAGGGTGGCATTTTGACTGTGCGGTTGTGCTTTAATAACTTGCACAGTGATGGTTCCTGAAAGCGTGGAAGGGTAGACTCTGGAATCTAAAACATTATACCATTCAGAGATGTATGGGAAGAAGAGGCTGTCTTTATGTTTTGTCAATAACGGGGCTAAGACTGTCATGTCTTTAGCTCGAACCCAATCCATTTCCCGTTCTGTTAGCACAATGGCAAGTAGCTGTTGTTCTGAGCACCAAAGGGCCAAAGCTGTTTTGTCTGCTATATCTCTCATTGCACCATACTGAGCCCAGAATGCTTGGTTTACATGTTTCCAAGTATGCCATTGTAAATTTACAGTATCAATTCCAGTTTGCACTAATTCAGCAACTTGGTGTTCTTGCCCTTGTACAATACTGTGGTGCATTGCCTCCGCTGCACCAACCTTGTTTCTTAATGCTTCCAGGTCCACTGTATTTAGAATTCCTGTTCCTGCACCTATGCCCCCCAGTAAGGTGTCTGTTATGTCTCTCCGCCTACGGGAAGAGAGCGGCCGCTGGTGTATGGATTTAACCCAGGCGTTAAACAAGGGGTAGCTATATGGTGCACATTCTGGCCGGGTCAGCATTAGATTATTTTTGGCCCAGTTAACTGAAATATATAAAGTTGTTATTAGTGGTGCAATTTGGATCTGTACAGGAGCTTGTATTTTGAATAAATGAGGGCAAGGAACTTTCACAGGTTGGGGTCCATTTAGGAACAACACTGATGTCTTTCCTACTAGTACAGTGTTATTCACCCATACCGTGATTGTTCGTGTATCCAAGGGTCCTGGTTTAAAAGGTGGAAAAGTATGAAAACCAGGAGAAACAGGACTACAAGTTGGGTTGCGATCTTCTATTATTCCCTTGGGGGTGGTTACTTCAAATACATTTTCCAATTAAGTTTTAAATTCCCAGGTGGGTCCAGATTCCTAGGTGGATCATAAATTCCTAGGTGGGACCCAAATTTCCAGGTGGGTCGTAAATTCTCAGGTGGGCCCAAATTCCTAGGAGGGTCATAAATTCCTAGGTGGGACCCAAATTTCCAGGTGGCCATAAATTCCTAGGTGGGTTTCGGTTCCCACGAAGTTACTACCTTTGAGTTATGCTAGTCTGTAGCCTCCCAGATTCCAGGCCAGAGCCTCTTACGCTGTCCATAAGGGGCTTTTTTAGTGTGCACTTGGTGGCAAATGGGGTGCCCGAGCAAGCGGCCCCCTATTAGTACATCAGGCACGAACAGACTTGTATCTGTGAGACTCCTGTGTGAGAGACTCTGGTAGCTAGGCCGGGATGATCACGGTCTTATGGCCGTGCCCCAGGCGGGTAAGCCACATGAGAGACACTGCTGGGCGAAACCCTGAGAGGCAAAGTTTGGCCCCAGGGGAGTATCCATCTGTGGGGGTGGTTTCTGAACCATCATGGAGGGAGCAAGCGGTGAAGGGATGAGTTTCCCTGCCTTCGACCAAACGGTGAAGGGAGAGATCCAGATGGTTTCATCACTATTATCAGGTTATCTCCTCTGGATCTCTGAGACCTGAGGGTTTCTCGATTGGGATATAACAGAATGGCCACCTTAGGGGATAGAGAGAGGAAAGTGGTCTGGGTTCCCTCTGTGAGAGGCAAGACCCCATATATAGGGGCTCCGACATGAGGGCATGTCCTGGGTAGTGGTGACTGACAGCCAAGGTTGGAAGATTCCCAGGGGGACAGGTTCACCATTCACATGGTTACCCCCCCATCCTCTATATTTTGAAAAATGGTAGAAGAACAGGGTGGGGGCCCCATTTTTATGACCTCTCTCAAGAACCTTCACTTAAGCTGAGAACCAGCCAAAAGCAGTGAGTACTGGAGGGTTCATATCTAACAAGGACCATGAGCGAGTTGGCCAACACTTACGTCTAATGGCTGGGTCCCGACATCTGCATCTGGCACTGAGCAGGTGGGAACGAATCACCTGCTCCATGGGGTCAGGGAGGGTTTGGGTGTTTCAAATTGGAAGCGTATGCCCACAACCCTAATGAGGGTTGATTGGGTGGGAGCAATGATTAAACACCAGCTAGTCTTGCTGGTGGTAAGGGAAGGGTGGACAAGGTGGTAAGCTCATTCATGCTGTGGGTAGAGGGTTCACTGACCATCATCGTGGGGAGGCAGAATGATAAGGCCTCATCCACAGGGAAGTGTGCGGGAGTGTAGCTCCTGGCATGAAAATGACCCCAAGAGGGGAGGCTCTGCTTGGTTTGGGTGGGTAATGGTGGGCGATACACTTTCCGATGTGTGTTCCATGAATGCCATATGTGTCCCACCGGGTGTAATAGAGTCACTGCCCAAGAAAGTGGAAAGGGGAAAGGGGAGCTTTTCCCCTTGGCAGTGTGTAAAATACAGAGGCATGATAGTCTCCTGGGAGCCAGGACTGCTGGCTATTGGGTGCCTGCATGGGTTCAAATGGCAGGCTTCCATTCTGCCCTCCACAGTGGGTGAGGAGGGTTGGGTAGTGAGAGGATGAAGTCCTCTCAGCCCATTAGGGTCAGACAAAGGGGTGTGAGCATGGGTTACGCCCTAGTCCTACCAGAAGGGGAGGTGGCTGCCTCGCCTGTGGACAGCCCATTCTCACCAGGAAGGAAAGAGGGAGCAGGGCTATCTGTCATTTCTGAGAGGGAGAGTCCCACAATGGGACCTTCCTTCAAGAAAGCATCATACTCTTCCCTCGCCTCTAGTGGGAGTAGATGGGACTGCGTGGTGTGTAAGTGAGAGGAACTCTAGACCTGGAACTCTGTGTGGTGTTTTGAACTACCTAGGGCCATTGGGGTTGTCATGGTGATAAATGGAAGGGTTGTTTAGGTGCTAGGGAAACCTGTCTGTTGGGTCCTCTCTCTCTCAGTTCTCTTTCAATAAAGATTCCTTACACAGCTCTCAATATGCTGACTCCCATTATTGGACTATAATTTCCCCTAAAACTCTACATACAGTGTCAGAAGATGGGATATGTGATGGAGTTGGCCAGCTTCAACAATCCTGGAAACTGTGGAAAACCAGAATGCAATGTAAGAAGCGAAACTTTTTTTTACTGCTTGCGTGGGTGTTGGGTTGTAGCTGTGAAAGCTGATCTGTTTGCCTAAGGGCTAGCTGGCTGTTCTGAAAGCTGATCTGCCTGCTGTTAAGTACAAGTGAAGAGACAAACAATAACCACAAGAGGGCATCATGGCTTTACTTACTAAAACCCTCGAATCATTTGACCATTCAGCAGATTCGTGACAGACACATACAGACCAATTTCAAAATCTTGTAATAGCAAATGATATAAGTAATGAGAAGCAGGTACTAGTTTTTCTAATGGTCATTGGAGTTAAGACTTATAATTTGCTCTGTGATTTGCTTAATCCGGAGAAGCCAGAGCAGAAACCTTACGGGAACCTAGTGGAAGTTCTGGGAGCACATTTTCCTCCCAAAGCCACTAGAAATTGCAGAGAGGTATAGGTTCTACCAAAGGAACCAAGGTGAAGGTGAATCAGTTGTACGGTTTGTAGCAGCTCTGCGGAAGCTGGCAGCAAACAGTGACTTCAAGAACATGTTAGAGGAAATGCTGTGTGACAGGCTGGTGTGTGGCCTGCACAGTGAATCAACATGGAAACACCTATTGACTGAAGGTGAACTCACCTTGCAGAAGGCTATGGAAATTGCAGTCTCTCTGGAACGTGTCACCCAAGACATGCAACAGATCGGGGTCAGTGTGCGTTAAATATCCCCACAGGGCACCGGGGAGACAGGAATGTTACCAGCGTGGGAAGCAGGGTCACCTTGCATCAGAGTGCTGGTGTAAGGAACTACTGTGTCGACAATGAGGTAAGAGAGGTCACATTGAACATGCCTGCAAACAAAGGAAGGATGAGCCAAACAGAAGAGGCAGACCTGAGAAAAATGGGCCGTTGGTTCGGCAGACTAAGAGGGAAATTCTGCATGCAGTAAAGCAGAATACAGGTGATCACAGTGACACCCAATCAGAAGATGAAGATTCCCTCCATGTTTTATCTATAACAGCTGGCCCACGTAAATTCTGGGTGACACCTGTGTTGGAAGGCAAACCTGTACCCATGGAACTGGACACTGGCGCAGCCATTTCATTAGTTTCTAAGGCTGTGTTCACACAGCCTCCTTATTTCGAAACAACGGAGGTTGTTTCGAAATAAGGTTTCAGCTGTTCACATGACGCGCGGCTCTTTCAGAACAGGAAGCCGTTGTTCCGAAACAACCGTGTTGTTTCAAAACAAGTAAAACTTAGTCCGTGGGTGAAACAACATTGTTTCGCAATGGTTGTTTCGAAACAACGCTGTGCGAACATGTTGTTTCGGAACAAGATGTTCCAAAACAACAGTTCAAGGCGTGCCCCCTCTGCACCCTGGCCAGGGAAC
>ML681963.1:75501630-75524802 GCA_007922195.1 Podocnemis expansa | reverse complement strand
GGGTTTGGGGGCAGACCAGGCTTTAAGCCGGCGGGGAGCAGTGCTGGGCAGCGCTGAAGCCCGCCAGTGCCTGCAGCCCCCCTTTGCAAGCACCGGCAGGGTTCACAGTGTGAACCTGCTATTTCGTTTTCCACCTTTTTCCTTATTTCGAATTAACATTTTGCTAATTCGAAATAAGTTGTTTCGAAATAAGCATTATTTTGATATACGGTTGTTGCGAAACAACCGTATCAAAATAACCCGCTGTGTGTGAACACAGCCTAACCATGTGTATGAGAAGGATTTAAGACATCTGCCACTTAAGCTGACAGAGGTTGTTTTGAAGACATATACTGTTGAGACTGTTCCCCTGTTGAGTACTATTGATGTGAAAGTAGAATTCAATGGACAGACCACAAAGCTACCACTGTTTGTGGTGAAGGGGAGTTACCCAGCCCTAATGAGAAGATCTTGGATCAGGAAAATCCAACTTGATTGATCACAAGTGCATCAATTGACTAAAGAAGAAATGAATCTAGCAGCAGTACTAATGAAACATGCTGCTGTTTTAGGTGAAGACTTAGGCAGCATGAAGGGAATCACTGTGAAATTAAATATAAAGCCTGATTGCCAACCAAAATCTTTGGAGGCCAGGATGGTGTCGTTTGCCATCAGACCCAAGGTGGAAGAAAATTTGGAGTGGCTAATCAAGGAGGGAGTCTTGTGCCAGTTACTCACAGCCATTGGGCAACACCCATTGAAGAAGGATGGCTCCATTCGGATTTGTGGAGATTTCAACATCACTGTCACCCCAGTGTTATGTTCAGAACAATATCCTCTTCCCTGCACTGAGGACATCTTTGCAGATTTGGCTGGAGGACAAAAATTTAGCAAGATTGATTTGAGTCAAGCATACTTTCAGATGCATGTTGAAGAAGAATCTCAAGAGTTGTTGACAATCATAACACATAAAGGGGTTGTACAGATACTGTCATTTACCTTTCAACATTACTTTGGCCCCAGCTTTGTTCCAAACGTCAATGGATCAGATTTTGAATGGTTTATCAGGATTACGGTGCTATCTGGATGACATCCTGGTCACTGGCAAAAATGAGGAGGAACACCTTACGAACTTAGAAGCTACTCTGGAAAGACTGGAAAAGTATGGTCTATGTGTTCATAGAGACAAATGTAAGTTTTTCCAGCCCTCAGGTGAATATTTAGGACATTTAATTGATGCTGATGGTCTCCATAAGTCTCCAGCCAAGGCTAAGGCTATCATGGATGCTCCACTACCTCAGAACGTAAGCCAACTTCACTCTTTTTTAGTGTTATTGAACTATTATGGCAAGTTTATTCCACAAATAGTGACATTCCTGAAACCCCTACATGAGCTTCTTGGGCTGAAAAAGGTCTGAAACTGGACTGAAGCCTGTGATGCTGCATTTAACAAAGTGAAATGCTCACTGGTAAACTCTAGGACTGTGTTCACACACGGGGTTATTTTGATACAAGTTGTTTCAATACAAGTTGTATCAGAATAACGCCTTATTTCAAAATAAGTTAATTTGAATTAACAGTTTGTTAATTCAAATTAAGGAAAAAAGCTCAAAGCGAAATAGCATGTTCAGACAACAGTTATTTTGAAACGAGTCACCGTTGTTTCGAAACAACATGTTCAGACGGCATTGTTTCGAAACAATCATTTCAAAACAATGTTGTTTCGTCCCCACATGGGGTTTAAGTTGTTTCAAAACAATGGAACCCGTTGTTTCGAAACAATGGTGCATCGTGTGAACATGGCCTTTCTTATTTCAAAACAACCTCTGTTGTTTCAAAATAGGACTGCTGTGTGAACACACCCTAGGGTTCTGACACATTTTGATCCATCTTTGCTCCTACGGTTGGCTTGCAATGCCTCCCCTCATGGAGTTGGGCTGTATTGTCACATATTATGCCTTCTGGTGAACAGAGACCTCTCTCTTTTGCCTCATGCTCCCTGACCAAGGCAGAAACTAACTATTCCCAAATTGAACGTGAAGCACTGGGTATTATTTTCAGCTTTCGGAAATTTCACCAGTACCTTTGGGAAAAGAAGTTCACACTTGTCACTGACCATTGACCCCTGACATCAATTTTGGGGCCACACACAGGCATCCCACCTTTGACTGCTAGTCAGATGCAACGATGAGCACTGATGCTTTCTGGATACACATATGAACTCAAATATAGGCAGTCCTCTTTGCATGGCAATTCTGATGGTCTTTCAAGGCTACCCTTACCGGCACAACGTCAAGATCAGGGTCAGGAAGGAATCTTTTACTTTGAACAGGTGGAAAACACACCTGTCACAGCTACTCAAGTGAAGAAAGTGACATGGGTTGACCCAGTACTCACAAGTTATGGATTTCATGATGCATGGAACATTCTTACCTGACACTCAGGTATCTCCTGACCTCCGCTTCTACATGTCTAGGACGACAGAGTTATCAATCCAATCTGGGTGTTTCTTGTGGGGTATGCGTGTCATTATCCCACCTTCATTAAGACCACATTTGTTAGAACAGCTCCATTCAAGTCACTGCAGCATGGTGCGCATGAAAGAAATTGCACGGAGCTATTTCTCGTGGCTGGGCTTGGACAGAGCCATCAAAGAAATGGCTAGAGCTTGTAACTCATGCCAGAGCATCTGGAACGTACCTCAGTTGGCATCTCTTCACCCGTGGGATTGGCCTGAAAGGTCATGGCAATTTGTCCATGTTGATTTTACTGGGCCGTTTGAAGGATGTATGTTTTTAGTTGCTGTGGACACCCATTCAAAATGGCCAGAAGTCTCTGTAATGCAGTCCATTACTACATAAACCACTATCCAGACCCTGCATGACTTTTTTAGTCCCTATGGTCTTCCAGAACAGCTGGTGAGTGACAATGGACCACAGTTCATTTCTCAGGATTTTGAAACTTTTATGAAGGCCAGTGGAATACATCACATCAGGTCAGCACTGTATCAGCCTTCCACCAACAGACTTGCTGAAAGGTTCATACAGACTATGAAGCAAGCTCTAAAATCAGCAAAGGGACAGTCACCTTTTCAGAAGCATCTGGAAAACTTCTTGTTGTCCTACAGAAACACTCCGCAGGCTACGACTAAGGCATCTCCAGCTTTTCTTATGATGGGATAGCAGTTGCGCTCTTGCTTTGATTTGTTGAAATCACGAGACGCACAACCAGGTCAGCAGACATTCACCAAGAACAAAGGACCACACCTTCAGTATTGGACAGCCTGTTCTTGCTTGAAACTATGCTTCAGGAGCTAAATGGGTTCCAGCAACGGTCATTGCCCAGACAGGGCCTGTTTACTACTCTGTCCAGACAGTGAGTGGCCTAGTTTGGCAACGGCATGTACCTCAGTTGCTTTTCCATCATACCCATTCAGAAGATGCATCTCCAGAGGACGTACCTGACTTCACCCTTACTGATGATACAACATCAGAGCATGAAACAACTGTTCATGTCTCTCCTGCTCCAGCCAACTCTTCAATGCCTTCGGCCTCCCTGGACCAACCAGCCACAACATCCTCTCCAGTTCTGGCTACTTCCCTGGTACCTGTAGTCACACCACCACCAATGCCACCTTGTGGTGGGGGCACACCAGAAGTTTGCCATAATCCACCTTGAGACAGAAAGCCTCCTAATCGGCTGGATCTTTGGCTAGTGGTGACCCCCTCTTCATGGGGCAGAATAATTCCCCGGGGGTTTGCCATGGGGCAGTCTACCCTCATCTCCTAGCTTAGGCCTTATTCTTTATGGGGCGGGGGGGGAAGGGCTCTCTCATTAGAGGGGGAGGAATATGTGGTGTTTTGGACTACCTAGGGCCACTGGGGTTGTCATGGTGATAAATGGGAGGGTCATTTAGGTGCTAGGGAAACCTGTCTGTCGGGTCCTCTCTCTCTCAGTTCTCTTTCAATAAAGATTCCTTACACAGCTCTGAATATGCTGACTCTCATTATTGGACTATAATTTCCCCTAAAACTCTACACTCTGTACCTGAGTCCTGCCATATCCAGAAACCGGGGAGATGGAACCTGGGTTTTGCCAGCAGGAGAAGGCCAAGTCCCAAACACTAGGGTGGAGGGAAACCGTAATTGGCCCAAATAAGATGTCTGAGGGTGTTTCAGAGGATTGAACCTCCATGCCCATGTGGGCTGAGACACGGCACAGAAGATCAAAAGTGCGCCGATAAGTCACCCATATACGAGCACGGCACTGGGTTCAGTGCTCTCACCAGTGCTGAGTGGGCCGGTGCCAGTGAAGTTAGAGGGGCCTCTTGAGGGGACCATTCCTGGGAGTGGTAGTGAGAAAGTGATGGTGCCGAGAGCCAGCACCGAGGCCATTTGGAGCCCCTTGAAGCCCCTTCCCCCAGGCTGGAACGGGGGAAACCTCTCGGGATGGCACCAGGGACGGCAGAGTGATATGGTGCCATGGGGACGGCTCCATGGTACTGGGACTCACAGCGGGCTCTGGTGTTTGGGAGTCCAGAGCTGGTGACGAGGAAAGTGAACAGTGCCGTATGTGTGGCACCCAGGCCTTTGAAAGGAAGGCCAGCTTCCTCCTTCTAGGCAGCAGCGGATAAGGTGGTGTAGGCAACAAAAGGAGCGCCCTTGCTGCCTCCATTGCCTCTGGGGTTGTCAGGATCAGTACCGAGGACAACTGGTCCCCAGGGGAGCCCTGTGTCAAAGAGGTAAGGCTATGTCGGCACCATGGTACCAAGGTGGTCCTGCGTCACCTTTCGGCATGGTGCCGGGCAGCGGGCTCCAGCACCGAACTGGCATGCAGTGCTGCAGGATACCCCAAAGCCTCAGGGGAGGAGTGCCGGGGCTGCTTGGAGGCCAGGGGACAGCGCCTTTGCTCCCCATCCCTGACTGTCCTCGGTTTAAAGGACAGGCAGATGGAGCACGCGGCGACCATGTGGCTTTCACCCAGGCACCAGAGGCACTTCTTGTGGGGATTGTCCCATGGGAAAGCCTTGCCACACTAGGCACAGGGCTCAAACCCTGGCATGGCAGACAGCGTAGCGTGGTGTTCCAGCCTGGAAAGGAAGACCTTCTTTGGTGGGACTAAGTCCACAAATAAAGTTCTCCCAGTTGGGTGAGAGGCTCATACAGCACTGGTGGACAGGCTGCTTGTGAAGCAAGGAGCAGGCAGTTCCACAACCAACACCAAGGAGGAAGAAATAAAACTGGGGAGGGGCCAGGCGGTGGCCACATATATAGCCATGGGGTGGCGTGGGAGGCAGTGGCCGTCTGCCCTCTTCTGACAGGCTAGGACAAAAAGTTCCGACCAATCCGGCACAGAAACACTTATTTCTGAATGTATCCAAGCAACGCTCGAAGAAGAACTTGCAGTTACTTCTAAAATGGTGTTTCTCTGACCCAAGCCAGTAGCTTCTCCCCCACTTAAAGTCTGCATTCCTTTTAATAACCCTCAGCCACTCCCTCTCCATGCTGCTGTGTGATTCTCTTTATTGCTACCTCAACTGGGCAGCTAAATTTGCATTTCCTTTGTCATGCAATTCTACAGCCTCAGAGAGAGAACCCTGAGAAGCTGAGCTATACAATATGCTCCACATGTGCTCCCATACCTGATGCTGGAGGAAACATGATACCATAGCAATCATGTAGAATAAGTTATGAGCATTCATAAAGGACCCTTGCATGGCATAACTGGCATGAAACCATACAAGTGCATTGCAAATGTGAACAGGAAAGTTACATAGATCATAACCTAGGGGTGCAAAGATGAGCAGCCCATGACACTTGGCAAATGGAGCACCCAACAGCTTAGTTATTGCCCACTGGTCACTTTCCTGAACTGCCTGCTTTCGTTCATGTGACTCAAAGCAGGAAGTTTCATTAGCAACCTGCCAAAAATCTGCTTGACTTTCCAAACTTAAGCAGAACATCAATAGCAGAAGTAATGAATGGTGGGGGGGGGCTTCTTTCAAAGTGTGGGGGGGCATGGCCCACCTAGGCCCACCTGTAGCTACACCACTGGCTTAGACATTACAATAATAGATGTTAGATATACCAGATAATCTGGAGAAAATATGGATGTGCCAGGGAAATCACTATGAAGAGTTAGCAGCCACAGTGCAATCTCTTCTGGTTTAAGGCACACAACCATGAAAGGTCAATTCAGTTTTAATTCAAGAATGCTCCTGATGTTCCTAGTGAAACTAAAGCCTCACAAAGCAGCATCTGTACATCATGATTTCTACTCTCTCTGTTTGGCTAGGAAACTGCATCCCATTTTGGTGAGTGGTAACCTGTCCTCAGTTACTCAGGACAAAGCAAAACACTCAATGTTTATGAACAGAACATAATTCAGCAAAATTTTGTTCCAGAAACATTCCCACTGCTAGAATACCTTGGGATACATCTACACTGGACCCTTAGGTCAACTTAAGGAAGGTTAAGTCAGCCTACAGACTCCTGGGGCCACACTGGGCTTTTATAAAGTCAACTTAAGCATTTCCTTAAGTCAACTTAATACCACCTCTTAAGGTCAACTTAATGCTTATGTTGACTCTATTAAGTTGACTTAAGCCAGTATAAATGGGGAAAGCCCTTAAGTCAACCTAATTGGCCTCCAGGCCCCCTCCCAGAGTTCCTGGCCACCAGAGACATCTACCCACAATTCACCATTCCTCCGTCAACTTAGCACCTGCCATTGTGGACACAGGCAGTCAACAGGAGTTTTCAGTGTGGAGTCTGTAAGTCGACTTAACAAGGTTGACTATAAATCAATTTTAAACTCAACCTAGTTAGGTTGACTTAACAGAGCCTCCAGTCTGGCTATACCCTTGGTGTTACAAAAGGAAATATGGTTCGCAGATTCATGGCAGCCCATCTGGAGGACTACCTGAATTTCCATGTAGTGGACTGCTGAATTGCCTCATTCCTAGCCTCCATGGGGCTGGAAAGTCCACTCACCATACAGGCAATTTGAGTAGCCAGTCAGCCTGGAAGTCAGCCAGTGCACCTACCCAACAAGGAGCCTGGGAAGCCAGTCAGCTGGGGAGATTGGTACACTGGGCAGTCAGGTGGGCTGGTGACAAAATTCTGACAGAATCAACATGCTCCCATGGAATGTTTTGATTGCATCAAATCACTACTTTTTGGCAGGAAACAGCTCTAAGAACATTTTCAATCAGTTCTAATTGCAATATATCTGGGCCATCAGCCCTTAGAAAACTCCAAGTAGTTAAGAACGTGGTAGCATTCACGGACTTCGGGGGGTGGGGAGGAGGCATTAAACCTGACCACCTCTTGCAAAACTGGTTTCTCATATATTATCCAATTAAAGGAAAGCCCTTATCTTCAGGGAGCTTAATGGCCTGATCCCAGCATCTCTAGTCTAAAAGATTCTCTTTGCCAAATACTCCAGGATGAAGACTTGTTGAAAACCATAGTCCTCGCCAATGTTCTGTCTAAGCCACTGATGCAGCTGAGCATCTTATGGTCTTGCTGAGCAGCAATTTGTAAGGCTAGCCCCACCCTCCCTCTATCTGGCCCATTCCCTTCCTCCCATCCTAACCTGCTGCCTGCTCTCCCAGTCACACCCCTTACCCATCTTCCCCCCAACCATCTGCACCCTTTCATGGCTGGCTGCCCAACTGTCCCGAACCCAACCCCTTTCCCAGCCAGAGTCCTTTATCTGGCCACCAGAGTAGTGTGGCCAGGCCATAGATGGCTCCTCCCTCCTGGAGCAAGCTCTGACTGAGCATGCTTTGTGCTAGCTGGAAGAATGTGTCTTCTGGGCAGGTAGGGACCATGGCTGCCAGCTGTGCATAGCCAGCAGTGTTCCCTGTGTGGGTGAGCAGTGGGGGCTGTGCGACTGCCTGCCCGCACAGCTTACAGGAACACTGGTCCTCACATACAGTGGAACTTTCTACAACAAGAGCATCTGTGCAGGAGGCAAACCAGTAATTTTTGAGGGGCTGGTTCCAGACTGTGGAACAAATTCCTCCAGGATCAAAGAAGCTCTATGGCTATGTCTGCACCTAAAAGCTTTGTTTGGCCTTTCTTAGCCTGAACTAAGTTGTTCAAAATTAGTTTGAACTAAGCACTTTTTTTTAGTTCAAACTAACTGTTTAGTTTGAACTAAAAAAGCACAGCTAGTTCGAACTAAAAGTTATTTCAAACTGAAAAACCATGCTTAGTTTCAACTGACCACTAGTTTGAACTAGCATGTCTCCATTTGGCTAGTTTGAACTAAAAATGCAAATTAGTTTGAACAAAGCAGTTAGTTCGGACTAACCAGCCAAACTAACTAGTTCAAACTAAGCTTTGCTAAAAATTTTTTTAGTTTGAACAAGGCAAAGCCTACTGTAGACAGGGTTCAAATTAGTTTGGACTAAGTTTGCTTAGTCCAAACAAATTTGCTAGTGTAGACATAGCCTATAAACCTCATCACCGTCCCCTTCAACTGTAAGGTGCATTTCTTTGACCTTGCATTCTCTGACAAACACATAGTAATGTGTCCAAATAGTTTTTTTCAGAAAGAGTCTTACCAAAACACCACCAATGGGAAAAGATGAGAAAGTAAACAATCCACCTATGACAGATATTAGTCACAGCTGTACTACTGGAAGGAACTCAAACACTACATTGCTCAGACCTTCATCACTACAGTTATGAGGGGCACAGAGTCTGGGTCTGAGGGTGTACCCTCTGGGTGGCACCAGGAAGAGGTCTGCAGCATGGTGGTGCTGTGGGAAGTGCACACCCAGGGCCTGTGGCCCAGTGGTGCTATGGGAGGTGCCACAGCCTTGTGCTGCTGCGGGTGGGTGGGGTCTGGGCATGCAGTTCAGCAGTGCTGCCAGAGGATGTGGGGGTCCAGGCCCTGGCCAGCTACTGGTGGGAGTGAGTCTCGGTCCCTAGGCTGCAGCTCCTAAAGCCCCTGCCTTTATCAGGCTCTGGTGAAATGTATTGATCTTTACAGATTTGTGCAGCATTGTACAGGATAAATCCTACTACTAACAAAATGTTCATAGATTCATAGACTGTAAGGCCAGAAGGAATCATTGGAATACTTGGGTCTTATGTTCTATATAGGATCACAAGAATTCGCTGACACAGGGAACACAGTGGATCTAATTTCCCAAGATTTCAGTAGGGGCATCGCTGGCGCCGGGCACACAGGGCACATGCCCCAAATCCTGGTGCCAGTGCCCCGGGTCTGGTAGGGCCCTGCCTCTCCCGGTCTCCATCCCCATTGAGCCAGAGGTCAGGGGCCCAGCCACCCACGGCTGCAGCAGCCCCATCCCCAGCCGGAGATCTGAGGCTCAGCCACCCGTAGCTGCAGAGAGCGCTCCTGGCCCCGTCCCCAGCCAGGGATACAGGGCCCGGTGGCGGCGGCGGTCCCATCCCCAACCGGGGATCTGGGGCTCAGCTGCCTACAGACTCGGAGACTGCTCCTGGCCCTGGCCCTAGCCCTGGCCAGGGATCCGGGCCTTAGCCCCTCATGGCTGCTCCTGGCCCCATCCCCAGCTGGGGGCATGGCCTGCAGCCAGAGGGCATGGCCTTCTGGCTGGGGGTGTGGCCTTGCCCAGTGCCCTGGGTCTTTCCCCAGGGCAGCAACGCCCCTGGATTTCAGTAAGGCATTTGATAGAGTTCCACATAGGGAATTACTAGTTAAATTGGAAAAAAATGAGGATTAATATGAAAATAGAAAGGTGGATAAGGAACCGGTTAAATGGGAGACTGCAACAGGTTGTACTGAAAAGTGAACTGTTAGACTGGGGGGAAGTTACTAGAAGTACTCCTCAGGGATTGGTCTTGGGACGAATCTTAGCTAACCTTTTTATTACTGACCTTGGAACAACAGTGGGAATGTGCCAATAAAGTTTGCCAATGACAAAAAGTTGGGAGGTCTTGCCAATGCAGATAAGGCTCAGGATATCATACAGAAAGATCTGGATGACCTTGTCAACTGGAGCAATAGAAACAGGATGAAATTAATAGTGGGAAGTGGCAGTTCATGCATTTAGGCACTAATTACAGCAGTTTTTCCTATAAGTTGGGGATGCATCTGTTGGAAGTGATGGAGGAGGAGAAGAACCTGGGCATACTGGTTAATCACAGGATGACTATGAGACAACAACATGAGGTGGCCATGAAAAAAGCCAATCTGGTCCTAGGATGCATCAGATAAGGTATTTCCAATAAAGATACGGAGGTGTTAGTATCATTATACAAGGCACTGAGGAGCCCTCATCTGGAATACTGTATGCAGTTCTGGTCCCCCATATTTAAGAAAGATTAATTCAGGTTGGAACAGGTGCAATGAAGGGTTACAAGGATGGTCCATGGAATGAAAAGGATGCCTCATGAGAGGAGACTTAAAGAGCTTGGCTTGTTCAGCCTAACCAAAAGAAGGTTGAGGAGAGAGATGATTTCTCTCTCTAAATGCATCAGAAGGATAAATACCAGAGAGGGAGAGGAATTATTTGAGTTCAGTTCCAATGTAGACACAAGAACAAATGGGTTAAACTGTTCATGAGGAAGTTTAGACTTGAAATTAGACACAGGTTTCTAATCATCAGAGGAGTAAAGTTCTGGAACAGCCTTCCAACAGGAGCTGTGGGCAAAAAACCTAGCTAACTTCAAAACTGAGAATGATAAATTTATGGAAGGGATGGCATGATGGGGCAGCCCAGTTTGACAATTGACTGATCTTTGACTACCCATATTTGGGGCTGGGAAGGAATCCCCACTCTACCAAGACAAATTGGCTAGAGGTCTGAGGGGTTTTTTGCCTTCCTCTGTAGTTTGGGGCATGGCTCACTTGCTAGTGGATTCTCTGTACTTCAGAGTTTCTAAATCATGATTTGAGGACTTCAATAACTCAGTCATAGGTTAGAGGTTTATTACAGGAGTGGGTGGGTGAGGTTTTGAGGCCTGCATTGTGCAGGTGGGTCAGACTAGATGATCATACTGGTCCCTTCTGACCTGAAAGGCTATGACTCTCATGACTGACACTCTTCTGACAAAACTGGACATTGAAGGTCATATTACTCATTTTATTGTTCAGGTGGGAAGTGCTCACCAGCATTGGAAATAATCGGCTATTATGTGAAGATCTTCGGTTAGGGTGTGGCTGATAGTATGGAGGCTTATATGCTGAGCAGCTAGAGCAATGTCATTGCATACATAAATTTCTTGAGCTGTGACAATGGTATATCCATGGTGTATAAACTAAAAAGCATCAGGGCCAGGATTCGAGCGATGCTCAAGTTAAGAGTTCTTGATCTGCTGATCTGGCCAATAAGGTTTACCTTAAAGTACTGGTCTTTGTTCCGTGAATGGAGAACCAGGTTCGTAAGGTGGTGAAAGAAAAGGACCTTTAACAAATTAGCCAAACTGAATTTATTAAAAGGCACAGGTTTACAATTACTTATGCTAATAAAGCTGCGCTAAATATATATATATAATAAATGAAAAAAAAATTCCCCTCTCACCCCTATGGGTGGTAAGTGTCTTCCTCAACCTCGGGTCCTCTACCAGAGGCCTGGGAGTTTGAGGGTTCTGCGCAGTATCTTAGCTGTTCCTAGCACTGCACTCTTCTGGACAGAGAGCTCTGATGTTGTTCCTGGGATCTGTTGGAGCCACTCTCCCAGCTTAGGAGTCACAGCCCCAAGTGCTCCTACCACCACTGGGACCACTTTGGCCTTCACTTTCCACATCCGTTCTAGTTCCTCTTTCAGGCCCTGGTACTTCTCCAGCTTCTCATACTCCTTCTTCCTGATATTGCTGTCACTTGGCACTGCCACAGCTATCACCACCACTGTCTTCTGGTCCTTGTCTATTACCAGGATGTCTGGTTGATTGGCCAGTACCTGCCTGTCTGTCTGGATCTGGAAGTCCCACAGAATCTTAGCCCTGTTATTCTCTATGACCTTCTGTGGAATCTCCCATCTGGTCTTGGGACGGTCTAGCCCATACACTGTGCAGATGTTCCTGTACACAATGCCAGCTACTTGGTTGTGCCGTTCAGCGTATGATGTTCCTGCCTGCATCTTACATCCTGCCACTATGTGTTGGACTGTCTCTGAGGCCTCTCTGCACAGTCTGCGCCTTGGGTCCTGTCTAGTGTGGTAGACCCCTGCTTCAATGGATCTGGTGCTCAGTGCCTGTTCTTGTGCTGCTATGATCAGTGCCTCAGTGCTGTCTTTTAGGCCAGCCCTTTCCAGCCACTGGTAGGATTTCCCAATGTCAGCCACCTCAGCTATCTGTCGATGGTACATCCCCTGCAGGGTCTTGTCTTGCCATGGCACTTCTTCTGCTTGATCTTCCTCCCATGTCTGCTGCTGCCTCAGGCATTCTCTCAGCAGCTTATCTTTGGGTGCCATCTTACTGATGTACTCCTGGATGATCTGGGTTTCGTCCAGGACAGTGGCTTTGACACTCACCAAACCCCGCCCACCTTCTTTACAGCTGGTGTACAGTCTCTGGGTGTTGGATTTGGGGTGGAAACCTCTGTACATTGTGAGGAGTTTCCGAGTCTTCACATTGGCAGCCTCCATGTCCCCCTTTGGCCAGCTCACTATACCGGCAGGGTATCTGATGACTGGCAGGGCGTACCTGTTGATGGCGTGGATCTTGTTCTTCCCATTGAGCTGGCTTTTCAGGACCTGTCTTATCCTTTTGTGGTACTTGGATGTTGCTGTCTTCCTTGCCTCCTCATCGTGGTTCCCATGTGACTGTGGGATGCCAAGGTACTTGTAGCTGGTCTGTATGTCTGCTATATGGCCTGCTGGGAGTTCCACCCCATCAGTCTTGACTACCTTCCCTCTCTTTACTACCATCCGGCCACACTTCTCCAGTCTGAATGACATCCCAATATCCTCACTGTAGATCCGTGTCAGGTGGATTAGCGAGTCGATGTCTCATTCATTCTTAGCATACAGCTTGATGTCATCCATGTAGAGGAGGTGGCTAATGGTAGTTCCACTCTTGAACTTGTATCCGTATCCAGTCCTTGTGATTATCTGGCTGAGGGGGTTCAAGCCAATGCAGAACAGCAGCGGGGACAGCACATCACCTTGGTATATGCCACACTTGATGGCCACTTGTGCAAGCTGTCTTGAGTTGACTTCCAGTGTTGTCTTCCACAGTCCCATTGAGTTCTTAAGGAAGGTCCTTAATGTCCTGTTGACTTTGTATAGCACCAGACATTCACAGATCCATGTGTGTGGCATTGAGTCATAGGCTTTCCTGTAGTTAATCCAGGCTGTGCTCAGATTGGTCTGTCTAGACTTTGAGTCTTGGGCGACTGCTCTATCTATGAGCAACTGGCGTTTTGAGCCTCTGGTTTTGTTCCCAATGCCCTTCTGAGCTGTGCTCCGGTACTGGCAAATATGGTCCTGTAGCTTGGAGGCTATGATACCTGATAGGACTTTCTGTGTTTTGGAGAGGCAGGTTATTGGCCGGTAGTTGGACGGTGCTGTTCCCTTGTAGGGGTCTTTCATGATCAGCACTGTCCTTCCTTGTGTTAGCCAGTCTGGGTGGGAGCCTGCTGCTAGCAGCTGGTTCATCTGTGCTGCTAGGCGTTCATGCACTGCTGTTAGCTTCTTTAGCCAGTAAGTGTGGATCATGTCCGGGCCAGGTGCTGTCCAGCTCTTCATGTTCTTGACCCGCTGTTGGATGTCTGCTACTGTGATGGTGACTGGTTCCTGTTCTGGGAGATTGCTGTGGTCTCTTCTCAGGTCCTGAAGCCACTTTGCACTGGTGTTACGAGTCTTCTCTTTCTCCCATATGTTCCTCCAATACTGTTCAGTTTCTGCTGTTGGTGGGTCTGCTGTTATTGTGTTGTTGCACTGCAGTTGGGAGTACATCTTGGATGGTTCTTTGGAGAACCGGGCATTTATCTTTTTGGCCTCTGCTTCTCTAGTTTATCTCCTTAGCGTGGTAGCCAGTGCTGTGAGCCTTTGTTTAGCAGTCTCTAGGGCTTCAGATGGAGTCAGGCCCTCGTATTTTTTCAGTAGCCGAGTCTTATCCTTAATCTCTACACCCTTCTGTAGTTCCACCAACTGACTAACTTCTCTCTGAGTGGCCTTGATCTTATCCTCCAACCTCATTTTCCAGGGGGGGGTATGTACTGCTGTTCTTCTTGATCGTGTAGCCAAGCATCTCCAGGATTACAGAGGCTGTAGCATATACCAGTTCATTGGTTTGAGTTATGGTGGTAGTAGGAATTGTCGTTAGGGCTCTATTGGCATCTTCTAGCATACTATCTGATGGTACTCCTCCAACGAGCCTTAGTAATTGGTCTCCAGGGTTGATTGTAGCTAGTTTATCCATGATCTTATGCCTCATATCAGCTGCTGGGCTCTGTAATGGAGGTGGCAGTGAAGTTCCAGCTTCAAGTGTTGGCTGCACATCTAGTTGTTCTTCTAGGTCTTCTCCTTGAGTCTGGGATGTAATGTGGAGTTGGTCTATTTCAAGTTGTGAGAGCAGCTTCCTCTTTACTATGTTGAACCATTGGGTAACTAGCTGTTTCTCAGTTAGCGTGGATGTAGGTCTTTTGCCCATCCATAGTTCCCTCATACGTTTCATACATCCCCTCTCATTAGGTCTACTGTTGTAGTAGCATTCCATCAATTCCAGGTTCTCTTGTCTGGTCCATGTACGGTTTGTTCCAGTAGCCCACTTATCGTCAGATTGTCCTGGTTCCCCAGCATCTGGCGCGGACCTTGTTAACCTAGGCAACGTCCAAGCCGGCATGACTCTCCTAGTTCATGTCACTCTCATATTCAAGGTAGGCAAGTGAGGTGTTAGGGGGTCTTCCTACTGGAAAGGTAGATAGGTGCCCACTAGGATTTGAACCCCGGTCTCCTGTATCAAAGGGCATTGCTGTTAACCACTACGGCACTCTTAAGTGCTATGCTAGCCAGTCACATACATACATACATATATATATATATATATATATAAAACTACAATAAGCAAAAGCAACTGAAATATATACATATATATTGGTAAGAAGGAAATTTGAAAGGGAAAAAGGGACTCATTTTACTTAAACAACTGATTTAAACAAAATTTTATGGGTCCAATAGCTTTAAAGCAAAACCATATTAGACAAAACATATGGTTAGTACAATAGTAATGAAAAGAAAACCAGAAAGAGACGTTAAAACTCCTCCCTCTACAGACAATTATAGGAAAAAAGGGGGGGGAGGAGTAGAAATGAATACTGACAGGGGACCAACAGACTGGGGTTCAGCAGGATTCCAGGAAAACACTTAACAGCTGGCAGATTCCAGTGGTTTTTGAGCCTCGATGCTCACCACAAAATTGGAGGGTTGGCCTCAACAATGCAGACTGAAGCCCTCACCCAACCAAGGGGGTCCAGAACCTCTGGGGAGTAAAGCCAGGCCCTTGAACTAACCAAGTGGCATCCTGATCCAGTCAAAGAGATCTGCTGCTCCACTACAGGGATGGGCCGAGGGGCCTTTAAGGACTTGTTAGGGGTTCAGATGCAGAAGCACCCAAACCAGCCAATTAGAATTTTGATTTAATTTTGTGCCCCAGTTGCTAGGGGGGAGGAAGAATAACAACTTAGCTGGAGGAAATGTTACAGATGGCTGGTTGTTTTTAGAGCAGGCTATAAGGCTGAGAAAGGATATTGGCTACCACTACTTGACTTCCTTTCTTGCGGGTAGCTTCTGAGCTTCAAGTAATAGCTGCGGCCCAGGTTATTCTTTAACAGTCCTCACTGCCACCAAGAGACAGATTGTTTGCCAGCAGCAAATGACATAGGAGATTTTGAGAAGGAGGCCCTGTCTCCATTTGGTGTTTTATCCCAAGGACAAATCAAAAAAGGCAAACCCTATCTTCAATTCACATTGGAATCCTGCCTCAGTGTGGCTGGTGAGTGAAGCTATTTAGTCACAGCAGTTCCTCTTAGGGGGAAATCCTGATCTGTTCCACTGGGAGGAAAGCATTGATAATGTTAGATAGATGATGGAGCAGCACCCATTCCATGAGCTGACTGGTAGTTGAGACAAGAGATGGGGCAGTAGCTGACTGGAATTTTTCCAGGCTCCAGCAGGGCAACCATCGTTACTTGTTGCCAGCTTACTGGCACTTCTCTAGTTCAATGCACAGTAATAAAAAGCACCATCAGCCATTATGTCCTCAGCTTCCCAGATTTTTAAGAAACTCTGCAGAATACCATCAACCCCCGCAGCTTTCCAGCTTTTACATTCTGACAGCATAACACTGATCTCCTTGACAGAGAAAGGAGAGAATGAAGATTCCTCTGGGCATTGATGAAAGTTTCTGCAGATTCCTGCTGGACCTCCTGGGATGTAATCTTGTGATTAAGTCACCCCTTGCCTTTTTCTTTGAAGAAATGAAACAGATTAACCTCCTTGAGTCTATCACTTTAAGGCTTGCTTTTCAATCTTTCAGTCATCATTCTTGTGGCACTTCTCTGAATCCTCTCCACCTTATTAGTGGAGGGTTCAGGCTGGCATGGCTGGGCCCCTGGGGGTCCAGTACAGCCTTACAGCACCATGGGACCTAGAGGACTGCATTGGAGGCTACTCTACACAACTGCCTGTCTCACCCCTGAAGCATAGTGGCCACATGCCAGCCGGCCCCACCCCCTAGGGCAAACCAGCCAGCCTGGGAGCAGGGCAGGAGTGCCACAGATGGCCATGGACTCTGGCCCCAGGCCCCCTCAATCCTTCAGTGCCAGCACCCTAGCCCTGCAGGGCTGGATAAGCAAGGATTTTAGGGGCTGCACTCTGCACCCACCTTCAAGCTGGGGCCCAGGGCTACAGCTCCTATAGCCCCTGCGTTAATCCAGTCCTGACAGTAGGGATTCTAGCACCCATAAACCCAGGGACTCAGTGACTATGGTTCACAGCACAGAGAATTGTGACCCTCGGGTCTTTTCATTTTGTGAAGAATTTTGTTTTTAATCAAATCAACCCCAAAACAAATGTCAAAATATAGATATGCTCCATAAAATGGAATTGCCTTTTCCCAACAAACTCTAATATTCAGTTTTAAAACTACATTTTTAAGGAGTGTGACTACAACTATACAACTGTTTGAATATCCATTAATTTATATAGCAGAATAAAGTATTTATTGTACAATCAAGCATTTGTAGCTCATCAGGCACCTTGAGTTTTCTCAGTCATGAACAGGATTTGAAGAGGTCATTTAATTTAATTTTCTCATATGAATATTAATGACTATAATGCATAATGTCTTGTGCAGATCTAACTGGATCTGGTAAGAAGCTGAGATGTATGTAAACCTTAAACTAAAAAACAAACAAACAAAAAGCCTACCACTATTTCAGAAAGAGTCAAGGCACTCATTCTTACCAAGGTCCACAGATTAAATCCCATTCTGAGTTCATAAATCAAACCCCTTTTGAGTTATGCAACAGAACATCTTTTAGCAAAATTCAGACAAGTGCAAATTCTTTCATTTTTAAACCCTTAAATTGGACGAACAATTCTCCGGTTTGTTTTGCAGAAGCAAAAAGCACCTAATCTAGCATAAATGCACACACTGATTTTTTTTTCCAGATGGACTTCCAGCGCTCGAGTGAAAATAGAGAGGGCATCAGTACCAGCCTAATCATAAAAAGCGACATTAACTGGAGAGATTACAAACTCTCCAAAATGATTTTCACTTCTAAAATGCCAAATCACTTTACCAGCATTAAGGCTTCTTTGACAGGTCTAGAAAAACTCTAAGTTTCTTCTTTAAGTTCCCCAATCTTCGAAGCATCTGACAAAGTGGGATTTTCTCCCATAAAATCTCATGCGAAAAATAAATCTGTTAGTCTTTAAGTGCCACAGGACTCCTTCTTTGTTGCTGGGTTGTTTTTTTTCTAGAAAAACTGAGCTGCCCAAGGTCAGTGACACATCTGTACACAGAAACAAACTGTTTCATTGAAGCTGTGTCTGTATATACATCAATTGTGTTTCTGAGTACATGCTTTGAATATAAAAGCAATAATCTATCATGTTTTAAGAGCTGTTCAGCCACTGAAGTGTTAAAACAGTGATTCTTTATATCGAACACCAGTTCATTCAGACAATGGCATCTGAAATTGTCAGATGCCTGAAAGAAACAAGCAAAATGGTCTGACAATGAACAATTCCCATTAACGTCGTTTAAATTACAATTTTCTCTTTTCCTTTGCTATGTTCTTTTAAGAAAGTTTAAAGTAGACAAACCTTTGTAATACAAGATGACATTAAATCTAAAAAAAAATCTGTACAGGTATTTGGTCAGGTACCACTGCCACACCAAGCCCTTAGCTCTGACACTAATGATTGAATAAACATATACTTGAGGACATGCACTGTCCTATTTATGCCCAGCTAAAGTCACAGATTCACACAACAGCTGTTCATGTGAACCAGTAGTGCCCTCTGCCGTGTGATAATATAGTTGCATTAAAATATAAAGCTAGAAAGCGATAAAATTAACTGTAATGTGAATGCCAATAAGACATTAAACATAAACTGTATGCAACATAGATTCACCAAAAAGGCATGCTGATGATGCTTGTCACATTAAAACACAATCTTGTATGACAATTTGAATAATTTCATCAAATCAAAGGTCTTCATTTGCAAAAGCCTTATAAATGAGTAATTTCACTCATGCAAGTTGTTAAATTGACTTCAATAGTTCTACTCACATGTATCAAGTTACTCCTATGTAATTTTGTGAGTTTGCAAGATCGACTCCTAAATGTTTGAAATAGCAAACACACACACACACACACACACACACCCGAACCAGTTCAGAGCTTTTGGGCTGTTTACTGCATGCCCAGAAAAGCAACACCTGTCTGATTTGAGAGATGTGAGCTAAAGATTTTCTTGCTTTTACAGAAACCTAGAGCTCCACATCTGTCATTGCCTTTGCTGCTTTCTGCTGTCTCTCAGGGCAGCCTCCCTTTTGCAATGAACTTTGTAAGTAACTCACCTCTCCTAAATCATAGAAACTGGAGGGGACCATGACAGGTCATCAAGTCCAGTACCCTCTTAAACCATCCTTGAGAGGTATTTATCTAACCTGCTCTTAAACACTTCCAATGATGGAGATTCCATAACCTGCCTAGGCAACTTATTCCAGTTGTTAATCACCCTGACAGTTAGGAATTTTTCCCTAATGTCCAGTCTAAACCTGCCTTGCTGTAATTTAAATCCATTGCTTCTTGTCCTATCATCAGCAGTTAAGAAGAACAAGTTTTCTCCCTCCTCCTTCTGACAACCTCTTATAGTATGTCTGTACTTATACTTTAAATAGAAATAATGATGATTATTTCAATTTAAAGTAGTGCATGCCTACACTAGATTTCCTTATATCAAAATGAGGAGCTCCCTCATTTCTAAATAATAAAACCTGGATTTATATCGAAATGACAACTAATTCAAAATCACTATATCGAAATAATGCAGTGTAGACACGTTATTTTGATTTAACCATTATTTCAATTTAACGCAGTTTGACCGTCTTCCTCCCAGGGTGCCTTCCTCTTTCCATATATAGCATGAGAGCATGGCCTTTCTTGGGGCCCATCTTGCCAAACCTCCTATGGTGCCCCTCTCCTAAATTGAGCTAGCAAGTCCTGTCCATGGACATGCTAGTTCAATTTGTGTTTCTAGTGTGACCATGTTATTTCAATTTAACGATTTTTATTTTGATTTAAGTTAAATCAATTTAACAATCTAAGTGTATATATAGCCTTGGATACTTGAAAACTGTTATCATGTCCCCTCTCAGTCTCCTCTTTCCTAGACTAAACAAATGCAGTTCTTTCAATCTTACAACAGAAGTGTTCTAGGCCGCTAATCATTCATGTTGCTCTTCTCTGGACTTTCTCCAATTTGTCCACATCTTTTCTGAAATGAGGCACCCAGAACTGGACACAGTACTCCAACTAAGGCCTAATCAGGGTGGAGTAAAGCAGAAGAATTACTTCTCATGTCTTACTTCCAATACTCCACTTAATACATCCCAGAATGGTGTTTACTTTTTTTGCAATAGGGTTACACTGTTGACTCACATTTTGCTTGTAGTTCACTATGACACCCAGATCCCTTTCTCCTGCCTAAGGCAGTCATAGCTCATTGTGTATACATGCAATAGATTGTTTTTTCCTACTTGGAATACTTTGCACTTGTCTTTATTGAATTTCATTCTCTTTACCTCAGACCATTTTACTCAGCTTGTCCAAATCATTTTGAATTGTGATCCTGTCCTCCAAAGCACTAGCAGCCCTACCCAGCCTAGTATCATCAGCAAATTTTATTAGTGTACACTCTATACCGGGTATGGCTAAACTGCGGCTCGGGCGCCACATGCGGCTCTTGAATGAAAAATTGTGGCTCCTGGAAGAACATCAGCAAATCAGTTTAGGAAAGTAGCCCTAGCCTAGGAGTTCAGGCGAGGGTCATGATGGCAGGGAGAAGTGCGACATGGTCAGGATTTTTAAAAAATTCGCCACTAGCCTGCAGTCTTCTACATCGAGCAGCAGCTAAGTTTTTACTATATAGGCTTAATTTTCATGGTAACTTTAAGTAATTATTAGAATTTGACATTAGTAGGATTGATATTTGTCCTCTTTTTATGGTAAAATTAAAGAGTGCAATGAATTTTAAACTTAGTGATTTTGGAGCAGGTAAAAGTATATGGCTATATGCCTCAGTGCAGCTCTCGAAGGTTTGATAATCAACTTGCGTGGCTCTTGAGTTCCATAAGTTTGGCCACCCCTGCTCTATGCCATCATCTAAATCAGTGGTTCCCAACCTTTTTCAGGCTAGGGACCCCTTTTTAAGAAAAAAAAAAAAATCTTTGCGGCCCCCTTCACTGATTATGTACCCTGGCTCACACAGGCAGATTCTAGTCTGCAACACTCTGGTGGCACCTCTGGGACAGCTGGTGAGCAGTGCTGCTGCCACCATGACCCACGCCGCTGGGGAGCTGACCTGCAGCCCCCGTCCCCCTGGCAGGATCCAGCCATGGGCGGGGAAAGGCAGCCCGGCTGGAGAACATCAGGGCTGTAGCTGGACTCTGGCCCTGGTAGGGAGAGGCCTGACAGATCCCCTGCAACATGTCTGCGGACCCCTGGGGGTCCCTGGACCACAGGTTGGGAACCATTGATCTAAATCATTGATGAAAATATTGAAGAAAACCGGACACAGTACTGATCCCTGCAATATTCCACTTGTTATTCCCTTCCAGCATGACTGTGAACCATTGATGATTACTCCCTGGGAGTGGTTATCCAACCAATTTTTCACCCATCTTATAGTAGCTCCATACAGGCTGTACTTCCCAAGTTTGTTAATGAGAAGGTGATGTAAGACTGTATCGAATGCCTTACTGAAGTCAAGATACACCACATCCACTGTTTCCCTTCTATCCACAAGGCTTGTTACCCCCATCATAGAAAGCTATCAGGTTGGTTTGTCATGATTTATTCTTGACAAATCCATGCAGACTGTCACTTAGCACCTTGTTCTCATCTAGATGCTTGCTAAAGCATTCCTTAATTATTTCTTCCATCATTTTTCCTGGTACAGAGGTTAAGCTGACTGGTCTATAATTCCCTGTGTTGCCCTTATTTCCCTTTTTACATATGGGCACTATATTCACTCTTTTCCAGTTCTCCAGGACCTCTCCAATCTTCCATGATTAATAACCAATGGCTCAGCTATCTCCTGAGTCAGCTCCTCGAGTATTCTAAGGTGCATATCATCAGATCCCGGTGACTTGAAGACATTTAAGTTGTCTACGTGACTTGAAGAAATCCTGGTGACTTGAAGATATCTCCCAAGTCCATTTCCTTCTGATTTCTCATCTTCTGAAAAGCACTCTGTCCATGTCTTTTCTTTTCTCTTACAATGTTGATGCATTTATAGTCCATCTAACCCATGCCCGACACCCCCATTTATCATGAATCTGATTTTGACACCTATTATTTCTTATTCCCCTTACATCCTCATCAAAAGGGACATGGTAATATCAGGGTACAAAATAAATGGGAGTGACAGAGTAGGTAGTTCTGGTGGAGGAGTGGCGATCTACGTAAAAGCAAGCATAGAGTCAAAGTAAAATATCTTAAATTAATAAAATGATACCATATAATTTCTATGGGTGGAAACTCCATGCTTAAATAATAGGAGTATAGCAGTGGGAATATACTATTATTCACCAGAACAGAATGGAGACAGTGATTATGAACTGCTTAGTGAGCATAGGCAGATTTTGGGGCTGCTTCTAGGGAAGGCAACTCCACAGCTGCCCCAGGCAGCTCTCCACCCTTCTACTAGCCATGCCTTTTTGCTGGCCTCAGGCCTGCTCTGGCTCCTGCAGCCAGGCCTCGGGGTGGCTCAGCAGCTCCAGGACCCCGGTCAGCGCTGGATCCTACTGCGGGCAGTGGCCTTGGGGCTGGATCTGGCTCCTGCTACTGGCAGTGGCTCTAGGACCTTGGCCAGGGCCAGAATTTGTGGTCAGTGGTAGCTCTGGGACCTTGGCTTGTGCCAGCTCCTGCCACCACCAGTGGCTCCAGGACCCCAACCATGGTTGGATCCAGGTCCTGCCATTGTCAATGGCTCCCAGACCCTATCCAGAGATGGAGTTGGCTCCTGCTACCACTAGCAGCAGCTCTAGGACCCTAGCCAGGGCCAGGTCCTGCTGCCATTGCTAGCAGCTCCCAGGACCCTGGCTGAAACTGTGGCCAGCTCCTGATGTTGTCAGCAGTGGATCCAGGACCACGATACAGCTCCTTCTGCCTTCAGCAGCTGTGCCACCAGCAAATTGCCTCAGCAGGGAGGTTGGCGGTGAGGGAAGCATTGCAACTCCTTGTCTTCGATAAAACTCTGTCCCTGTTAGGGAGATTAGAGTGACTACAAAGGCATAAAATAATAATAATGAGGATAATAGTGGGTGATTCATCTATCCCCATCCTGAATGGGTATCAGGCACCTAAGAAAGGAATGCAGACATAAAATTCTTAGACACCATAAATGATTTCTTTTTGGACCAGCTCATCCTAAAACCCATAAATGGGGAGAAAAAAAAATAATAATTTAGTGTAGTAACCCTTGGGGAGGAAGGGGTTAACACTCTGGTCAGTGAG
>ML681963.1:75224907-75487827 GCA_007922195.1 Podocnemis expansa | reverse complement strand
GACAAGCCCTCAACCAATTTTTCAAAACTGTTGTTTTGAGGGAGCCAAATGGGTGCTGGAGCCTGGTTAGTTTGTTTGTCCATATCATTGCCGATGCTGTCTTGACCTAGAATGGGAGTTGTTAAACCTCCTATTCTGTTGAAATTGCGAATATCTGGTGTTGTAGTTTTGGTATCTATAATTTCTTCTCCTCGTTGTGGGGGCGTAAATGCCCAGTATATAGAGGACCGCCCTGGAATCCTTCATTGTATGCATTATATCATTCGTTCTCTCTCCAAACAGCTTTTCCTTATTGAATGGCAAGACTTCAATGGTGGCCTGAAACTGTTTGGGCAGTCTGAATGTAACCAAGATGATCAGCACATGACTACTGCTGTACCAATTGTTTATGCCACTGCATCTGCAACATCCAATGAAGCTTGTAGAGCAGTTCTTGTTGTCCGTTGGCCCTCCTTTATCTAAGGGTTGAGCTGTTGTTTCCAGTCTTCCAGCATGTCATTAATAAACTCAGCAATTTTTGTATAATTGTCATAGTTGTAATTTGATAGTATCGCATACAGTTTGCTACCCATAATTGCAGTGTGGCTGACATGTACACTTTCAGCCCTAAAAGGTCAAATTTCTTGTCCCCCTCATCATTTGGTGTTGATTTATTATGGTCTTGTCTTGACTGTTGATTAGCTGCTTCTATTACAAGTGAGTTAGGCTGTGGATGTGTAAAAAGGAACTCTTTGCCCTTTGGAGCAATGAAATATTTTTTTTTCAGCTTTCCTGCTTGTTGGTGTGGCAGTAGCTAGTGTTTATTCATTATTACCTCATCCATTGGTAAGAAAATCTTTGTAGAGGTGGAAGACTACAATATTCTGTATAGCTTATGCTGAGATGTTTAAGTCTTTTGTAAAGCTATGTCCATGCTGTCCACTACTCTCTTGAAAAGCTCCTGGAATTGTTTAGTGACACCAGTGTTTGTACATGGATGAGCTGCACTTATCTCATCTGATGCAACTGACACAGAGTTTTGTGCAGTCGAATGCTGTTGTCATTGTTCTGGCATCAAAGCCACAGGAGACTGTTGAAGGATTGGCACCTGGGATACTCTATAGTGCCCTATAATGTGCCCAGTTTCCCCACCCACTCCGTGGTATTCTATATTCTATATATTCTATATATTCTAGTAACAGAGGGCAGAACGAGAAGCAATGGTTTCAAGTTACAGATGGGGCGGTCCAGGCTGGATATTAGGAAAAACTTCCTTACTAGGCGAGTGGTGAAGCAGTGGAATAAGTTGCCTAGGGAGGTGGTGGAATCTCCATCTCTGGAGGTGTTCAAGTCCCAGCTGGACAAAACACTGACTGGGATGATCTAATGGGAGTGGTCCTGCTTTTTTTGGCAGGGGGTTGGACTAGATGACCTCGTGGGGTCCCTTCCAACCCTATGATTCTATGATTCTATGATTCTATATGGTACAGTTGTATAACAAGAATGGGGGAAGGCCATGCATAGCCAGGCAGGGCCATCCCTAGGGAGGGCAAGCAGGGCAGACACCAGGCCCTCGCATTTTGGGGGGCCTGCGGGGCCTGCTCTGGTGCTCTCCCCCCCATGCTGGGGACCAGGCAAGCCAGCCAAAAGCGGTGGCTGGGTTCAGCACTGCTGGTCCACCTCCCTCCCCCTCCGAATGTGAGCTGCTCTTGGATCTGTGCCAGAGTAGCAGGGAGGGGGCAGGAGACAGCACAGGGTCCGTATCACTAGCCCCAGCCGCCAGCCGTGCTGCCTCCTGCCTCCTTCCCACTGCTCCAGCATAGAGTCGAGAGCAGTGCACGTGCCGGGGGGTGGGGGTGGACCAGCAGCACTGAATTGGGTCACCCTTTTGGCTGGCTCCGCTGGTCCCCAGACTGGGACAGCCAGTGCAGGGGTCTGTCCCTCCCCTGGGCCGGCTGGCCCCACCCCCCAGTGCCGGGTGCGTGAGTGGGGGCCCCGCAGAGGACAATTCGCATGGGGACCTGCACCTCCCCTAGGGATGGCTCTGTAGCCAGGATTGGCTAGGGTTACCAGATACCAAAGCATGGAAAGGAGGACAGGGAAATACGAAAAGGAGGACATTGGAGAACACATGGAGAAAATGTTGTATTACTGTAATATTCTTCTGTTTTTAGTGGGCCCTGGAAGGCTTTCCCCTAAAAATAGGGTGTTCCAGGGCATTTCAGCATCCTTTAACCCCTGTAAGTAAAAAGACAAACAAAATCATGTATTTTTAAAATGCCTGCTGGACAGAGGACGTGAAGGTAAAAAGGAGGACATGTCCTCCTTTTGCCTGACATCTGGTAACCCTAGGATTGGAGAGCTGAGAGGGAACCTGAAAGCACTGTTTTCCAAGTTCTGTGCTTGTATTTGGAGACACAGTATTGTCAGAACTCATGTCTTCCTAGGGAAGAAGGATGTTGAGCTGAATTTTCCACGTGAGGCATCAAAGCCATATAATGGTGATATAGGGGAAGAACTGAGTGATCTTTTTGGCAGTGGTGCACTCTCTGTTTATGCTTTATGGGAGTAGTTTGTGATATTTGTACTCCCTCTAGTGTAACTGAGTGAGACTGCGGTGCCTGCAGTTCATTCAGCATCAGGGTCATTGCTGATGCCATGGTCGGAGGAATCACAGTCGCAGCTGGTGACAGTATGATATGCGTCAGCATCGGCATCGTTAATGGGACAGCTGTCAATGCCGGAGGCATAATCGAAGCTGGTATCATCATTGCCATTGCCGTTATGGCCATTGGCTGTGCCATGGCTGCAGCTGTCAATGCTGGTGCTGGCTGGAGCTGCTTGCCTTTGATCTTATGCCCATGCTCTGAGTCAGAGTTTGGAAGGAAGGCACCCTTTTTTGGGGTATTTGTACTAGAGGATTCTTTTGCCTTTTTAGTACCAGCTCCTTTGTGACTGATTCTGCTCTTTTTTGCAATCACAGGAGATGGGGCAGATGAGTTCCTTTCTGTGGTCTCTCCTTCTCTGATGAACATGAAGACTGGCCAGGGTCTGAGGTGGGTCTTAATGAACCCTCCATGAGAAAGAGTTTCAATCTCATATGACTGTCCCTCCTGGCACTTGATTTCAGGTTTTTACAGTGTGGGCATTTGTGAGGGAGATGTCCCTCACCCAAACACTGTATACATTGTTAGTGCTTGTCTGAGGTGGAAGTCATTGCAGGAGACACAACATTTAAAGCCTGAGGAGTTCAGCATCTCCCCTCCTGGATCTCTTCTTCTTCTCCCCCCCCGTAAGGGTAAGTAAAGGTGAAAACCTAACTAAAAACCTGGGAAACGACTAACTGGAGTTGACAGCTAATGGGGCTGCTCAGAGCTGCTGAGGGCTCTGTGTGAGATCAGACGCAGTTGAGAAGGAACTGGAGGGGGGCTTGCACATGTCCTAAACGGTGCCAAAGCTGCTGCAAGCTCCCTACAGCGTGTGCCCCCCTCCCCAGCTCTGCTGACAAGTCTCCGATGGAAGACACAGGGTGCATTAATGCACCTATAGTGGAGCACATGGGAACACTACTCGAAGAACCATGCTATTCTCTTCTACTTTTTTATCCTTTTCTGATATTTACCCTTACCTTATGTATACATTGCAGTCCAATATAATTTTTTCCTATGGTACCATGGTAAGATCCCATGTCCATTTTTTGTGCATTTAACCTATTACTACCCCTTAGATCTTTCTCCACTTCACTGATTGGTAAGCAGCTTTCATTTTGCGCATTTGCTTGGTATTGTTATTCCTTAAGAGTGTTACTTTGTATTTATCTAAATTAAATCTTAGATAATTGGCATTTGCTCAATTTCTCTAAAACCCCTAGATCATTCAGTTATTTGTCTGTCCTTTCCTTTTTTGCAGTTGGTTTAATTGGATATTGTCTGCAACATTTGATTAATGTATAATTGCTTCTTCCTGTAGATTATTTATGAAGATATGGAAATAATATTTACCCCAAGACAAATCTTCTTTGATGATTTGTACAACTTGTCTAATTTGAAGTCTAGTTGTAATCTTTCTGTTCACCATACAGCTGCCAATTTATCTACTCCACAAAAACTTATTAAAACAAACATCATTGTAATGTCTCATTTAGATCCCTTCTCATGCAGGATCTTTGTTTAAAGGTTTACTAAACTCTAAACTAAAGGTGGGCCAAAATCAGAAGCTCAAATTGCTTTCCATTATGCACTATCCTAGAAACAAACCAGCCATGATGGTTTGGGGTTTAATGTCAGAGGCAAAACAGGAAAGGAAATATTTTACTGTACCTGGTTTGAATGAAGAAAAAGTTGGTGGAAGTCTTTCAAGAACTGCCACTCTTGGGAAATTTCTGTCAATTCAGGACAAAGTCTAATAAGAACAGTGCTGAAATCAGGGATTTTAGATATTCAGCACTCTAGAAATTCAGGGAACGTAGGTTCCTAAATGTGGATTTTGAAGCTGAATATCAGGCATCCATTTCTGAATGCAATCCAGAGTAAACAGATTGGGCGATACCATGGAAATAGCCTGGTACCATGACAATATTCAAACAGGAAGTTAAATTATGATACCTATAGATAAGCACAAGTAAAATTTATTCTCTTATTTTAACCTTCTATAAATTTCCTGTACAAAAGAAAACAAGACTCCAGCGGCCTCTAAATATCAGAGAAAGTCAAAGTAAACTAAGAGAGACCAGAAATTTAGAGCATCTTCCACTTACCAGGTGTGGGTGACCTTGGAAACATTGTTTACAAAGAGAGAGTAGAGAGGCAACAGTGCCAATTAGGAGGTTGCAAAATATGTAAAATTTACAGGTCTCAGATGCTATTATGGAAGTCAACCCCTGGAGCAGATATAATTATAGAAGTTCCAACAGTGAAACAGTAGAGGTGAAACTCAGACTGCTCAGCAAGGATGACTGGACATTTGAAATAAACAAACAAAACCCTCATTAAAGCTCTTCTCATCTCTTTACGTGAAGTCCAAGGAATCCATCACTTCCAAGAAATCATATGCCAGCTGATACTAGTATCTGTATTGAAACGTCCAACAGCAATCATTCTTGATGATGCTCTACACCAGCTCCAAGAATTTAACTTTAAACTCCCCTATTAAACTTCTTGGTCCACAAATCTGTAGAAACCCAAACATTACTCAGTTACTGGACTACAGTCATATATATCCTGAAGTGTGCTATCCAGGATCAAGACTAAATTAACTTGGTCTCTATGCCTTTCTTTAAAACAGTCATCGTAATGCTTCTGTGTCATTACCTATGAATTATTTGTTATGGCTATGCATAATTTTGACAGTTCTTTGACAGTTTAAAAAATCCTTGAATTCTTATCTTTCTCCACTAATTTATATACAGTCTGGCACTTCCTTGGCTTTATTCCCTTTTGTCTTTCAGGAGATCAAAATGATTCTTAATTATAAAACCCAACTTTATAACTCAGTGAGCTCAGATTACTGTTGATTTTTAAGAAAACTTAGTTAAGGCATCAGGCACCAGATATGGCCAACTTTGAAGTCAGTGACAGTGTCTCCCTTTATTTCAGTAGGCATTGGATCAGGCTGCAGATGAGTAGCTTTTTGGGTGTGAGCTTCAGTTGGACTACAAAACTTCACCAGGTTGCAGTTGTTATCTGTCTCTGGCTGCTCTCCCCTAAGAGTACTTTTCTGAAACTTTATTCTTCTTCGAGTGCTGCTCAGATACATTCAGAAATAGGTGTCTCCATGCCAGAGCGCCCGATTCGTCGGAATTTTTGCCCTTGCCTGTCAGAAGAGGGCAGGTGACCACCACCCCCCATCCCACCCCGTGGCTATATATGTGGCCACCACCCGACCCCTCCCCAGTATCATTTCTTCCATCTTCACATCAGTTGTGGAACTGCCCGCTCCTTACGCTTTGCAAGCTGCCTGTCCTTCATTTGCTGTATGAACTTTTCACCCGACTGGGAGCACCTATTTGTGGACTTAGTTCCACCAAAGAAGGGCCACCCCCTCTCGGGCCGGAACATCGGTCTCCTCCATTGTCCGCCATGCCGGGGTTCAAACCCTGTGCTGAATGCGGCAAGGCCTTCCTGCGGGACGATCCCCATGAGAAGTGCCTCCAGTGCCTGGGCGAAAGCCACATGGTCACTGCATGCTCCATCTGTCTGTCCTTCAAGCCAAGGACAATCAAGGACAGGGAGCAAAGGCGTCGTGCCCTGGCCTCCAACCAGGGTTGGCACTCTGCCCCCAAGCCTTTGGGACCTCCTGCGGCACCGCATGCCAGTTCGGTACCAGAACCCGCCTGGCACTACACCGACAGGGGCCGCAGGACCAGCTCGGCACTGACCTCAATACCGCGGCACCAACATAGCCCCACGTCTCCAGCACGGGTCTCTTCCCGGGACTAGTCGGTCCTGGTACCGCGGCGGTGACATAGCCTGTGTCTTCAAAACGGGGCTCCCTCTGGGACCGGTTGGGGTCGGTGCTGATCTCAACAATCCCAGAGGCAGTGGAGGCTGCCAGGGTGCTCCTCCTTCTGCCTACACCTCCCTCCCCGGCACCAGTTAGAAGGGGGAAGCCGGCCTTCATTTTGAGGGCCTGGGTGGAGCGCAAGCGGTATTGCTCTCCTTCCCCACCACCGGCCCCGGGCTCCAAAGCTCCAGAGCCTGTCACCGCCTTGGGTCCCAGTACTGTGGAGCCATCCCCTCAGCAGCATATCACCCTGCCATTTTTGGTACCTCCCCGTAGGTCCCAAGATGCTTCCCCCTCTTCCAGCTCGGGGGAAGGGGCTTCAAAGGGCTCTAAACAGCCTTGGCACTGGGTGTCAGTGCCATTTCCCTTCCGGTACCACCCTCACAAATGGTCTCCACAGGAGGTCTCTGCGACCACGCCGGTACCACCCCCAGCACTGGGGGAAGCCTTAAACCTGGTACCATCCTCTTACATGGGCGATTTGTTGGTGCATTCTCATCTCCTGCACTGCATCTCAGCCCACATGGGGATGGAGGTCCAATCCTCCGAGGTCCCCTCCGATGCTTTATTCAGCCCGGTGGTCTCCTCAGCGGAACCAGTCACAGTTCCCCTCCACCCTAGCATCTTGGACCTGGCCTCCTCCATACTCTCACTGTTTACCCTAATATGCCCAATACCTGAGGGGGCTTTGCCCTCCCATTACCCAAGTCTCCTTGACTACCATAGTGATCACAGTGGGGTTCTGCAGTCAAAATCATATGGGCATCCCTTAGAGAACAGGTTTTGCTCCCAGGACACTATCATGCCCCGTACACAATGTCTCTCGTTCCCTTGGGTGGCAGCTCCTTCACCTTTCAGGACACATAAAGGTTCACGGAACACACTCCAAACATCAAGGAGTGTATCACCCTGTTAATCCCTGCTCCAAACCAAACGGGACCCTTTCCTTTTACTTCGACTAATTCCACACCGGGGAGTGTCACTCCCTCACGCTTCCCTGTGGACAAAGCCTACCATTCCACCCCTCAACCACGTAGTTGGAGGCCCCTTTGTTGACCCTTGTTTCCTTCCCATAAAAGCCTACTGATCGTTATAGTTATCTACATCCCTGAAGCTTCCATCCTAAACACACAACATTATCCATTATCTACAGCCAAGCCCTAACCGCATTTGCTCTGATCCCTCAGACAGAGACAGACATCTTGAGGATCTCTATCAAGCTTTCTTAAAACTATGGTACCCACCTGGAGAAGTAAAGAAACAGATTGACAGGGCCAGATGGGTACTCCGCAGTCAACTACAACAGGAAAGGCCCAAAAAAGAAAACGCTAGAACGCCACAGGTCACCACATACAACCCTCAAGTCAGACCTCTACAACAGATCATTAAGAACTTCCAGCCTATTTTAAAAGATGACCCCTCACTCTCTCTAGCCTTGGGAGACAGACCTCTCCTCACCTACAGAAAACCCCCAAACCTTAAACAGATACTCACCAGCAACTACAGACCTAGCAATGGAAACATTAAAGCAGGCACATATCCCTGTAACAAACCATGCTGTCAAATCTGTCCATGTACGTGCACAAAAGACACCACCATAGGACCTAATCAAGCCAGCTGCTCCATCAAAGGGTCCTTCACCTGCTCATCCACTAATGTGACTTATGACATCATGTGCCGGAAATGCCCCCACACCTTATACATTGCACAAACCGGACAGGCTCTATGCAGAAGACTAAATGCACATAAAACTGATATCAGAAATCATAACACACACACAAAAAAAAAACCCCACAGTTGCTGAGCACTTCCATCTTCCTAATCACTCCATTGATGACTTGTTAATGATGGTCATCAAGAAAATCAATGGGACATCAAGACTTCAAAGAGAAACAGCTGAAATCAAATTAATATGCAAATTAAATTGTGTGAAAGCAGGGCTGAATCATGACTATGGATTCTTCTTGCATTATGACAGGTAATTTGACTTGAGCCCCCCCGTATGCTGTTTCCTAAAGTTTGAATAATTACAAATGCTCTGATTTGCAGTTGCAGTATGACCTGATCCTATGTCTTACACTCCCCTGCATTTATTTTCATCCAGTTCTGTAATTTCTCCCTCTTCAAAGCATCTGACAAAGTGGGATATTCTCCCATGAAAGCTCATGTGATAAATAAATCTGTTAGTCTTTAAGTGCCACAAGACTCCTTGCCTTTTTTTTTCTTCCCATAGAAGGTGTTGCTCCCCTGTCCCAAAAGTGGGGGGGCAGGAACCTCCCCACCCTTCTCAGATACCGTCCTAACCAACCCTTTCCGATGGTCACAAACGGGATTAGATTAAACATAGCTCACTTTTGATTGACCCCAGGGTCTTAAGGTATGTGCCTCTAGCTCAGGGTACATCAACCCCTTCCTGAACCCATAAAGCAGGCATATTGCTTCCGCCTGTCAAGTACCAGACATGCAGGCCGGAACCTGTCTAGGGACACAGGCCTTTGATAACTTGCTCGCGGCGTCCATGCCAGTGATGAAACCCCTACACGTGCTACTACCAGCTGGTTCACAGCATAGTGAACAACTTGCTTAGGGGTTGCACCAACTGGGCCTCCACCTCATTTTCTGCCTACCCTAATGAACAATGGCTTCTTTTTCCTCTTTGGGCCTGTTGTTCACAGCTACCCAGAATGCGCCATGAATCCCGACCATCCACATGTGGGGTTTTCTTTGGCGAGGTGGACCAGTATTACCTTCTCCTCCTCTTTCTCCCCACCTCTAACGCGCCCTTCCCCCCAACACTCAAATGGGGGGGGGGCTCTTGGGTCACGGACATCAGAGGAGATGACATAATAATATCGATGTTCCTCTCCCACTTTGCCACTCAGTCAGAGCTGAACACACTCGTCCCTCTGCCTTCCTCACCAAACTTGAAGTCAAAGCTGCTCAATCAGTTCAGTGGGTAGGCAAGATGTCTTTTTCCCCAGAGTCAGGGGTCCAACACCTGTGAAGGGCACCCCAGCTGGGCTCCACTGGTATGGCCCGCAGATAACTCCCACAGACAGGGTACTGCATCCTGGTCCCAGTCATTGCCTTCTCTACCCACTGGGGCCCGTCTCGTAACTCCTTCCCTGGGGATGGCCACAGCACCATGGTCATCCTGGCCCAGCTCTGGGACAACCCTGTTCAGGTGTCCTGCAGGTAAAGCTTCCTCTTCCTCATCACATTCCAAGGGTTCTCTAGCTCTAGTAGTTGCTACTTGGTTTCATGTTTCTGTCCTAGGCGACTACTAGGGGTCTTTCTCACTGGATAAACTTTGTATTACACCCATCCCAAGATTCTGACCAGCCACTGGGAATTTGGGAGCTAGCTATTTCCTGATAGAATTCACTCTCAGGGTAGGATCTAATGACAACAGTAGCATGCTCATAGAAGATGCATCAGATTAACTGGAAGTCTCTTAAAGGAGACTGCAGGATGTGCACCTTCAGGGTGGTGGACCTTTGCTCCACTCCCATGGAGGATGCTGCTCCCTCCTTCTGTATATCTTATTTTCCCCCAGGGGCCCTTCCTTCGGGGAGCCACAATCCTGACACCCACCTCTGTGCATTGCCAGGCCTAAGGTCGGTGCCATACCACTTGGCCTCTTTCCGCTGGAACGAGGTTGTGTAAGCCAATGTAAGCCTAGTCCTGTAGGCCACGGAGATCTGACACCCAGGATTATTGTACTTGTGAGCCTACCCTTGGGTGTCACTTCATTGTAATCAACTCTTTGCTACTAATTCTCCTTTGGCCATTCGCCACCCACTGAATTTGAAAAAGAAAAGGGGGGAAATAACCATAATTCCACTTCCTTGCATCTTCAAAAGGTTATTGATACTGAAAGCCCTCTTCAACAGGGACTGCCACAGCGACATCAGTATGCTCACGTAGGCCTGGAATATATTCATCAGGCTCACGGGAAGTTCTTTCCCTGGTCTGCCTTGTATACGGCCGTTGGGTGGGTCAGGCACCTTCCCTTCCACATGCCGATCTGGGTGCTTCATCCCCAAATGTGCTGTATCAGGTTGTCAGCTGCCACCTCTGGCTGTTCACACTTTCCCCTCTTCTTTCTAGGATGCAGTAACTCTCCTAGTCCCTACCTGCCTCTGGTAACCCATCCCTTCTAAAGATGCCAAGCACACCAGATTCCCATCAGGCTCATGGGCTGACTGTGCTTTACACTGCTGGACTGAGGGAAACATGGTCTGCTTCCCCTCCACTGCTTATTGCAGTGTCAGTACCCACCACTCCCAGCCCGACAATCTGACAGCCTTCTGAATTTCCCTATAGGAGGTACGTTAACTTGTGTTGCTGCCAGAACACTAACGCCTCTGGCACTCTCACACCTCTGCCAATATGCTCTTAGGCAGAGCAGTTAGAGTCTCATTCCTTGACTATAGCCACGATGCATTGGTAGCATGTTTATGCATAAGATGACCTCGGGCCCTCCTGCACAACCGCAACAAATGGTGCTCAGACAAACTGGGCCTACTGCTCTCCACTGGGTTAGGTCCTGCAATCCTAGGTTACCCTTGCCTGGATGACGGTCCTTGGGTCGATTCCTTAGACCTCTCAAGGACCTCGCTCATTGGACAACTACCCAAGTCAGAGACATGCTATGCTGAAGGCAGAAGAGCCAACTCCACCTGCCATCCATCAGCATGGCTAGCAGTCACCAATTACTGAATGCATCCGAGCAGCGTTCGAAGAATGGTGGGTTACTCACCAGTAACCGTCCTTCTTTGAGATGGGCTGCTCAGATTCATTCAGATCCCTCCCCGCCTCTGGAGTTGGTGACTCCTAGGAACTGGGGAGGGGTCAGGCGGCGGCCACATATATAGCCACGGGGTGGTGTGCGGGGCAGTGGCCACCTGCCCTCTTCTGACAGGCTAGGGCAAAAAGTTTCGATCAATCACGCACTCTGGCACGGAGACACCTATTTCTGAATGAATCTGAGCAGGCCATCTTGAAGGAGGACAGTTACTGGTAAGTAACCCGCCATTGTTGTGACAAATACTATTTCCTTAGGCTTAGGCCTCTCATGGGTCTCTCTATAAGACAATCATACTGTAGATCAGTGGCTCCCAACCTTTTCCAGGCTGGGGACCCCTTTTTAACAAAAAAAAAAAATTGTGCCCCCCCAGCTGATTGTGTAATCTGGCCTGCGCGGGCAGACTCTGGCCCACATCACTCTGGCGGTGCCACTGGGACAGCTGGTGAGCAGCACTGCTGCCACCAAGGCCCACATTGCTGGGAAGCCGAGCCGCAGTAGCTATGGTCCCCTGCCCTTGCCCCTGCCAGGAGCTGCGATAGCCCCATCCGCCTGCCAGGATCCGGCCATAGGAGGAGGAAGCCAGCCCTGGTGGGGAGCATTGGCACTGTAGCTGGATTCCAGCCCCAGGAGGGAGAGGCTCCGCGGACCCCCTGCAACATGTCCGCGGACCCCTTGGAGTCCCTGGACCACAGGTTGGGAACCACTGCTTTAGATCATGTTCTTCATGATAAATAGTGTGCAGAAGAAAAAGTATTAATATTTACTCACAGATTCTACAGGGATAGTCTGCAAACCACAATGTCACTGGATGCTGAGACCAGAAAACTGTTTTGGACACTGTCAGCAAATATTGACTTATTAATGGTAACTAGAGTACATCATTCAGTTTTCAAATCAAACAACAAATGAACATAAGAATCTTAGACTCTGTAATAGTAGAAACTATTGTTTGCTCTGTTGTCCTTCAAATGACTGCTTCTGCAATTCATTCAATATATTTCCTGTGCCAGTAAGATGCTATTTAGTGGGCTAAATAGCTAGCCTAATGCATAACAAGTGTTTTCTATTCAGTGGGATGCATAATCTTGCCATTCTTTAAACAAAAATGGTTTGTTACCAGAGCATGAAAATTCTGCAATCTGACCACTCACAGTTTATTTTTTCTCACCACTTGAAATCATTTTCCTATGTGATCCAACTGGCAAGTCTTGTTCTGCAAGGGCACCCATCAGTGTTCCCTCTAAGCTGCGCCAGCACGCTGTGGCGCAGCCCACCACAGCCGCCAGTGCAGTGGAAGCTGCCGGCAGAGCACTGCCGGCAGCCGGAGTCCCTGCAGAGAACTCCTCTGGGGCTGGGAGTTTTGAAAACTCCCGCCCAGAGGAGCTCCAACGGAGCATGCCCAGAAAATCTGGGCATGCTCCATAGAGCTCCTCTGGCCCGGGAGTGGCTCCCATCCAGCCCCAAGGTAAGTGGGGGGGGCCGAGCGGGGGGGTGAGCGGGGGGGCTGTCAGGAGCAGTGGGGGGCTGTCGGGAGGGGGGCTTGTCAGGAGGGGGGGCGAGCGCGAGGGGGGCCTGTCAGGAGGGGGGGCGAGCGGGAGCGGGCAGCCTGCCAGGAGGGGGGGGGCTGAGCGGGAGCGGGGCTGTCAGGAGCGGGGGGAGGGGCTGCGCAGCGGGCCCCGCGGGGGAGCGCAGCGAGCAACCGTAGTTGCTCAGCTGCCCTCTCCCCTTAGAGGGAACATTGGCACCCATATAATGCTTTAACTATTGCCATTACAGTAAATTTTCATCAGCAGTTTTTGCTATGTACTATCTGGATACTGCATGGTTTCAAGTTACAGCTGGGGAGGTCGAGGTTGGATATTAGGAAAAACTTTCTCACTAGGAGGGTGGTGAAGCATTGGAATGGGTTACCTATGGAGGTAGAGGAATCTTCATCTTTGGCGAAATTTAAGGCCTGGCTGGACAAAACCCTGTCTGGGATGACTTAGTAGGAGTGGCCCTGCTTTTTGCAGAGGGTTGGACTAGATGACCTTATGATGTCCCTTCCAACCCTATGCTTCTATGATTCTAATTGTTGTCAGTGGCAGTATAGCGCACCGAGCTATTGATCAACAATACTTTTTGTTATGGCTCCCACTGCATATTCAGTTCTGTTTGTTATAAATTTTAAAATTAATCTCAGTTGTTCAGAAACATGGATTACATATTGTCTAGATCAATATAAATATAAAATGTGATTCAGTAGCTAAAACTGAATAAAGCAAATTTAAAATCAGGGTTTTTGCTACTAAGAAATTCTGTTCCACCTTCGTCACACAAAGCCTATGCACAGAAACTGTTACCTTTACACTTAGTAGAAGGAAACACATTTGGGAGGAAAAAAATATATATATATATTTTTTTGGTCTTACTGGACCAGTGTTTTCAGAAAGCATCTACCTTATCTTACAATGTGAACATAAAGTCTTGAAACAGATCATTCGACAACACAGTGTTCAGTGGCATGGACACCAAAGTCTGCAGCCATTCACTTACCACATTCCTATAAACATTCCAGATACATTTAAACTAGAACATGTGTGCTCTGGGTCACTGAATGTGCCAGATAAGGTTTATTAGCTTCAGCTGAGAGTAGCTGAGGAAAAGCTATACAGCAGAAATACTGAAAATCCTATTATAAAAAGGTTTAAGTAATTAAATATATTTGCTGCATCTCCAGCATAACATAAAGAGTTAATACCACTCCTTTTCAAAAAGAAGTTTCAAGTAACCAATGACAAAATATAATATGACTGAGATAATGTTTGAGAAGTAATAGTACCTCAAAAACCTGCATCTTTTTCTTTCAACATATACTGATCAAAGGTAGCAATATAATTAATTTCACCAACTAACAGTGAAAGTACATTGGGTATGTCTACACTGGAGGCTCTGTTAAGTCAACTTAACAAGGTTGGCTTTCGGCTGACTTAAAGTTGAGCCTGTTAAGTCAACGCAGAGTATCCAAACTGAAAACTCCTGTCGACTGCCTGCATCCACACTAGCAGGAGATGGGTTGATCCTTTCTGGTGGCCTGGAACTCTGGGAGAGGGTCTGGAACCCAATTAAGTTAACTTAGGGTCTACTTCCTGTCTACATTAGCTTAAGCCAACTTAATAAGGTCTACGTAAGTGTTATGTCGACCCTAAGAGGTGATGTTATTAAGTCGACTTAAGGAAGTTGACCAGTGTGGCCGTGAGGGTCTGTAGGTCAACTTAACCTTCCTTAAGTTGACCTAAAGCTCAAGTGTAGATGTACCATTAAAAGAAAACCTAGGTCCTTTAAAATGGACACGTTAATGAGCACCTTTATTCATTATCTAACAAGTGGTCACTTCAAATTGCAACCAAAGTGGCAGAAGCTAAAGTAAAAAGATCATTACAAAAGTTCTTCTGCAACATAAAATGACAGAACACTGCAAGACAAAAATCATCTTAATGCCTTTAATTGTGAATTCCCAAGTAAGTGCTTTATCAAGAAAGCTCTATAAATAAAAAAGTCATTAAGAAGCAGCTACTTCTCTTTGGTACTTACTCTTACAGGTCACCACTTGTACAGATGCAGGTTGCCCTGATGGTGACCCCTAATTTGCTCATCATGACAGTGAAGAAGTTTAAAGGTTTGTCCTAAGAAGTCCAGCATCAGCCTAGTTATCACTAATGGTACATGGTCTCTCGATTTCTGGAGCAATAATAATAATTCACAGTCCATTTTGCACAATTTCATGGCCAGGGGTTTTCAAAATTAGTTAATTTCACATTTTCAAATGTTTACACCTGAAACTTCACAGTGTTGTAACCAGGTGGGTCCTGATCCAAAAAGCAGTCAGGGTGGGGCATTGAAAGTTTATTGTAGGAGGGTCATAGGATTCCTAACTTTACTCCTGCTCTGCTGTGAGCAGGGGTGCTGTCTTTGGACATGGGCAAACAAAGAAGCTTTGAAAGCCAGTGAAGCTAGTGTCACGCTAGCACTAGCACAAAAGTAAGTGTCACAGGGTTGGGTTGGGGAAGGAGGTCTGTGATGGATTTTTCACAGCCATGAATTTGGTAGGACCCTATTCATTCCAGCAGTATTGTGTGGTGCCAAAAATCCTTTTCTAATAAACAAAGTAGTTGACATTTAACTAACATCTAAATTCTCTTTGAAATTAGCAGTTCAACCAAAATATTTTTTAAAATCCCCATTGTTTCCTTGGGCTTACCACGTCCATCTGTTGTATCCATCTGCTGTCTCATAGATGTTAAAATCCTAGGGGGAGAAACTCTTCTTAGTTATGCACATGTGCAGCACCTACCCCAGCATGATCCTACGCTATAAGGATGATCCTTCAGTAGCACATGACAAATAATAAATTGTGATAATCATCCTTCCTTTTACAATGCAAGTAAAAAAAAAAAAACGCATCCTCAAGATTTTAGACCCTTGCCAGGTTTAGAACCATTCTTGTTCATTTCACAATATTTCATTCATTGTAGGTAGTCAAGAACTGTCTTCATTGTATTTAGATTTATACCATACTACTAGATGAACATCTTTTTTATGCATGCTTATGTTATTCCATCACTTGGGGCAGTGGACAAGGTTACTTAGTAAAAGGCTTACTATTCTTTTTCTGGTAATGGAATCCCGAAATCATTTACTATTAAAGAAAGGAATTTTTCCAAGTTCTGCATTTGACCTTCTTCCATGATCTACTTTTCACTGTAGAAAAGGGGGCGGAGAAAGATCTCACATATATTCGTGGAGAGGCAAGAAAAATAGTGAAATAGGAAAAGAGAAATTTTTAATTTAATTACAAATATGTTATCAAAATAAAGCCCTCTAAGGCTTGAAATATAGTATAATTACTCAGGCTTTCTTGCAGAAGATGGCATAAGGCAAAATTTCATAAGCATAAATTATTCCACCATAACACATCTTGTCATACTCTGTCACTTAATTAAATATTGAATTATGAAATTCTTATTGAGATACCATACACAAAATGTGAATTCCGTAGGAAAGTTAAGATAATTCCTGAGCTATCTATTGCAATTGACATCCAGAAGATTTAATAATTACAGAATGTTTAAAACAAACTTGTAATTAATTTTATTTTGAAGCTGCTTATTATGTTAATGAAATTAGAGTTTTATTTAGAAAGCTAACAGCCTTAAGAAAAAAAGGGCACATTCACTAACCATCAACTTTAGCAACCCAAACTTAAAAATGCAAAAAATAAATCTGTTAGTCTTAAAGTGCCACACAACTCCTTGTTGGTTTTTTTAGTGTAAACTGAAGCACTGCAGAGATAGTAGCTGTAATATAGACAAGTGCTGTAGTATAGATAAGCCCTAACTTTTAACCAACATTGTTAAGTTTGGGTTGCTAAAGTTGATGGTTAGTGAATGAGCCCTTTTTTTCTTAAGGCTGTTAGCTTTCTAAATAAAACTCTAATTTCATTAACATAATAAGCAGCTTCAAAATAAAATTAATTACAAGTTTGTTTTAAACATTCTGTAATTATTAAATCTTCTGGATGTCAATTGCAATAGATAGCTCAGGAATTAACTTTCCTACGGAATTCACATTTTGTGTATGGTATCTCAATAAGAATTTCATAATTCAATATTTAATTAAGTGACAGAGTATGACAAGATGTGTTATGGTGGAATAATTTATGCTTATGAAATTTTGCCTTATGCCATCTTCTGCAAGAAAGCCCGAGTAATTACACTATATTTCAAGCCTTAGAGGGCTTTATTTTGATAACATATTTGTAATTAAATTAAAAATTTCTCTTTTCCTATTTCACTATTTTTCTTGCCTCTCCACGAATATATGTGAGATCTTTCTCCACCCCCTTTTCTACAGTGAAAAGTAGATCATGGAAGAAGGTCAAATGCAGAACTTGGAAAAATTCCTTTCTTTAATAGTAAATGATATCGGGATTCCATTACCAGAAAAAGAATAGTAAGCCTTTTACTAAGTAACCTTGCCCACTGCCCCAAGTGATGGAATAAAATAAGCATGCATAAAAAAGATGTTCATCTAGTAGTATGGTATAAGTCTACTGATGCTCATGGCAGGGGTTCTCCTGCCAGTACAGGCAAGAAACCTCACTGGCAGGTGATGGCTAGGCTGAGGGAAGAATACTTCCATTGACCTAGCAGTGTCTACATGGGGATTCAAGCTGATTTTACAACACTGGTCAGAGGTGCAGCTTCTTTAAACCCTTGACCAACATAATTAAATCACCTTGATTTTTTAATATAGACCAGTTCTTAGGCATTTAACTCCCAATTTTAAATAAATAGCCTGACTTTCATAATTGTTGAGTGGCTGTCTCTCCCTTTCACTTAAGAAAAATCTGAAAAATCAGACCATATATCTAGGTGCCTCAGCTATTATTAAGGCAAAGTTACAATAAAATATTAGCATACATCATGTATTTTCAGGGTCAGGTTAATATTCCAAGTACCTATTTAAGGATTCTGTGCCTAAACGTTCAGGTTTTAAAACACTGAGGAAGATTAAATACTCCCAAATCCAGACCAGCAAAGTCCATCTGCAACTGATGGCTCAGTCTGCTATAATGTCACAGGAACATCAAGTCATGCTGGAGCATGGAGCCAGCCTCTTCACTCTCCACTAAGGTCAGTGGGAATCTTTTCACTGACCTCAAAGACCCAAAGGACAAGCAGTGGCACTGTTACAAATTTTCTTATAGGTTGTCAAATAGCAAAATACCAAAGTGGTGTTAGCGTATCAGAAGAACCTTAAAGTGGGAGGTAAACTCTGGAGATGAACTTTAATTTTTCTCTGACACGACAACAGCTGTTAGTGGACTGTGGTGAAGGGAGAGGCACATTAAAAGAACTTCTGGTTTCTGGACTTAAGAACTTAGGGCAAAAGGAAACCACTCAACAAATTCTAGGGTGGGTGGTTTTTGCTCATGATTTTATGTTTCTGTATGCGTCTTGTGGTGTTTTCCCAAATTAATGCCAGGTTACATTCACTTTTTATTAAAAGTTTCTTTCCTACATTCAGTCTCTGTGCTCTCAAGAGAAGTATTGCCTTTGGAGACACCCAAGGGTTGGCCTTCAAATGTTCCAGGTTAAACTGGGTGAGGACTCATGCTGGTTTTGTGTTACATTCTTGAGGAGGAGCCTCTAGATTTTGAACCCAGTACTGATGAATCCAACTGGTTTACAATAAGTATAGCGGAAGAGGGTGGAGATATAGTAAACCAACTTAAATTTTTTTAAAATAAGTATCTTAAGTCAGGGGCATGAAATACCAATTTAGGTATCTAAATGATTGGCAACTGGTGGATTACATGGCATCTCTAACTACTCTCTCCTTCTGGATTATAGAAACTAGGGTTGGGGTAAGAGGTTTTTCTTTTCGCTCACCTAAAATTCTTCACCATCCCCTGTCCTTTGAATCAACATCAAAACTCCCATTGACTCTGATACTGTAAAACAGAGCCCAAATCCCTAGAGAATAACCTCAGAAGATTCTATTGAGACACGTCTGTAGAGCCCATCTCATAATGTCATTTTATAGAAATGGTATGATGCAAGTCACCTATCATACTGACCAACATTGTCTCACTGTTTCCTTGTATTCCCCCACTTGTCTTATTCATCTGTTGTCTTTTGTGTTATGTTCAGATTGCAGGTTCTTTGAGCAAGGGGCTTGTCTTTTTTGGTTTTGTTTTTTTTTTTAGTACAGCGCCAAGCGCAGTGGGGTCCTTGTCCATCAGTAGAGCTACTAGGTACTATGGTAATACAAATTATAAATAAGACCCACTCAATATATATGGTATAAGAATCATATGATACCAGAGTGCTGGACTGAGCACTTCTGTTACTTATGGAAGCAAATCTGTTCTAGTAGTAATACAGTCAAGTTCAAATACAAACAGGCAACATTGCATTACCTTGAATCATAACATAATTCAATACATTAAGTCACCAGTGCAACTGTGATTTGTTATAGCATGAATCTGAATATTTGTAACTGGTAGCGGTCAGCAAAACATTAAGAGACATGTGGAAAGTTCTGGATGGTCTAAATCAGTCTTTTTTTAAACCAAGGGTTGAGTTGTTTACTGTTTTCTCACAGTCTTCTCAGGCTGAAGATAGCACAGTTAATAAGCTACACTGAAATTCTTCATGTGTGTGATGATTTTTCATTTGGCAATGAAAAAAAATGAAACCTGAAGAAGAGTTAATGTTAAAGGTTATGCATATTGAATGTTGAACAATCTTATTGTCAAGTGCTACAGTTCAGCTATATGTGAAGACACTACAACATCCATAAATATTTCAAAACGTCTAAACATGCAGACACAGATGTGGGTTATTTAGCCAGGTATTTAAAGGTATAAACAACAGTAATTGGATGAAACTGAGAAATGCAAAACAGTGGTGACTATTAGTAGAAGTTTTCTGGTGATTATAACTAATAGTCAGTGGAATAGTCTCCTAAGAAAGGTAGTGGAAAGTAGATTGGATAAAACATTAATTAGATAGGGCTCCCCAACATGAACAGATACTGCATGGCAAGCCAGAATGAAAATACTGAGTGGGCTGATGCTCTGTACATTCACACCCTGACTTGCTACACCCTAACAACATAGACAAGCCCTTAATGCACAATAGAAAACAATCCTACCTCAGCTAGCCATCATCTGAATAAATCCATTTCATTCAAAGACAAAAACTATGGATTACATCCTCAACTAGCATAAAGTGTCATTTCTCAAATCAATAGAGAGAATCCAGTTTGCACTAGCTGAAGAGCTGAGCCCCATTTTAAATGTATTTGGTGACAGAGGCAAACCTTTCACCTATGAAGTTAAGGTCTAACTGTGTCACATAAACCTTTTCCCTGCCTCATGACAGCACTTGAAATAATATCCCAAATTTCTTCAGTTCAGAAAGCAAAGCTCATACTTCTATTGTTTACATTTTAGTGCTATAAAAAAAATACAGAAGCAACAGTGTCCTCTCCCTTTCTTCTGACTCAAGCACTGGAATGAACAGACCTTTGCTGCAGGGAACCTTACATTATGGCCATTCACTGTCCTAACCCAGACAAATGGTGGGAGAGCGCAGACAGTTTGCTCTGGTTATATCCCCACTTAAAAATCCTGCCAACAGAGACCAAGGTTACACACTGATCAGTAGTGTTGTCATGTTGCTTTTGGAAGACATGCTTCACATGCTGGATGTTTGCCTTATAAATAATAAACATAATATTTCTTTTAACTATTTAAGTCATGTTTGCTCAGGCTGCATGAAATGTAACATGAAGAGGCATATTTCATCATGCCACTGGATATCAACCCAGATGCTGTAATGCATACATCTAAAAATAAATACTATTATAGCATATTTTTCAAAATCTTCAGCATTGCTATGTATTTTTTAAAAAATAAAATAAAAAAAGACACCAGGAATCATGATGGCTCTGTGCATATTAACAGTTGCTGTCAGAAAAGGTTGACATATGTCCCATGGAAAACTTAGGAAACATCTAGTAGTAGTTTTACCTCTGGGGCAGCCTGGACTCATAAATAACTAAATAAAATGGGATTAAAGTAAAGCCACCTACATCTCAATCCTTTTATATACTCTTTGTGACCTGGGTCTCCTGGGGTAACCTTCTGAATGTGCCAAAGTCAGGGCCAGCTGCAAAACCAGGGGCCAAACCACAAAACCATTGATGGGTGGCACTTAAACCAGTCTCCCAGTCAGTAACAAAACATGCTTCTGATTCCCCACTCTGGTCATCACCTTGCATAACAAAACAGAAACAGCCCCCTTACTACCCATCAGTTCTTGTGGTCTCCCTTAGCTACTGGGTCTCTTAAAGAAATAGGTTCTCCTGACCCCAAAGGGCCAGCCACATCACCCAGAACAATATAGGCTTGGATCTTACCCAAAATAGCATGCTGCCAGCCAATCCCTATAACAACTACCACTAAAGGTTTAATACAAAAAGAAAAACAAAATATAAGAGATGTTAAAGGGTCGAAGTGAATCACATACATACAAATGATTTAGAGTCAATAGAAAAAAAGTCCTTGAAGTATCTGTAGTTTGCAGGTTAGTCCCACTTCTCTGATGCGCATCCAGCAGCAGCTGGGTGGGTCTCAGTCCTTTGTTCAGTCACTGGAGAATAGTTTTAGAGGGAGGTGTTGGTTGCAGGCAGACTGAATACTGACGTCTCAAGACCAAATGGAGATGGGTCCCCTGTCTTTTATCTCAGAGTCCTTGCCAGATCAAAATGGAGCTGGGCCACATGGCCAGTCTGGGTAACTAGTCAAACAGGTTCTTCTCAGGCCTATTGCAGATGGGAGACACCCCCCCCCCCCCGAATTGGCCATTAATATGACAATAGTTTGCAGACACCCAGTCTGGGATTGCCTCAGCTCAAACAACTTGGAACACACATAAAACTAATAAGATTCCTAACTTCTAATACAAATATGATACCTACATGTAAATCATAAAATCATTCCTAGCAAATTACAGCCTTTCTATCAATACCAAACATGGCATTTCACATATGGATTATTGTAAATATGAAATATTAATATGAAGAATAATCATAAACAGTCCCCTAGACTCAGACAGAGTCACACTCTTTACAGCCGTTAGTTTAACAGAATACCTCCACCAAAATTGTGGAGGACCCATGTGGGGCAACTGCTCTACTATGCTTGACTATATATCAAATATTCCACTTGGGTGCTCCCAAACAATATCGGAAGCAGTTTGCGGTATCCTGTCCCACAATGGACAATTCAGACATACATTTCAAAAGCTTCATTAATGGATGAATTCATGCACATGATCTATGGAGAATTAGATCCAGTTAATTTTAATTTAGAACTGCACTGAGCAAACTGCTTTTGAGGCTTTTTGCCTTAATCAATGTGCAGAAATTCACAGCCTATTAATTTAATCCCCCATTATAAAATGATGCACTTGGGAGTCATAGAGCAGGGCAGGAGCCCCAGCCATGGTTAGTACTGACTTGGATGGAGAACAAGATTTGGGAAATTGTGAGGGGGAAGGGCAGCACTGGGGTGTCAGTAGAATCATAGAAGAGTAGGGTTGGAAAGGATCTCAGGAGGTCATCTAGTCCAGCCCCCTGATCAAAGTAGGACCAACACGAACTACAGTACTACACCCCAACTAACGTACAAGTGCATATAGCTAACTGCACTGCATACTGGCACTATTTTCCACAGATGGCAGTGATTGTACCTGATATCTCATTCCTGAGGTTAAGTGAGGCTGCAAGGGAACCGTTCCTATGTGTATCTGGCTGCAGACTGGGTCCGCAGTCTGTGTGCTGCCTGCTGAAGCAATTGCAAAGTGGCATGGCAAAGCATCCTCCCATGGGGGAAGAAACTAGGCAGCTCTTGCAAGAAATCGGTGGTAGAAGACTGTGGATTATCACATGAAAATTTATTTGAAATTGCTATGGAGGAGTCACAAGACATCCGAGTGTGCATAAATAAACTGTTCCATGATGCCTTCTCTGACTAGCTGTACAGAAGAATGAGAAGTAGATAGAAAACATACCTGTCTTGATTACTTTACTATTTCTTGTAGCCTGATTAAAAAAGTAGTACATTAGCAGCTGTGTCCCAGCACTATGAATGCAAACTGAATTCTTACCAGAGGTTCTCTTGTCTCCATAAGGCTCACCAGAGCTGGAATGCTCGGAATGGCTAGCATCTAAAATAAGTCCTGGCTTGCCACATCACCAGATGTCCCTGTAGGAGCGTAATCAATTCTTCCACTACGGCCATGAGCAGATGAAGTTCAGTGCCATGTGCAAAGGTAAGGAGAGGTTGGAATTTCATGTACTCAGATTGGTGCTGTTCTGTTCCGTGTTATTTTTAGACAGAAAACTTCATGGACGGTTGCTGTGAGCTGTCCTGAGTGGCAGCATCAAAGTCACTTATCAACAGTACTTTGGACAGTCACTTGAGTCACTGCTCTAATTGGAGATTAGTCATTCCAGTTTACCTGTCCCTAGTTCCTGTTTACCTGATTCCCGTTCCTGTGGCTTTGATCTTGGTACACCTCGGTTGTCCTAGACCAGCTCCAATCTCCATCCTGTCAACATCAGTGGTCAACACTTTTTAGGGTGAAGTGAAACAGTAATGGTATATATCTATTCCCTGACCCAGGTTTATGTTTTGTGGTAAGGGATCTTGGTTTTACTTCTGTTATTTGTTAATGATCAATCTCCAAGCAATTCTTCCACATTTCATCATTCACCCTTTATTAAATTCTTTCAATTTTGCCTTTAGTTCATAGTCAGCTACCTCACTGATAGATGTGGGAAAGTGGAGTCTAAATCTAAGTACCAAGATATTTCCATTTTGTTTAATATCCCTGCTGCCTGTTTCCCGATCCTTCTCCTCCTCCTTGTTTGTGACTCGATTCCCCCAAACCTGAAGTATCCATGGGGCTCTTGGCAGTGGAGGTCAGGTTGCTGTATAAACAAACAAACTGTTCCTCAGACCCCAGGATAGCATGCAGCTCCTTGTAGAAGCAGTTCTACACCAGAGAAATTATTTGCCTTCCAGTACAGCTAGTGTAGCACCTCGATTTTTATGAAGCACTGCTGTATGTCCCTGTTGTAGATCATCTCCTCCATGACCCAAGAGACCTAGCTGTCGATTCTGAAGTTCCTGCAGCTGGAGCAGAGCTGTGTCTTCACAGTCTCCTCTACCCATGGACCCAGGAGATTTAGTCTGGTGTACACCAGATAAGAGCACATTTGTTGTTTAGAAATGGCATGGTCAGTTGGGCAGTTGCTATTTTAGCTCTCCGTACTAAGCAAAAGACAAATGAATTACAGCGAAAGGCTTCAAAAGAAAAACAGCAGAGTTGGAATTAATTTGCAAATTTGACTGTGTTTCCTCAGGGCTAAATAAGAACTTTGAATTTCTTTTTTCTCATTATAAAAAGTGCTTCGACCTCATTTCCCACCATATGCTGTTCCCCACTGTTTGAATCTGAACTGCTTTGATTTGCTGATACAGTGTGACCTGATCCTGTGGCTTTCACTTCCATGCATTTATCCTTCTCCCAGTCTGTAAGTTCTCCCATCTTCTAAGTATCTGATGAAGTTGGATTTTCTCCCACAAAAGCTCATACGTTAAACAAATTTGTTAGTCTTTAAGTGCCACAGAACTCCTTGCTTGTAGGTCTGGGATAGATACTCCTACTGCTCCAGCAAAGTGTAAGGTGGAACAACTTGTTTAGCACAAGCAGTTAGCACATATTGCAAGAAACCATTGTACTTGAAGAAGAGCTTGTTGTAGTTCAAAAAAGTTTGTTTCTCTCATCATCAGAAGTTGATCCAATAAAAGATATTACCTCACCCACTTTGTCTCTTTACATATCTTTCCATTAGCTGCAAGCTTTTCCATACTCATTTGTTTGCTACAATTTATGAGTTATATAATTAAAAACCCAGAGTCTTTGCTAGCAGTTAATGAAGAACATGTTTCCATACCAGAGGAAAAAGAATTCTGCTCAAGAAAAATTTCTTGCCCCATTTTATTTCCTTGTCAGAATTTACATTTTACTAGATTAAGCAGTTCCGTGAGGTGCAACAGCTCTCTGCTCCCAGTGAAATTACTTAGATGGACTATGATGTGTTGCCTATAGCTGGTGAGCAGTTAGAACATTACAGTTGCCTACACTCACATTCCACATAATTATAGTGCACACTGTTGCCTTCATTTACTGCTCTGAGGCTAAAAGGAATAATTGATTATTACACTGATTGGCACCACTTGTTTGACATAGATACTGGATAATAAATAGCCAATTAATGTATATGTGGTAATAATTCATATATGATGCTATATAAACACAACCCTAGAGTAAATTTCTTTCTGGCATTTGCTCAGTGGGCATCTAACATAAATTACAAAAAAAAGTACATAAAAGTTATTGCAAAAATAAATTACTATATGTAGGACAGGTAGTGTTCTCTTTCTCCATTTATCCTAAGAGCTTCCCCTCCAAACTGCTCTTATTCTTTTTGTGGGAAATATGCTTTTCAGGATAGTCCAGCTGGTACAGGAAACCCTGACTTCATCATATCTCTGGACGCTATATAAGATTATCCAGTTTAAAAAAAAAAAAGCCACTGGCAGACACAGTATTTTATTTTCAGTTTAATCAGCAATATGAGCACTCTTCCTTGGTCATAAGGAAAAAAAGGGGGGGGGGACTGCCAGAAGCAAAGGAGATGTAATTTTTTTTTTCTTTTTGTTTGCACATAATAAAATGTAACATTTAAAAAGTGCTTGGAAACCTAAATCTTAGGTGCCTAGAGCTTCTGAAAATCACTCTGGGCCCCTAAATGCCTTTAAAAATCTGGCTCTAGGCTACTAACTTTGACTTTTCTACATTACATTTCCTTGCTAGGTGTTTTAACAAATACTAAAATGTACTTCCTCCAAACTCTAGCAAATCAGTGGAAGATCTACTCTGTGTAAAAGCCAGTCAACAAGGAACATACTTCCCTTCTCAAATACACTGAAACCCATGAAAACAATCCCATAAAGGCTTAGCAAACTGCAACATTCCCCAAAGGTCAACAAATCCAAGTTATTTTAGTCCTAGTGGGAGAATACATTCCAAAGTCAAGGTGTCTAACTTGGAAACCCCCTTTTCAAACAAAGAGGACACTTGCTGAAGTATCTATGCTGATTTGAACTAAGACTGCCAGCCTTCCAGGATTGTTCTGGAGTCTCAAGGAGCTGCAGATTAATTTTTAATTAAAGTTTATGTCACGTCTTAAAAACTTCAGGAAATACATCCAACCAAAACTGGCAACCCGAATGATCTGTGGCAGTTTTATACAAAAAGGGAGAAAGAATATCTCTGAAGTATGCAAGCCCACAGCACATAGAGCCAAAATCAACACATTTGAATTGCATTTGGATCCAAGAAGCAACAGACACGTACCAAAAACCACAGGCTTCCTATGCTGATGGCAAGATAATACAGGTTTTTTTGGGTGCCAAGCAGCAACTCCCAAAGCCCAAAAATCTGGGAAGTTGAGTTTGGGTAAGTATCTAACAAATTGTATGTGTATTCAACATCTTATCTGAGCCTATACAAATCTCTGCTCTGGATATTACACAAGGACTGCCCAAAGCCTTCAATTATTCCTTGTTTCATTTGGATCACAGCCATCTTTTCTGCTGTTAGACCTTCAGTTTTTTGTTACAGCCAGACTAGAAAAAGATACATCTGCTGAGTTTTAGGTGAAAATTCAGATCGATTATCATTTTGTCCAGATCAGTTTGTCATTCCACCACGGTAAGGTGAGGAAACAAAGTATGGGACAGAGTCATGTTCACTATAAATTAAAACAGAGAATATAAATCATAGAATCCTAGGACTGGAAGGGACCTCATAACATCATCTAGTCCAATCCCAAGCTAAAAGCAGGACTACTCCATCTAAATTATCCCAGCCAGTGTTTTGTCCATTGAGTATTAAAAGTTTCAAAAGATGGACATTCCACCACCTCCCTAAGCAACCCACCACAGTGCCTCACACCCTCTTAGTGAGAATTTTTTTTCCTAATTTCCAACCTAGACCTTCCCAACTGCACCTTGAAACCATTGCTCCTTGTTCTGTCCTCTGCCACCACTGAGAATAGCCGAGCTCCCTCTCCTTTGGAGTAGCCATTCAAGTAGTTGAAGATAGTTTTTAAATGCCCCCTCAGTCATCTCTTCTACAGACTAAAATAAGCCAAGTTCCTTCAGACTCTCCTCCTAAGTCATATGCCCCAGCCCTTTAATCATGTTTGTTGCCCTCCGCTGGACTCTAATTTGTCCACATCTTTTTTGTAGTGGGGAGCCCAAAACTGGACACAGCATTCCAGATGCGGCCTCACCAGTGCCAAATAGAGGTGAATAATCAATCGGGCTGGAAGGGACCTTGTGAGATCATCGAGTCCAACCCCCTGGGAATTGAACCCAGGACCTTCCGCATGTTAAGCAGAGGTGCTAGCCACTACACTATTTCACATCCCTCAAGCTGCTGGCAGTGCACCTACTGATGCAGCCCAATATGCCATTGGCTTTTTTGGCAACAGGGGCAAAATGATGACTCATATCCAGCTTCTCATCCACCATAACCTCTAGGTCCTTTTCTATAGACTTGCTACTTAGTTGCTCAGTCCCCAGCCTGTAGCAATACATGGGATTTTTTTAATCCTTAGTGCAGAACTTTGCACTTGTCCTTACTGAACTTCATGAGATTTCATTTGGCCCAACGCTCCGATTTGTCTATGTCTCTGTGAATCCTATCCCTACCCACCAGCGTATGCACCATTCTTCTCAGCTTGGTGTCATCTGCAAACTTACTGAGTGTGCAAACTACCCCATCATCCACTTCTTAATGAAGATGTTGAACAAAATTGACTGACCCCTGGGGCACTCCACTCATTACTGGTTGCCAACTAGACATTGAACCATTGATATCTACTCATTGAGCCTGATGATCTAGCCATCTTTCTGTTCATCTTACGGTACATTCATACAAACCATACTTCTGTAACTTGCTAACAAGAATGCTGTGGGAAACCGCATCCAAAGCTTTGTTTAAGTCAAGGTATATCACCTCGATGACTATTCCTGTATCCACAAAGCCAGTCTTCTCATCAGAGAAGGCAATCAGATTGGTCAGGCACGATTTGTAAATTGTGGCAAGGTGAGTCTTCAGGTGCCCCTGTAGGTTCTGCGGTTTCTATCATGTGGCGAGATATGGCTAACCCTTCTCAATTTTTCCTTCCCCCGGGTAGTGAGGGGTAGGCTGATAGGAGGGAGTTGGGGGAAGGGCTGACTCAGGGACCCTATTAAGTAGCAGTCTCCACACTTAGTCCAGGAGGGCTGCTACCTTCCCTGGATCGCCACTCGGTGGCCCCATTGCTCTTGGTCTGCCTTCAAATCCTGGGACGTCCTACAATCTCTAGTTCTAGAGCCTCAGTCTTCAGGCTCCGGAAAGTTCCACAGTCTCCCTCAATTAAATATTTTCCACCCTCAGGCTGCAGGTCCTAGTGGCCTATCTTGTAGGGTTTTCTCTCCCAAATTCCCCACTATACCTCCTGGTGTTGTGGCAAAACTCCAAACAAACCGTCAGTGTCCTCTCAGCAGCTCTATTCCTCTCTAGCCTCCTTTCAGCTGCCCTGCCCTGCCTGAGAACGAGGCTTTAAGTAGCAGGCCTGTTGATTGGGACACCTGGGACCAATTATTCTAGAATATTCCAGGCTAACTTAACCCAGGAAACAAAGCTTTATTAAGCCTGGAGCTAATATATACTCCCTCCCTTACTCTCCTATACCCATCCAACCTGACCCTGTCACAAAATGTAGGCCAACATATAGACTGAGCACTTTGTTCGCTTTTCCCTTTCTCTCTCTGGAAGTATTCCTGGCAATTCGTAAATTTGCAACTTGAACAACTGACTTGCATTTTTGGGGACACACAAAAAAAGAAATTCTGAAGTTTGTATTTCTTTTTCTCATAAACTGACTCTATAATTGCATTGCTGATGCACAAGGGGGCAGTATTTCACAGGAAAATCTGGAGAGCTGGATTTATGAAGTATTCTGGTGAAAATCTTAACACAGAAACAATGTCAGACTGATTACATCAATTCAAATATTTTATATCTAGTAGCTGAGCCAATTTAACGAGTTCAGGGAACTGAACAAAATTAAACATGTTTTCCTGGATTTACCCTGCTTTTACTTCTTTATTTACTGTATAGCTTGGGTATATGTTACTGTACCTTCAGTTCAATAGCAAGTTCTGCCAACATTGCTGCAAGCTGCAGCCAATGCATGATAATGGCAACAATTGACTCAGCAATATGTTCTGGCTCTTCAAGGTCACCTTCCAGAAGCAGTAGATAACTTATTGCATTTGGAAGTTTATCTTGATCAATCATTCCAATAATATCGAAGCCGAACTTCCTTTCTTATAGAATTTCAAGAGACCTATAGTATTTATGAAATAAATTTATAGAAAATATTCATACAGAATGTTTTTACTGATTTTTACTGTTTTAGCTGATCATGAAATTATTTCTTGACTGTGCCTGGAAATTCAGCATGACCACTTAATTTAGAGCCCTAGTCTTTATATAAGCTTCCCACAATACAAAAGCTATACCTTAAAAGATATAACCTAAGAAATACTCTGTATTACATTCTATGAATATTTCTATGGCATGTATTAATGTATTCACTTATTTTTAATGCTAGGAAAAGTAGGGTTCACAATCAGTTAATGAATTTCAGCACTGGAGAACATGGTTCTAGAGTTGTTTCAGCTCAGGAATGAAGAGAAATTTGATAAGCTTGTCCATTTCCCATTCCCAAAACCACAATTACACACTGGCACAGCTTACCATGACTTAAGTCTGTTTTAAAGAGGCCAATGGCTAGAATTGCTAATCAGACACACATGCATTCAAAGAACAATATAGAGATGTTTCCACATTACCTGCTCACAATGGGTATGTCCACACACGGTATTTATGTTGAAATAATGCTGATTATTTTGATTTAAAAGATTGCAGTTCCATACTACATTTTCCTTATATTGAGAGAAGGAGCTCCCTTATCTCACAATAAGGAAAGTCATTTTGATATAATAAAACTCAGTATTATATTGAAATGATGGTTAAATTGAAACTTATTTTGAAATAACGCTGCACGGACGTGTTATTTTGATTTAACTGTTTTTTTGATTTAACACTTTTGCCCTTCTCCTTCTAGGGTGCTATCCTTTTTCTATATATTGAGTGGAGGCATGGATCTTCAAGGGTGCCATCTTGCCACACCTCCCATGGTGCTCCTCTCTTAAATCAAACTAGCAAGTTTTGTCCATGGATATGGTAGTTTGATTTGAGTTTCCAGTGGGGACCTGTTAAATCAATTTAACTTAAATCAATATAATGATTTTATATTGATTTTATTAAATCAATTTAACTTAACTTGATTTAAACATGTAAGGGTGGACATAGCCAATATATCTGACTCAAACAAGGATTATTAGTCTTTCCCAAAATCAACTCACAAATTAAACATAAAGGACTTCATACAGGGAGCTAGTTTTCTACACCAGTTGGAAAAAAAGGAAAACAAAACCCTGCTGTCAGTGTAGGCTGCATCTACACTGCAAAGCTATGCCAGAATAATCTATTCTGTAGTACAGACAGACCCTAAATTCATGAAAAGGGCTACTGATATTAGGTTCCCAAACTGAGACACCTTAGAAGTATTTTTTGAGCTCACACACTGAGGGATTAGGGAGGAAGGGTGTCTTTCTAATGTCTCTCATGCAGGGTACCCACAATCACTAGTCTCCCTTTTGGAAAAATAAACCCCCAAAACCAAACAAAGCCCCATCTTCATCCCTTGCCTCTTCTGGTCTTCTTCAAATGTGGACTCATAATAGTCTCAATACTGTGCATATCCAGTCATAATTTCACACACTTCACCTGATTCAACTTTTGTGTTCCACAAGCACTAGTCAGCAGAAGCCAGACCCTACCCTCCAGCAACAGAAAGGCTGTAAGGACCAGGGGCCCAAGACACTCAAAAATCCACTCTGCAGGAGTACTTTGAGCATCCCAGCACAGCCCTCGGAACAGAAAAGTGGCAGTCAGGCTTAGGAACAAATACCTCTGCTGAACAGCATTTGCTAGCAAAGATCCTAAGGCGCTCTGTCTATATTTTAGAGCTGTCCGCTCCTCAATAAAACATCAACAGAAAGGTAGGCGTGATACCACTCTAGCCAGCCCACGAGGGCAACTCTACTTTTCTCACACAGCTGCTCCCACAAGCACAGAAACATCAGTAGAAGAGAACATTGCCCATTTGATTTAATTATTGCTTACAGGCTAGACAAAGCTGAAAATATTCTTCATATTCATATGTGATCAGCAACTTGATATGGATAAAGTGAGAAGTAACATGAATCCGTTTCCCAAAGCAAATCTATTTCACAGTTGGAAAAATCTGAGCAATTTACCTACTTCCACCTCCAAATGTGTTCTGGTTTGGGGTACTGTGCCACACACAAAAAAAGCTGTTCTTAAAGTATCTCCAGTATAAGCAGAGAACCTGAAGTCTTGCGAGAAAAAACTGCTTGTTGAATTACACCCAGTCATATTTCTTTGTCACAGATGTTTGGGGAAATGTAGTTACACTCAGGTTATGCAAATGGAATGAACCTCTAAACATTGTGAGGTTAGCTAGCATACCACCAATGAGGACACAAAACAAGACAGGCCAAGAAATTAAAAGTTGAGCTTTTTTACTTGCGTATGGGTATGTCCACATGCAGGTTTTAAATAGAAACAACGCTGGTTATTTTGATTTTTAAAAGTTTAGGTCCACATGACGTTTTCTTATTTTGAAATAAGAAACTCCCTTATTTTGAAATAAGGAAAATTATTTCAATATAATAAAACCTAGTATTATATCAAAATGAAGGTTATATTGAAATTGTCATTTTGATATAACCCTGTGCAGACCTGTTATATCGATATAACAATATATCGATATAAGGGGTTTGACCTTCTTCCTCCCAGGGTGCATGGCACCCTGGCAAAAAACACCTCCCCCCCGGCACCCTGGCCAGGGAGAGGGGATGCAGGGGTGGCCCAGCTCCCTGTGGAAGTGGGGCGCAGGGAGAAGGGATCCCCAGGCCCAGCTTTCCTGCACAAGCTGGGAGGTGGGGGAAGGGATCCCCGCATGCCCTGCTTCCCTTGCAGCTGGCCAGGATTCATGGGGATCCCTTCGCCAGGCACTCAGGGTTCCCTTTCCCCCCACATGCCTGGCCACCTGTGGGGGAAGGAGGGAACATGGGGATCCCTTCACCCACACATCCGGCCAGCTGCAGGGGAAGCGGGGCACATGGGGTCTGATCTTCCCCATGACCGGCTAACCCAGAAGGCTGCAGACAGTTGGGCGGGGGGTCTTTTCCCACACTGGGCTCCAGGAGCCCAGAGGCAGTGGGGGCTTTTTTTCCCCTGCCACTAGCTTTCCTGGGGACAGCCAGGCAGGGGATTGGGTGGCAACATGTCCCTGTCAGTGGGCCATGCTGCCACACCTCCCAAGGTGCCCCTCTCCTAAATCGAACTAGCATATCCTGTCCCTGGACATGTTAGTTCAATTTGGTTTTGGTGGTGGGTTTTTTTTTTTTGGTTTTGTTTTGTTGTTGGTTTTTTTTGTTTGTTTGTTTGTTTGTTTTTGTGGGGACCTGTTAAATCGATTTAAGTTAAATCAATTTAATGATTGTTATATTGACTTAAATCACTTCAAGTTAAATTAATTAATATTAAGGCATATAAGTTATGTCCTCACACAGGGAATTAAATCAATTACATATTATCAAAGTATCAGTTTGAAATCCCTTCAGTCAGGGTTGTAGGGGAAAAAAAAGCAGGTTTTTTTTTTCCAGGGGGTAAAAATGGATTTTTACTGGGGGAGGTTTACATCTCATTTTTGGAATTTCTAATCCACATAAGTATTTAGGTGAATGTAACAGGTGTTTGAGTTTTCTGATAAGAGAGATGTTATACAACAATCTGTGAATGAAAATTTAAACTACTGCATTATAAAACATTAAAGCTGAGGAAAAAATGATAGCTTTTGTTATACTGATTTGGAAACATTATGGAAATTCTAGAATAGTTTGGAAGTCTAGCAAGCAAAAGGATTGGGTGAAAATCACAGGAGACTGGCAAGAAGAGATGTGAATGAACGTCAGAGGTTGCTGGAATTTACGAACTCCTAGAAGCAAGCATGTGCCAGTGCTTCTTTTTATAAAGCCAGTTGGCTTATCTTATTTTTAATTTATTTTTTAAATCTCAAAAAGTGAAGAAATATAAAGGATTTTTTTATTCAAGATCAAATTAACCGTTACATAAAACTGTAGTCTACAAAGGTGAAATAGCAAAACACTGATGATTCTGCAGGTGTTGCATTTCTTATGACATCACCTTCATCAAAATGCAGTCAACAATAATAATGAATGTTCCAGGCCTTCCAGTTGCTTTTCAACATCAGCTTGCATTTAAACTTAAATAAGAATGTTTTGCTGAAACTGAGAGAGATTACTCAGGTAGTTAAAATTAAGTTTTGCTGAGTTAAGCTTTGCTAATTTAGGTCTTAATCCAGAGTGGACATACATTCTTATTCCAAACAACATGAGAGTAATTAGCATCCCCATATTGATTTGTCTAGCTTAGTTCAGTCTCAGGCTTTTTGAACTTGCTCTTTTTTAAATCTACCAACACATCCAGTCTTAGAAGAACTATATACTATACTTCCCTGTTCTTACTGGTTCCATAAAGGTATCTGATCTTGTGTGTGATCTGTTCCATTGCTTTTTTGTGTGTGCTGGTATTCTATAACCCTATGTAATGGAACACCAGCATCCTTTTTGACAGCTCTGGTGCCCAACTGGTGGGGCGGAGTAAGAAGTGGAAAGGAGGGTATGGGCACCTTTTTTTTTTTTTTTTAAACAGAAAAAAGAACTGATCTGTTCCATTTCTTCACACAAAAAGTACTACCTATTAGGTGTGAGTGTGCGCAGTATACTACATCCATTTGTTTCATTGAATCTACGGTTCTCACATTGGTTTTTGGTCTAAAGTGGAATCAAGTTTCAGTGAACTCAGTGCTTTCAACCTCTTTCATTAAGAGCATAGTGATAAAACTTTCACAATGTCTACCATCTGTTTTGCACATTCATTGTATTTGTATCCATAATGAACCTCACATTTTGATCTCTTTTATTAATCAATGTTTATATTTTCCACTTGCTGTGTGTCTGCTCATTATTCTATTCTAGTTCAATGTTCATCTCCATGCAGATTTCTAGTCTGAAAACAAACTTGATTTTACACTTTTCAAAGGAATAACTGTGTTAGTCGAGTCCAGCAAAACAAACAAGGAGTTTGGTGGCACTTTAAAGACTAACAAATTTATTTATTGCATGAACTTTTAGGGGATAGAATCCCACTCCATCAGATGCTTCAAGCATTATGCTTCAGTCTGTGCATATACTTCCTGTTAGGCTGCAGCTTAGTTTCTCCTAGGATTCTGCTTTCTCTGGTAAGTATTAGAATCCTTCCTCTAATCACATATTTTCTGATACATTTCATAGACAACCAACCACTTTATAATTCCAATAGTAGTACTCCCAATTAACAACCTACAGTCTCCCAAATGGAAAAATCAAAGTAAATTTGTAAAACATGACTTCATAAGCTTAATTTCATTTTGTTCTCAGAAGAAATATTTGAACCTGTTCTTTAAAGATCAATATCTATACACATACCTATTTATGCATAAGCAATAGCAGTCATGGGTTTGATGCAAAAGCCAGATCTAACATCGTCTCTGAACTTTGGAAGTGTTCAAAATTTGAGCTCAAATGTGAATATTTCAGACAAGTCAAGTCAGAATCTCTTAACCAAATCATCCTTAAATCTGGGGTATTACAAATTAAGATTTGGATGCAAATTTTGCAGCATCAGCCCATCTCTGTCAACTGTAATTTCCTTAATGAGAATTTTTTCCCCCAAGGAGTTCAGAAAGTGTAATATGACCATGATTTCTGAAAATTTACTGATTGCTCCAAAATATTTAATAAATTGATTTGTGATTTTTTTTTTAAATCTGTAACTTAATGGTAAATAGTTTTCTGCAACTACATGACATGTCTGAATATTTTGCAATTGGTCAAGTAGGTCACACAATGATGTAACTGTTCCTTGATTGAATGAATGTGCAAAAACATTAGTTAGCATAATTTTCAGTAGGACTTCTCCATTTTATGAGCAAATCTTACAATATGGAGTATCCATTGTTACCAATATTACGTTTTTATTGTTGTTAAGATATTTAATCAGGTAGAAGTGCTCTTTTCCATTAAAAGTACTATACTTTACCAACTCATGCCACACTCTTCTGTCTTCCCCTTTTTTATATGCCATATTTATTACCCATTTTTAACATGGTGCCCTAGGGTGGTTATCAACAGCAAAGACTAAACATGACCTTTAGTGCTGGGAACTTGAACTGCTCAAGTTAAAAAAACAAACAAACAAACAGAAAAAACAGATTCCATAACTCAAAGACTGTGACAGACTCAAACTTCTAGATATACACTATCCACTAAACAGCAACAAAGAGGCACATTGTTAATACGAGTTAATCACAAAGCTGGAGGAAACAGAATTTTAGTCCTATGAAAAATTCTGAGTTTCTAGAGGGAAAAAATTGTTCAAGGCTACAACAAAAAGTCCAAAACACTGAATATTTTGCTAGACTAAAAATTTTGAACTATTTATTTTAAGAACATTTTGGTGTTTCCAAACATTCCTGCCACCTGGTCAAGGATCTCAAAGTATCTGCCTGGCTTCCAATCTCCATGTGCTGTGTCAAGGCTGTTTCTCACTCCGGCAGTTTGAGTGCAGAAGCTGGGGGGCCTGAAAAAGGCCTGAAGTCCCACTGGCCCTAAAGCCTTGTCTTAAGCTCTCCAAGGCTACCAATCTCCTGGCCTTGGAGTAGAATTGCTGCCACCATCCAAATGCAAAAACCTCTTGAAAACCCAGGAAGGTGCACTTGGGAACTCCTTCCAATGAGGTACCCTCAATTGCTTTTCTTCCTTCCTCAGGACAGCAATTGAACCCCAGCTATGATATCAGCTGAAAATGGGACAGAATCCCCTTTAGTAGTTGGCTGTGCAGTTTGAGTCACAGGCACACAAAACCTCTTGCCTTTTAGGACACAGAACAAGAGCTTATTTTAAAGGGGTAAATTCTTTAATTAAGAAGAACAGCTAAGAAATGCAGAGAGTTGCTTCTCTGGGATTTAACTTGGGTAGTTTACAGGATAGCGAGGGTGGGGTACATGTGCCTAGCACAGAGGAATCCAAAAAAGAACCAAAACAAAGAAATAACCTGACTGTGTCTAGCTAAACATTCCCTGTTCTACTCACACATAGTCAGTTACAGACTTGAGCCTATCTTAGGCACGGATATTGCTGGATCCTCCAGGCCTTTCTCCCAAGCCTCCTCCTGATCTTTCCAGGAGCTCTGCTGCCATCAAACAGGCAAGAGGCAAGGCTGCTGCTCCAGTTCAAAAACCTGTACTCTGTTTCTGTTGGCACTCCTGGGACTTCTCTAGGACTCATTGTCTATGTTGTTAACTCCTTCCTCCCCAAGGCTACTGCAGGCTGTCCAGCTGGGAAATTAGCTAGCTAGGGGTCCTACCAGCCAGCAGATGGACAGCTAGATAACTCATGGAACCAGACAAGGAGGCAGGTTGTCAGTCAAAACTGTTGACAGAATCTGTGCTTTCCTATGAATGCTCAGTTCCCTCATATTAATGTTATTCAACTGAAAACCATTCCATCATAAAAATTTTGATCAGCAATACTTATCCATACTTCTTGGGGACGGAAGCTCATCCTGAGCTCCAGAGATCCTTTGAAGCTCAAATAGCATGGTCCATCAAGGTAACACAATTCTGTCTAGGTCATGGTGAGAGGGATTGGACCCTGAATCTCTCTCTAGACACATGAGACTTCTCTGCCCTATATACACACACTGACCAAAAAGGTTTCAGGGAGTCTGACTGAATCAATCAGGTTCAGACACACCAAAATGACTACTTCACCTCAGACTTTTTTGACACATCCTTTGAACTTGGGGATAGGCACTGTACAAAATCAAGGAGATAAGGGGTTTAAAGGCCTTTCAAAAGTTATGCAGTGAATGAGCACACACTCACCATACCTTTTTCTAATTCCTTATTTTTAACATTTAACTCAGTCTTATTAACCAATTCTATTTATTTAAGTGTCCATCTCTCTATCTTTGCCCTCGACTATTTCTTTGATATATCTAATTCATGGACCCTCTTAATGACCCCCTTACTAACAAATGTATTTTTTCCAGCATCTGCTTTTTCCAATACTCTACAAAAGTATGTTCATTAAAGGATACAAAGGAAGCAGATCCACACAAGAGGAGACTATCACAAAACAGCTGCCGCAAAACCATTTCAAACTCATATTTACCATCTGTCCTTTATGCATATCAGAGCAGTCAAGGGTTTTGCTGATATGTCCAAAACCCTTGATTTAAAAATGTGTGTCTTGAAATCTTACCCAGTGAATATCGTCAATGTGGCCAGCTAGAAAAAGACAGAAAAATTTAAAATGTTCCCTTGCTGTCTTCACAAACCGACTGGTTCCTTCTGAGCTACAGCAACTTCCTGGGTGCAAGTCAGTGGCATGGTCTGCAAGGCAATTCCATATGATTTTGCCTTTGTATGGAGTGGAAAACTCCTGGCCTTTTTCAGTTATATTCATTCCAGACCTGCATATTAGAGAGAAAAAAAAAAAAAGTCTTTCTTTAAAGGGCACAGCCACTCCCCCAGAATTTAACATAATATGCATTGCATGAAGTATACAGAACCAGCTCAAGAAAAGCTTCCTCAATAGTCACCTTTTGCCCCTCTTCTTCTCAAGGGGTTATGTGTTGTAGCTTTACAAGGCACTAGCTGAGAATTAGGCAATCAGTGAGTCCCATGAAAACATTCATAAGAAGGCTGATGTAGGGCAACACAAGCCTGGGCAACTTCCCACCTCTTAACTAGAAATCACTTCTCATGACTCCTATAATGTTGATGACTTGGGACTGCTTTTGCTAAAGGCTTCAATTTCTTTAAGTGTTTTTTGTCTCTCATTGCAGGCTGTAGCAGAGACTAAGGTATTTCAGTTGGGAAAGGATTTCTTTCCTGTGATATACAAAAGTCAAGTGACAAATCAAAGAGTCCTGTGACACTTAAAGACTAACAAATATATTTATTGCATGAGCTTTCATGGGAGAAAATCCCACTTCATCAGATGCTTTGAAGAAAAGCCAAGTGAAGGGTCTTAATTGATCTGCAACTTCTTTCTCCACCGTTGATTGAAAGGGGTTGCTTCTTTTCATTTCAGATTCACAATTAACCTTGTTTACAGGACAGGATCTCCAACAGGGTAGAACATGCTATATAGAGAGTTCAAAACATGTAAAAATAGTAGAAATAGTAAAAAAAATTCTGTTAAAACCCTTTTTATGGAAAAAAATTTGGATAAAAATGGAAATTTTGCAAAAATAATAAGTTACAATCAAGTGTTCCCATTTTCCTCTAATTTTTTCACAGGGAAAATAAAAATAATTTCCTGACCTGTTTAACAAATGTGGGGTTAATTGTGGTCATACAAGACTAAGAATGCTTCACTAGTTTAAAATTTATTTTTCAAGTACTATATAGATGCCCAATGTTTCAAGTCTTACAGCTTTTTCTGTAAAAGAAGAAAAATAAAATAAAAAAACCCTTTCTCTTGTGCAATCTTTTCACTCTCCTCCTCTAACACTCTTTCTGAGGTACTTTAAAAAAAATCAGTTCAACTGTATGTAATATTTGCTAGTATATACATATTTGTTCAGTTTTTATATTTCTTCTAGATATTTAAATTCCCATTCTGTTTTTCCTTTAGTAATTACAGTATTCTATTCTTTTGTGGCATTCATCTTCCTTTAAATCTCTTCAGTCAGTAGCTACAGAGAGTTGAGTGGTTCATGGCAATGATTCCTACAAGCTCTCACCTCTCCTGTGCTGGTTTAGCTCACATTCTCAGTAAGTGGAACTGACAATGTCAGAGTGAGACTACAGACAACCCATTCTGATGGAGAAATTGGGACATTTTGTACTGAACCTCATTCTTCTGCCTTTTTTCTATGCTTAACTCCAAGCTTTTTATTCTATTTTATCTTCACTGTATGTCTCTGGTATGAACATGTAAAATAAGCAATGCACAAAAACATAGTACATTAGTACTGCCATACATGAAGGGACCATATATAATGTCTTCCTGAAAGATTTCAAGGATTCTGAGTAGGAATTATGGGGTGGGGGGAGTCCAAAAATTTACCTGAAGTTATGCAAGGGCTCCATCCTACAAATAGGAAAAACACTTGGGGGCAGTTTTAGTGCTATATTTCTGTTGGTTCAAATCCAGAAAAGTCTTATTTCCACAAACTTGGCATGGAATAAAGACTTTACAATGTAGTCCATCAATAATAATTATTTATGTTGGAATTTAAGTGTGAGCATTATAGATATAAAAATCCATAGCTCCTGATAATTGACAGTCTAATTTATTAGGTAAAACAAAAATAGATATCAAAACATAAAGTGATGAGGTGAGCAGAGTGAGAAAACAAGGGAAGAGGAGAGGAAGCTCTTGGGAGATTATTTCTCTCCACACTTAAGTTTACAGTCATGACAGGGGTCTTTTTAATTTTTTTAAAAAAAGCAAACAAACAATATGGCTTGTTTTAGGACCCTGCCATGATAGTGAAATAAGAATAAGGAGGGAATAAGATGGATCAGAAGTTGGTGGCAAAATGAGTAACTGGAGTAGGTTTGGGGGGAAGGCGAGAGAAAGCAATGAAAGCAAAAGGTTGCATGAGACCATTACATGTTGAATAGGCTGTATTTATGGAATACAACAGAAGGTCAAAAACTAGAGGAAAAAAAACAGTATGAAGGCAAGTGAAGATAGGAGTAGTAGGAAAGCTTTGGGTTGTGAATGAGGCTCAGCACCTCCTTCTGCCTAGTACAGGGGAATGCAGAGCTGAATCTATTCAGTAAATAGGTGTGGAGCTGAATCTGTTCAGTAAATGTGTGTGATCTTACAATTTCAGTGTTCCTCTTTCCCAAAAAATTAATTAGATTTCCCTGCAGAATTTCTAGCTCCACCTTACAAAATAGCCAGGTTAGATTCCATGCAGTTTGTATATTCCACTTCAGTCCAGTGTGATTGGCAAGTATATCTCTTACAGCTATCATTAGCAGGAATCTGGGAAAGCTGGGGAAAACCAGTCAGCAGCATGAATGTAGCTTCATTGCATCAGACAACAGAGAAAGTACACAAAGGGAGTTTTTGATCTTACTTACTAGTACAGATTCTTGTAAAGGAGTTCACTGTCCAGAATCTTAATTTCTCTTCTTCTGTACACGTAGTTTCCTTACCCTTCAGCTGGTTGCTAGGTTCTTGATGAGCCACACAGGCCCTCCTACCAGATTTTCTCCATCAGTTACAGTCATTGCTTCATTAGCCTAAGAAAAAATTGAAGAACTCTGAAATATATCACTAAATAAAACTGTAGATTAGAATACACCTCGGTGGGGTGTCCAGACAGGCCTCATTTGCAGAAGAGCAGTTTGTAAAGATAGAGACTGAAAGCTGCCTTTCTGCAAGGAGAAATTCCACTCTGGAATTTGAGCAATAGTTAGCAATACACCAGGTAAAACTTGGGTCACCTCACTGAGACAGCTGTGACAACACCACTCCCACCCCACAGCCCTCATGACTCAACTTTCATTCCTGACATTGACGCCAAAACACTGAGCAATAGTGTGGACTAACCAGCTGATCACCATTTGGAAGATCATCTCATTGAAAGCAGGCTACCCATTTTCAGCCAATGAAATGGTGACACCTTAAAGGGAATGGGATTCCACACTCACAGGCCAGTGATGCCCTGCTACTGTACAAGTTTCCCCTGCCCAACCCATCTTTATTTCACCTTGAATAGCCTAAATTTGAAAAATGCTTCAATTTGTCTGAAAACAAGAAGAGGCAGGCTCACTCCAAGGTCTCGAAACGAGACCTGCAAACCAAGTTTAATTTCTGACCAAGTCCTGTTGTCTCTCTTCTGAATTTTTTAAATCATATCAAGGACCAGACTATTACTACATGTTTGCTGAGGGAATGGATTGCCCAGTATAATGAGACTTGGATGGTAACTAGAATGTTTAGGACAGTGTTACTATAAATTAAAAATAATCACCATTACTAAGAACAGTCACATGTTCTACATCTCTGAATATATGAATTTCTGGGTCATTCTAGCCAAACACAGACTCCGGCCTTGTTTACACTTGCTGCTGTTTTCAGCAGCAGTCAAAGGGAGATACGCAACCTATGTAAAATAACTTGCATATCTTCCTTGGACTCTATAACACTCACTTACCTTCCTGTCTCCATTGCTCAGGAAGTTTGCAGATGACACCAAGTTGGGGGGAATGGTAGATATACTGGAGGGTAAGGACAGGATTCAGAGAGACCTAGACAAATTGGAGGATTGGGCCAAATGAACTCTTATAAGATTCAACAAGGACAAGTGCAAAGTCCTGCACTTAGGATGAAAAGATCCCATATATTGCTACGGGCTGGGGACTGACCAGCTAAATAGCAGCTCTGTAGAAAAGGACCTGGAGGTTATAATGGACAAGAAGCTGGCTATGAGTCATAATTGTGCCCTTGTTGCAAAAAAAGCCAAAGGCATATTGGGCTGCATCAGTAGGAGCATTGCCAGCAGATCGAGGCATGTGATTATTCACCTCTATTTGGCACTGGTGAAGCCACATCTGGAATACTGTGTCCAGTTTTGGGCTACCTGCTACAGAAAGGATGTGGGCAAAACAGAGTCCAGTGGAGGGCAACAAAAATGATTAGGGGGCTGGGACACATGACTTACGAGGAAATACTGAAGGAACTTGGCTTATTTGGTCTGCAGTAGAAGAGTGAGGGGTGATTTGATAATTAATCTCAACTATTTGAAGGGGTGCTTGAAAGAGGAGGGAGGAAAGCTATTCTCAGTGGTGACTCAGGACAGAACAAGGAGCAATGGTTTCATCCAGCAGGAGGTCTAGGTTGGATATTAAGAAAAACTTTCTCACTAGGAGGGTGGTGAAGCAATGGAATGGGTTGCCTAGGGAAGTGGTGGAATCTCCCATCTTTAGAAACTTTTAAGACTTGGTTGGATAAAACCCTGGTGGGGATATAGTCCTAGTGGGAATAGTCCTGCTTTTAGCAGGAAGTTGGACTAGATGACTTAATAAAGTCCTTTTGAGCCCTTATATTCTATGATTCTATGAGTCAAAGGGAAATGCCACCCCTTCATTTCAGTGCTACATTTCCTCCAGGGCTGAAGTTACTTAGACTGATTAAGCAGGTCTTGACTGATCATTCAATCAAACCCAGATGATCAAACTTACAGTGGCAAAGTTGTCGCTGTCAGTGTAGACTTAGCCACACTGCATGAAACCAGTAGGGTCCATGGAGAACAAGATCAGAAAGCAGTACAGGGCTGTGGGACAACTCAGTGGAGTTGGACCACCTAGTTGCTGGAAGAATTATTTCTTCTAGGAAAACGATAACTCAGATCTCTCTCCAAGTGCTGGTAGATTATGCACCCTGAACAAGCCCACAAAGTATGTCAAATCCTAATGCAGCCGAGTGTCCAAACTGATGCTCATGGAATTTATCACAGACTAGATTGGCTTGTAATAAGAATGAAAAGGGTTCTCACAGAAAACTGAGGAAAGGAATAAAAATTCCATGTGCGTATTTGGTCCCAAATAGCCACAAAAAGCTAGCTCCTGTCAGGTGAGATTGAATGGAGGAGGGAATTATGAATAAGTTTGAAGATCTTAATTAATTTTGTTTCTGGTTGTTTGTTATTAATCATGTGATAACACAGTTTAGGAAAAAAGACAAAGAAGTCTTTCAAATATTTTTTTTGAAAGCCAAATAAACAGACTGGGCAGAGGATGGCTCATGAATTTCAAAAAGAGCTCATGAATTTGCAAATGGGCCTGCCTAGTACAGATAGTGAAAATGCCTTCTCAGATATCATGCTATATAATGCACTTCGACACGGTTGCTTGAGAGGAAGTAAATGAACTGTAGTCTCAAACCAGAATGTTTGATCAAAAGGAAAAAAAGTCACAGTTGTGCCAAGTTTAATTCACAAAAATGGCCTTAAGGAAATCAATACAACTGTATCCTCTCTGCAAAAGGATTTCACAAACCATTCCTTGAGTGCAGTCTTTACAGAGCAAATAATCCAGAGATCGAAAACCAATTTAAGAAAAGGAGTAGGTAGCTGTCATTTGCAGTAATTTGGCTGGAATGTGCTGGCCCAGCAAAAATTTCAATTTGAACAGCTCTTGGCAGAACATGAAATCATGCAGACTTTATTACAGAATTTGCAGCAGATAGATAGATAGATAGATAGATAGATAGATAGATAGATAGATAGATAGATAGATAGATAGAGGTATGGTTAGCACTCGAATTCCCTTTCAAACAAAAATAAAGATTAATAGCATCATTCATCTGAGCATTTCTGTAACTGAATACATTTTATTAAAACACATATCTATATATCAGTCATGGATTTTCTGAATTAGTTGCAGAACAGCACATAGAACATCAAAAATGTCTTCTCAATTATCTCAATTGAAGAAGGAGCAGGCCCAGTACCTGAAGTAATAACATGACTTTCATAAAAAAAAACCTGTTAAAATAATAATCAACTTACATTAAAAGCATAATTTAAAAAATCCACAATATCAAGATTGTAATTTAAATAGGCTAGAATTTTCTTCAGTTTGATAGCCTAAAGATATACTATACACTTAAAATTTTACTTACCCAACTCTTTCAATGTCTATGAGTGTTTAGATCATGATCCTGCAAAAGCTCATGTTTGTGTTTAATTTTAAACACTGCAGTTCTATTGAAATCAGAATGCATAAAATTGAGCTCATGCATAAATCTGCACAATCAGGGATATGGTATTTTCCATCAATAAAAATTTGGACCACTTAAACAAATAAAATGAATATGGCCACTGATCTTTATTTTCTAGGTGATTAAACTACTAAACATATTTTTTAATTCAAAATTTAAATGTGTCAACTTTTAGTTCAGCAGAAAGTCAGTGGGAGTTATGTCTGCCTACCATATTTGGAAGTCATGCCCCTTTTCTCAAGTTCCTAACTTTAGATGCCCAGATTTGAACATTTTGGTCAGAGTATGTAATATTAGGAAGGGTGTGCAAATCTGGAAGATGAATCTGGTTAATATTTCCAAATAACAGCCAAAATACACCAGACTGTATGTGAGTAGTGGGAATGAACCAGAAGTTAATGGGTGGAAGATTAAGCATGTGTAGTGACTTTCTACTTTACCAACTTCCAACTGTTCCCAACCATATCAGGGAATTCAGAGATATATGAAAAATAGGAAATAATGGGGAAGAAAAAGCTTTTCAAAATTTAAACAGATTTGGAATTAGGTCCAGTTTGGGGGCAACTATTTGAATCATCTTTTACTTTATACCAAGGGTCTCAAACTCAAATCACCACGAGGGCCACATGAGGACTAGTAGAGGGCTGCATTAGGACGAGTACATTAGCCTGAGGGCTACACCATTGAAATCTTTTCATACAGCAATATTGCAAATCCTGGTAACAATAGTGTCATTGCTGGCCGCAGGAAATAGCTTTAAGGGCCACATGCAGCCCACGGGCCGCGTGTTTGAGACCCCTGCTTTATACGAATAAATTCATCCATCGCTAATCACCTAAATCTGACTGGGACCATCCTCCAAGATCTAAACCTCTAGCATAAACAAAGCATTCCATGTTTCCGTCCATCTCCTAAAAACCAATCTATGGTGAAACCCTGGCCCTACTGAAGTAATGCGAGTTTCGCCATAGACTTCACTGGGACCAGCATTTCACATGTCATACTAAACTGGCCAACATGCACATGTACTAGTGTTCTTTTACACTGAAGTCTTACAAACTGATTCACATGGAACTCAATGTTGCTTCTCTCAGACACAGAGATGAACCTACTCAGATCACTCTGCAGGAACCAAGCCTTCAGGAAAAATTCACTCCCTCAGCTGTGGTTCATAGGCCTTACACTTCAACAGTGATTCCTCTTGGCCTTCAGTAAAAGAGACCCTTTTTTTTGGAGCAGTGGAATCTAAGTATCTGAAACTGCTGAATGGGCATGCCATGCAGTATGCAGTGTTATTCACTTTCACACTTTTATTGCAAGTCTCAGAATATTTGGCTGTTTTCCTTAAAGCTGCAACTCCTAGAGCTCTCTGGTTTTGTGATAATCTCAGTTTTGTGTTTTAAAAAGTATATTTCTAGCCTTCATAGTTTCAGAGAGAATCTTGAAAACTTAAATCCTAAAGACTCAAAAACAAGGCAGCAAACCACAATATTTATTAGTTTTCGTATCTTAAGATTAAGCCAAATTCATGATTGTTTGCAGCCTGATTATTGATTTTGTTAACACTTGGGTTGGACAGCACTGAATATTAGTGACAACCATGGAGACAGATGATCAGCAATTTATTATTAAAGACTTGAGCTAAAATTGGAATATCTGTTCTATTTGAAATGTCAATGTTTTTCTGTCCCAGAGTCATGACAAAAAGCTGAAATATCAATATTTTTCATACAATGAAATTCTGAAAAATGTTGACATGGAAGTAGTAAGGGATTTCATTCTGGCATTTTCTACTGACACAAAAAATATTGGTGTTTCTGATTCTATGAATTTTGTTTCAGTTTTTTTAACTGGCCCAAAAGATTTCATTTTGAGTCATTTCAAGAGTAATCATTGTTTCTCTATGGGGTTGCATTGCCTCATGTAGTTTAGTCATCTCATATCCTCATTTTCCCCTATTGACTGGGCTTCCTGTCTATATGACATTTCCCATGATCCATCCTGTGACTCACACAGAGATGAAAATTACATCATATGATGAGAAATGTCATACTGCCAGGAGTCTAGTAGGTACGAGAGAATTAAAAAAACAAGATACTATAATTACAACTCCTAGGAGATACTGAGGGACCGTAGGGAAGTAAAGCAAAATATTTTGGGATAGTTCAAATTAAAGGACTTCATTAAGTTGAAATCAATCTAAATTAAAATATATTTCTATTTTCTCAATGGAAAAATAAAAAACAAACAAGTTTTGCAGAAATCAGGCTTTTTCACAGGAAACTTCATTTTCTGTCAAAAATTTCAATGGACATTTTGACCAGTTCTAATGACACATTTTTAAATAGTATCAATATTTAGGAGCTATCTACATGTAAAGAATGAGTTATGATTTTTTCCTACAGGAAGACTACAGAACAGTTAACCGTTCCAATCTGTGTGGTCATAAGTGATGAGGGCAGAAAGAAAGCTAAACAAGCTTATTTAGAAACACAAGGCACAGGAGAGAGTGTAGGAAAGAACACTGTGGTCTTTATGGCTATTCATTTGATAGCAAACAAAGTATTTAATGAGGCTGAGCTGCAGTAAAAATCAGATTTTTATTGAAGTGACATGTATTTGTAAGTGTGCCATTTACCCTCCTAAATCTGTGTTTTTTAATCATATTGCATAGCATCTCCAACAGATTTGTAATTTGCATCTGAATAGGGTAACAATTATAAATATCAATTTGAAAAGAAACCTCCTCTATCAAGCCTTACTGAAGGTTTTTATAGTGGTTAATTTAATAGTTAATCCTAAATTATGCACAAAACCTATAGGTAAAAGATATACCTTGTTCCTTTAAACAAGTATATGTATCAATTTAGCCTATTGTTACTCCAAGCATCAGTCACTAATGAGCATTCAACTTGGTCTTTGAAAGTAAATATTTGCATGTCAAGATTTTTAAAGAGCAACATCCTTTCCCCTTCATCCCTTGTACAAACTGCACCTGAATAGTGCATTTTCTCTTTGCAATTAATTGTGGCCATAAATCAGATACGTAATCACTCAAATGCTAGGATTCCCATTAATTGTAACATGGTCGAATGCACACTATTGGCACGTAGAGAGTCCACCAGCAAAAAATGAGGACAGATAGAAGGCTATTTAAAAATCTGGTCTTAAGGCACAAACTAAGACAGGATTTCTCTCTGATCTCACTGCTGCTGGGGACTAAGGAAGGTCAATTTCTATCCTATCTGTTATTAGCATCACTAAAGTTCATGTGATAAATAGATCTGTTAGTCTTTAAGTGCCACAGGTCTCCTTGCTTATTTTACTATCCTACATAGAATTTTGATCACTTCAAGTGCTCCTCAGCTCATTAAGTTTCCAATTTAAAATTTTTCCCCAAGACTTGTAATTTTTCTATGCCAACATTAAGGTTGAGCCCACCCTTTAATGTCCTAACTCTCCATCCCACATTCTTACAGATGCACTGAAACCTTTAAAATTCTCCCAAAACAAGGAACTGAAAGAATTTCAAAGGAAACTACTATAGAGGCCAAACACTGAAGTTTATGGCTTTCCATAGAGCCAAAACTGAGACTTAGGTAAAGTCTTGTACTTAGGCATTTAATTATCTTTGGGGATCCCACCCTAGGATTCAAGATTATAGAGTAATGGGGTTTGTTTGTGCGTTAGTTTCAAACAAAAGCAACAGGTTTCATTTTGCCCACCATCAACTAATTGAGTAGCATAGTCCCTTTAATGCAAAACTCCTGTATAGTGTCAGGGTTTCACCTTGCCCACAACCAGTTCTCACCTCTGGTCATACCCCACTCTGAGAGATGGTGCAGAATGGGAGGAATGACCCAAATGCATTCCATTTGCAGAGACATGCAGAGATGGAGCAAGTCATGCATTCTGTCCAGGCATTTATATTTGACCCATGGCACACACATTAGATGAAGATGGATATAAAGGGAAAGAAGACACTTGTTTTTAAAATAACATTCATTAAATTGAACTGCTGACTTAGACATTTACACTGAAGTGCCCTATTTCAGTGTTAGGTAAGCCAGATACAAATATTAATTGTTAAAGATGACTTAATGATGGAAAAGTGGCTAATTCTATAGATATTAATCACCACTTCCAACGGAAATTGCTTCACGGGAGATTTCTTTTTATTAAACTTTTGTTGCCTGAAGATTAATTGACATTTCCTACATTTTTTAAACTAGCAGAGTTTTTGTTTTTTGTTTTTTGTTTTTAACTCCAGTAAATACCAGTTTTACAACGAAGAGTGCTGATAAAATTAACAATTTTCTAAAACTGTCTTATTATATACACTCACACATTAACTAGTAGCATGATATAACTATTTTAATCAGCACACAATGGAAGAGTTAGTATTACTCAGTCATTATGACTTCACTGTTTAGTAGTAATGCAACCAAACCAAATTTATGGCAATATTATCTTTATGCAACACCATTGGTTATTACATATACGTTACACAATTATGCACACAAATCTACTTTAAGAGACTAAAGTTGCAAACTCATGAATTAGGAAATGGCATATTTAGATTGCTAGTACAATCTTCATTTGGACACCTTGGACATGATGGTACGTACAATCTTGAAGTAGATAATCATGTATTCTTTTCCTATTGTACCTCAGCCTTATTCAGTGCACAGAAAAGAATGTGCTCATTGAAGAAGCACTGATGCAATATTTTGTTTTTGCCTTATTGGTCAATAAGGGGTTATTTACTGCAAGCAAGTCAAATCTGTAAATACAGAATTACTAATTTCTTCATGGACTTTTCTGTGCTGCTCATCACTCTACTATATGAGATCTTCAAAAACTATTTATTTTTCACATCCCCCCTGTAAAATGAGATGGTTATAATCCCCATTTTACAGACTGGGAGCTTAGGCACAAAGAGATTAAAGTAAAAAAAAAAGCCATTAATACAGGTACTGAACTCCCAATTTTAGACATCTAGACACAGATATTTCAGAGTCATAGAATCATAGGGTTGGAAGAGACCTCATAGGTCATCTAGTCCAACCCCCTGCCAGACGCAGGACCACTCCCACTAAACCATCCCAGTCATGGTTTTGTCCAGCCAGGCCTTAAGCACCTCCAAAGATGGAGATTTCACCACCTCCCTCGGCAGCTCATTCCAAGGCTTCACCGCTCTCCTAGTAAAAAAGTTTTTTCTAATATCCAGCCTCGACCTCCCTAACCGCAACTTGAGACCATTGCTCCTCGTTCTGTCCTCTGTTATTACTGAGAACAGTCGAGCTCCCTCTTCCTTGGAGCATCCCTTCAAGCAGTTGAAGGTTGCTATCAAATCCCCCCTCAATCTTCTCTTCTGCAGACCAAATAAGCCTAATACTTTCAGTCTTTCCTCATAGGGCTTGTGCTCCAGCCCTTTCATCATTTTGGTTGCCCTCCTCTGAACTATCTCTAGCATGTCCCTGTCCTTTTTGTAGTGGGGAGCCCAAAACTGGACACAATATTCTAGATGTGGCCTTACCAGTGCAGAATAGAGGGGAATGTTCACATCCCTTGATCTGCTTGTAATACTGCTTTTGATGCAGCCCAGTATGCCATTGGCCTTTTTGGCAGCAAGAGCACACTGCTGACTCATACCCAGCTTCCCATCCACCATGACCCCCAGGTCCTTTTCTACACTGCTGCTACTTAGCTGAATGTTCCCCAGCCTGTAGCGGTGCATGGGGTTTTTTCATCCCACATGCAGGATTTTACACTTATCCTTATTGAACCTCATAAGATTTCTATTGGCCCACTGTTCCAATTTATCTAGGTCTCCCTGAATCCTGTTCTTGCCCTCCGACGTGTCTACTAGTCCCCCCAGCTTGGTGTCATCCTCAAACTTACTGAGAATTCAGTCTATTCCATCATCCAGATCATTGATGAAAATGTTGAACAGAACTGGCCCCAGGACCGACCCCTGGGGCACACCACTCGTGACTGGCTGCCAGCTAGACATGGAACCATTGATTCCTACATGCTGAAAATGTTGATCTAGCCAGTTTTCTATCCACCTTATAGTCCACCTATCCAACCCATACTTCCTTAATTTGCCAATGAGAATGCTGTGGGAAACTGTATCAAAAGCCTTGCTAAAATCAAGGTATATCACATCAACGGTTCTTCCTGCATCCAGAAAACCAGTCATCTGATCATAGAAGGAGATGAGATTGGTCAGGCATGATTTACCCTGACTGTTCCTGATCACTTTATTTTCCTCTAAGTGTTGGAGGATGGATTCTTTGAGAATCTGCTCCATAATTTTTCCAGGGATTGAGGTGAGGCTGACTGGTCTATAATTCCCTGGATCCTCCTTTTTCCCTTTCTTGAAAATAGGCACTACATTTGCTTTTTTCCAGTCCTCTGGCACCTCCCCCGTTCTCCATGAGTTTTGAAAGATAATGGCCAGTGGTGCTGCTATCTCATCGGCCAATTCCCTTAGCACTCTTGGATGCAGTTCGTCCGGCCCCATGGACTTGTGCACATCCAGCTTCTTTAAGCAGTCCCTAACCTGACCTTCCATCACCAAGGGCCTGTCTTCTTCTCTCCCATCTGCCACACCCATTGTAGTGGGCTGGGAGCTGACCCCGCCCGTGAAAACTGAAGCAAAAAATGCATTGAGCACCTCAGCTTTTTCCTCATCCTCTGTCACAAGGATGCCTGCCCTATTCAGCAAGGGGCCTACAGCATCCCTGCTCCTCTTCTTGTTATTAACATACTTGTAGAACCCCTTCTTGTTATCCTTTACATCCCTCGCTAGCCACAACTCCATTTGCCCTTTGGCCTTTCTGATTTTATCCCTGCAGTCCCTAACAATGTCTTTATATGCCTCCTTGATCATCTGACCAAGCTTCCACTTCCTGTAAGCTTCCTTTTTATGTTTAAGCTCAGAGCAGAGTTCTCTGCTAAGCCATTCTGGCTGCCTCACATGTTTGTTCTTTCTCCTAATTGGAATGGCAACTTCCTGTGCCCTTAGCAGGGTTTCTTTAAAATATAACCAACTCTCTTGGACTCCTTTCCCCTTCAGATTAGCTTCTCAAGGGATCCTGCCCATCAGTTCCCTGAGGGAGCCAAAATCTGCTTTTTTGAAGTCCAGGGTTTTTGTTTTGCTTCTTTCCTTCCTTCCTTTAATCAGCATCCTGAACTCAACCATGTCATGGTCACTACTGCCTAGCTTGCCATTTTCCTCTACATCCCTGATCAATTCTTCCCTGTTTGTGAGCAGCAGGTCAAGCGGTGCAAGGTCCCTAGTTGGTTCCTCTAGCATTTGTACTAGAAAGTTGTCCCCAACACACACTAAAAATTTCCTGGATTGCCCTTGCACTGCTGTATTGGCCTCCCAGCAAATGTCAGGGTAACTGAAGTCCCCCATCAGCACCAGGGCCTGTGATCTACAGGCTTCCGCTAGTTGTCCATTGAACACCTCATCCACCTCCTGCTTCTGATTTGGTGGTCTATAGCAGACACCCACCACAACATCCCCCTTGTTGCTTTCCCCTCTCAATGTAACCCACAGACTTTCTACTGGCATGCTTCCACTTCCATAATGGAGCTCTGAGCAGTCATAGAGCTCTTTTACATATAGTGCTACTCCTCCCCCTCTTCTTCCCTGCCTGTCTTTCCTGAACAGTTTATACCCATCCATGGCAGAGCTCCAGTCATGCAGACTATCTCACCACGTCTCCATTATTCCTATAATATCATAGTTCCTTGTCTGTGCTAGTATTACCAATTCTTCTTGCTTATTTCCCAGGCTCCTCACATTAGTGTATAGGCGCCTAAGATACCGGGCCGATTGCCCTACTTTGTCATGTTGATTTCCAATTCTATTACATAAACCTCCTTGCATTTTTTCTTGGAGTTCTCCTCCCCCACTCTCCTCACATACTGGGGCTTCAGTAGAGCACTTAAGACATTTATTTGATTCCCCCCCCCCCATGTTCCAACCACCTTCTCTTTTATTGCTGTTGATACAGTCCCAGCCTCCCCCCCCCCCCCCAGTTCAATCCCTTCCCCCAGATCACCCACATTGTTACTTACCTGTGGGCTTTGGTCTCCTTCCCCCGTTGAACCTAGTTTAAAGCCCTCCTCACTAGGTCAGCCAGTCTGTGCCCAAATATGCTCTTCCCCTTCCTGGACAGGTGAAGACCATCTCTGCCTATCAATCCTCTGTCCTGAAACAGGACTCCATGGTCAAGGAAGCCAAATCCCTCCTGACCACACCATCTTCTCAGCCAGGCATTCACCTCTAGGATGCATCTGTCTCTCCTCAGGCCTCTAGCCTTGACTGGAAGGATCGAGGAGAACACCACCTGTGCTCCAAACTCTTTTACCCTCACTCCCAGAGCCCTGAAGTCACCTTTGATCTGCTGAGGATCACCTCTCGCAGTATCATTGGTACCCACATGGATAAGAAGCATGGGGTAGTAGTCTGAGGGGCGGATGATTTTAGACAATCCCTCCGTTACATCACGGATACGGGCACCTGGCAGGCAGCATACCTCTCTAGAGGCCTTGTCAGGGCGACAGATGGGTGCCTCCGTTCCTCTCAGGAGTGAGTCCCCAATAACCACAACCCTAAGTTTCCTCTTAGGTGAGGTGGCTGTGATCTGCCCAGTCTTTGGGGTGGATGGCATCTCCTCTACCTCCTTTAGTCCCTAGTACTTCATAGGTTCAAAGCAAAACTCCACCTGTGTACACTTGAGAATAACTTGATTTAAGTCATTTGTGAAGCACCCATTAGAAACAGGTAAAAATAGGAATAGAATCCCATTCTCCAGGGCAACACACACACACACACACACACACACACACACACACACACAGTTTAAGAAAGCAAGTGAAGAAAACCATTTCCAATTAAAACTGTGAGTTAAATGTAACCAGATAAAATACAATTACACAAGCTGACCAGGACACTGCCATCAACAATCCTACATTTAAACATTGTTCAGTGGAATTCTTAATGAAGATGAGAGATTGGGACCTAAATTTACTCTCTCATATAAAAGCCACAATTCTTGCCATCAGTAACTGATATTTTGGAGAAATAAATGAAGCACTACAATGGGCAAATCCTTAGAGAAACAAATGTGAGCAAGCAAGAAATACCACCAGATCAATTGTGCCCAAAATTTTACTTGTATTTGGAAGGGAGTTGCCCTGCTATTTCGGGGGGGGGGGGGGAGTTTGCCACTTTATTCCTAAGAATTAAATAACAGCTATTGGATTTTTTAAATCTATAATCCAACTGCGCATTGTCTTTTCTGTTACAGAGTCGGAATAATCAAATAGTCGGAGGGTCTCAAGTTAAACAATCAAGCTTTTCAGCTTCACAGAGCTCTTCTTTATTGTCTCTGTTTGAGTCTGCTGTTTTTAGCATCCAGTAGTCTGTATTTGAGTTCATCTTCACAATTTCTTCAAAAGACAAGAAAACATAAATTCATAATGCCACGGGACACTAAAAACAGTTGATTTTGTTTTATGACTCATAATTTGTGATGCACTCTACTGCTTGCTAACCTTAATAGCCCACTTTAATTGAAGCGGTCTCCTACAGTACGTGTAAATTCTTTATACTTAAATCTGTCCCAGCTGGTATTTAGATGCTAGGAGCTGCAGCAGGCATACTAAAAGGGTAAGGAGGCCACCAATTGATCCAATGTAGAGCTGCAGACCTGCATCTTTTACAAACTGCTACATGCTGTACTTGATGCAGACTCCACCACTGTCCTGCAGTCCACCATTGATAACTCTGGGAGCCTGAGCCACAGGCACCTAGCATGGACAGTAGGATGGGGAGGAGGGGAATGGGGGACATGCAACTTGTGGGGTGGAAAGGGGAGTTCAGGTATGGAGTGAGCTAGGACCTGTTTGAGAATCCAGTACAGTCCAATCAGTCAAGCAAGGACAAGTCCAGTGGAGGAAAACTATCCTTAGGTAATATCTATCTATATGGACACACACACACACACCCCCCAATGCTGACACTTAAGTCTTAACAGACTACAGCTATCAACTTGGCATTAATTACTCATAAAAGATAAGGTAGAGGTAAAGCAAAAAGATGCAGAATTGTTATCTACTTCTCATTGCTCTGTAGAGGTAAACAAGGGGAGCCCTAAGGAGCAATTTGTGCAAGAGGCATGCATGTAATTCCCATTGGTAATGGGTCTGGTGTGTCCCACTTGCATCCACCATTTTCCAGCATTTACCCTTTTGGTGTAAGAAGCCAAGTGAAAGAGGGTGGGGAGTGATAAATGATTCACATTTTGTAGAAACCATAGTATTTCCAAAAATAATTATAGTTACTTCTTCAGATGGAGGCAGGTATGATTTAACTGCTTACAACCCCATCCTACACACACACACAAAATTCTAGAATGGCAGGATTCACTTCCTGTGAATGACAGGTAGCAAAAAGTCAGCAGAATTCAGGAACTGAATAAAGCCCATTTGGCCAAATTCTTCCACTGCAATCAGCAGGCTTACATCAGAGGTCACTTTAGCCCATTAAGTACATTTTTAATCAAGGTTTATTGGGGGGTAGGGGTGAGAGAAAATGTTGGTCTATTACACTGAATCCCTTTGGTACCAGGCACAATTCCTGAAGTCCCATTTTCTTCTGCTATATCTTAACTGAGAGAAAAGAACAAGATTTCAGCAAACATATCTCCGATTCCCTAACCACTGGTGACTCAGTAGGAGTTATTTTAACAGACAGCATTTAAACTAAGCCTTTTGCAAGTGAGGCATCCCACTCACACATGCAGAAGAACAATCTAAATACTCCCCTGTTGCAATGAAGTTATAAACATCCGAAAACATTCCACCATTGATTTTTCACCAACCCAAATGAGCCCTGGAAAGTTCCAAAGTAAGAAACATAATGGAGTGAGATCATTATTTGTATTACATGGTAACTCAGTGACCCCAGCCAGATTTTCCACTATGGTAAGGGCAGCGAGACTACTATTATCTTAATTCACATGCAAACTCAACACTGTCAGATTGGGTATGAATAGAGATTGGGGCTGGCTTCCTCACTACAAAAGATCATTTTTCCTCTTTAAACATTCTCACCTTCTCATCAATTGTTGTTAATCGGCCACATCTACACTGTTTGAATTCAGCTGACCTTGTTACCTCACTCTTCATGTGTACATATACCAAGCATACTGCAGTTTCCATTTCATATATCTCAAGAAGTCAGCTGTAACCTATGAAAGCTTATGTTTTAATTAATTTGTTAGTGTTTATAAGTGCCACAAGACTTTTCTTCTTTTGCTGAAAATAGACTAACACTAATATCCCTCTAGTAGTTATCTTAATTAAATCCATTTTACAGGTAAGAATTTACATTTATGAAATAATTGAATTTTGAATTAGAAAATACTATTCGTTAGAACATAAATCCCACCACTACATCTTCCCTTTTCAGCTTCTCAGTTTCAGCATTTGTAAGTCCAAAATTGGAAGAAAATTCCTTAGGCTGTTTAGTAATGTCTTGCACAATCCTCTTGTGCAACCTTGTTTACTACTTTTGAGTTCCATCTTAAATAAAGACATGTATTCTTTGATGAAATGTGCTGAATTCTTGACTAAACACTTATCCCACTTCTCCTTTCTGACTTATATTCTGTTTGCTGTCTATTTCTCTATTCCTGTCAGTGCAAACAAGGAGTCTAGTGGCACATTAAAAAACTAACAATTTTATTTATTGCTTGAGTTTTTGTGGGAGAAAGTCCCATCATCTCAGGTATTGACACAATTACAGCAGGCTTACCTGGCTATGTGGACTCTCTATTCAGACCCTATGCTATCAACACTCCTACCTATCTTCAAGATACCACAGACTTCCTGAGAAAGATTGAGTCCACTAGGACCTTCCAGAAAACACCATCCTGACCATTATGGACGCAGCAGCTCTCTATACCAGCATCCCGCACAAAGATGAATTACAAGGCATTGAGAGAACTATCCCAGATCATGTCACAGCACACCTCGTGGCTGAACTTTGTGACTTTGTATTCACCCACAACCATTTCAGATTTGAAAATAGTTTATAACTTCAAATCAGTGGCATTGCTATGGGTACCCACATGGCCCCAAAATATGGCTGACTTAGAAAAACACTTCCTCCAGTCTTGTTCCAAGTACCACTCCTCTGCTTATGTTACATTGATGATATCTTCATCATTTGGACCCACAGAAAAGATGCCTTTGAAGCTTTCCACAGAGTTTTCAACAATTTTCACTCCATGATCAACCTTAGCCTGGAATGTTCCAGATATGAGATCCACTTTCTGGACACTACAGTGCAACTTAGTAATGAACACAAAAACCACCCTATACCATAAACCTACATACAGTTACCTTCATCCCTCAAGCTTCCACCCAGGAAACATCACTTGACCCATTGCCTACAGCCAAGCCCTAAGATATAACCACATTTGCCCTGGTCCCTCAGACAGTCATATACACATTCAGGATTTCTATCAAGCATTGTTAAATCGACATGACCCACCTGAAGTAGTGAAGAAACAGACTGATGGAGCTGGACACATACCCAGAAATCAACTACTACAGGAGAGTCCCAAGAAATTAAACAGCAGAATGCCACTGGTCATTATCTACAAACCCCTACCATGCATCATCAGGGATCTTCAATCTGTTCTACATGAGAATCCCTCACTTACCCAGACTCAGGGCTGAATAAAAACTACAGATTCTTTTATGGGTTCTTCTTTTCTCATTACAACAAGTAACTTTGCTTTTCTTCCCCCATCCACCTCCCTGCTAATTTCTGTACTCTGCTGTTTGAATTCTAACAACTGCTTTGATTTGCTATGAGTGTGTCCTGATCCTATGACTTGCACTTCCCTGAATTTGTTTTGCTCCCATTCTGTGTGTTCCCTGTCTTCAAGTGTCTGACAAAGTGGGATTTTTGACCATGAAAGCTCATGTGATAACTAAATTTGTCAGTCTTTAAAAATGACAGCAGACTCCTTGTTTGTTTTGAAGAACTAGACTAACACAGCTACCCCTTTGGAACTTTTATTCCTGTCACTTTACCTGGTTAAACTTAAGATGTTGTCCTGATGTTCTGTTTTATAGCCCTTACTATTTTCTTACTGGTGCTGCAGTTCACTTCTTCCTTGTTTTGGAGGTTTTTTTCTCTTTAATCACTGTTTATATTTTATCACAGCTTATAGCCTTCACAGACCATTCTTCCTTTACTTTTCCTCACAGTTTTATAACAATATTTTTCTAGCAATTTCTTTGAGACTTTGGCTTTTTTTCTCTTGTTCATTCTTTCTTTAACGTTCAATTTGTTTAAACAATTTTAAATTTTTTTTCTCTTGTTTAACCATTCATCTTTTAACATTCAAATGTTCTTCCTTTAACTTTTCCTTTTTTCTTTTTATGTAACTCTCTTTCCTCTCTTCATTGGCTCACTACTTCTAGCATGCCTTTTTTCTGGTCTGGCTGACTGTATCATTTACTTCTGGCCCCTTTTTCTCATCTCCCTCCTTTGTACACTCACCAAACTGCTGCACTTTGTGTTTGCTGACACAGAAAAATAACACTTCTAAACATCACCCTACCAGATGGTAGCTGGCATCTAATAATAGAACAAAATACGGGACTGCCTGCTTTTTAGTTGTGCTTTACCTAATGTGACAGCAGAAAGTCAGCCACCTGGTAAATACAATCAGAGGAATGAATAACTGTAGACCACAAGGCTATATTATGTGCTTGTACAACAAACTAATGACAGGTTGATTCAGCACAATGGATTGGAGAAGATACCAGGGGACAGAGGATCCCAGCAGCTATTCTTCCACACACTTTGCATATTGGAAAATGCAGCATGATTAATTCAATCAAACCAAAGTTACCCAACTTACTAAAACACTGTGTCATTTCTAAAGAACAGATGAAGCAGAAAACTGCAAATGTAAACAACACACATACAGGCAGACTCCTGATTATTTCTCTCCTCATCACAATAGTCCCTCAGCCCTACTAACACATGCTTTGTGTGTTCTCCACACAGCACCAGAGTACACCAACTCCATAGAGTGCCAGTAGCATACACTGTAGTTCTTCAGCAGGTAGGCCAGGCACTAGCCTTGGTGGGCCCCAATAATACTCAGAGACATGGCTAAGGGAAAGGATATTTTACATGACTGTCAGGAAAGAGAAAAGTTGCAGGAAACCCTAAATTCTGGGATAAGCAGTTGCAATTCAAAGTGAGACATAGCAGTCAAGGTTTGGGCCCCTGGGAGCAATTGAAAGTTAGGAGGTGTCACATGATTCACAATGGACTATGATCTGTGTAACCTTTCTGTTCAGTTTTGCATGGTAATTGCATGATTTGATGCCAATTATGCTATGCAAAACTCCTTTTTGAATGGTCTGCCATACTGTTATGGTGTCACGTGTCCTGCAGCATCATGCATGCATACGGATGTGAAGCATGTTACATAGCTCAGACCCTCAGGACTATCTCTTTGAGGCTACAGACTTACGTGACAAAGGCAATGCAAATTTAACTGACAAGCTTAGGTAGAAGGAAAGAAATTATCAGAGCCCAGGAGGAAAGGTGTGCTAAGGGGGAAAAAGAAAGGAATGCAGGCAGTTTGAGAGAGGCACTTTGAGAGAGAGGGAGAGAGAAGCTGTAGTCTTTGGCCAGAGAAACACCATCTTAGAAGCAACTGCAAGCAACTGCCTGCCCACATGGCCAGGAGGGCCTACACTGGCTGAACACCACCAACAGTCAGTCTTGTGAGTAAGAATGAGGAGAATAGACTAAAGAGTAATCTTGGAATAGTGTAACTAGTTTAGCATTCTTTTTTTTTTTATTCTTTCACACGTCTGGTAACACCTGACTTTTATTAAATGATTGTGCATTGATTTGCTACATACTCACTTAAAAACAAATCCTAAACTACTATTTGTTTTATCTAAAGCTGTGTAGATCTTAGAGGGTGTGAATGAATGAGGCTGGGCCAATCCATTTCAATGTTAAATGGATGGACATGGGTCTATAAGTCTATGGTGATTGGGAAAGAGTCCCAATCCCTGTAGAACAGAAATTACCAGTATAGTGCCTGGGGCCTGGGAATGCTCACATGGGAGCCACGTGGACAGAGGGTGCATACCCACTGCCTTGGACCAGTTACGCCCAGGAGGCTGGTGTGGACTGACTCAGAAGCGAGTGGTCACCTAGCAAAGCGGGGTATATTGGGGCTCTGGAGTGGAGACTGGAGCAGAACGCTGGACAAGATTCTGGGAGTGGCCTGTCATAAGGGGTCTTCAAGGCATAAGGGTCATGGTGCCCTCTCCAGTCCAGTTTCTCAGCAAGTGTTTCTCATTGAGGTCCCTCAGCGCTGGCTCCCAAGGGAAGAGAGATATATGTGGATTAAGTCTGGTATTACAGGGCATTTAATAATGAATCTTGATAAAATAAAAAAAGCTATATGTAAAAAGATGATTGACCCATACTCTTAAAACAGGGGACCACTAGTTCATCTTATATGGCAGCAAGTGAACAGAAAACTATGGATTCAAATATGCATTGCATTGTTAAACTCAAGACCAGATTAGCCACTAAACACAGGAGGATGGCAGCTAGGGGCCTGATTTGGCATGAAGCCCTGCCCATAGACATAATGGCTTCCAACAACTGACCCATCCCTGGCAACATAGTTCTAGGAAGGACTCTTCTGAGCCAAGATTTGTCTCTCTTCTCTACTTTACATTCTGCTGCCACTGGGTGGTGGAAATCAAATATATTATCATAAGCAGGCAACAGAGGCACCCCACCCTTGCAGCCAGCCAATTCCAGACCAGCCCAGCAGTAGTGGATGAACTTCACTCCTTCTTCTTAATTCTCATCCCTGCCACAGTATAATATCTGATGATGATTATTGAGTAGAGTGTTGGGGTAAAAATAAATGTCTTGAGCTGTTCAATAGTTGTGGCGGGTCGACCGTAACTTGAAAGTAATCATCCAAGACACTTCAGCTACTAGGTCCTGTAAACTCTAGAACTTATTGAGCCCTAGTGCACACATGCTCAAACTTAGTGGACAAGCTGACAGTTCAGTCTTTTGGGGAAAAAAACACACTAATTCTACGGACAAGATTCAAAATGAACTCATTCTGTTGGGAGTTGTATATGAACTTTTCTCCAAATTTTTAACTGAAATTTTCACTGTAATTTTTTAAAGATTGCTTTCTAAATTGTTTATTGAAACCCAAATTTTTAGGAATAAAACATGGCTTTCAGTAAATAAAAGTAATTCTGAAAACACCTTTTACATATTCTTTTATGGAAATTATCACAGATTATAAATAAAAGAATTCCTAACTTGTCCACAAGGAGGTTGGCCAAAAATCGGTAAGAGCTTCCAGCATCTAATATTATTAACCTATTATTCATATGACTGTAGCACCTAAGAGCCCTAGTCATGCATCATGACTCCAATGATAGTCCCTGCAACAGAGAACTTAGAATATAAGCACAAGACAAGAGTCAGGCTGATACAGATAGCTGGATGAGCAAACACAAGGAAACAGTGAGAACATATCAGTGATGACAACAGACTGTTATATTAGTACACTAACACAAAGTTGCTGTTTTTTGTCTGGTGGGGTTGAGTGGTTTTTTTTGTAAACATCATAGCAAAGGAGAATTTTGAGGAGGAATTTGAGGAAGGCCACCAAAGTAATATCTAGGCAGCCTTCTATAGTCAACTTCTCTTTCAAAAATTGACTTTTAACAGTGTTCAGTTCCACCATTTTCTGTTTCTTTGGGGAACCCCTTCATATGTTCAGATGTTGCACAGACTGCAAGTCCCACTTTATAGACCCTATTATAAAGGAATAAGAGCAATTGCACATGAGTACCTTGGATGGCTACTGCTTCTGTGCTCCCTAGTCTCCTCCACTCCTAGTTCTTCCAAGGATAGGTTTTCAAAGCATTTCCACCATCTCTCCCTTACTGGCCAGAACAAGGCACTCTGTTTGCTCCCCTACCTCCAGAAGACTAACCAGTGGCAAAAAGAGGGAAAAGTAGCAAAAGTGCTGAGCACTAGACTCAGAGCGATGGCTGATGAGGGGATTAGAAGGCTAGGCTCTGGATAAAGTTTGGAAGAGGCCTATCACCAAGAAAGGTTTTATAATGGGCAATTGGCAGAAAGAGAATTGGAGCACCTCACAGGGTTAGAATAAGAAACCTAAGCAGGAATAGGAGTTGGAGAACCCTAAACATGAAAATGGGAGTTGTGAAGGCTTCAGGTACTAATGTTTTAGCTCTGTATTCAGGTGGGAGATGATGTGATGTTTCACTTTTTACAGAAGGAGATAGTGGTGGGTGGTGCTACACTGACTTGAAGTGAAATTCTGCTTTCCATTGCACTGACAAATCTGGAATACCTGCAGTGGAGCAAATGGAATAAGACTGGATTTCCACTGGCCCAGCTGGGAGCAGAAATTAATCAGATTTTTTTTCTTCTGCTAGGAATGCACTTATATAAAACTATTGCTTAGATCTCCCCAGTTGGTAGGATATTGTGGTCATGTATTGACAGCACAAGTCACAGAGTGGGAGAGGACTTTAAGGCCAGCAAACTCATCTCATTTTCTACCTCCTGTCATAGAACCATAGGGTTAGAAGGGACCTTATGAGGTCATCTAGTCCAACCTCCTGCCAAATAAACAGTACCACTCTCACTAAATTATCCCAGCCAGGGTTTTGTCTAATTGAGCCTTAAATATCTCCAAAGATGGAGATTCCACCACTTCCCTAGGTAGCCCATTTCAATGCTTCATCACTCTCTTAGTAAGAAAGTTTTTCCTAATATCCAACCTCGACTTCTCCAGCTGCAACTTGAAACCATTGCTCCTTGTTCTGTCCTCTGTTAGTACTGAGAACAGCTGAGCTCCATCCTCCTTGGAGCATCCCTTCAAGTAGTTGAAGGTTGATATCAAATACCCCCTCAGTCTTCTCTTCTGTAGGCTAAATAAGCCTAGTGCCTTCAGTCTTTCTTTATAGGTCTTGTGCTCCAGCCCCCTGATCATTTTTGTTGCCCTCCGCTGGACTCTTTATAATTTGTCCGCATCCTTTGTGTAGTGGGGAGCCCAAAACTGTTTGTTGAAAAACATGTTTTTAAACAAAATAAAATCATCTTGCCAAGAGGCGTAGTACTTTTGCCTGCATAGCTAGGGTGAAGCAGTGTCAGTACACACTGTATTCCCCTATCTAGGTAGTGGCCTGTGTTCCCTCTAAGTAATGATGCACCTGTGCAAGTTACGGAAGCACTCAGGGAGCTGCTGGGCAGCACTTGGTCCTCTGCCCTAGTTTGGAGCCCCAGCTTGCTTGGCCTTCTGTGGTGCATTTATTAATATAGCAGCAGCATTTGGGAATTCCCCATCATTGCATAAAGGGTGCCTGTCTATCTATTAATGAATAAGAATGTAAGAACAACTATATTAGGTCAAACCAGTGTAGCTCAATATCTTGTGTTCTGACAGTGGCTATTGCTAGGTGCTTCTGATAGAATGAATGGAGCAAGTAACTGTCAAGTGATCAATCCCCTGTTGTCCATTCTGAGCTTCTGGCAAAAGGACACGGAAGAACACGGTTTTTCATCCTTGCCCATTCAAGCTAATAGCCATTGATGGACCTATCCCCCATAAATTTACCCAGTTCTCTTTTGATCCCTTTTATAGTCTTAGCCTTCCTTCGGAGCATCCTCTGGCAAGGAGTGCCACAGGTTGGCTGTATGTTGTATTAAGAAATACTTCCTTTTGTTTGTTTTGAGCCTGCTGCCTTAATTTCATTTGGGGACCATGAGTTCTTGTGCTATGAAGATTAAGTTAGCACTTTCTTATGTACTTTCTCCACATCAGTCATTATTTTATAGCTCTGCATCACAGTGGTTCCCAATCTGTGGTCTGCGGAACCCCAGAGATCCACAAAGGTATTGCAGTGGGTCTGTGGCGCTGCTCCCTGCTGGGGCCGGAACCTGGCTACAGCGCCACTGCTCTCTGCTGTGGCTGGATCCCGGCAGGGGCACCAATGCTCCCTGCCAGGGCCAGGTCCCAGTGGGGGTGTTGCTGCTCCTCGGTGGGGGCTGGAACCCAGCTGCAGTACTGCTGCTCCCTGGCAGGGCTGGATCCCAGCAGGGGCACTGATGCTCCCTGCTGGAGCCAAATACCAGTGAGGCGCCACTGCGCCGTGGTGGGGGCCAAAACCCAGCTGCAGAGCTCCTGCTCTCCACTGGGGCTGGAACCCGGCTGTGGCACCAATGCTCCCTGCAAAGGCTGGATCCCTGCGGGGGCACCGCCACTCTGAAGTGGAAGCTGGATCTTGATAGGGGGCACCTGTCCCCACACATTGCCAGATCCTGGAGGCAGGGGCACCTCTCCCCACCCAGGGGCTGCAAATTTTTTTTTGTTTTTAAAAGGGGTCCGCGACCTTGAAAAGGTTAGGAACCCCTGCTCTATCATATCCCCACTTAGTCATCTCTTTTCCAAGCTAAAATTCCAAGTCTTATTAATCTCTCCTCATATGGAAGCTGCTCCATACCTCTAAGCATTTTTTTTGCCCTTTCCTATACCTTTTCCAATTCAAATATGTTTTTAGGCATGCAGTATTTAAGATATGAGTGTATCATAGATTTATAAAGAGGCAACATGATATTTTCTGATTTGTTATCTATCCCTTTCCCAAAGATTCCCAACATTTTATCATCTTTTTTTTGATTGCCACTGCACATTCAACTGATGTTTACAGCAAACTATCTACACGGACCATAAGATCTCTTTCTTGAGTAGTAATAGCTAATTTAGAACCCATCATATTATATGTAGAGTTGGAATTATGTTTTCCAACATGCATTACTTTGCATTTATCATCAGTGAACTTCATCTCTCACTTTGCTTCTCAGTTGCCTCAGTTTGCTTTTGTCACCCTTCAAGATCTGCTTTAGATTACCTATCTTTAGTAGTTCTGTATCATAGGCAAATTTTGCCATCTCACTGTATATCCCTTTTTCCAGATGATTTATGAATATATTGAACAGTACTTGTCCCCATAGAGATCTCTAGGGGACAGCACTATTTTCCTCTCTCCATTCTGAAAATTGACCATTTATTCCTATCTGTTGTCCTTGTCAAAGGCATTCTGAAAAATCTAAGCATACTACAGCCTCTGGGTCACCTTTTCCATATGCTTGTTGATTCCCTCAAAGAATTCTAGTAGGTTGGTGAGGCATGACTTACCTTTAGAAAAAACATATTGACTCTTCCCCAACAAACTGTGTTACTCTATGTGTCTCATAATTCTGTTCTCTACTATAGTTTCAACCAATTCTCCTAGTACTGAAGTTAAGCTTAACAGCCTGTAATTCCTCTGGAGCCTTTTTAAAAAATTAGTGTGACATTAGCTATCTTCCAGTCATCTGGTACAGAAGGTGATTTAAATGACAGGCTACCTATCACAGTAGTGGTATCTAGGATCCTGTGCGCTACTTAGGACTAAATCAAGAAGAGCCTCCCCTCTTGCTAATTCTAGGATTAATGGCTTCAAGAAGCAGTCATTTACAGTAACAGGAAACCATCTCTGCATCCCGTCCTGAGGTGACATACACTCAGTCAATATGGGGATAGTTGAAATCCCCCATTATTGCTGACTTTTATTTTCATACCCTCTCTGATCTCCCTGAACATTTTACAGTCACTATCACCTTCCTTGTCAGGGGTCAGTAGTACATCTCTAGTCCTATATTATTCAAGCATAGAATTGTTAGCCATAGGGAAACTATAGTATAATTTGGTTAATTTAAAATTTTTATTTCATTTGATTCTTTGCTTTCTTTCACATATAAAGCCACTCTCCCACCACTACAACAGTCTGTCTTTTTGATATATTTTGTATATTTCCCATTAATTATCCACATTTCACCAAGTTTCTTCAATGCCTATTATGTTAATAGCGTCTTTTAATATGAGGCACTCAAGTTCACCCATGTTAGTATTTATACTTTTAGCATTTGCATATATGCATTTTATATTGTTAATTGTGGTTTATCCTTGTTTGGAAAACAGAAAGGGAGCCTGGCATCTCATAAGAATCAATTGTATAGCCTGAAATTGCATAGACCATAGAATATCACTTTGGACAGTATTAGGAAAGAGAATTTAGGGTTATGCTCACTGTAGTAGAAAGTTAGAGTACGAAGTAAAACGACAAGTGGAAATGCTCAAGTACTAGCCCAAGGCCTAGCAAAATAAACCAAAGCAGAAGGCTTGAGCTGGATAAATGGTCTAGCTGGTAGGAGTTAGGTTGCAAAAGTCTGATCTCACCAAAATTGGTAACAAGCTGAAACTGCAATAATAAATATAAAGAATGGAAAAGTATCTTGAGGAAGGAGGTCTTGGGTCAGCCTACTGTCAAAGAAATAAGGAGAGATGTGTTGCCCAAACTATCCTGTGATAGGGATGTTTTGGCGAAATCAAGACATCTTGATGAATGGAGACGTTTAGTGGTATGTGGTAAGGTAATGGATGGCATCAAAAAGGGTGCATGGACCGATCAAGGTAGTTTTGGACACCAAAGAAAGTAGTTTCTGGTACCAAAGGGGCTGAGTGAATGGTCTGAACAATGTATAAAAGTAGGAGTCCCAGAGACCAGATTTCATTCAGCTGAAGGGGATGACGCAGAGTTCTGCTGTCACTTGAGCTGTTCCATTGCATTGCTAGCACAAATGCTGTGAGCGCTCCACTTGGCATAGTTCACTTACCATTGTGCTACATTGCTGTAAAGTCTAGCCTGGCACCTTTGTTTCTACAAAGATAAATGGTCTTATTGGTTTCTTCAGTCGTGACTGTTTTCTACACTGGAGCACATGCTTGCAGACAAAGACACAACTGTGTTGGATGCAGAACAACACAGATAAGAATGCTTCTCGCCCAGCGTACCACATTCATGACTGAACCTGACTCCACAATTGTCCTATGACCACAAAAAAGCAGAGCTGGTTTCAATCATGATAATGCTTCATGAAGTACAAGTCCCTCCCTACAGCCCTACAATTCATTCCTCAGTAATAAGAGCTAACATTCAGTTAATTTTCTCAGTTGCTATAATCACTCCTGTTCAGCACCCCCTCTAGCTGTCATCTTTGATTGATTTTCTTCCTCCAGTTTTCAACATCCTGCTGATGAATGGTGTCATTCTGCTGAGAAAGTTTGGCCGTCCTTTCTTGTTTGAGTCACATTACAGCCCCAGCTTCTTGTTAATATTCTCAGAAATCTTGCAGTCTGAAAAATTGTTCTCCCTGTGGCTTAACTTAGGAAAAGTAAATACTTTGATTACAGGAGTACAGTACAATGCTAGTAGAAGTTTCTATTCCTGCCTTAGCACCAAGAAAATCCACACACATACCCTTCCAGGGCACAGGTGAAAGCACAAGGAAGAAACTAAGATACCTTTTATGGCTTTTGGTGCTGGGGGCAGCAAGGGGCTGAACTGGCCCACAGATGCAAATTACAACAACCATCTTTACCCTGACTTGAATAGTTCTTGGGCTTGTTTCACTGACCAAGGATGAGCAGAATGCACTGTGCTCCAATCTCTATTGTGCATCCTCTCTTTCTGCAGGAGACCTTAACACAAACCTTACCCATGGGTGGGGAAGGGACTAATATAAGGCATAAATATAAGATCCCCTTACTAGAGAGATCATTAGTATCAACTTCTCTAGGGCTGGTTTAAGGTTATAGATGTGTGAAGGACACAAATTCGATTTCATGAAGGATTTTGAAATCTGACCATTTCAAATAAAAAGTAGAGTTAAAAGTTTTCAAATTCCAAATCAGAAAATTCTGAAAGAAAAAAGTCATTTAGATTGATCAAAATACTTAATGTAGATTTTTTTTGATTTTTTTAAATGATGATAATATGCTATAAAATTATAAAAAATCATTTCAAAACAGAAAGGGAAACATTCCTTCCCAAAAGGATCAAAATGATCCATTTCAGCATTTCTGGTGGTTGCCCCCCCCCCCTTACATTTTTTTTCCTTCTTAAATGGAATTTTGGTGAAACTGACAATTTCAAGAGGAAAGTAGTTCTGTCAAAGTGTTTCAAATTAATTCTGTTTAAGATCCCTTTGTACTGCTGTCATCATTATATGATTACAGTGCATTGCACTGGCATCATATATTCCTAATGCTGGAATGGATGTGTGTTTAATGCCTGCCATTATTAAAGATATTTTAAACAGCATCCTGCTTTTCATTCTTCAACTGAAGGTCAAAGCTATCACTGACAATGTCATGGTCTGAATTCTTCATGTACTGATCAAGCCATCAGAATTCTTTTACTTACCCTTAGTTGCTGAACAGAAGCAGCACTTAGGAAGGAGATGATCAATAGCACTTGTATACTGCAGCAAGATGAAACATTACTTATTCCTGGGGGAGGGAAGGGGTGGAAATTAGTGTTTACAGAGAAACAGTATTATTAGTTTTATCAGTGTATTATGATGTTTCCTGAATTGTAATAACCTAGCCATATCCTGGTATTTCTTAGATTGCATTTATATTCTACAAAGCCTTTCACTAAAGAACATTTAAGTACTTTTTAAACTTCAGTTCACTGAAGCTTCACAAACACGCAGGTTGCAATCATTTTACAGCTATATGAGGTTCTGTATAACACTTTAGTGTATCTATGGTGATTTTTTAAATAAGGGCTAATTAACTTTGATAGCTAATATGATAATTGTATACTGGTTTTACATCAGTTTTAGTTACCTTTATAATAAAAATGCTGAAAGAATCCCCTCTTAATTAGCACATGCACTGATTAAACTATACAAAGGCACAGCCGCAGTATTTCTCATGGTGTTTAACTCTGATGATTGATGAGAACACCCCACTCTCTTGGACCCTTAGTCTCAAGGCATGGAATTAACAGCATCAAAAAAAAAAAAAAAAAAAAAAACCTAATGAAGAAGTCATCGTGAATTGTGCACTTTGTCCTTTATGCAAATTTCAATTCAATTAGGTTCCTAATCACATATTTAAGTGTGCATAATGGCACAATCTCTATTCTGCAACTCCAGATCTAATAGATACCTTACCAGAAAGGGAGATTTCTGGAAAAGCATTCATTGCTAGTCTTGAATATAATGTTCATCAGCTTCCAAACATCCCCAGCCTATTAGCCTACAGTTAATAGTTACATATCTATACAACACAATAATGATGTAGATTCAAAACAATGAACATAAGCAGTACAATAGCTTAAACTGAAATGACTGGGGGGGAAATGCTGGGGGGAGGGACAGACATTATTATTCTACCTGCATTCATTAACTAACTTCAAACACAGTAAACATGTATGCAAACACCAGTCCTGACAGCATATGCCAGTAGCTCTCAACAGCTATGTCTACACTACAAGGCTCAGTTAAGTTGACCTAATAAGGTCTACCTAAAGTCGACTTTAAGTCGATCTTATTAAGTTGACTTAGTAAGGCCACATTGTATGAAGTCGACTTAAGCCAGGGGATCCATTTAAAGTCAACTCAAAATGGGTCCCTAGGCTTAAGTCCACCTTACTAAGTCAACTTTAATGGCCACAATGTGTTAGTTGACTTAATAAAGTCAACTTAACCCTTAAAGTCAACTTTAAGGGCAGGAGTTAAGTCAATTTAAGCAAATGCTTAAGTCAACTTAAACTCCAAATGGGGCCAGGGTGTTCCTTAAGTCAACTTAAGCCCCTAGTGTAGACATACCCAACCAGTGGTATACCTACCCCTGGAGGTACGCACAGTCTTCCAAATCAAATCATATATCAAATCATTTGCCTAGTTTTACAACAGGGTACATAAAAATCACTAGCAAAATCAATATAAACTAAAATTTCATACAAACAATGATGTTTATACTGCTCTATATAGTGTACACTGAAATGTAAGTAAAATATTTATTTCTAATTGATTTATTTTACAATTATACTACAAAATGAGAAAGTAAGCTGTGACTTGTATTTGTGTCTGACTTTATAAGCAAGTATTATTCAGTGAGGTAAAATTTGGGGATCTGTTAGATAAATCAGACTACTGGGAAAGTTACAGTAGTCCAGAAAGGTTGAGAGTCACTGGCATATGCCATAGGTCTTGTTTCAGGCAGCAGTAAGGTACTCACAAAGTATGTGATGTAGTTCACATTTTATGTGCATGATGAAGTTAATAAGAAAAGCAATTATTATTTGCATTCTAAACAGATACTCTCAGAATCCAAAAATAAATATATAATCCTGAAGGTATTTATTTGCAAAGATGATTTTTTTCTCCTGTCTAATTTACATTGTCTCATCTTTGACTTATTAGGATACATAGAAGAGCTGGGAATAAAAAAAAAATTCAGAAATGTTCTAAGGTTACTTTTCACATCAACATTTCAAACCTCTTTTTCACGCCCAACATTTTGTTTTCCAATCATGTTTTATTTCTTAATTTTCATTCATGTAATTAGCTATATATTCAGAAGATGGCTTCTATATGTATAATTTATAATGCAATTTTTACAAATGTTCATCTTGCACATTAAAGATACAAAAAAGGTTTTATAACTAAGCAAGCACTAAGTAACCACTGTAAGTTTTTCATGAGTATTACTACTAGTGACTATAAGTGACAGTGCCTGAAAACATTGTGAGGTCCAGTGTGTACAAAAGAGAACAAAATGAAGTTTGAGATAAGGCCCTGTAAAATAAAACAAACCAGCCATACCAGCTCCCTAGACTACATATCAGATCCTTCACTTAGTATAAATTAGTTTGAACTAATGAAACCGGATTGATTCACACCAGCTGAGGATCTGGCCCAACATTTCCATATATATTGTCATTTTTAATTTCAGACTTACTGTGACCTGTAAATATCTTGGGCAAACCACTTAAAAAAGCCAAGGTCTGGGCAGGTGGCAAAAAGGAGAACAGATTCTCGCAAACTGGTGGCTAACATTGAAGTTATGTTCACTAACCAGCCACCAGCAGTGTTCTTAATCCCCACAATGGTTATCAAGAAGCTAAAACAAGAAATTACACAGCTCCCTTAATTGCATTACAGTTTCTGGCTTCCAATTAGCATCTAGGTGCAGTAAACAAAAAAAAATATTTAAAACTCTGTTGGAGGTTATAGTGGACAATAAACTGGATATGAGTCAATAGTGTGCCCTTAATGCTAAGAAGGCTAATGAAATATTGGACTGCCTTAGTAGGAACATTACCAGCATATCCAGGGAAGTGATTATTCCCATCTCTTCAGCACTGGACTACATTTGGAGTACTGTGTCCAGTTTTGCCCTCCATCCCCCATACAGAAAGGGTATTGGCAAATTGGAAAGAGTCCAATGTAGGACAACAAAAGTGATTAGGGGGCGGGAGCACATGACATACATGGAAAGGCTGATAGAACTAGGGTTTTTTTTAAGTCCGCAAAAAAGATGAATAAGAAAGGATTTCATAGCAGCCTTTAACTATCTGAAAAGAGGGTCCATGTAGGATGGAACTCAGTGGGAGTAGATAACAGAAATAAGAGCAATGGTCTCCATTTGGGGAGGTCTAGGTTGGATATTAAGAAAAAGTTTTTTTACTAGAAGTGTGGTGAAGCATTGAAATGGGATTTTTTTGGATGGGGAGGGGAGTGCAGATGATGGAATCTCTATCATTGGAGGTTATTAAAAGTATGGCTTAGAAAAGCCCTGGCTAGGATGATTTAGTTGGAATTGGTCCTATTTTGAGCAGGGGTTGGACTAGACAACCTCCGGAGATCCCTTCTAACCTTAATTTTCTATGATTCTATTCCCTTTACCAAAATGTTTTCATGATCCACAAAAGATCAGCCACATTACCTCACCAATCAGAGTTTGGATCTTTACCCAAAATATCATGCTACTAGCCTATCCTTTAGTATCTAAAATGAAAGGTTTATTATAAAAGGAAAAAAACAAGCATGACGACTCATGGTAGATTCATTGCAGTACTGCAGTTTGCAAGCTTGCACAGTTCCTCTGGAGTACCTCCAGTATCTAGATGGCTTTCACAGCTTCAGGTGTAAAGTGGTTGATCCAGGGGCAAGAAGCAGAAATGAAGATAAGGTGGTGCAGCAGCCTTTTACAGTCTCTGATCTACCACATGACTTGTCCCAAATACAAGCTCACAGCACTTCGGCAGGCAAAATATTTTTGAGTTCCTGTCCATAGGCACGTCTCTGCGACTCACAGACATAGCCCCTAGCAAAAAAAGCCAGGAGTCTTGTGGCACTTAAAGACTAACAGATTTATTTATCGCATGAGCTTTCATGGGAGAAAATCCCACTTTGTCAGATGCTTTGAAGCGGGGAACTTACAGAACTGGATGAGAATAAATGCAGGGGAGTGTAAGACAAAGGATCAAGGTCATACTGCAACAGCAAATCAGAGCATTTGTAAGGATTCAGACCCTAGGGAACAGCACACAGAGGGTGGGTGAAGTCAAATTACCTGTTATAATGTGAAAAGAATATCCATATTCACGATTCAGCTCTGCTTTCACACAGTCTAATTTGCATATTGGTTCAATTTTGGCTGTTTCTCTTTGAAGTTTTGATGCCCCGTTGATTTTCTTGACGACCATCATTAACAAACCATCAATGGAGTGATTAGGAAGATGGAAGTACTCAGCAACTCTTTTTTTGTGTGTTCTGATTTCTGAGGTCAGTTTTGTGTGCATTTATTCTTCTGTGTAGCACTGTTCGTGCCCATTTAATGCCCCCACACCTTATACATTGGACAAACAGGACAGTCCCTTGCAGAAAACTAAATGCACCTCCAAGCACTTTCCTGGGAGCCTTTTTAGGGCCTGTCTAATGAGCCTCACAGCTGCTCTTGTTAGCCCAGTCCCTGCAAGCGCACTCAGCTGGCTCCATTCCCCCATTTAATTAGGGATCCAGTAGCAGGGAGCTGGCTTAACTCTGAGTGCTCCACAAACACCCTGTCACACATACCTCCCTTGATTTTTTACACTGCCTGACACATAGTGGATGTTAGAAACAAGTAACTTTAAGGGATGATTTAGATCTATATTTATGGGGGGTTCACATTAAAAATAAATCTAGTTTTTGCTCATGTCTCTCATCTAGAGATGGTCTGCCCTCACAATCAGAAAACCTAGTCATTTGCCTGACCTAAAATCTGAGAGTCTTTACTGAATTCAGGGGGCTTTGGATCAAGTTTAGTGGGGGAACACTGGTGGGCTCAGAGGAACCCAGATATCTTGACGCATAGAGCGACTGGGATTGTAAAAACAAAGACAGTTTTAAAATCTCTTCTTCACTGATTTATTTTAAATCTACCTTGAAAATACGTAGCAATTTATTTTGGGGTTTATTTTATGTCTGCTGAGTTGGGTAACATGACAAGTAAAAGATTCAGAGAGACATTTAAACAAAGATTGTGGCATCCATTTTGGTTTTCACAGAAGTGGACTAGCTAACCTTCACCAAGGCTTCTTACCATTTTTCTTTCTCAAATATAATAACTCATTACTCATTTTAAGAGATATATTTGGAAGTAGGATGGTGAACTAGATACGCTGGTAGCCTGAAGGTACATCTGAAACAACTCAAGTATCCCAGCTAGGCAAGATTTTAAAAAAGTGTGCATGTGTAATACCAACGCATCTCAATATTAAAGAACAGCCCTATTCATTCCAGTCCTAGGCTTCATCTGAACATTTGGTATCAAACAGCACAGGCATTTTGTAACAATGGAAATGATGAGGAGCTCCCTAGAGAGAAAAAGACTAAGGCACTAATTTGTGGCTCAACGTAGTTGCCTATTTTTAAAATTTCATGGACTGCTTGTAATAAGAGCAGGGGTTAAAGTAAGGGGGAACATACCAGAACACAGCTCCAGGGCCCCCTATTTTTAGGCTGGCAGCATTCCAGGGCCCCTAAAAATAGAGGAGTGCACTGGAACACTGCATTCCAGGGGGGGCCTAAAATAGCACGAGCAGCCAGAATGCAGCTTTCTGGTGGCTCCACCTTAAGCCCTGTTCTACCTTAAGCCCAGCCAGCAGAGAGCTGCTCCAGGCTGGGAGTTTGTGAATCTCCCCTCTGAAGGGCAGAGCAACTTGTGGCCAGAAGCAGGTCAGGCATCCTTCAAACAGCGGAGGTAAGGGCTTTGAGGGTGGGTGTTGGGGCACATGGTTGGGTTCTGGGGTTGGGTATTGTGGGGCCTACCTGTGCCAGAGGGGGCCCACCCATGTGGGAGGGTTCCAGGGCCCACTAAATTATACTTTAACCTCTGAATAAGAGTATTTGGATAGCTGCATTTTGACTGATGCAAAGGGATCCAAGAAACTGCTAAAATACAGTATAATATATTTTTACCTGCTCATCCCTGTTTTAGTAATTTACCCATCTTTTTTACCTTCTCGCTAAAGGCTGTATGTTTCTGAAGTTAAAAACTGTTGCCTTTGGTTTCCAATAATATTTAAGAGAGCCAGTGAGATGATTGAAAGTAGTTTAGCTACCCAGCATAGCAAAAAAATTATGGGATGTGAAGAGACTGGGGGTGGGGGATGAATATGAAGGTACGTGAAGAAGATTGATCTGACGTGCCTACTACATGCTACTACATTGCTGAAAAACAGCTGCAGCAATTAAAAAGTAATTAAGTACATACGGTAATAAATGGAAATGCTCCCAAGCATTTTTGGGAAGAGAAAATAAATGGAACTACTGAATCTAAGTATCAAAGGAAGAAACAACAGCAAAGATTAAGGCATTCATTTCCTTTCTTAGAGAATCTTATGGTACATGACTCTGCATAAACATTTGTAACAGTAAAGTGCATTATAATTTCATTTGCAACATTCAACTCCTAAGTTCAAAAGTCCATTAAACTTCTGCAAATTTTGATACATGTATGGCTGGTATGATATATTACTGTTATTGCATGTAAAAAAAAATACCAGTATGGTAAGATCAGTACCACTGAACAAAATGAGACAACTGATCTCATGGTAGGGGTCTCCTACATGCCACCTGACCAGGAAAAGGAGATGAATGAGGCTTTTTTTCAACAGTTAACAAAATCATCCAAAGCATTGGACCTGGTAGTGATAGGGGATTTCAACTACCCAGAGATCTGTTGGAAAAATAACACTGCAAGGCACAGATTATTTAAAAAGTTCTTGGAATGTACTGGAGACAATTTTTTATTTGAAAAGGTGGAGAAGGCTACTAGAAGAGAGGCCATTCTCAACTTGCTTTTGACAAACAGGGAGGAACTGGTTGAGAATTTGGAAGTCGAAGGTAACATAGGTGAAAGTGATCATGAAATGGTAGAGTTTACTGAACTAGACTAACATGGCTGCCCCTTTGGAACTTGAAATGGTAGAGTTCATGATTCCAAATAATCATAGGAGAGAGCACACCAAAATAGAGATGATGGATTTCAAGAAGGCAGACTTTAGCGCACTCAGGGTGTTGGTAGGTAGGGTCCCATGGGAAGCATGTCTAAGAGGAAAAACAACTGAAGACAGCTGGTAGTCTGTCAAAGAGACAGTATTAAGGGCACAGGAACAAACTATTCCAATGTACAGGAAGGATAGGAAGCATTGCAAGAGACAACGCTACCTTAACCAGGAGATTTTCAATCATCCAAAAACGAAGAAAGAGTCCTGCAAAAAGTAGAAACTTGGACAAATCATAACAGATGACAGTAAACAAACAACACAGTTATGTAGGGGAAGATTAGAAAGCCCAAGGCACAAACTGAGATCAAGCTAGCTGAAGGCATAAACGGTAACCAAAAAAAAAAAAAGAGAGACTTTTTTAATACATTAGAAATAAGAGAAAGACCAAGGGCAAAATAGGTCCATTGCTCAATGAAGAGGGGGAAAACAATAACAGAAAAAGTGGAACTGACAGAGGAACTAAGTGATTTCTTCATTTCAGCCTTCACTAAGAAGATTGGTGGTGAGTAGATGATGCCTGATGTAGGGAAGGGCAGTACAAATGGGATAGGATCAGAAGCTAAAATAGGGAAAGAACAAGTGTAAAGTTATGTAGAAAAATTAGATGGCTTCACATCAGTAGGGCCTGATGATTTGCACCCTAGAATACTCAAGAAGTTGACTCAGGAGATAGCTGAGCCATTGGCTATTATCTTTGAAAAATCATGGAAGACTGGAGAGGTCCTAGAGGACTGGAAAAGAGCAAATATAGTGCCCATCTATAAAATGGGAAATAAGGACAACCCAGGGAACTAGGGACAAGTCAGATTAACCTTTGCACTAGGAAAAATAATGGAACAAATAATTAAGGAATTCATTAGTCAGCATCTAAATGAGAATAAGATGCTAAGTGATAGTCTGCATGGATTTGTCAAGAACAAATCATGTCAAACCAACATAATAGCTTTCTAGGATGGGGATAACAGCCTTGTAGAAAGAAGGGAAGTGGTAGAAGTGGTATATCTAGATTTCAGTAAGGCTTTTGATATGGGCTTGCATCACCTTCTCATTAACAAACTTGGAAAGTACAGCCTAGATGGAGCTACTATAAGATGGGAGAAAAATTGGTTAGATAACCACTCCCAGAGAGTAGTTATCAATGGTTCACAGTCATGCTGGAAGGGCATAGTGAGCAGGATACTGCAGTGATTGGTTATAAGTCTGGTTCTGTTCAATAATTTCATCAATGATTTAGATGATGGCATAGAGAGTACACTTATAAAGTTTGCTGATGATACCTAGCTGGGAGGGGTTGCAAGTGCATTGGAGGATAGGATCACAGTTCAAAATGATTTGGAAGAACTGGTGAAATGGTCTGAGGTAAACAGAATGAAATTCAATAAAGTCAAGTGCAAAGTATTCCACTTAGGAAAAAACAATCCATTGCACATATACAAAAAGGGCAATGACTGCCTAGGCAGGAGTACTGAGGAAAGGGATCTGAGTGTCGTAGTGGACCACAAGCTAAATAACAATGTTACAAAAAAAGCAAACACTATTCTGGGATTATTAATTTGAGTATTCTAAGTAAGACATGAGAAGTAATCTGCTCTACTCTGCCCTGATTAGGTCTCAACTGGAGCATTATGTTTAGTTCTGGACACCTCATTTCAGGAAAGATGTGGACAAATTGGAGAAAGTCCAGAGAAGAGCCACATGAATGATTCGAGATCTGGAACACTTGATTTATGATGGAAGATTGAAAGAGCTGGGTTTGTTTAATCTAGAAAAGAGGAGACTGAGAGGGGACATGGTAACAATTTTCAAGTATCTAAGAGGTTGTCAAGAGGAGAAGGAAGAAAAACTATTCTCCTTAACTAATGATGATAGGACAAGAAGCAATGGACTTAAATTAGAGCAAGGGAGGTTTAGGATGGACATTAGGAAAAAATTACTGGCAGGCTGATTAACAACTGGAATAAGTTGCCTTGGCAAATTGTAGAATCTCCATTATTGGAAGTATGTAAGAGCAGGTTAGACAAGCATCTGTCAGGGATAGTTTAAGAGGGTATTTGGTCCTGCCATGACTACCAGAGACAAGAATTCTTAACCTCTAGTGGTTCCTTCCAGTTTCTATAGTTCTGTGATGTAATCTAGAAGAAAAGTGAAACACAAATACAGTTTTAACATGTGCTATTATTTCCTTTCCCCACTCTAGTATGTATCCCTCAATGTAAATACTTAGGGTTTGAGGAAAGTTGTCTCACATGAAGGAGTACCCAAGATATTTCAGCAGCATGCAGAGTTGAAACATTCCTACAAGTAACAAAAAAAATTATCACTATTTGAACAGTACACTATGTCAGTGGATGTCTCTTTTTTTTTTAATAATGCATGCTATTTTCACTTTAGAGATGGAAAACAGAGGCATTGGCATAGGGAGAAATTGAATGATTTCTCCCACACTTCTGGAATGCACAGTTTTTCTATCTCCAACCTAAACTGTATTAACTTATGAACTTCTTATACCTCCAGAACCATACTGCAGAGGGAACAGATGGTTTGTTAGATACATTTTACAGCTAGTGAGTCTCAGGAGTTTAGACAGATTATTTTGCAGATCATTAATTTTTTGCTGTAAAGTCACAGCAGGGAGTTGAAATCAAAGTGGACACAGCTGAAAGCAAGTACTAGTTAGCCCCTCACTGTCAAAGATCTATCTAACAAGTGGGCATTTTGCTAAAGGGAATAATCTTAAACTATGGAAAATGACTTAGATGTAAGCAAATAGCAATGGTGCAGGGACACAAGTCCTAAAGGAAACAAAATTATCTTCCCAAAACATCTCTCTTGATTAAATAAATTTAAGAAGGTTAAAAAAAAAAAACTTGCTCCTTGAATGGCTTCTCATCTATTTTGTTTCCTGAGTTTTAATGAAGGGAAATTAAAAAATCAAATGTTTCTCACGGAACAGGACATAGGCAGTTTAAATGTAATGAGCATCATCTAGAGCAGAGGAAGCTAAGACTTAGTGCAGTAGAACTTTAAGTGTGAAAAGCAGTACAGGGACAAAAAGGTATGAGTTCTAAGAGGTCCTGTGACAAAAGGATAGCAATTAAACAAATTTAACTAAAGTCTGATAACTACTTTTTATTACAGCAGCACCTAGAAGCCCCAACTACCAAGGGGCCTCACTGTGTTAGGTGCTTTATATACATACACATTGTCAGAAATAATCCCTGCCACACCCTTACCACCTAAATAGATAACACATGCAAAGACCAGGAGACAGGAAGCATTCAGGGCTGGATTGAGGCAGGGGCTTTAGGTGCTGCAGCCTCAGGCCCTGGCCTAAAGGGGGCCCTGCAATCCCCCAAAAATCCAGCCCTGCTCAGGCCAGCTCAGTGCTGTTTGGGCCCCCACTGCTCAGGATGGCCTGGCAGGTCTTTTCTGCCAGGCCTGGGGGCTTTGGCACAGTGACAGCACTCCAGGCCCACCACCAGAGGCCGCCCTGCCAGCCAGCCCCAGGGGGAGGGTGGGAGAGCCACGGACTGTGGCCTCTGTCCCAGGCCCCCCAGTGCCTGTTGGCCAGGCCCCCTCTGACACCAAGCACCTACCTTCGCCTCAGGGTTAGTGTGTCCAACCACCTTCTGGCCCACAAGACTGGCCACTGTGAAGTGGAGAGGGCACAAAAGTTGGCAGCCAAGGGCCCCTTAATCCACCCCTGGCCCCTATTTTAAAGAGGAGGCACTAAGAGTTTAAATGAGTTGCCCAAAGTCACGTTAGAAGACTATGGCAGAGTCAGGAATTAAATGCAAACCTTCCAAGTCCTGTCCTAGTGCCTTAACCACAAGATCATCCTAGCTTTCTGAACAGTCTTCACAACACTGCAATAAAAGGGTGATTTTTCTGCCAAGTGAATTGACCAACACACCCCCTGCCCTCTAAGCGAAATAAGATAAAGTCTGGAAAGTCTCACCATAGAATGAACATCAACAGTCATTAACTGGCAGCATGGAAAAGGTGTTTCTAAGGCTCTAAGCTATCTAACACTTAAATGTAACTGATTAAAACATCATTGCACATTAAGCCTGGTGTGATACACAGCACTTGTTATTAAGAAGTTGTTTGCAACAATTACCTCACAGTTTACTCCCACTCTTAACATATGAAATCACTGTGGTATCAATACAAAACATTGATTTATTTTTTAATGGTAGTGCAAGCAATACCATGCCAAACACTGTTCAGTCTCTGTATTCTCTCCATGTGATTTCAAGGACTGTATTGGCTTTCTGAAAAGCTTAACAATAGTAAAAGAAAAACCAAAATGAAATAACATTTAAACTGTCGTGAAATACCAATTAACAAAAAGAAAGGAAGACTCAAGACTCATAGGCTGTATTCACACACAGATGGTTATTTCAAAACAAGTTGTGTCGAAACAACTTGTTTCGAAATAACGCCTTATTTCGAAATAACTTATTTCGAATTAACAAATAGTTATTTCGAAATAAGGAAAAAGGCTGGGCTGCGGGCACCAGCGGGGTTTAGCACTGCCCAGCGCTGCTCCCCGCCAGTGCCTGAAAAGGAGGGCTGCAGGCACCGGCGGGCTGCAGCACTGCCCAGCGCTGCTCCCTGCCGGTGCCTGCAAAGGGGGGCTTTGCAGGCGCTGGCTAGGGGACACCCCTCAGCACCCTGGCCAGGGTGCTGAGGGGGCAGCCCTTGACCTGTTGTTTTGGAACACCTTGTTCCTAAACAACATGTTCACACGAGTTGTTTTGAAACAAGGGTTTCGAAACAAGGTTGTTTTGCCCCCAAATGGGTTTTAACTTGTTTCGAAACAACGGTGCGTCGTGTGAACATGTTTTTTTTTTTTGTTTTGAAACAACGCAGTTGTTCCGAAACAAAAGTGCTGTGTGAATACAGCCATAGACTCTAAGGTCAAAAGGGAGCAATGTGATCATCTAGGCTGTGTTCACACAGCACTCTTATTTTGAAACAACAGAGGTTGTTTTGAAATAAGAAATACCCTGTTCACACAATGCACGGTTGTTTCAAAACAACAGCACCTGTTGTTTCGAAACAACGGCATTGTTTCGAAACAACTTAAACCTCATGTGGGGTCGAAACAATGTTGTTTCAAAACAATTGTTTCGAAACAATGCCGTCCGAACATGTTGTTTCGAAACAACAGTGACTTGTTTCGAAATAACTGTTGTCTGAAACTGCTATTTCGCTTTGAGCTTTTTTCCTTAATTTGAATTAACAAACTGTTAATTCGAATCAAGTTATTTCAAAATAAGGCATTAGTTCGATACAAGTTGCTTCGACACAACGTGTATCGAAATAATGCCTGTGTGTGAACACAGCCCTAGTGTGACTTCCTGCATAATACAAGCCTCAAAACCTTACCTACCCAATCCAGCAATAAGCCTCTAACCTATGTCTGAGTTATTTAAATTCTCAAATTATGAGAACTTGATCAGGATGCTTACTCACACCACCTCTTTAGAAAATGATGGGATGAAATACTATTGTTACTCTCTAAGTAGTTACTGAGAAATGCACCTTCATAAACCTATATTTTCAATAATTTAAAACATCTATTTAAACAAAAGGGCTGGGGCTGAGGCTTAATCTCTGGGCCATAGCTCAGGTTTTCAGAGGTATTTAGGTCTGTGGTTCCCAACCTGTGGCCCAGGGGCCAAAACGGGCCTGCACGTCATTTCAAAGTGGCCCATGGCTCTCCTACTACTGGCTGCAGAAGGGAGTTGCTGCCTGTGGACCCAGGCAGGGTGTGCTGCTGTGTGGCTATAAGACGAATGCAGGCCCTTGCTTCAGCCAAGGGGATGGCAGAGCCAGTGCTCCTGTCTCCAGCTGTAGCAGAAAGCAGGGCAAAGTGCTCTGCCTGGGTCTGTGAGCTCTGGGTCTCTGCTGGTGCCGGTGGGGGAGCACTGATCTTCTGTCCCCCTGGCTGCAGAAAGGAGCCACAGCCTAGGGACCCAGGTAGAGAGCATGGGGCTACAGGATGCATGCAGTGTCCCTGCTGCAGCCAGAGGGATGGGAGACAGCAAGGAGGCAGCCTCCTCAATGAACTCCTTTCATCTGGCAACTGTAGGAGGAAAGGTGGGGGAGGACTCCCAGTGGAGACTAGTGGCCCTTCAAGTTTCTAAAAATAATATCTGTGGCCATCGAGCCAAAAGGTTAGGAACCACTGATTTAGCTATTGCTGTGCTCAGTGTTGCAAAGCCTAAGTCCCATTGATTTTCAACGACTCTAAGGATCCTGAAAGCCAGCTTTTAAAGAGTATTTAGGAACCACACAAATAACAATCACTTGCTAGTATTTTCAAAATACCTAGGTGCCTAACTCTGATTGATTTCTGTAGGTCCCTGAAGGGATGTAATGGGGCACTAAACTTGAGCTTTCCCTCTTCTGTTTATTACAAACCATGCAGCAATGCTGCCCTCAGAATCCACTCGGCCTCTTTCAATCAATTACCCAAACAACATAAGCACAGAACATGTACATATCATCTTTGTGGGGCCTGATTTGTTAACCCTTTCTACGGCTTCCAGAGGGGTAGTCATATTAGTCCATTTCAGTGAAACAAACAAGGAGTCCTGTGGTCACTTTAAAGACTAACGAATTTATTTATCATTTGAGGTTCTGCGGGCATAATCCTACTTTGTCAGATGTATGAAATGAAAACTGTAATAGTACATACATGTACACTTACAGAGAAGAGTGGGTCATGAGGTCAAATCAAACAGTTCCAGGGGAACAGTTTGCTAGCCCATCTCTGCAAAGCAAATAAGCTGTTTTGATTCAAAGGATAACACTTTAGTTGGTTAAGATCACACCCACTCTGTCTCCATATAAGTTATGGGAAGTTTTCTTGCCTGCAGGCTGTTCAGGCATCCTCAGAGCTGGATTGTACTTCTGATTGAAGTCACAATGTCTCCTTTCAAGGTAGGAGCACCTATCTCTCCCCTATAGACTCACACAGACAGGTCCCCAGGGGTGCTATTTGGGACCAAGGTACCGCTGTACACCTTAACTCTCCAAACTGGGTTGTCTCCCACACTCCAATGTTAGCAAGAAGCAGCAAACTGCTCCATGAGTTGTCATCACTCTGCCCAAGAGCAGCATATATGCTGGTTCCTTTCCCAAAGCTCATCCCAATTGGCTAGGAGAGAGAGGAGCCTCACCACACCCACTCATCAAGTCCCATGCCCTTAAAGGAACAGTGACAGGATTTTCTTCCAGATTCCATTTATTCCCTGGTCCACTTTCTCTCTACCAATATCTCCTAGAGTAGATAAGCTACACCAAGGAAAGTGAGGGCCTAAATTGTAGTCAAACAACATCAAAGAGAAAAAGATATTTCCCTAATCAAAGAGTTTAGAGGACTCAGAATAGTCCTCCTGAGACAGCTGTGTCAGACTGTTGTATTAAAAGCTTCGAATTAACAAAGCCCTAGATGCTACTGTTGCTTCGCAAAAGGGTTATGGCAGCTTGGTAACAGTTTAACAGTTTTTTAACCTGAAAATTACACCAGCTGGTGGCAGTTCTGCTGATTGTGTTAAGTGGATTTTACTCTGTGGTACTGGCAACTTAAATATAATTAGGCATAAGTGAAACTGGAGCTACTTTCAGAAGACATATGTAGTTAGGACAGATGAGTTTTGAAAGGAAAAGCCCTGAGTATGGTTTAACTGAGGAAAAACTTTAGGGGAAACATATTATCTATGGGAGCATTCAAACTTGAGGAGAAAACAGACAGATTTCATAGGACTAGTTTGTCAGCATCTGATGAAATAAACATGACATCAGGTGTGGATGATAGATAATTTTGACTGTGTGTGTTCCTTAGTGGTGGGAATGCCCACCCCCAATCCCCTCTTGCAAAGAAATATAAAGCCTGGTGGAAACTGAGGAGAGTTATTATATAAATTAAAGATAGAAGAAGCCTATTAAAAATCATTTTCTAAATCTCTGATCAATCCAGAATGTTTCCCTGTGGTGTATTTTCTAGTAGTTTATCTCATCTAATTTTAAATATCTTCTGGGAGGGACCTTCCACCACTTCTCTGAGCCTTGAAAGACTATTTTATAGAAATTATGACTTAAAATAGCCCTCCGAACGAAGATGTACTGCCTCCTTAAATAAAGATAACTGACTATAATAGAGTCTAACACCAAAATACATTAGACTATAATTGAAAACAATAAAGCAGCAATTAATTTACTAAAACCATGTACTCTGAAGTATCTTATTCTATATGTATGTCTGGCTCACAACTACTACTACCAATAAAAGCATAACAGAGAAATCATACAAAATGCATAAGCAATTTTCAAATATAGAAGAGACAGACCAAAAGGCTCTCATTTCTATTACTTGTGGATGCTCTTCAAGTAACCAGAACATTTACTTAACCATGAAAATGTAGTGACTGCAGATGAAATAGTCTGAATTATCAATCCCTTTACCATTTTCTGAATTTCTACTTAATGGTCCTTTACTGGGATGTTTTTCAAGTAGTGGGGCATCTGCATGGATCAGTTATCTTTGCCCCATGGACAACTGAGAATTTACTTAAGGAAGAAGTTAACATCCTCACTGGGTATTATAACTAGAGATGGGTACAAGGCACATAATTCAGATGTGGATCCAGACACACACAGTCAAGGATGTTTGGATTCAAGATTTTGGTTCAGGACAATATAAATATAGGATACATTTTTAAACCAAGATTTAGAACCTGGTTTGGATTTCCAGTCCACTCTCCCTGGAATGTTTGGTGTTATCTAAGAAGCTATGGTTTTGATTTGGTCTATACTCATTATCTGGCATTTTTAGAGGGTATGACATGAAACTTTACTGTTTAAGCAAGAGCAACGTGAGTTTTCGTGATATAACCACTAGGCTGAGGGAATGTGTAAAAGCAACCACTCCTGTCACAATAAAAACTTGAAGCTCATTAACAGAGGCCTCAGGATTTTTGTTTTGTCAGGCTTAGAGGAATCTGTTGGGAAATTTTCTTATCTCTTTCTGAACATGAATTGCCATTGCCTTGCAGACTTTTGCTGATGAAAGGATAAACAGCCAAAGGCTTTCCTTCTGATAATTGAAAGGTTAAAGAAGACGACTAGATCAATACATCAGTATTTTCTTGTGTAAGAAGAGATTGCTGGATAGTAGAGAGAATATTATAAGGAAACACCTTTTCCTAACACTTTCCACTGTCACAGGAGCTTAATGAGTTCATTGGCCTGATCACACTAGAATCCTAATCCTCCCGGGCAAATCTCTTATTTGATAGCAGTAACTATTACAAGAAGTAACTGAACAATTGCTTTGTTTCCTCTTGTGCTATCCTATAGTTTGAAAAAACAGTCTGTAGAAAGATATATTGCTAGCCAAATCATGTGACAGTGTTCATGAAACAGCAAAACTGTTGATACTATCCACAGAGCATAAGAAATGGGCATCAACCCTGGTCGGGATGCAGAGACGACTCTTGGTTTACGGTGCTTTCATCTGAAAAGTATGTGTAGTCACAAAGTAGAGATTAGATTGTTGTGGTGACTCTACAGCTGATTATTCTAAAAGTGGATGACTCTACTAACCTATGGATTTGACTCTATAAAATACATGTTCTGATGGGGCTGCATGGTGGAATGACAATAGCAGTGTTATTTGCACACTAAGGGAAACAAGAGATTCTCTCTCTGGAGAGCAGAGGCTTTTAAACCTTTAAACCACAGTTAGGAAAACTCAGAACCATGAGGACAGATGGATGCTCAGAGAGCAGAGCCAGCAGGAGCGTAAAAATGGAGCAGTACGGAAACAGGCCCAGCACTGTGGTTTTGGAGCTGCCTTACCCCCCCCCCCATCCCATTTGTCTGGATTGAGAGATGAGGTCATGGTCTGAGCTGCTTTACTTGTTGGTTGCTTCTTGGTGCCTTGGCAGCTGGACCTTACCTCTTGGAACCTAGTGGCGGTCATCTTCCCCTTCTACACATGCTGAGCAGCTCATATAGCCACCATCCTGACTTCTCATACAATGGTAAGCACCTGGATGGAGTGGGGTGGGATATGGTGGAGAGGGAGTGAGATGGCAAGAAGAGGCAGTGGAGAAGGAAAAGGGATGGCATCGGGTAGGAACAAAAGAAATGGGAATGGGGCAAGGGAAAGAGAAAGGGCTATGGGAATGGGCCAGAGGAAGTGGAAGATAGGACAAAGGTGGAGGGGCAGGGCACAGTGGAGAAAGAAGAGGGGATACAGAAGAAAAGGGGATGAGGAATTGGGGGACGGAAGCCCACCTCCAGCAGTTATATGCTATAGGTATACCTCTAGGGCCCTCCAAATACTCCTTTCAACTTCTATACCTCCTCCTCCCCCCTACTCCTCTCCAGCAGTGTCCTCTATTTGGGAAGTCAAAATATGGTAACCTTAGGAGTTGCTCCAGTCTCACAGCCTTGGTTTCTGGAACTGGCAGGAGTGATCTCACCATGCCAGTAGTAACCTGTCCCAGCAACTGGGCAGGGCACCCCCAGGCTCTAATGGCCAAATGCAGACTTGGGATGTGTGACCACAGGCCTGGCAAACTGCAGAGCAAGGGTTGGTTCCTTTCTGCACAAAGGGAGTGTGGGGGAAATAACCCGGCTGCAATGACAGTTCCCCATGTAGAAACTGGGAAGTGACTGGGCTGCTAAGAGGCAGGTGTTCAAGGGGGATGAGTAATCCAGGGAGTACCTCATGGTAGTCAGATTGCATGGATAGGGGTCATCTCCAGGGAGCATTGCCAGCGATTCCTGGCTCCTTCAGTGACAAGGCAAAGAGCAGCTCAGAGATGTGCCATCTGCCCTGCCTGAGGAGCATCCAGCTGTGCAGAGGTAACCCAGCTCATGGAGCATGGTAAAGATGGCAACGGGGCAGCTATCCCCCTGGATTCATCCTGGATTCCACAATGCAGAGATCCAGGGGGAAAGTGAACCAGGCAGCTCCCATCAGCTTCCCATCTGCCAGCTCCTTGAAAGGAAGCGAGAGCTTTCAAATTAGGGACATGTCCCTTTAAGAAGGTGCACAGCACAGTTTGAAAACCTTTGTTCTAAACGGGAGGCAAATATCTGGGGGAGCACATCTCCCCCTCCTTCCCCAAATACGTCATCCCTAGGGAGCAAATATTACTGCTCGTTATGGCTCCGGGAACACTTTCCATTTGGATTCTTACTTGGCAACAACAGATTTATCTATACATTTTCATGTTACTACTGAGGTACAAAGGGAGCTGACCAACATAAGACATGATTAACACATTTGACAATGTCAAAACAGTTGGTAAGCTGTGGTCACAGCACATTAAACTCATAACTGTCTCTGTTCCCTTGTTCTTCCCCTGTTGTACTCACCTCTGTTTTCATTTTATGATTAGACTGTAAGCTTTTAAGGAGCAGGAGACATCCTTTTTGTTTTATGTTTGAAAAGTTCTGGCAAAATAGAATTGGACCTTTGGGCATGATGGCAATACACATAATTAATTAGCTAGAACTGGTAGCCTTGGTCATCTCCAGAAAGATCACATAAGTCAAGAGATAGCCCACTCACTGAATCTCTAGAGCTTGTTTACACTCGTAGTTATCCTGGCAAACTTCATTGTACCAGGGTGTGACCCCCCCCCACCGAGCAATAAAAGTTTTGCCAGCATAACCACAAATGTAGCCACGCTATGGCAGTGGGAGAGAGCTCTCCTGCCAACATAATAAACTCTCTCTAGAGAGCATCACCCACTGACGTAATATTGTCCACATGCACACTTAGACTGGCAAAACTTACATCGCTTGGGAATGTGTATGGTTATTTTTTTCACACCCCAGCATGAAAATTTTACTGGTATAACTGCAAGTGCAGATGTGGCCTAATTTGGAGAAGCAGGACTAAATTTGCTCCAGTTATGTGTTTTTGAACTCTACCATCTGAAAGGCCAAACCTTTCCTAAATGAAAGCTTAAATTCTGGAGAAAAAGGAAGCAACATGCAAGAAGCGCCAGTACACTGCACCAACACTGACCAAGTTCAAACTCTATTGTAAATTTGCTTCATTTTATAATCTGTCATAAAATCTAGTTATAGAAGAAGCAAAGATTCTCCTGATTTTAATTTGCTAGTACCTGGGCTTGGGTGACATTCAAATGCTATAAGGGAACATACCTCCTTCTGTGGGTGATAGTTCAATCATTGTTTTGTAATTCAAGGGAAGTACAAATATATTGTCATACTGACTTTCTATTAATTGTAGTTTCTTGCAGTATAGTTTGCTACTTTTAATGAGAAATTAATTGGGCCTTTAGTAACTACTAACTACTTTTAATGAGAAGTATTTACTGAGCCTTTACCTTCATTCCAAGTAAACCCTTGCAAAATAGTTCAGATCTGATCAGCATTCTTCCTTGGCACATACCCTGATAATCATCTTCTGATCTACTAAAAGCCATTAAGTACTTTTTTACAATGAACAGTGTCCAAGAATTATGGAAAAACATTGTAAACAGGATAGTTGGATGAACTCTGGAGTCTATTTTTGTGCAGGCAGGGGACCTTTCCTTTACACAATGAAAAGGAAAAATTGGGGGAAGAGGGCACTGTGATGTAGTACCTAGCTCCACTTATGCTCCCTGTGCAGGAGCATGTGGTGGGATCAGAGATTGGGATGAAGAACTGTGTTCTAATCTCAGTGCACACATTCACTATTCCATAAAGCCTCTGTTTCTACCACTAGCACTAGTTTGGAGTACCCTCACTTCTTCATGGTCCTGAGAGTATCCTTCCCCCTCAATGGACTTCTTAGCATCCTCTCTCAGAATGGTGCTGCAAGTGAGATTTGGGCCCAAGAGGGGGAAAAAAACAAGTGAAACTGCATAAACAAAAGAGCAGCTTTTCCTTATTTACACACTTCACTTATATAAACTGTCACTCAATATTCCATTGCAACAACCAGAAGGTCAGAAAACTTATACTGTACCATAGAGGAACCATGCAGAAACTAACCAGTCTGAAGCAATCAGTGGAGCTGGCCAGACACAGCCAGATACCTGCTGCGCCCTCTGAAAAGGCCTAGCAATGGGCCGGCTTTCTTTGTAAGACCAAGACAGATATTGCTAAGAAAATTCTGTTGATAACATTTTGAAGTATTTGTTAAAAGCAGTGTGGTTAAGATTAAGTGTATTTTGTTGGTGTATTCTGTATGCTTTGTTGCTTGATGTGATTGGACTCCATATTGATGGCTAACTCCATTTCAGTGTTCCTTTGTCCTCTTTTCAAGTGTGTATCTTCTTTTGAATTCTTTTCAAGTATATATCAATTAGCTGGTTCCTCAGGAGGGAATGAGGTCTGTGTGTGATAAAGGAATGAAGAAAAAGTAAGCCGTAAATCTCCATAGCAATAAAAAAGTAGTAAAGAGATACCAGCCAACAGCTTTTACAACCCTGCCGGCCAAGGAATGTGAACAGAGATAACCCCATGTACAGTAGGATCTACTGTAGGACAGAAACAAGACAAAGTATGACAGATAACTGAGGCAGTCAAGCTAGTCACACAGTGTTTGATGGTTGACTAACAGTGGTTGATTAACAATCACACTAGGATATGAAAGCTCAACAAGACCCGTAAACTTACATGGGAACAAATCACTTTAGGTTTGTTCTGCAAACATCTAGGAGCAATGGTTCATGACATACAGAGGTCCAGCTCCTTCTCATGTCCAGTCTACCTGGTCAGTAGATTGACATGAGCAAAGCATAGGCAGAAAAATATACTCCACCTTCAGAACTGTAAATGTGACAGATTGCCTTATCCCCTCAATAAAATACTGCAATTTTTTTTACAAGTATAACATCTTTGTGCTTTTCACCCATTGGGGTTGTCAAAATGATACCATAGATCTCTAGGAGAATAAGTGATAAATCAGTCTGTGCAAAGTTGGGTTTGGATTTCAAAACTTAGAAGTCAAGGAGCCAGCTAACCTGATCACTCAAACACCCCCTCCCCCCAAAAAATCCAAATTGACTAACTGTGGAAAAGAGGATTCCTGCTATTAACAAAACATGAATTATGAAAGCTACTCAGTTTAAGTAACACAAACAAGAAAGAGCATTGGTAAGAGAGAAACTCTACAAAATAAACTTTCAAAGTATCCATACAAGTCAATGACATTATTGCAAGCATCAGTCCCCGCATAAGAAGCTAATAATCCATACAAAGAAATGGGTCTCATGGCAAAATATACACTTTGAATCTTGGGCATCACCAAACTAGTGGTAACAGAAATTCAATGTTTCTGTGGCCCAGATGAAGATAATACTCTCGGTTCCTACCTGAGTTTAGACAGGTTGGTTTATCCCAATGAAGGAACATCTTTCATGGAACAGTCTGCTGTAGGTGATGCTACAGCAAAGTTGTATTTGTTAGAGAATCCCAATAAGGCTACATTTTGATTGCTCAGTGTCTATGAGGGAACCACAGCAGGACCAGTCAAAGATTCTGCAGTGTTCATATGGATTAAAGATAACTGAGACCCTTCCCCATGAAAATTCTTAAAAAGACAATGCTGCTTTTATATTCGACAAGCAGCAGGAGGCCACAGTGATGCTACTTTAACATTTTTAGACTAAGTGCATGAACTGTTTTGGGACTCCCAGTTAATTCAACCCACCCTTTGTCCTTCATCTCCTTCCAGGCAGATCACATTGCCTCCACTCATGGAGTTCCAGCTATTTGTGCCTGGTCTATGCTACAGAGTTAGGTCAATATAAGGCAGTTTACATCAATCTAACGGTGTAAGCAATCTACACTACAAAGTTCCTCCAACTGATTAACTTGCCAGTTATGCCAGCCTAATAACTCCACTTAGCAAGAAGCTAAGGGCTTAGGTAGATGTATTAGGTCGACTAAGTGCCCATGTACAGCCTTTTTGCACTTTTATAAGACATTTACTTACATCACCTGCTCCCTTTGACAGCCAGAGTCCCACGCAGTAGGGCTTCAGTTGCCAAGTCCCCACAATGCCCCACTTAAATCAGCATAAGCGCCCCTTGTGAGCAAGTGCACTACTGACAAAAGGAGCATAGTATGGACATGAAGGGCTGATTTTATCACCTCAGTGGCAGTAGGTTGACCTAACTTAAGTCAATTGAATTTTATAGTGTAGTAGATGTTTCCCTATCCTTTTCAGATTCCTCCTATTTTAATAACTATGCCATTCCTAAAGACTTTCCATTTCAGCTTTGCTTTGGTTATCAGAAGCTTGGTGATTTAATGTGGGTTTTTTGGGGTTTTTTTGGTCATGTTACTTTTCTAACTGTATTCCTGGAGCCATAGCATCCCATCTAACATGCAGATCAGGAGGGCTGTTTTAAAAAACAAAGTCAGTGCTAATCAAGAGAATTTATCCTGTAGGACCCGAAATCTAAAAGAACAAATAGGATTTTAACTCCAGATATAACTAGATAGGTCTTTTCTTATGATGAGAGCAACCAGAAGACATGCATCATTCACTTTTTGGCAAAAGGTCTTTAGCATACAGCCGGGTCATCTTTTTTTTCCAGTGTTAGGGAAGGCCAGTTGCTTGATTTCTTATCCTAGTCTCCATTATCTCACTCAAAAAGGAAACTAAGGAAATTCAATGCAAAAAATGTGTTCTTAGTGCAACCCAGGATGAGACTTTAGCTGCACAGACAGAAAACTGGAAGTCACATTTCCTATAGCATCAGTGACTCAGAAACAGCATATATAGGGCATGAACATTCACAGAACACACAATTTTGGATTATGGTTGTGGGAACTTCCTGAATAGTTTAAACTCACTGCTATAACACTGCATTAACTTTATTACCAATGCAAAAGCCATCTACAGCTTAGTTCATGAATATTTAGAGAAGGTAAAGAGTTAAAGCAGATATAAACATACCTGAAAATAGACTGCCATGCTAGAAATTATTCACTAGATTTGATTGAATAGTTTGTTATGAATGTGTCTTTCAGATTTGCCCCTTTTTCTGTTTGTAGATTCTCTGCATTATTCCTGGTTGTCTTACCCCAAAACAACTGTGTAGCCTATTTCCTGCACAACAGAACTAAGAATTAATGGTTTTCATCCATTACAGCTTCTTTCCTCAGCTTCAGGACTCTCATGGCCTACAAGGATCAGAGTGTAACAGTTAGAGCCTAATTTTTTTTCCAGTGACCTTTTGCTGTTTCAGTGCTTCCTACTTGTGAGTCACTTCAGTGCTGGATCTAGCTCAATAGCACTTCTTTTTCTCCTCCCTGCTGTTTAAATATAATGGTTCCCTCTCAATCCCAGGGTTTACTCCTACTGTCTTAAAGCGGAGGCTAGAGAGCCATTTTAAGAGCCTTTAGTCTCAATCAATTGGGATAAAACAGATCTCAAATTATGGGAATTGAAATACAGGTTACAGTGTGAATTGTGAGTACTGCTAAAACCACAATATTTTCTGAAGCCCCTCAGAAATCATGTTGCTTTGAGTGACCCCATGCCTTCTTTGCTTTTGGAAGAATGTCAAAGGCTATGTCTGCGCTTTATGCCATTTTTGGTGACATGTATGTTACACACAGCTACATGAAAGTGAAAAGCAGGACAAGACAATGCTACGGTATGTACACAGGCCAGTGAAAGTCTCCAGTGAGGGGAGACTTGCCGGAGTCCTTCCCTACAAGGAGTAAGGTCTCCAGCAGCAAGGAGCTGTAGGCAAAGGATCATGGGGGTTGGGTGGAGTAGGTGGAGAGAGGCAAACACTGCCCCAACACATTTGGTAGACTTTTGTCCCCCACTGGTAGTGTTGCTCTGGTTATGGGGACAGAAGCAGCATGGTGCCACGTGGCCAAGTCTCTGCTGAGGAGCCGAGGCTGCCACTGCTGCCGGGGGGTAGAACTGCCTTTCCAGAGCTCCCCATCCAGTGAGCCAACTCAGAGCTGTCTCTAGGAGTGCTAGTTGCAAGAGGAACCAATGGTGGCTTTGGGAATGGCACTGCCACAACATTTTTTTTTTTTTTAACTGTGCAAACTGTAGAGGACCCAAACTCCACTGCTATCATTTAATAATGCCTGAACTGGTGCAGGGTGGGGAGAGGCAGGGCTGGCACTGTCCTGGGCATGTGACTGGGGAGGGAGAGCCAGCCTGTTCATTGTGTGAGGTGGAGCTGGGTAATGAAGACTTGGGGGATGGCACATAAAAGACTCACCACTGCCCCACAGACTAAAAAATCCCCATCTCAGCCCCTCTGATCTTGTAACATCCTCCTCCCTCCCCCACTGCTCACTCACTCCCAGGTAGATATCGTTCTAGACAGAGATAAAGTCCAACCTGCAGACACATCTGGTACTCACTTCTCTCCTGCTTCCTCAAACACTTTCTGCCACTTACCCTTCACTTCTGCAGATGTCAGGCACTCCACTCTCACTATCGTTCCTTAGTCCACTGCTCATGCCCCTTAATTACTTGGTTTGTTTTGTTGCTTCCTCATAGGTTGAGGGATTGCCATTTTAGGTAGCCTGCAAAGGCCAAAGCCGATACTGTTCAGTAACATTTCAGGAAACATTTGGTACAATTTTTACTCTTCATGTCATCACCACTGCCAGCAAAGACCCCAAGTGGCACTCCTAGCTGCTTTAGCCTTTACCTGAAACACAGAAGGGTTCCAGCAGCAGGGAGCTGACAGAGCCTTTCTCCACCACCTGCCCCCTGCTGGAATCTTTTCCTACCATGGGGAAAGGCTCCCGCAGCAGGGAGGTGATGGGACACTTCTTAGCTAAAATAGTAACGTATCCAGAGAGTCACACCCCAGGTGACAGATAGCTATATAGGCTATGTATTCAGGTACATATCTACACCCTTCAGGTGCACCTAAGCCATGCCTCACCCCCTACACTGCTACTTTAACACATACTAGAGGGGCTACCTGAGTACATACTCTACACATCACCAAACGAAACATGCAGTGTAGACATAGCTAGATTCTTCAGACAAGCAGTAAAGGCAAAATTGAAAACTGGAAATTCAGGTCTATGTAGCTATGCAACTGTGATACCTGTATTCTTTGCACTGCACCTTTTACATTTCTGAAAACTCTGCCTGAGTGTACAGATGGCAGCCATTTTGTTCTTTCTGTTGATACATCCGATGACAAAGGACATACATACAACTATGACCTTTTATCTTTGTTCGTTCTCCTGACTCTCAAATCCGATGACTTCAGACTGAAAGCATAAGATGTTCTTTGTGTTTATGAAATCATAATAGTGAAGTGTTACCATTCCAGTCCTTTTGTCTACTTCCAGATGCTCAGTACATTCAGTTCTGTGCTAGCATATTGCCAGGGCCTGACCCTTCTTCTGGAGATGAGTTTCAAGAGCAGTCTGAGATTTGTAAGTTTTGGATACTTCTTGATATTATGGGGGAAATTATGGCAGAAAGAAAGAAAGAAAGAAAGAAAGAAAGAAAGAAAACCTATTCTTCTCCCAACTGTTTTTACAAACCAAGCAATTAATGTGCTTCATTTACAATACACTTTAGAAAATTACTTAATTTAAACAATTATGAAAAGTAACTGTCCAGTGCCTATCACCCTGAACTGGAAAAGGAGAACTGAATTTTCAATTCTCAACTCTGCCATTGATTGTAAATTACTTAACCTCTGGGTCTCAGTTCCCTCCTTTACTAGAATGGCTTTAATGAAACTGATATTTTTCTTTATAGTGCTTTGATAAATAAAGATGAAAACTGTGATATACATAAAGGTTTTTTATTATTAATATCAGTCACTCAAGATGCTCTAGGAAATATCAGTAACAAGTTTATCAGAGAGATTTTCCAAAGTGCCTAAGAGTATTTAAGAACATTATCTCCACTCATTTTCAACTACTCTTATGCTGCTACTTCCCTTTCATGGTTGGGAAAATCTCCCATTATACTTTGCCAAGTGGCATGCACAATACGCACATTTCATACACAGTATGTAACAGCATGTCTCCATTTCTATGGCAAAGACAGCTGGGACAAACTATGGCCATTAAATACAACAAGAGCTGGTCAGACACATAGTGGGCTAAAGTTCTTACCACACAGTGCAGTCAAAAAAAAAAAAAGAGAGAGAGGAGGACAGTTTAGTTCTGGTGCCACCATTCCCGGTGAGGGACTCGTAAGTCTGTGGTTGGGTCCTCCCCTTGTCAGGGCGAGGCCCGCGCTGCCCGGAGTTCCAAGCCTTCACCCTTGACAGGGCCAGGCAAATAAACAGTTATCGTGCAGGCCTTCAGCCCCAGCAGGGCAAGGCAAACACACAGATAAGAGTTGAGGCCTTCAGCCCAGCAGGGGCAAGGCAAACACACCGTTATATAGAGTTCAGGCCTTCAGCCCCAGCAGGAGAAAGGCAAACCAACAACAGGTAGCTCAGCTGGTAGCAGGGGAGGGAAGGGGAATGCAGGCCCGCCCGCTCCACTGCGTTCCAGCCCAGGGCCCTAAAAGTGGCCACGAGGAGTGCCACTGTGTCAGCGGGGCTCCCACCGAAACGCACTGACTCACGGTTGCCTTTGGGCTACTTCCTTCCCTTTCCCGGATGAAGCCTGGGGTATGCTGTCCTCCGGGTAGAATCCCCAGGGCATCCCCGTCAGGCCCTCACTGTCTTCAGGTGGCAAGGCAGGGAACTTGGCTTCCTCGGCCAACGCAGCTCCTCCAGGTCGCATGAGTCTGGAAGAGCTGGTTTGCTGTCTCCCCAGCAGAGGGGAGCTCGTCCAGGCCCTCCCCGGCATCTGGCTGGTCTCCAGGGCTCAGGATCTCGGCAAAGGGAAGCTCGTCGAGATCCTCCCCTAGAGGAATTTCCTCCAGGGGTGCAGTTGACAAAGGTTCCTCCCCTTGGCTCTTCTGGGGTGGGGAGTCCGATCACCTATCAGTCCCCTCTGCTCCCTGGGGAGGGAGGTCTGCCAGGAGTGGCAGCCGCTTCCCTCTAGGCTCCCTCCAGGACTGCCTGCTCCACTCCCTTTATAGTCCTCCTGCTCCCTGTAACCCTCTAGTTGGTGCCAGCCCTCCTCTGGCCAAGAGGGGGAGTGCGGGTGCTCAGCTATCCCTCGGTTGCTAGGTAACTGCTCCCCTCTCCTACAGTCCAATAAGAGGGAGAGTGATGTACGGAGAACTTTACAAGGTGAGAACCAGAAAAGAAGAAAACAGCAGTGGCAGAAAAAGCCATAAACAACTTTACATATTACTGTACCACACAAAAATGGAGTCACCAGACAGTGTACGACAAAAACATACAATATCAACCTTGTGTTTCCTCCTATTTTTCTTGCGCTAATGAAAAGTTTGCTTTATAGGAGGGAGAACTAGAAAGATGGAAGGTTTTTAATCTAGTATTTACCTAATGAGATGATCATTAGTGATGCCTAATACTTCTGTGATGCTTTCCTCATGAAAGGACGCTAGGAGTTATGAAACTGCTGTTGGCATATAAATGGTACCTGCCTCAGCCATCTGTCTTACAAATGATCCTGTATGTACAGCTATTATTTCCAGACAGATGCTGGCAGCTCCACAATTGTTCACAGCCCCAGTGAAGAATAGTAGCTGTCAAGAGGTTTGAGAGTGTTATGACTTTTAACAGGCCTGTTTTCAGCTTGTCTGAAATGCTGAAGAATGGCTTGTGGAAACAAGAATAAAAATGAATGCAAGGCTTATTACTGAATAGAGATGGCATAGTTATTTTTTGCTTTGCTATACAGACCTATTGCAAAGAAGGTTTGCATGTCCTTTTAACTGAAAACAATATGGAAAATCTAGAAAAGAGTAGCGCACGTGGGGGAAAAGAAATGGCATGCGTACACATGCATAAAACCCTCTCTTGAGTGACTAATGTTGGCTATGTCTAGACTGTGGCTTTAAGTCGACTTAAGGGCCCTTAAGTTGACTTAAATAAAGCCCAGGCCACATTGCAAGCCAGCAAAGGTGACTTTCCCAGTTGCTAAAGTCAACTTTATAACTTCCACTTATAAAGTTGACTTTACCATTAAGTCAACTTTATTAAGTTGACTTAAGGCAATGTGGCCCAGGAGTTGCCTTAAGTTGACTTAATTGGCCTCCCAACCACAGAAAACGTGGGAATGGGGGCTGGAGAGAAGGCACAACACAGCTGTGAGCATTCCCAGCTGTGAGCATCACATCCAAACTGCCCATGTTCCCCGACCTGCTCAGGCATCTCCTCACCTTCTCCCTGTTTCTCAGCCCGACCTCACATCTCTCCCATTCTCCAGCATGACTCTCCATGTTTCTCTCCGCTTCTCCAACCCGACCCCATGTCTCTCCCCTTGCCTTCTGCAGCCCGACCCCATGTCTTCCTTTCTTAGCCCAACCCTGTGTGTCTCCCCTTCTCTGCCCACACCTGCGCGTCTCCCCACTTGCCCTTCTCTGCCCAAACCCGTGTATCCCCCCTTCTTAGCCCCACCCTGCCTGTCTCTCTTTAAGCCAGTTTAAAGTAGACCTTATTAAGCCAGCTTACTAAAGCACTGTAGTGTAGACATAGCCACATAGAGCACTTCATCCTTTCTTAGTCTTAATGTATAGTGATGGGATGCTTTCAGAGAGTATTTTATTTTAAATCAACAGTGACTCTATGGAACTTAATTACCCTTTAATGTGAAGTATATTTGTGGGTATGTGTTGAGTCCACAATAGGCCAACATCTATTGGAATGGTAACATTTTCACAAATGACCCCTATATTTTGGGTATGTGTACCTTGAAAATTACCAGAGACTTGTTGTAGTTAACAAAGATTTCTGAATGCAAAATTCTCACAGAAGAATGTAGTTTTGTAAAAAATTATAATTTTCCATGAGAAAGCATCAATTTTGATTTTTTTTCCTCAGAAGAATTAAAATGAAAATACTCAACTACAATTTGAAATTTAATTTTTTGGATGTTTCAAGTAAAAGAGAAAAATTCATTTTGACATGTTGAAGCATTTGAGCAAATATGTGGAAATTTTCCATTTTGACATTTCTGATTTGAAACATCTCTCTTTACTTGGTGAATTCTATCTTTGGTGAACATTTTTGACATTTAGTTCCAATTCTGAATGGAAATTTTTTAACTTTTTAAATTTAATTTTTAATTTTAATTTTAAATTTTAAATGTTTTTAGAAATTTCCTTTGAAAGATCAATATCCCTTTTCAACCAGTCCTAATGCTGAACACAGCTAATAGGACTAGAGAGTTTACTAAGTACTCCATAATTTTGTTTTCCCCTCATAAAACACAACGGTAATTTTAGCCATCCACACAGTATAGATCCACAGTTTCATTTTCCATTTACAACTCGTCTCTGCCTCTCTATATCCCCCTAGTTTCCTTTGCTAAGAGCCTCACTTTCCTGGCTTTTCCCCTAATATTGCAGAATTCCTGACCTTTCCTTTCTTTCATATGGAAGATGATCATGTTACAGTTTCTCAGTGAAGCAATCCCTCTGTACTCAGACAGTTCAGAGTCTATTACTCTAGTTATAGTGCAAACATATACTAAATGACAGCCATTGCCCACAGAGCTTATGATCAAACAACACTTAAAAGACAGATGAAACAAATAGGAGACAAGGAACAGAGTAAACAAAATAATTACTTGCTGTGTTCTGTATATATACAATTTGTAGTCAATCAGTACAAGTTATCACAGCTCATCACCAACCTAGCCATGATCATATTGATTTGTCTATTCAAAACCGTGGCTCTTTGTGGCAACAGAGTGTCTCACAGGTGAAAGCAGATGAAAGGAATCAGTGCAATCAGACATGCACAGTGACAGACACATGCTATTAAACACCTAAGGGAAGAGAATAATTAGTACTTGAATTCATGTGTGGTATTTTACAGCTGTTAACTTCTCAGGAGAGGGAGAGAGTGAGTGAGTGTGTGTATTTTCAGTTGTTATCTACCTTTGTAGCATTATCTTACCAGTGATGAAACTTTCCTCTTTCTATGGGCAGCAGGGGCTCCAGGTGAAGTTAGGATATATCATTAGAAATTAGACCCACAGATATTACAGGGGATATATTATTCTGTCTGCCTAATTATAACATCTACATAAAGCAAATTCCAACTTGTGGCATTTTGACTTGTGAGAAAACAGCTTTCTAATTTTTATTTTTATTTTTTAAAGGGCAAAACCAGCAGAGGAGAGGGGTGGAGGAATCCACATATTAAAATATATCAAGGATGATCACTACAGGATGCTGTTTTAGCTGGCTAGACATTTTGTTTTTCCTTAGAACATTAATATTTTCTAAATATCATATTGGCTTCTAGCAGCAGATGGCTAAGGGAAGGGGCAGAAAAAGAGAAGAAGGAAGGGGACTGATTCAGAACAAGCAAAAAAGATGGTAGGAGTTACAGGAGGAAGGGCACAGAAAAGAAGAGCAAAGCAAAATACAAGATATATAGGACTTTAAATGAATAAAACTGTTCAGGGAGGATAGATTTAATGGTTTATTTTTCATTTTTGGGGGGTTTTTTTGGTGGGGGGGGAGAAAGAAAGAACAAGCAGAGCAACAGTGAGAAAACAGGGCAAAAAGAAATTGGAAAATACAAAGGGCAGACAAAGTAATCATTATAAGGAGACCTTGAAATCTATGAAAAATAGTTTTTGTTATAATTTCTAAGACACTACCGTGAAGACTCAATCCCTTTCATGGATGCTTTTGATTTATAGAGAGAAAAGAAGCAAATTTATTTCAGTGTATTGTCCCATCACAGGCTATGGTCATGCACACACAGCCTCTGCAGGCAGAATATGGAGCCATTGGTTCAGCCAGACCTATGCCTCTCTTCTATTTTTCTTCAATTGCTGCACTGCCACCTTTTTGTATTTCACCACTGCGGTGGCAGTTTATTTGTTATCATTATAGCTAATTCTGCCCATGCTTCTGAAAGCAGAGCTTCCTTCACCAGGTTCTTCAAGCATTCAGTCAACTTTTCCTGGGTGCGAGCCTCAATTTCCTCCCACAGTCAACCTGTAACATCCATCCCCTACAGGATCAACGTAGGCTGTTACTCAAATCTCTCCTCACTCTGGGCCTACCTTCCTTTCTAATGGGTTTTCAAGCAGCTTTCTGCTGTTCTTTCTGGCCCTATCTCCATACTTGGCTTTTCACAGAGTCTTTCCCCAAGCTCTATCCTCAGCCTCTTCCTGTGTTGCCCAGCTGCAACTTCCCTCTTTTCCTGCCTACAGCTCCTAATAACCCTGTGAGTCAGACGTCTTCCTACCTCTCATTAAAGCTAACCTTAGAGCACCTGATTGATCATCTGATCAGCTGGAGTCACTTCTTTGAAGAGGCCAGCGATCCTGTGACAAGTCCCAATGAGGGAAATACAAATACATATACTGGATTGGCCAAACTGTGGTTCATGAGCCATATGCCGCTCTTTTATAGTTAAAGAGCAGCTCATGGAGCCCCGTATGCTTTTCCATTTTCTCCCTACCAGACTGAACTGGGGAGCTTGGAGTTTGAGTTTAGGAGTCAGTAAGTTTGGTCACCCCTGACATATGCTCCCATGGCTGTGTGGCATGGTTTGATTGACACCACACAATTCTATATTTTGTTTAGGTCACATATTTTAAAACCCTTCCCCTCTCCAGAAGCTCCTTTCTGAAGCTACCTCTCCCATCCTTCCAGTTACAACAACTCCTCCTGGTAGCAGCAAATTACCCTGTGGGCAAGCTCCCTCGAATTCTCCACGTAGTTTGGGAAAGATGTGGGGACACCATACTTAGTAGATATTACACTGGAAACAGAGGGCCACATTCTGCAGACCAGCACAGCTGTGCTTGGTTTTTTAGCCACCTTTGTGGGTTCCTAATCCTGGTGCCACTTCTGGCTTCCCAGAGCCTCACATGGCTGTTTGCAAACATTTAGATCCTGGTTACATCTTTTGTACCTTGGCCATGATCCTTATTGCAGTAGCCAGGAAGCAAATGGCATAAGAGCCAGTGTTCAAAGCTTGCACCACTGGGGGAATGCTTAGGCAGTCAGTTTATAAGGCTTGCGGCTGGTTGGCAGACAAATGGAAAAGGGCTCCAGCAGAGCCAGAGTCTTAGTCCATCATATGTCTAGAACTTACTGAATCTAAAGAGAAAAGAACAGTGTTTTTTAGTAAGTTATCTTATTTTAAAAGGGCTGGTACAGGCAGATCCCTGAACTAATAAGAGGTTTCAGTGTTGGAAAAAACTATGCAGACGATATGTTAGTTTGAAGTGTACATGGGCAGGGACCAAAGATGAAAAACTAAGCCTTGTATTCTGCAGTTGTAGAAATCCAGAGATTCTGCTCTCATACTTACGAGCATATCCATGAAAGACAGAAGTGATAGATCAGAAACAGACTCAAGCATTTTACATTCCATGATCAGCTTGAGTGCACATATACAGATAGTTAGTTACACAGAAGGTATAACTGCATCAATGATCTTCACACATAAACTGTGTGGGCCATGTCAATCTTGCAGAACAGCCAGCAGTTAATAGGTCTCTTAATTCATAATCACAAAACAGCCAGTAACTCCAGGCTTTGGGCCAAGATATAGGACTTGTACACATCTGAAGGCTACAACAAATGTGTGCACACACAATAAGACATTTTCTCTTTAGACCCATTAGACTTTCATACAGATACCCAGAACATTAAAATTAACAAACAAAATTCTATTTTTCTGAACTTGCTCCATGGGATACACATTCATACACAAACCAACACTGAATCTGTTTACTGTTACCAAAGGATGAGAGCCACAACGGCCATTAAAACCATCTCTTGCAAAAGCAGTGTCATTTTTTCCCCTCTCTAAATGCAGGCCTCAGTCTGGCAGCTATCAGAGCAACCCTTTGCAGCGACAGTGTGTAATCAAAAATTGCTTTCTGCAGGCAGTTATTTAGAGAAGAGAAATGTAAAGAAAGAGGATGGCAATGTATTGCATTAAATGTTTCATAATATAATGCAAACATGAGGACGACGGCTTCTTCAGGCTTCCAGGCTGAGGAATTGTGCTTAACTCAGCACTTTCTGCAAATGAGTTCTATTTTTAGTGAATTTGAGGGCAGATGTGATACTGAATTACTGGAAACTCTGAATGGACAGAGTGCTCCCGTTGGTAGTTATGTCCTCATCCTGCAAGGTGCTGAATGCTTTTTAGAGATGTTAAACCTCTGCTCCCACTGACTTTAATGGCAGTTAAGAGACTCGGTACCCGGCAGGATGGGACCCCTTAGGAGTCTTAAAAATTCGGGTCTGTTCTCTGATTACCACTGGAGATTTGATATGCACATTTAGATTATATCATTAGTCATATTGGGGCTTAATATTCATTTTCACATAATACTTACAAACATGAAGTGAGCTTAATAGCCATATTTTCAAATACGTTTTAAAAACCTGTCTTAAACTTACTGAAACTTGATTACCAGGATCACTTCCACCCTTTGCTTTAGTGAAAAATTGGCAAAACTTGATTTTCACATCTCTTATACCAAATTATAATGTAGCTTTAAATTGTTAGTGCTAAGTAAGTCTTTCATTGATATCATCAGTTACCTCCAGGTTTTACGTATGTCAGTTGGGCTATATAATGTGTCTAAGTGTTCAACATTATAAAACCTTATTAATGCATTTCTTTTTTTTTTTTTTTAAATCTCGTGTTATATAACAATATATTTGATTTTCTTTTACAAATTAGAAAGGAATGGATTTCAATAGTCTCAGACATGAATTACTAATTTCTTCCTTACTCATATGTATTCACATTTTGTGTAATGTAGCACATTTTCCTGTCTAGTACTATTTTTCTGCTGCAAATTATACAAAAGACCTTCATATTCCTCTTGAAAGTACCTTCTCAAGAACTTGAACTTTAGTCCTCCAATTAAAAGTTAAATGGTCTACTAACTGCACTCCTATTAAATGATAGGTTTCAATTAAAACTTTCATTGGATCACTACAGATGAAAAGGCAGTTCTGTCTGATATAGTGAAAAGCCACTATGAAATTGACCCCAAGGTTTCTGTCCAGTGATTAATCATTATTGTAAATGCACTAGGAGTGAATAATAAAGAATACCTAGTAGATGATACAAAGTTGGCATATCTAACATTATTTATGGTATACACCAGTTATACTCCACTATACAAAGTATCACTGTATTGTATTCAGTAGTACCTGAAATTTCATGACACTTGCTGCAGGCCATTTTTATGACAGTGCTGCACGGGGAAGTGGTTCTCAACTTATTTACCATTGTGAAACACATATGTAGCTCTCTGTATGTTATGTGGGCACAACCCACACAACATATATATTCCTTGTATGATCCTGAGGCTGTCAAGTGGGTCACGGCTATATGCTGATTAGGCTGTTTGTGGCCCATGGATTGAGAACCACTGAGACAGTCCAAACAAGGAGTTTGATGGCATTTAAAAGACTAATGCATTTATTTATTGCATGAGCTTTCATGGGAGAAAATCCCACTTCATCAGATGCTTGAAGATAGAGAACTTACAGAATGGGAGCAAAATAAATGCAGGGGAGTGTCAAAGGATCTGGTCACACAGTTACAGCAATCAAAACATTTGTTTGTATGCAAACAGTGGAGTACTGCACTTAGCAGGCATGTGGGGGGATGGGTAGGGAGAAGGAAAATAAATTTACCTATTATAATGGGAAAAAGAAAATCCATAGTCTCTACTCAGCGCCAAGGTGAGTGTCAAATCTGCATATGAATTCCAATTCTGCAGGTTCTCTTTGAAGCTGTGATTTGTTATTCATTTGGGATATTCTCCCATGAAGGCTCATGTGATAAATAAATTTGTTAGTCTTTGAAAGTGCCACCAGACTCCTTGTTTATTTTGCTTAACTAGACTAACACAGCTATCCCTTTGGAACTTGAGAAAGACCAGTGCATGATCCACAACAGTGAGAGCCAGTGCTTCATTTCATATAGACAATGAAATCTTTAGGGTGGAAACTAAGAGAACTCTTGTTCTTGCATTTTTTTAGAGCTTTACAGGTATCTTCATAAGTAGTATAACAGATGACAGGAGACATTCTTCTTAATTATACATTATAGCCAGTGATCAGGAAAGATTTTGTCTCATGCAACATATTCTTTTATGAAGGTCATAATAAATTACAGACAATCCATCAGTAAGATGGATTTGATTTTAAATGCTTCACAATATGCATGGGATGCACTGCAGCATCATGAAAACAGCCTACATTTTAGTAGCATAACATAGTGTAGTGCATAATAATGCCAATAATATAAAAATGCTTTCACCATCAGCTGTTGCATATCAATCGACAATCTGTTTCATTTGGTAGAAGTGACAGTTACCTATACCTGGAGATTCAGAAGTGGGGTCCCCAGCTGTATTGCAGTTGTGGGTTTGCATGCATGCCATGAATTGGGGCTGGAACATTTACATAGCAGTGTTTTATGACTGGCACCTGTGCCATGCATCTCCTTGTCTTCCCAACCAAGGTTATAATAGGCCATGCATGTGTACACCTTTCCAATGATCCTCTTAATGCTGAGTATGATGGTTTGCAGCAGAGGGGATGGAGGATGGGTTTAGAATTGCAATAGGAACCATACATCTCAAAGAATCTCCAGTTAAAGGCAAGTAACCTTTTCTTTCTCTTTGAGTGATGGTGCCTATATGCATTCCGATCATGGATGCATAGCAAGCTGTAGTCAACATGGAGGTGGGTGCAAGTATGAAGGAGGAAATGTGTTCAGTAGCATCGTGCAGTCCATGGCAGAGTCCCCTTGTGTGAAGGCATAGTGAGAGACGAAGGTGTGCCCAGAGTGCCACATGGCTAGTCAATACATCTCTTGCAACGAGATGACTGCAAGGTATGCCGATATGGTAGCTGGTGCTCATGTATAATGAGCCATAACTGTATCTGGCAGCTGCATGTTGAAGAGTGTGTAGGATGTCTGGAGGCAGCCAGATATCCATTTCAAGGTCTGTTGGGAGGAAAGTGCCTGGTCTATGGATGGGTCTGCAATTGCTAAAAATGGCTTTTGGTGACACCTGAAAGATATGGGTCCTATGAAAACAGAAGGCTAGGGCACAGTGGACATTGACAGTGTGAAGGATTCTGTCTGCATTAGAACTGTGTGGTTTGAGACAGAAGACAGTGAATGGACTGATTGAAGTAAAACCCCAAGACTATCTTGAAGAAAAGCGCAAGGTACAGTCACAGGGAGACATTTTGTTCATGTAGAATATGGCATAAGGAGCAAGGAAGGGGTCAGCCAATGTCATGGCTGCCAGCTTGCTTACCCAGTGGCAATAGATGGGAGGCTAGTGCATGGAGTCACATTCCCTTCTTTGATTTGCTCTTTGGCTTGTACTGAGCATTTTGAGTAACATCTGCTGAAACCACTCTCCTCACTCTGCTCCCCCACCCCAACCGGTATGGGCTGCTTCTGTGCTGACCCATTTAACGGATATAATGTCTACCAAGAACAGTATCTTCGTAGAGAAATGGCAGAGGGAGAATATTGCTATCAGTTCAAAGGGTGGGTTTGTGACAACAGTTGGGATGAGAATAAGGTGTCACTGGTCTGTGGACTTGAATACTAGGAGAAAGGGTATTGAGGAGACCACTCATGAGGGAGATGGTGGTAAGTAAACACCAGTGCATTATCCACTGAGGGGAAGAAGCCATTAGCATTACCAGGTAGACTCAGAGTTTAAGATAAGGCTTGACATTTTGAATTCAGAGCAGTAATCAAGGACAATGGGAATGGAAAACTCTCCAACATGAAGTCACAGAGATGGTGGCAAGCCCAAGTGGTGAAACGTTTCTCTTTAGCTTGGTGGTAGGCCTGGCAAATGCCCTCCTGCTTTGAGTATGGATGTGGTGCACAGGGATGGAGCAGGCTTTGTCTGCCCTTGAGCTCCATTCGCAAACGAGGCCACGAAGTGAAGTCTGGATTGGGGTGCTGTTACATGATGAGGCCTGGGACTGTTGAGGCAGAGAGGTACGCAAGTGGAGAGGCTTAGGAGGTCTAGGGAAAAAAAGCTGACATCACTATTATAGGGCTTTGAGTATTATAGTAGTCCAGACTCGTTGAATCTTGCAGAAGACTTGTGATAGACGTAGAAATGGGGGAAAGCCAAGAGAAGCCTCTTGCTCAGGTTAAGAAAAGCATATCAAGTTGGTAGTTGTGCCACAGGGCTTCTCCAGTTGAAGCAACTTGCAGTTCTGGCAAATAGCAAGATCTTAGTATGAGGTGGCTGAGATTCAGAAGAGGTAGCAGAAAGTGGAGTTGTATAGTTTCCCATCACGGCTGAGGAGGAGGCTCTGTTGAGTGTGTCCGTTATGGAATTTTGGATGCCCAGTAGGTATGTGGCTTGGAGTGTGCCATGACGTCAGATGTACGAGTTTCCCAGGTGCATGAACGCTATGCAGTGGGATAGAGACTTGGCATCCCTTGTTTGTTTATCCAGGTGACTACTTTGATATTGTCTGAGAAGAGCTGCACATGATGGAACTTGATCAGAAGCTAAATTGTTCAGAGCTCCAGAACACTGGATGTGCAGTCTGGCTTCTTGCAGCATCCAAACACCTTGAGCTGTATGACTGTGTAGGTGTACCCACACCCCACAAGAGAGGCATCTGCTGCATGATGCTCATCTACAGATTGGGGAAGATGATGGGAGGTACCAATTATGATAATAGAAGGGTAGATCCACTAGGAGAAGGACGCCAGAATGGTCTGGGGAACCAAGACTGTGAGACAGTATCTTTGATGTCTTTACACAGAGAACAGACAGAGGTGTAGGCAACTCAGGTGTAGGTGTGTATGCGATATCACCTGCATGCAGATTAACATATGCCACAGAGAGGCAAAGGTGCACTATGGTATATAGTGGCGGTTCATGACTAAGGCAATCAGTGTTGCAAAGCAGTCTGATGGAAGCAAGGCTTGAGCTGAGACTGAATCAGGCCATGCGTCAATGAAGTTGACAATCTGTGTGAGCACAAGTATTGACTTGTCATTGATGCAGGTGACCAGATGTGCCAGGAGAAAGGAAATGGCAGAGGTAAACTCCTGGTAGGAGTGCTCAACGAGGAGCCAGTTATGAAGGTACGTACAGAATAAGTACCCAAAGTGGTGCATGTGAGCTGGCATGACTGTGAAGACCTTTGTGAAAGCTCACAGAATCATTGTGATGAAGGTGGAGGGGACTCAGAACTAGTAGTGGTGTTGCCCTATCCAAACACAGAGAAATCTCTGGTAAGCTAAGTGGATGTTGACAAGGAAACATGTATCCTTCATGTCACGAGCCATGTACCAGGGCTTCAGATAGGGAAAGAAGATATAATAGAAGCCAGCATCACCATATGATATCTGGATTTTTGGATAAAGTTGTACAGTAGGCAAAGACTAAGAATGAGGTGGTACCAACTTGCCCTTCCTGGGGATAAGGAAGTATGGGGAATAGAAGCCTCTGTCCATCTATGGAAGTGTCAAGATCTGTTGTTGCTTATGGTGCTGTTTGTGAGAAGAGTGTCAGCCTCTTGTTTTGCAGAAGGCATTGATGGATAAGGTCTCTTAGAGGCATTGGGGGAGGCTGATGTGGGGAAAATTAAAGAAATTCTATGTGGTTGATAACCTCTGGTACCCAATGGTATATGGTGATCTTCTGCAATTGTGGTCAAAATATGGCATGATGGCCCCCCAAAGATGAAGCCTGAGGCCATTGGTGGCAGTGGGGATGGTTCATAGCTTTCAACCAACATATCTATACTGTATCTTGGGTTGCTGCTGAATGAGGATGCAGATGAGTGACCACAGCAAAGATTCTCCATGAGTCCTTCCTTTTTGACCACAGCAGAAGTTGTGGGTGGCTGATGCTGAGACTGGTGGTGCTTGGGTGGAGGTTCCTGGTGCTCCTGGTATGGGCCCTACTTGCCACATTACAGCCAAGGGTGAAATTGTTGGTGCTGTGGTTTGTGGTGTGGCGCTGGAGTATAGATTACCAGAGAGTACAGTGTAGCCTTGGAGTCCTTCAATGATTGAAGAGACTGATCACTTTCAGCATAAAATAACTTAGCTTTGTCAAAGAAGAGGGTCCTCTATGGTCATATGGACCTCTTGAGAGAAACCAGAAGACTACAGCCAGGAGGCATGATGCAGGACTATGCCCATTACAAGTAAGCAGGAGGACATATCTGGCTGCATTAACTGCTGTTTGGAGGCCAACCTTGGCTATGATGTGCTCGTCATCCATCAATGTCTGAAAGCGCTTCTGCTTCTCTGGGGCAGCTTGTTGTTGATCTCTGACAGCCTGGCATAGGTATTAAAGTTGGTCTGGCCAGCAGAGCACAGTTGTTGGTGATACAAAATTACAATGACACAAAGGAGTAGACCTACTAAATCTTTTTGCTTCCCAATTGGGAGGATTGTACTTCAGGTTATGTGAGGGTGCCACCTCCATTATTATGTGCACAACTAGGGCCCTGGGGGTGAGGAGCAACTCCTTTTTACAGGGACAAATGTGGGGGGTGGGGCAGGGGGCCTGGGTGTGCCATACTGCTCGTGGAGGCTGGAGGATGGCATTATGAATAGGGAGTGCCACTCATACAGGTCCCATTGGCCGGAGGTTGTTGAATAGCTGGTTGCTGCTGATCTTACACCTCCTCCAGCAGAATGCCCAAGTCCACTACCACCCTTAGTAATAGGTCATAAAGCTACCTTTTGTCATCAGGGGGAGACACGGAGGCAGGAAGGAGCACTTCTATCTAGAAAGGAGGAAGCAGCTACAGGGAATTGCACAACTGGTGATACCAGGTTGGCCTCTGTCCAGAGCTGGATTGAGACATGCTGAAACCCTAAGCTATGTCAAGATTCAGAGACAACAGATTATAAAAAAAGAATAGAGAAAAACTATTACATTCTGAAAGAAAAAGTAATGAAAAATAAAATAAGCCATTATATTTACATATATACCATGGCAAAGATACAGTGAAATACAACTAAATAAAACATACCTCTTGCTAATAGCCTTCCTTGCATTATCAATGTCAATCATGATAAATCTTCTTAGTTATTTCCAACATATTTAGAAGCCCCTCATAATATGAGGCCCTAAACCATGGCTTACCTGGCTTGTGCCTAAATCTGGTACTGCCTTTGCCGTTGGAACAGTTTTGTAGTGAGGGTGCTGAAAGCAATTGAAGAAACTGGTAAATCCTCCATACAATAGAAACCACTTAAAGCCAGGAGGTGCTGCTGCACCTGGGCCTCTGCCTCTTGCTTTAAGCCCAGTGGTGTCAGTGGAGGAGCTGGGACAGACTAGTAGAAGGCCTGCAAGAGTGGATACTGAGGACACCATTGGTCTCAGGATGCCAGTGTGGCCACAGGGAAGGGGTGCAGTGGGCCCCAGGGTTATCAGTACATCATCGATGTTGGGTCATAAGCAGCAGAGCAAGGCGAGCAGGAGCAGGAGCAGGAATGAGAGCTGCACCTGGGCATAGGACTGAAGGTGGGCAGGACAGTTCCAGTTCCTGCATGGACAGAAGGGGTTCCAAATGCCCAAGAGTCCATGGAATGTCCCTGGAGGCAGCTGACGGCTGACATGGTCTGTGGAGCTGACTGTAGTGAAGGTTACAGAAGTGGCAATGTGCATGCAGCGGACACCACCGATTGAGGGGGAACTGGGTCCACTGATGGCGACCATGGATACTTTTTCCTTTTCACCTTATTCTCAAGGGCGGAGAGTTTGAGTGCTAGTGCAGCATTCTCATCATGCAATGTCTCACCTGCCCTGGAGCAGTTCAGGCAGAAAACACAACTTTTAGAAGCAGTCCTAGATGGGGGCCTGCTTTTATGTCCATGAGAGTGCTTCCTACATTCCTTTCTGGGGCTTGTTCAGGGCTGCTGGATTTGACGTGTAAGAGGTGCTAGTAGAAGCACTAACTGCTTCTTGTGGCTGATGCACAAGTGGTTATGACAGTCCTGGATCTGAGTATGTGTGCAGCTTCATGACCTCCTCTGTGAGGTGCTTACTGAGGGGAATTCTCACCGTTTTTGGGTGAAGGCAACACACACAACATCGGTGCTTGTTCACAGAAAACAAGTGAGGGTGCAAAACACAATACATGAACCATGCACAGTAACGCAGTCTCTGTGGACGGGTGGGGGCTCAGACACTGACAGGACAAAACTGTCACTACGTATCTAACACTATCCACTAAAATTAAGCTATCTATATACAAGTCTGGGAAAGGCTGTCATGTGTAAACAGTAATATGGCAAAGTGACAGGAGTGCAAACTCTGGCCATGCAATATTAAGAGGGAACTGGAGAAGTGTTGATCAGCACAACCTATGATGACCTGCACTGGGAGCACAAGGTGAATCATGATGCACATGTGGGTCAACAAACTATGCTACAAAAACCTTTCAGCTTTGGCATGTGGCACACGTGTTCTCACCACTGAAATATATATAAGGATCATCACTCAAAGCAGCAGCTGGGACAGAGAATGTCATATTGTATATTGGTAATATTCTGATATTGCTGGGATGCATGTCAAATTTAGCAACCAGACTGGTGTAAACAATCTGATACGGGAATATAAGAGATAGTGAATGGGAATCTGGAAGACTTCATAATTGGTTGGTTGGTCTCTCATAGATCAGTAGATTGTAGTTCCCTTTCAACACTTATGACTTTCTCACAGGAAATATAGTGTGTTACTTTTTCATACTTGTCCATGCAGACACAACATATTTTAAACTTCCTTTTTGAATGGATGTACATTTCCTTTTCCCCTTAATAGAGATATGCAAATATAAGAACAAATAAGGACTTTTTTGAGGTGTTTCTAGTTGGGTAATGAAAATTAATTTAAATTAATTTTAAAAGGGGAGGGGACAAAGCACGACATGGTTGATTCTGATCTACATTGACCTATGCCTTACTTCTCAAGCAGCTGAACTTGAAATAGAATGATTTGCATTGAGAAGCATCTTTCCTTTCAAGCATATGAGAAACTGGCCTTAAGTGTTTTTATTATATAATACAATCATATTTGTATATTATAATCTAGCAATCAGCCAAGTGAATGAGACAGCGATGTTCTGCAATAGAACTGAACTGAGATGAAAACAGGTACTTCTCTGAACAGTGCAACATTTTAGGTAGAAACATATGTATGTTGTGTTCATGTGCTCAATAGCAGTGTTTAGACAAAAGAAAAATTCATAAGACTAAATGGTCACAAAACCTGTTTTAAAGTGCTTTTCATTGTTTTCAGTAGAAAACCACATTCTTTTGAGAGGAAGCTATTGATCATAATACAGCAAACCTCTGATTTTTCTTTAAGTAACCACCACATCTTTTCTATTTTGATTAGAAGAAAAGAGGAAAACAAAAACAAAAACAAAAACTATAACCAACACTATAAAACAATACACAAAATAATCCAGGAAGCAGCTTGGGTTTTTTTTTGTCACAGTTAAAGTGTTTAATTAGTGTTTAAAGGAGGGTTTCAACAGTGATTCAACAGAGCAGGTCCCACTTTTTTTGGAATGGCACAAAATTATTTGTACTTTTTTTTAGAACTTCTGAGGAATTAATTACAACATATATCAGCAAGTATTACAATTTTGGCATATTACAGCAAAACCTACCTTTAAGATCACTTGTTTAGAGAGCACATTTTATTAATACTGTTACGTGAATGCACGACTTTTGCTAGCCACAAAAGTAGCCTTTTAAGACAGATTTTGCAATACACCAGTCTCAAGTCCAACAATACATGATCTTTATTCTTTGCAGAACTTTGAAAAGGAATAATGAACTATTGATCTTGTTACACTTTACAAATACATTCTTTAATATGAAACATTAACCTGAATTACTGTATACTTTATGTACACAAATATCTAATAATACTAATGTTGTATACTACAGCTAAGTTCCAGGAGGGAACTGTAATGTTAGAAAGTTTCTCGTCAATAAGGAATGCCAGCACACTTTCTTGAAACCTTCCTAAGGACCATAGCTTCTAATAATTTACAGAAAACTGGGAATGATGTTGAAAGGCAAATAAATCTCTTCCTTTCTTCAGTGCACCGAGTTATTCAAACCCAACTCTGAAAAACAGTTAATGGCACTAAAAAAAACCCCACACATTAAAGAATAACCATTTAACCTGTGAAAAAGGGATCTGGAATTTGGCAGTGTGCCTGTGACCTGATCTGTCCAGAGGAAGTTTAAACTTCTAGCCTCCTCAAGCACTACAGATTATATTCTGAATTTAAATAACTCACCCCCTCCCCAAGTATATCTGTTCTGTGCTTTAAACTTCTCTTCTAAATTATTTGCAATCTTTAAGTAAAAAGTTATATGTCAACAATTCAAATCCTATTCTCTCTCGTTCAGTGAACTACCGTTATGGTTTTAGTTCTCATTTCTGAATCTTCATCAACATACACATTTTTTTTAAAACAGACTGACAGTGTATGACATCATTTTCATCATGGTAGCAAAATCCTTGAGAATACAGTTTAAGAAAACCCTCAAACAAGTAAGGGTGTATTGACACTGCAATGAAAAATTCACAGGTGGCCAGTGTCAACTGACTTCAATTTCTGGGACTCAGGCTGCCGGGCTATACACAACAGCAGTGCATACGTCTGGTCTCAACCCGGAGCCCCAGTCACTAGAACCATGTCTCCTTGCAAGGTCCCAGGGCATCGGCTCCAGGTCGAACCTGAATATCTTCACTGCAGCTGTATAATCCCACAGCCTCAGCCAACTGACCCAGGCCAGTTGCAGGTGTTTTATAACAGGGTAGATGTATTTCTAAGAGATCAAAGGGGATGAAGATAAATCTGCTTTGCTGTCAGAACTATAGCATACTTCTTAAAAAATATTCTAATGTGGTTACTTTTCATTTTGTTTTGTTTTAAGTATATCAAAGTTTAATTCCCAGTCTTTCTTGGTGATCTCTAGTAAGAGCCCCTTTGTTAAAATGCTGTCTTCTCTTGTGCTTGTGACGTTACAGATTCTTTCAGGGCAAGCATGAGTCATAAGTAGCTCAAGTGGTGCTTGGGGCCTCATGCTTTTAGTGGCCCTCTTCTGACTTGTACCTTATGACTGGTCAAATTCTTTCCTAGCTGGCAGCTTGGGACGTGACAGTTCTCAGACTTGTCCTTGATGTGATCCAACAGTGCTAAACAGATGACAAAGTCTCCCACCTCCAAATATCAATTATGCAATTAAAAAACTTCATACAAAGCACAATTAAAACAAAATATTTAAATCTGACTACATGTACAGACTATACATTTATAGCTGGATGTCTTCAGTTGGTTGATTAAGAATTTCTTCCCAAGTAAATTCAATCCCTTTTTGTAATATTAATATTTCCAAGAGATATTTATTCTTCCATTACTTTTCTCTATCAATCTTCCCCATGTACTGCCCTATTATTAGATTCTAAGCTCTTTAAAATGTCAAATATAATGCAAAATCTTAGTCCAAATCGACAATGAAAACTACGGTATATTTAGATTACAGTGGCTGTCAGGCCCATGAGTAAGAGAAGAGCAGAACATTTTGAACACACATGCAGCTTAGAATCAGTGTACTACCACTGAAGGCCAAAAGCTTAGTTAGCACTGTTTGTTTGGGTATTCTTGGTAAAATTAAGTGTGTCTTCTGCACTGGCTTAAAATTTTAATTCCATGAGTAAACAGCTTAAGAAAGTCTGAAGAAATGTGAGAAAAACTGTTCATTAAGGGAGACAATGGCTTAGTTAATGAATCTGCAACTGAAAAATATTTTTGAAGCTATTTTATGTTAGCAATATTACTAATGATCAATTAGGAAAGTTACAGATCAGTTCTTTATGAGATTTTTTAAACCCATATTAAAAAAATCACATGATCTATACAGCACAAAAGTTAACTCATTCTATGTAGATTTATTCTTGAATAGCATACACTTCAATCAGTCCATGAGTGGTAGTCCCAAAACATCTTCTGTGTAAAGTTTATGAAAAACTGGTAGCTTGAAAAGTTTGTTTTCAAACTACCATTTATATGGACCCATTTATATTAACCAGAAAAATCATAGCTATAAACAAGCCATACAGAGATTGCCAAATCCCAGACTGTTGAAGAGGCACAACCATTTTTGTGTGTAGATTTTAAAATCAGATTTTTCTTAGAACTTTAGAAGTCTCACATTTACATTCTTCATATTTTATTGCACATTCCAAATAATCAATCTGGAAAGTACAATTTGATATTTTCAAAATGCAGCATGGATAAACAGGGTCACATCTGGAAATCAGATTTGCACTTCTGAATGCTGGTGATGGCACATGCAAAAATTCTTAGTGAGTGGCTTAAATGATAAGGCCTGCTGTTTCACATAACAAAATCTGCTTTCCACTAAAGGAGTATGATCTGGAATGCACAATTCTAATGTTCAAATTCCATTACCCCTATACAAAAAAGAGAAAAAATATATAACTACTGTTTGGCTTTTATTATTTCTGTACAGTAATATCTCTTGTAGCCAATCTAATACTTCTTTCTGTGGGACATGAGAAAATAAGGATGGTGCCAGTTTAATCTTGATCATTTTCACATTTGGTCCAGTCTCCATGTTTTTAAAGACATCAACAATAACTTAAATACAAAATAAACGCTGGAGATGCAGCAGACCTGTTTAACAAAATTACCAAAAAAAATGTGGGAATGCAACACTTTTCTGGTATGTTAACTGAATAACTGATCTTCACTGACTTGGAAGGATAAAGCAGGTGAAAGTTTGGATCTCCAGTAAAAATTGCTGAACCTAGCTTTTCAGTTCCTCTTGGTAAGATCTTAGGCCATATCTCAACATTTGTGCTTCATGGCAAGCTGAAAAAGAAAAAGAGAAAAAGTGATACTATTTGCAATTATAGGTATTCTTGGTTAAAGCAAATAATCTGGATTAGAGATAGACTGTAAATGGAAACATCTCACATATATTTTCTAGTGGAAAGATTGTTGAAAGCCAGACCTAGAACCAGATCCAAGTTTTGAACCAAATCAGTTTTTCCTTATTCTTCTCCCTCCTATGCAACCAGGAAGTTATTTGACTACTTTTATAGAATCAGCTTTCAGGGGGCACCATGCATCAGTTCTCTGTGAAGGGAGAAGGAGCAGAGACTCACTAGCAGGACCTGGAGGACACACATACTTTCCCTCCAGTCCAATGAAGGTTCCCGGGGGGGGGGGGGGGGTGGCCGGGGCGGGGGGACAGAGACTAAAGGCATGAGTTTTAACTAGTCAGAACAAATTCAGAGGTTTATGGTCAAGCTGTTTTACACAAATACGTACATCTGCCCTCCAAACAGCTAGGAAAAAGATGATCCATATTTTCCAACCCTTTTTATAAATCTTTGGCTCTGAAGTTCCTTGCCCAATGGACTCAGACCTTTCAGGTGGTAGAAATCTATCCTGAGCTAAGATCCTGTAAGTGAACTTTCATGGAAACTGCTAGGTAAGGTAGTTTCAACCTCTATCTATCTAGAACAGGGGTTACCAAACAATGTTCCAAGCTGATGATGCAGCTGAGCAACTTATGGATGCAGCTGAGCAAGTTCCCTACCCATTCCCTGTTCCGGGACCGGGCCTCTGAGCCACTGCTCATCAGCTCCCCAAGTGCATCCATAACTTGCTCAGTTGCATCACCAGCTTAGAGAGGGAACATTGCATAGATGTTGTCTTTTTGTTCAAACTTTAGCAAATTAATAAAACCACAGTATTTCAGTTTGACATTTTTATTAAACAAATATGAAACAATGGTGCTGCCTATCAAGCCTCCTCTACACCTCAGTTTTTGATGCCTGTCTTTGTCACATTTCCAGAATGCATATATAGAGTCTAGGTCAACCTTGAATCCAGCAGTTAGATATGACTTGATGCGTATTAGCATGTCTAGATGAGAAACATCCAACCTGTTACGAGGCTCTGTCTTAACATTATTCATTAGACTGAAGCCTCGTTCAGCATCTGCACTAGACACTTGAAACATGCCACATATATCAACCAGTTGGGCCAGGAATGGGAACTTATCTTCTGTCAGCATATAGGTGACAATGTCTAAGAATGTGTTCAGTGTACCAGCCATTACTTTTTTCAGAACAACAAACTTGAATTCATTGTACTCTGTGGTCATCTTCATTTTCATTGCACCAATCATCACATCTGATAAATCTGGTTCATTAGCAGACCCTTGATAATGAGCTGGAGGCGGCATTTTCAGAATCTTGTTGTACTTAGTTACCAGATTCTGCACCTCTTCATTACCAAATGTGTAATCATGTTTGCCATGCTTTTTTGCTGACACATCAAATGCCATCCATTCTTTCAATTCACCATCTGGGAAATGATCTTCAAATGGTCACAAACTCGCTTGATAAAGCATAGGACTGCATCAGTATTTACTTCACATTCAATTCTGGCAATAATTCCTTTCACTTCAGCGCTAAAGTGTGCAGTGTCACCCAAATACTGTGCTCTCAGCTTCCTTAATTTGGCTTTAGCAAACTGGAAAGCCTCAAGTGGTGTTATGCAGCTCCTCTGGAAGACAGAACACAATTCTGCCAGTTCCGCCAAAACATCATTGAGAACTGCAATTGAAACACAGATTTGTGGATTCTGTAACATCTTCAAGCAGTACTTGGCAACAGGATCATTTTCCTCAGCAACCTCCTTTGAGTAATATTGGACCAGTGGTTCATAATTTCTAATCAATGCCTTACTGCAAAATGTCGTGATAACCATCTGACTTCATTCAGTGGTCTAAAGGCAACTACAATCACATTCTGCAATTTTGGCCATGTCATCAAACTGTGATCTCCTGAGTGATGATTTGGAGAATGTTGCGTAGGTGGTGAGAAGTAGTGTTTTTATGTCCCTCATCAAAGACACATGTTTCCAGGCATCATCAAGGCCTAGATCTTCCCGGTGAGCAACACAGTGCTGTTCACTAAGATGTGGAATTTCTTGCTTCACTAATGCTGCAACTCCTTTACGTTTGCCCAACATAACTGAAGCTCCATCAGATGTGAACATTACCATTCTTTTCAAATCCAGTTGGTTGTCAGCATAAAACTGTTTTACAGCTGTGCAGATCGACTGACTATCACAAACTGTTAGTTGCACGATTCCTGCAAACATTGTTTTGTAACTCTGGGCTTTGGAAGAACGATATTTAATGTACAGAATCAACATTTTACTTGCTGAAATATCGGTACTTTCATCTACAATCAATGTGTGATAGGTAGCATCACGAATTTCATTCATTAAATTTCGCTGTACAACAGTTAATACATTCAGCAAATTTGAATGTATAATTCTTACTGCACCAGCATTCTGGAAGTGTAATGTATTTTGCCATGTGGTCACTCACTGAAATCCACCCTAGTCTTCCTGTCATTAGCTGAATCCATCATTAAATGGTTTATTCCACTTCCTAGTTTAATTCTTTGCAATTTGCAGACTCCCTCCTGGTGGACTTTCTGACTGAGATGCCTCTTCGAATAGTCAATCTTCCATGAACTCCATGTCTTTACTTCAGGAAAATCACAGCTGGCCTTGGCTTCTACGTATGACAAGCATAATATGCCATTCTCCTCAGAGTAAGAAAATAGATGACCCAGTTTGACATACTGCACCTCTCCAGATTCCATAGTCCCAGTTGCAATTAATTCATTTAGCCATGCCTGCTTAAAACGTCCAGTACCTTTACGTTTCTTGACATCACTGCAATTGTCTTGCACCAAACTGTTGGCTGTATGCTTTGACATTTTGTGCTATGAATGTGTGAAGCTGCTTTGTGGGATGGATTGTGGTTTTTTGGTTGTCTGTAATTTCAGCTCACCTTTAGAAGATGTGAAAATACATAAAGAAAATGTGTGAAAAATTACACTGATAAGAGCTGATGATCACAGATAGCCAATACAATTCTCTTATTTTTTTAGAGATTTCTAATGAATGTGCCAATTCTCACTAGATCTCACTCATTGAGCTAAATGAAATCACCCTGATTTAGGCCTATATATTACTTGAGCTAATGTTAATTAAAGTCAATGACAGTTTTTCCACTTTACTGAAAAATTTAGATCAGGCTGCCTTCTCTCTCTGCTACAATCCTCATCTGCCAGTTTTGTGTTGTTCTTGTCTGCAGGCTTTGAACTTTCCTTTGCCAGCTTCCAACTGAAAACAGAGCTGTGCTAAAAATACATGCATGTTCTGGAGGGACACCTCCCCCTAAAGCCATTGTTTATGGCACTTGGTAAAGATATCAAAATGGGAGGACATGTAGTTTGCCTATAATGTATTGTCAGGGCCATTCACTTATATGTGAGCACGGGGGTGACTCTTGGATACCACAGAGCCAAGCATGTGTGAATGCCTATTATAGTGAGCCATTGAGAGATCCTGGGATGGAAAGTGCTGTAGAAATGCTGGGTGTTAATAAAGTAACATACGGTTCTATACAGTTCTCTGTGTTTACTCTGAATCTTTGGTGTGTTGTGTCTACCTATCTCACTGTTTCCCAACCAGTGTGCCACAGCACACAGGTGTGCCACAAATTTTTTTGAAAAACTACTCAAAGAGCTCTGGATCAGCTCATTGGCTCATGAAAATTCATGGCTTCATTTGGAAACAATATGACAGTGTGCCTCAAATGAATTAAAGGTAGCAAGGTGTGCCATGGCAGAGAAAATGTTGGGAACCACTGACCTATCTGACAGCAATGACTTAAAAGGGAAACAACACTTGTTTCCTTACACATCAACACCCCCCCACCCCAGTGTGGCATGAGCTGATCCCCTGCTTCTGATCTGCTCCCAGCTGGGGAGCCCTGACCCCAGCTCTGATCCCCCGCTTCTGCTCCCAGCCAGGGACCCCCAACCGCCACTGATTCCTGCTTCTGCTTCCAGCCAGCCCTGACCCCAGCTCTGATCCCTAGCTCTGCTCCCAGCCCGGGAGCCCCAACCCCAGTTCTGATGCCCTGCTTCTGCTCCCAGCTTGCGAGCCCCGACCCCAGCTCTGATCCACTGCTTCTGCTCCCAGCCTGGGAGCCCTGACTGCCGCTGATCCCCGCTTCAACTCCCAGCCCCGAAGCCCCGACCGCCGCTGATCCCCCACTTCTGCTCCCAGTCCCAGCCCCTAGACCAAGTCCTCCTTTCCTCCCCCACTCACTTTCTTCTTACCCCATCCTCTTACCTGGCAAGGCCACCAAACTGTTGCCTACATGACTCTGTAGTCCAGCATCTGCTGCTCTCTCCCAGCCCTGCATGTGCATCCAAAGCACGCTCAGGGCCAGAGATGTTTAACTGCCCATTCAAAGCCCAGCCTCACCCCAGGCTTCCTGGCACCCAGGAGAAATGTGTCCAGGGCCAGGTATAGGCTGCGGTTGCCAGACCTGCGCTGGGGTCAGTGCTTCCTGGGCTTGTGAGCAGCGGCGGCTGCACCACTGCTCACTGGTGCAGCTTACAGGGAACATTGTTACTAAACACTGTCCAGGGCTTTTTAAAGTGGCTGGTGGGCCCCTGCCCCACAGTCCAAAGACAAGGAACAGGAGTGCAGAGTCTGGTGTCTGGGCTGGACTGCCCTACCTCTACGGTGGGGCAACTAGCCCAGCGGCTGGGCTCTGGGCTCCCACCCTGCCACTTGGCTGGTTACTCCACCATGGGGGTGGGGCGGGCCAGCCTAGAGGCCATGCCCTTGCCCCTTGCCTTCAGCCTGCCACTGAAAGTAGCTGCAGGGGTGCAGGGAGAGCACAGCAGTGGGGGGACCGCGGCATGGGCCCTGCACACCCCTCTGCTGTCAGCTGGGAGCCATGCTGCAGCTGTCCACTTCCCACCATGCAGGTCCCTGACCTGCCAGCCTCCCACTGATACCCTCCTCCAGCCTGGTGTCTGAACTAGCCCTTTTTCTAAAAATATTTTAAATTTTAAGTTAATCAAATTATTAAATTTTAAATCTGCCTCTAGCCCTTAAAAACACTTTAAAATTTAATTATTTTAAAATATTTTATTTAACTTAATATAGAATTTAAAATTAATTTAATCCTAATTCAATGTTAATTGATCATTTAATTTAAAGACAATTGATTGAATTTTAATTAAATAGAGTAGTGCCCCTTCAATGCTGTAAAAATTATATTTGTGGCCCTTGAGCCAAGAAGGTCAGGAACCAGTGATGTAGAGGTTACCAGCTATGCTTTAGAGAGTGTAGGGAAATGAAGTCATCAGCAATGTATCTAGTGAACCAAATGGGCAGTAAAAATTTTCTCATTTGCCTATAGTCAAATCCTGTCCAGAAACAACCAGGACCAGATTTAGGTAAGACTACATGTATTCCATCCTTGGCCTCTCTATTAGGGTGCCCACAGAGACTGAGTGGGCTTTTTTTTTTTTTTTTTTTAAATGAAATAGAAATTTGCTGGAAAATGAAATGTGCATTATAAAGGAGTGTCAATTACACCATATTTTCTGGACACATAATGAATAATCAATTAAGAGAAGTAACCGTCTTTAAATGGCTTAGATCAGGGGTCTCAAACTCAAATCACCACGAGACCCACATGAGGACTAGGACATTGGCCCGAGGGCTGCATTACTGAAACCTTTTCATACAGCAGGGCTACCTGTTAACTTAATTAAAATTAAATTTAAAAATAATTAATTGAGTTCAAAGTGATTGTAAATAGAATTAATTAATTGGGTCTAATTAATTGAATTTACATGAATTTTAATTGAAATAAATTTTTAGAAAGCTTTTTAATTAAAATAATTTTTTAAAGTTTTTTTTTTTTTTTTAAAAAGAGAGAAAGAAGGAAAGAAATAGGGAAGAAAGGGAAGGAAAGAGAGAAGGAAGGGAAAGGAGGAAGAAAAAGGGATGGAAGTAAAAGAGAAAGAAGGAAAGAGGGAACAAGAAAGGAAGAGAGAAAAAGGAAGAAGAACACAGGGAAGGGAAGAGAGCAAGAAGGAAGAAAGAAAAAGAAGGAAAGAGAAGGAGGAGGAGAAAGAAAGAAAAGAGGGAAGGAAACGGAAAGAAGGAAGGACAAAGAAAAAAAACAGGAAAAAAAAAAGAGAAAGACAAACAGAAATGAAAAGGGCTGCGTGCAATCACAGCCCCTGAGGGGAGGCAAGCAGCTATAGCCTGGCTGTCAGCTGCAAAGCGGGAGCCAGATGAGGCTGTCGCTGCAGCTGCCGGTGTGCAGCCAGGACTCCAAGCCACTGCCGGGATCCTGCTCTGCACCACCACCAGTCCCCTGGCCAGCCGAGTCATGCTGTCAGCAGGGGACAGCCCCAGCCAGGGCCTGAGTTGTGTGGCGCAGGCCAGTGCTGGCTCAGAGAGGCTTGGTTGCTCTGCAGTGGAGACTGGGAGCTCCAGCCCAGAGGCCAGGTGAAACAAGCTCAGCCTGAGCAGGATAAGTGTGGCTGTAGGGGGTTGGGGGGGTGGATGAAAAGCAGAAGGCACGGCCTGGCCCAGAAGCACTGTTACAGCTCTTCCAGGTGGGAGGCAGGCAGCCGCAGTCTGGTTGTAATTCCTAGGGCCGCGTGTTTGAAACCCCTAGCTTAGGCTATGTCTACACTACCAATTATGTCAGGATAACTTATGTCACTGAGATGTGGGAAAAAATACACTTCTGAGCAGTGTAAGTTACCCCAACATAAGCACCAGTGTGGACAGTGCTATGGTGGTATGACAGCATCTCCTACTGACACAGCTACTGCTGCTTGTTGGGGCTGGTTTTAATTATGTTGATGAGAGAGCACTCTCCATTGGCATATAGTGGCTTACTGAGAGATCTTACAGTGGTGCAGCTGTGTCATTAATGCTGTAAACTCTCTGGTGTAAATATGAACTTAGGCAGCAATCTGATGCCAACTAGTATCAACAGTTCCAGGATTCCAACTAGATCCCAGACAAATGGAAGAGAACCACAGAAGGAGAGAAGGGGAGCCTCACTGTATGGAAAATGGGATCCTTTTGGTGTAGAAAATTTGATGTTTAACAGAATGTACGAGGTTCAAAACATTCTAGGTGGGAAACACTAAAATAAAACAACAAACAACTAGTCCTACCTCTGCTTTATCTTCCGCAAGACTTTGAAGAGGTGACTAAACTGCAGTTTAAGGTTCCAAAAAGATTATTCCAGTTCCTTACACCTCAACATTCACACAACACAGTTTCTTAAATCAGATCAACATGTAAGTAGAATAATGATTAGTTCTATAAATATATAGCAATGAAATACACCAGTATGCATAATAGCACCTTAATGGTGAAATTAATTGTAAATTTAAAATAATACAAATATTTAAGCCATTTCTTTGAAGTGGGCCTATGCTTAGAGAATGATGCCAGGAAATCATTCTAAATGGAGACTCTAACTGGCTGCAAAAAATGTTTGCAAATGTTAATTTGGTGCTTGTTTCTTCTAAGTTAATGAACAGTGATGTTCATTATTAGCATTCTGCCATAGCAATATTATTTTACCACTTAAAACACTACATAATTAGATTCCTCCTTTTCTCATTTGCTTCAGAATACAGAAGTATGCAGCAATTTAAAAAAAATCACTTAATTCTTTATAACAATGACTAAGCTCTGTGTAGTAAAAGTCCTACTATTTCAAAGTGCTTAATAATCAAATGTACAGAAAAATGACAAATTTATGTCTGCATTATACAAAAGCCCATCAAATACAAATCCAAGAACTTTTTGCCAATTAAAAAATAACAAAAAAGCCCCATAAACCCGAACATCTACAAGCCACTAGGTCACTGCTTTAGCAGACCTACACATTTTGATCAGAAAATGGGAAGAGATGAGACTATATGCAGAATTTTAATGAGTGCCTTTCCTGTTCCTTGTGGGATATGTTACTTCATTCATAACCTTTACTTGTTTTTAAACATGTCCTGCTTTAGCATAGTTAACACAGAAAGAAAGCGGGTTACAAATAACTGATTTGGGTCAGGCAGAGCAACTGGTAGGAGAGCAGCCTGTGATGAGGAGAAGCCTTCTGCTGTGATCAATGGGTCCCTTTATGCTCTGCCTCCTGCAATCCAGAACAAAAGTAGGTAGAGTCTCTAGCATCCACTCTGCCATCCAGCCATTCAGAGAGAGAAAAGGCAGATTATTTCACAAATTCCTAGCAGAGCAAAAAAAATGCCATGCATTTCTGATTAGTCCTCTCATTGTCCCCCAAAATGCCTGCAGCAGATGTCTGTGACCCAACTGCTACAGAACTGGAGAACTAACTCAGCTCTCCAATAGCCAAGTGAAAATTTGCAATAGTAATTTAGTGCAAGGGCTCTACCCCTTAAGGGAAAAAACAGAAGTGAAAAATAATCTACCCACTTTATTGTTTTTATCTGAGCTCATTAATTTATTCTGGGATGATACTTCATTTATTTACCTTCCTGAATGTGAACCAGAAGCACTTTTTCTCTATTTTCCTTTCATTAAAAATATAATAAATTCTATTGCAAATAAATGAAGGTTAGTCACCTTTGTGCAGTAGCCAAGGTTCTTCGAGATGCATGTCCCCGACATTCTGCAGTCCACATGTGTGGGCACACCCCGCATCTAAGATCAGAGATTTGCAGCAATACCCTTAGGGGGAGAGCCACACGCACCAGCACGGACTGCTGTCACTTTCACGCCAGTGGTAATACACGCACCTCCTCCCCATGCCCCTCAGTACCTTCTCTACCATGGAGACTATAGGTTCTAGACATACTCTAAAATGGAGGGGAGGGGAGGGGAGGGGGGGGCAGGTAGTGGAGCATGTCAGGGATACATATCTCAAAGAACCCTGGCTACTGCACAAAGGCGAGTAACCTTCATTTCTTCTTCGAGCAGTGTCTCTGACTGCTCCATTTCAGGTGATTACCTAGCAGTTCCCTTGAGCAGAGTAGGGAACTTCAGAGTTTGTGCTGTGTATAGATCTTAATACTGCAAGACCAACAGCAGCTCCTGAGTTAGACAGTTGCTCTATGGCATAGTGTTTTACAAAGGTGTCTGCTGAAGACCGTGTAGCAGCCTGACAGATGTCTTGGTTGGGAACATTTCTGAGGAAGGCAATCGATGTGGCTAACAATTTAGTGGAGTGAGAGTGGATAGGTTCAGGAGGCTGTTTTTCTGATAGTGTGTATGTTATTCGTATACAGGAGGAGATCCAACATGACAGTCTTTGTTTAGAGATAGGTTCTCCCTGAGAACGTTCAGCAGTAGATATGAGAAGTTTAGGAATCTTCCTGAATAGCTTAGTTCTAAGTAAAAGGCCAAGGTACACTTTACATTTAGTGTGTGAAGTGCCACGTGCTGCGGAGTGGTATGTGGCTTTGAGAAAAACAGGGAGATGAATAGTCTGAGGTGGAAAGATGACGTGATCTTAGGAAGAAGTTTCGGGTGTGGTCTAAGAGAAACTTTATCTTCATAGAAGATTGTGTAGGGAGGATGTGCCCTTAGAGCTGTGGGCCACCCCACACCTCTAGCAGAAGTAACTGCAATGAGGAACACCACTTCATAGACATATGGAGAAGGGAGTTTGTAGCCAAAGGTTCAAACGGTGGTTTTGTCAGAATCTTAAGAACTACTGTGAGGTCCCACTGAGGCGTAGGTGGACAGACCTGTGGATATATGTTTTGGAGTCCACTCATAAACCTCTTTATTATTCGGTGAGAGAACAAAGACGTATTATGTGCATGAACCTGAAAGGTGGAAATGGTTGCAAGATGTACTCTGATTGTACTAAGGGTGACATTTGTATCTTTAAGAGTTAACAGGTATTTCAAGACATCAGGAATAGGAGCATTCTCTAGGTCAAGGGATCATTGACTGCATCATGAGGAGAAACACCACTACTCCTGAAGGTAGGTGTATCTCGTTGCAGGTTTTCAGCTGTTAATCAAGACACATTTGACTCCTTCTGAGCATTGTGCTTCTATGTGATTGAACCATCTAGATACCACACCATGAGATGGAGCCTGTCCAGGTGAGTGTGAAGTATCTTCCCTTTGTTTTGAGACAGGAGAGTTGGTGTCAATGGAAGAGTGATCGGCGGTTTGGTGGACATTCTTAGGAGGTTAAGTATACCAAGTTTGTTGGGGCCATGCTGGTACAATCATTATTACTCTGGCCTTGTCTTAATGAGTCTTCCAGAGGGTGTTTGGTATCATGGGCACCTGGGAAAAGCATACAGAAGTATTTGACTCCAGTTGAGGAGAAATGTGTCCTCTTCTGAGCCCTGTCTCATGCCTCCCTGTGAACAAAACCTTGATCATTTTCTGTTCATGAGTGTAGCGAATAAGTCTATGCTTGGAAACCCCCCATCGGTGGAAAATTCCTTGGAAGATGTCACCCTGAATTTCCCATGAGTGTGCAAAACTGAATATCCTGCTCAGAGTATGTGCCATTGTACCGTCTTTGCCTGGAAGATATATTGTTGATATTTGGATACCATGTGCAATGCACCAGTCCCATAATTTCATTGTTTCTAGGTAAAGGATTGAGAGCGGGCGTTGCCTTGGCAATTGATGTAGTGCATGCAGGCTATGTTGTCCATTCAGATTATCATTTTCCCTGCTATTAAGGGGAGAAAGTGACAGCATGTGTTTTGAACGGTTCTCAATTCCAATAGATTTTTGCGTAGGGACTTTTCTTGTTGAGACCATCTTCCTTAAACTTTGTGTTGTAAGAGGTAAGCTCCCCATCCCATGAGGGAGGCATCTGTGGTGATGAACGTAGATGGTTTTTGAGCCATAAAAGGAACCCCCTGAAGTAAGTTGTTTCATTCTAGCCCCAGTTCAGAGAATCCTTGACCGCCTGTGAATGGCGAGGATGTGCCCGTGTGAATGACATCTTTTCTCAGATTGTTTGAGGAACCAAGCTTGTAGAGGTCGAACGTGGAGCCTGGCATGCTGGACCATGTATGTGGTGGCTGCCAGGTGCCCAAGCATTTGCATGCAAACTTGGGTTGGTATAGTTGGAGAGGTTTGGATGATATGAACAAGTTCCTTTATATTGTGGTATCTGTCCTGTGGAAGATATGCTCTGAGTGAGTGAGTATGGATTTGGGTCCCTATGAAAATGAATTTCTTGTGATGGCGAGATGGATGATTTTTTGTAATTTATAGTTAAACCAAGGGAAAGAAAAAGTCTTTCTGTTGTTTCCACCACTCATAACATTGCCTTGTAGGTTTGTGCCCTTATTAGGAAATCATCCAAATATGGAAAAATTGTAATTCCCTGTTTGCGTAAGCAGGCAGTCACTGCAGCCATGAGTTTTGAGAATACCCTGGGTGTTGTGCAAAGGCCAAAAGGGAGTACCATATACTGGTAGTGTTTGCCCAGGAACAGGAACCTTAGGAATTTCCTGTGAGCAGGATGGATATGCACATGGAAATAAGCATCTCTCAAGTCAAGGAAAGCCAACCAGTCCCCTTTTCCCACGTATTGAAGTATCATGGCCAAAGTTACCATCTTGAACCTCTCTGCTTGTACAAACTTGTTGAGTTTCCAGAGGTTTAGGATTGGCCTCCAACCTTGCGTCTTCTTCTCTGTGAGGAAATATCGGGAATAAAATCCTCTGTCCCCGTAGTCATTTGGGACCTCCTCTATTGCCCCTGTGTGAAGGAGGCTGTTTATCTCCTGTTGCAGAAGATGTACATGAGTGGAGTCCCTGAGGAGGGACAGGGAGGGAGAGTGAGTTGAGGGTCTTGATGTGAAGAGGATGGAGTAACCTTCGCTGATGACCTCTATGACCCATTTGTCTGATGTTATGCTCTTCCATTGATGAAGGAAAGGAAGTGGTCTGTTGCGAAAAAAGAGGTGCATCAGTGTGGTAACTTCTTGTCTGAGCACAGGGTGGTTGTACAATCCCTCAACCAAAAAATCAAAATTGTTGTTTTGAGTTGGTCACTTGGGAATTAGAGGGTGGCTGGTTATTTTGTATTTGTCTGTGCTGTTGCCTAGACCTGGATCTAGTATTATCGAATCTTTTGGTAGGTTTATTTTGGGAATATCTATTACAGTAGGTCTGATATTTGTGGTATCTCTTTCGGGTTGTAGGAGTGCATATTACTAATGGCTGAAGAGTTGCTCTAGAATCTTTTAGAGTATGTATAACCTTGTTTGTTCTCTCTCTGAACAGTTTGTCCTTGTGGAAGGGCAGATCCTCTATGGTGTTTTGGCAAGCCTGATGCATGAAGCCAAGAAGACCTCTTCATGACTATGGCTATGCTTATGGTTCTCGCTGCCACATCTGCAGCATCCAACGAGGCCTGCAAAGCAGTTCTAGCCCTAAAGTGTTCTTTTATTAAAGAGTTAAATTGTTCTTTTCTGTCATCTGGAATAAAGCTAATAATATCTGACCACTTTGTGTAATTGTCATGTTCCTAATTAGAGAGGACAGCTGTATAATTTGTCACTCTCAGCTGCAGGGTGGCCGAAGTGTAAACCTTCTTACTGAGAAGGTCAAGCTATGGGTTTGATTTGATCTTTGGCCTGCTGCTTCAATAACAGGAATTTGGTTCAGGGTGCATAAACAAAAATTCATTGCCCTTTGGGTGATAAAATACTTTTTACCTGCCTTCTTGTTAGTTGGTGCAGAAGATGCCAGTGTCTGCCAGATAGTGTTCGCTGCCTTCATTATGCCATCATCCATAGTTGGGCCAACTTTGGTAGACACAGAGGATTGTAAGATTCTATAGCTAATGCTGAGCAGTGGAGTTGTCCTGTGTAGGGATCCCCATACTGTCCACTACCCTCTTAGATAACTCTTCAATTTTAGAGTCATCAGCCCGTTTGTTGGGCTGGACTCTTCTGGGGCTCATCCACAACAGGAGTTATAGTCACTACTTGCCCTTGGATTGTCAGTGGTGGGTCCTGCAGTTGTTGAGGTAAAGTTGGCATATGTTGTTGTATGGGAAGTGAAATCTGCAATGTGGATGGCATTCCAGGTAATGCGGAATACTGGGGCCAGTTACCCCAACTCATCCATGGCATATTGAAGGAAGCATTAATAAGCCACGGGGGAATTGGCCATGTGTACCCTGTAATAGAATTTTGGGGTATTGTCTGAGGATATTGCTGTTCAGGTACTAGGTCAGCAGCAGGAGCTTCAGTGGCTCCTGACAGAAAACTCTCCCCGAAGAACAGGAGAATGGGGAGAACTGTCCTGGTGAAAAGTCAGGTTCAAAAAGTGGTGATATCGGGGAGGATTCAGTCATGCAATTGTCTTTAACTCCCAACAATGAGACTTTCGTTTATGCTTCTTGGGAGCTGAGTCAGACAAAGTAGCTCCCTGGGGCGGACAGTGTTGGATCAACACCTGGGTTTCAGCCTGTGCCTGCTGGGGGAGTGCGACTTGTGGTAGCATTACCGATGCTAGGAAGAAAAATTGGTGCTAGTGCCATTAGCTGGACTGAAAATGGCACTGATGGTAAAAACGGTGGTGGTGTTGTTGCTGGAGGTGCTGAGGCAAGCGTTATCAGCATGGAACCAGCAGTTTGAGCAGTTCCCAGTGCCACTTTCACGTCCACATCTTTATCTTTTTGCATGCGCTCTTTTTTAGAGCTTTCTCCCTTTTCAGGGGTCTTAGGACCTGAGAGTCCCACAGCCTGTAGAGTACATCGTCCCTTCTCATTGCCTCTGCATATTTTACAGGACAATGGGGACAGCACAGATGAATGCTGCTTCTGTGCTCCTTCCCTGCTCTGAGGGCACCAGCTGGGGTCTGAAGCCAGTAATACGGAGCCTTCTGTAAGGAGGGGTTTAAGCTTCCTCTCCCCATCTTTTCTTGTTCTAAACGTTAAATTTTTGCAATGCTGACATTCATGTGTCAGGTGCCCTTTGCTCAGGCACCTGATACAGTCTTCATGCCCATCCAATAAAGGCACAGACTCTTTGCATGAGGCACAGTGTTTGAATCCTGAAGGACTTGGCATTCTGTTTTTTTTTTATTTTTATTTTTTAGATTTATTGATGTTTATTATAGGTTTTTAGTAAGAATTTTCAAGAAAGAGGTACTAGGTACTAGTGAAGAGATAAAGGTTGGCAGCTGCTGCCATCTCTGCCCTCAGTCAGAGGCAGTTAGAAAGGAATTGAGGGATGGGGGGAGGCGCATGCATCACCACTGGCACGAAAGTGACAGAGGTCCGTGCTGGTATGCACGCCTCTCCCCCTAAAGGTACTGCTGCAAATCTCTGATCTTAGGTGCGGGGTGTGCCCACACACCTGAAGTGGAGCAGTTGGGAACACAGCTCGAAGAACCCAAGCACTTATCAATGTTGCCAACTCCCCAACCATCACCCAGCCAACATTTGTCATGCTGTCAAGACATGCAGCTGACAAGCCAGGATACCTAGCAATGCACAGTGAATCATATTAATCCAAGCTCGGAAAATTCATGATGCTTATCACATAAGTAAAACTTGAATAGTATGAACATTTAGCAATCTAGTTCCAGGACTACTGGTACTTCCAAACTGAGATTTAACGGCATCAAACAGAACAGCCTTTGCAGAAGATATGTTTTGTTACAATAGCTGGTGAAGGAACGTACAAAGGACTGGCAAAAAATGAGAACTGGAAGTTCAAGATTTTTTTTCCCCTGACAAAGTTTATGTGGTGACTGACTTTCCTTTCTACTCCTTTAGATACACACTCCCCTTCCACCCCCGCTGGTTTTCTTCTAGCTTTGAATATCATATCAGTATTTTTGAGCAGTACAGCAGCAAGCATGTTGTCAACATTCAATAAAAATATTCTGTGTGAATTTACAATGCATGGTTTAGCTCTGCGATTCCCTGAATGAGATTTTCCTTATGGGCTCTGTGGGAAATAAATAAAGCTGTTTTTTATTCACAGTAGGTCTTCATTTGTGAATCTGACAGCACTCTAAGGAGACACACCATGAAATCGTTTACTAAAATTAGAAGATGTTTTGATAGTTACCGAGTGTTTTGATTAATATTTCTAGCCTCTTAAAATTATTGTTCAAGTGTTTAGAAGAAAATTTTCTATTCTAAATACACACACACACACACACACACACACACACACACACACACACACACACTGCTCATGTACTAGTGAAAATGGCTTACATCTTCAACTAAGTGAACCTAAATGTTCAGCTGATCTCTGGGTAGTAATCAAGGGAAAGTGTAAGCGTGTGGTGATTATTTTAATAGGGTTGCTTATAAAAGGTGGTCATTTACTATAGGTTTCAATGTATTAAAACACACACAATACAAATAGAGGGGATAGCTCCAGAGAATGGTTTTGGGAGGCCAGAAATTCTATGGTATTACTGAGCAATAAGTGGTATTTTTAAAATGCAACATTAGGAGCCACATGTCTGTGTGATGCTGCCTTGCTCCTAAGACTGACAACTGTCTTCCTAATACACATTCTAATACAAAGTATATAATTACTCACAGTAGAGACTGAAATACAAATAAGGAGTACTGTGGCACTTAAAGACTAAAACATTTATTTATTGCATGAGCTTTTGTGGGAGAAAATCCCACTTTGCCAGAAGAAAACAGAGCAACTTATAGAATGGAAGGAAATAAATGCAGGGAAGTGTAAACCATGGGCTTAGGTTTGCTGTTACAGTGTGACCTGATCCTATGACTTACACTTCCCTGCATTTATTTCCTCCCATTCTGTAAGTTCCTCCATCTTCTTGTTTGTTTTACTAAATTAGACTAACATGGCTGCCCCTTTGGAAGTAGGAACTGAAGAACTGCTCATTTCTATTTGTCCCTTCACTTCTTTCTTGCTCTGTTTCTTGCTATTGATGATATGCAGCCTTTGATTTGTTTTGCTCTGTTCTATGGCATTCTGATTGGTTTGGAGGCTGCTACAGAACTAAATAAATGAATTATGATTTTAAAATGATTAATCTACTCTTCTCCAAACTCTTCCACTCTGAACACTGAAAAAACCTGTAAGGATGACAGGTTTGAAAAAAAAAAAAAATAGAAGTTTCTGAAAAGCCATTACAAGATTTTTTTTGTCACAAACAGATGTCAGATTCTTCCTTGTCAGGTTAAGCTTATGCTGTTTCCTCTCCCCTGCTGCTGGCAGTTTTCCCTATTCAATTCAGGAATAACATCTACAACACCAACCAGGCTACCTGAAGTTCCATTATACACTTTGTATTGACTTTTTAGGCATTCAACTAATAGTGCATCCAGTGTGCTAGAATGCTGATTAACAACCACCACAAAACAATGCTTGCTTAATGCATTTTCACTGAGGTGCTAAATTTAGCCTAAGAAACAGGCAGCTACCAGTATTCATGTACACAGACCATTACATTACAAAACAATCCTTTACCACGTTGCTGTGAACTAAAAACCACAACACTTATCAGGTCTGTATCTAATGTGAAAACAATAACCTATGGAAAAGTGAAACATTGTAAACTTAACACTATTTACAATAGGATTTTCAAGTAAAACAAACAAGGAGTCCTATGGCACTTAAAGACTAACAAATTTATTTATTGCGCGAGCTTTTGTGGGAGAAAATCTCACTTCGTTTCAAGGTAAATTTAACCCACAGAGCTGAAGCATGTAGCCAAATCATTTGACTTTTATGGGGCTTATAATGTCACTGTTACAGCTGCAATTTGTTCAAGTAGATTTGCAGGGTATCAATCAGTGGCTGAGTTGTGCTAACTGATCAGAAGATTGGGGGGGGTCTGTACACAGATGGAAGTGCAAATCATAATTTTTGCTTTTAAGACAGTTCATATTTTAGTCTCTTTAACAAGTGGCTGAATTTATTTATGTCTGTATATGTTTGTTGCATTTTTAACACATAGCAAATGTATTCAGTGGTCTGGGCAGGCACTTTTAGATTTTGTATACACCTACACAAGCAAACAAAAATAATGGTCAAGATTTTCTCAAATGTCTTGTGATTTTTGGTACCCAATGTGAAACACTTAGAGGCCTGATTTCAGAAACTGCTCAGCACTCACCTTCTGAAAAACAGGCCTCTTTAAGTTGTCTCTAATTCTGCTCCCCCCACCCCCAGGATGACAAATTGTAGCTTTTTTAAAAAAAAAATTCAAAAAAAAAAACAAAAACCCAAAACAAAATGAACAAAATCCACCCCCACCCATGGTAATGATAGATTTTATAACTGGAAAGAAGTGGTCACGGGATACAATAGATGCCATGCTACATATGTGCATATACTTGTCTATACAGGAATGGGTAAACCTGTTGTTTCAATAGCTTGCATGCTTTCTATGAGTGATGAAGACAGACAGATACATCACTGTGGGTTTGGTACTATTTTCATTAGAATGAGTTGTAACTGAGAGCATGTATTGACTACTCACAATGTTGCCCAGTTATCCAAAATATGGACTGATAGGGCTAATGCAGGGAGGCTAACAATCACAGTCCAGAGAGACTGTCGTAATGTGAATTGTCATGATGAACTATTAACACCTGCACTATTGTCATGATGAACTATTAATACCAGACACTATTTGTGCCCTTCAAACAATTTCCAGTAATATTTTCCCCAAATTATTTTCATGTAAACAGGGCCAGCTCAAGGTATTTTGGCGCCCCAAGCCAAATTTTCCTTTTGTACCCCTACCCCTGTTTCTGCTCCTGGAGCGTCCTTGCAGCAGCAGGAAGGGCAGGGTCGGGTCAATGGTCACATGGCTGACAGGGCCGGACTGACACCCCTAAGCTTCAGCACCCCAAGCCAGTACCACACTGGCTCATCCCTTAAGACGGCCCTGCACATAAAGAAACATTATGGCTTTGGCGCCCCTCTTTTTTCCATAGGACTCTGGGAGGTTTGCAGGCACTGGGTAGTGATAGCCTGAAGGGCTGAATCCTGAATGGAGCTCTGTTTGTTCCTAATTAAGTGGGGCCTCATAGACTCTTTAAGGTCAGAAGAGACCAATATAATCATCTAGTCTGATCTGCACAATGCAGATGACAAAACCTCACCCACCCAATCTGTAATAAATCTCTATCCTATGACTGTGTTATTAAAGTCCTCAAATCATGGTTTAAAGACTGTAAAGTACAGAGAATCCACCAGCAAGTGAGCCATGTCCCATGCTACAGAGGAAGGTGAAAACCCCTCAGAACCTTTGCCAATCTGTCCTGGGGAAAAATTCCTTTCCCAACCCCAAATATGGCAATTAATTAAACCCTGATCTGTTACGCCCTGTAGTGTTTGGAGTTCCCAGATGCCTGCACATGGAGACAGAGAAAGCTGGAGCCCAGATTTTAGTTTCCTGACACACCACCATCCAGCTCAGACAAGCGTACAGTACTGCTTAAATTCCCAGTGCTTAAGTTTGACATATACCGCAAAAGGAGGACACTTGCGCATCTAGCATATACTAGTACCACAAAAATAAAATATAAACTAAAACCTTTCCATAAAAAGGTCCCTTCATTTCCTTCCAAACTGATTTCATTCCCATTACCAAATATCTGATCTTCCTCTCTAAGGCTTCATCCTGTATCTTTTAATTGATGGACTGAAGAAAAGCGTGAGGAACAACAGTATGGCTCTCAGCTGTTTCCTGTTGTTTTTCATCTTAGCCGTTATCCTGCTGATAGTTGCCTATCCAGGCTCTACTCTTCCTACTGCTTCAATTCAGTGAAGTACTGCATACACTGTAGGTATTAGAAAAAGCAGAGGAGGACAGACTGTAGTACAACAGCATGCTTGCTGGGCCACCATGGAGCTTGGCTTTTGGGAAGCTTCTTTTATGTAATTTTGGATGCAACTTAAGATGGAGATTTTTGCAGCACGGATAAACTATTAGACATCTCTGTTAGTACGAGTATAGAGGAACCATTAACAAAAGAGATGGAACTCAGGCTGAATATTTCTAATGTCTGTCTGTCTCCCTCTCTTGCAAGTGTGTAAATGCACATGAAAATGGGGGGGGGAGTAGAAGCCAACTCCACAGATTAGTTCACCTCACAGAATTCTGTATCGTCGTTTGAACTGTGGTGGGCTAAGACAGTAGTCACTTCCCTCTACATTTTTCCTATGTAATAAAAATGAGCAGCAGTCAGCATCTGACAGGCGGAAGGACAGTGCTGCAGCTGAATCTTGACAGCTAGTGAGACACTGCCTTCAATAATTCTTGTTAACCAGCACAAAGATGGATCTAGTTCTATGTAAATGGATTCAAAGTTAGTGAAATATGCCAGCTCCCAAGTGATTAATAAACCAACTTTTGACTGTCAAAACACAGTCCAATGCAGGCATTCTTGAACACTCAATCCAATACAAGCACTTGGGGAGGGGCTGGGAAGAGTAGAAAGTCTTCCAAAAATCCCATCAATTCCTTGTTTCTGAAGCATACAAATGAATTTTATTCTGACAGCTAATTTACTATATTACTCTACAGTATATGTTTCGGTATTACTGACATCTGCCAGCATCCCACCCCATCCCACTGCTTTTGAAAGGCATTCTGAGAAAACCTCTTTTACACTGAAGCTTAGCATCAGTTTCCAGCCCACTCCCTTGCAACAGCATGCCTAAGATAGTTTTTGAGTCTGGGAATGAACTCACAGTAGTTACTATGCTAGCGTCAGTCAACTGACTGCCAGGGAACGTGTGCAGAACATAATATATTTTGCATGATGGTGCAGTACCTTTGGTATCAAATGCTTAGCAGTGATAGACTAGATGCCCTGCATAAGAGACCAAGTTCATCTTTAGTCAGTACTCAGGACACATAGATTAAGATGAGAATGAAATAGATTAAAACAACATGTACACTGCAGCTGAAGTCACCTTTTTGGATGCTATGAGGAAAACAAATTATTCCTCTTTTAATGTTAAAATTAACTTGCAAGATAGAATAGGTGAATTTCTTTATTAACGTAAACCACCTTCTTGTCAAATTGCAAGTTCTGTAAAAAATTTGTTTAATTACTTTGGAAGTCTACTCCCCACCCCCTCACAACAGGAATCTAGTGCTGCATACTGCTGCAGTCTCTGAAGTCAGGTAATCCCTTCTCTTCTCCTTCTGTGCCTTGACTACCAGCTCCATTCATAACTTGCCACTCTGGGACATCCTAAGAAGGACCTCTGAATGTTTTCTGTGCCCTGATAACTAGATTTGAATACAACTGCTAGAAATGAATCAGAGAGACTGCCAGATCAGAGAACTAGATCAGAAACTGCCAGAATAAGAAAGTGTGCTCTATGCAGCAGCGACTCTCTATCATGAATAAGCAACATAGGGTCTCTGTAGGCAGCATAATAAGAGATAAGCCTTTTTGAGCTTGCAAGACAATGTATCTCAAGCAACAAGTAGTCATTTCCTTATGTCAGAATGAACACTTATTCCTTTCCTGTCTCAGTGTTAGGCTGAAATATGAAATCAACTCAGCAGCATAAAAGATATTGTTGAGATATCAATTGCCACTCCCCTAATATTTATTTTATTATAACATGGACTGCAAGCTTACAAAAATCAGTTCCTTATCACTGTATATTTTTTTCATTTGAACATCAGCAAAGTAGGCTTGGTACTATAGTAACTAATATTGGATATTAGACATTGTACAAGTTTCGGGATTAATTTTAGGTTGTTAGCTTGAAAGACATGCACATGGAATGGGGACAAATTTTAATTTTGTAAAATATATGCTACAACTTGTCAAGGGAAGTGCAAGAACACCCAGTCTATTACATGAGAAAGAAATTATAATCGAGAATTTGCTTGTCATTGAGAGAGAGTTGTGAGGCAAAGGATGACGCTTGTCAATGTTAGAGATCAACTGAAAGGGTCTTAGCAACCGGTACTTCCTGCAGAGGACTGTTATTGAACCACCATTTTGAACTACCATTTTTAGCCCAGTCTACTAAAAATCTTACCTTGTGTGCAGTTTCTGCAAACTGCTGGGCACTGTTCTTCATATCTTCAGTCTTTTCTTCTGCCCGACCTAACCTTTCACCACGCTCATTCAAAGCCTGACTGGCCTTCTGTACTGCACTGGTCACGCTGTCTGCTGCTGAATGGAGTATGCTGTTTCCTGAAATATCAGATATATCATTAGCTACCCAATGTTAATAAACAATACAGCATAATAAAAGTGAACATCACTAGATTTCTCTTTTGAGTACTGAAAGAAGTTATTTTCACCCCTTAATTTATTCACTCTAGAACAGCAGGTCTGCTAATCAGTCCCAACTAAATTATATTTAATTACATGACTCCTTGGATAATCTGAGTTCTGTTTTCTGCAACCTGATTACTGAAACCATTTTGTCCCAAGCTATTCTATTAACAGATTATGACCAAACCACATTTAAAAAGTATGACTTTAAGAATGCAAGAAAGTATTACTATGACTAACAGATGAATGAATCAGATGGAGCATGTTGTGCTACTGGAGTCGTCTACTAGTGGCATGTTATCTTTCAAGTTTAGTAGCCTATGGTGGTCGTACATCTCCGGAGACTACCTGGAACCATTTACAGAAATACTTCACAGTAATAGCACAGATCATCTTAAGAGTCTATACAATATCTTTATCATGTAAAGTTATCTAAATACTGTACCCCCTAGGAGGATAGAGTCTCATATCTCTGAATCCTCCTGGATCCCTCTGCCACCAAATCAAGCTTCTCATATTTAAAATACTGTATTTCTCATCCTTCCTCAAAATCACTGCCTACTTTCTCCCTGCTTTATATTCTTTACGGGTCCATTTCTTTGTCATGCCCCAGGCTCATCTTTCCTTCATATCCAGGCTTTTATTACATCCTGTTGCTTCTTCCATCCTTTCTCCCCAAGTACAACTCTTTATTCTTATTGCTAAAACTGTCAGTCATACCTGGCCATCTGACAACTCATCCCTCTGCCCAAATGCTACTGCTGTCCTTTATCAGTTTAATCATGTTTTTCCCGCAACATGTCCTATCACATCAAACACAAGCATCATATTTACAGTTCTTCCCAGACCCATCCTATTTAAAATCTCTGCTTATTTTTTTAATTCTTTTCTTTCTGTGATTAAGCTGTCTTTATTGACCCCTTTTGTTTCCTCATGTATGATTTGCACTTTTATGCAATCCCCTTAACTTGAAGCAGTCTGCCATTTCTTACCCACCTGCCACCTCTGCCTTCAAATCCTGAAAAATCATTTCTTTGACAAGCCTTTCTACCTTAGTTTCTTTGGTACAGGGCTCTATGCCCTCATGAATAGGTCCCAGCACAGATACAAAATGCGTCCGCACCTGAACCAGATTCTGCAAAACTGAGCTGCAGATACAAAGTGGATATCCATGGATTTCCAGGGCTCGACTCAAACATTCCAGTCCCTTCTGTCCTGTGTGTGTTACACCACAAATATGGTAATTAAGTGCTCTGAGGTGTTACAAGCATACTAATCTGTATAGCCATTTCCTATCATGAATATGATATTTACTGACATAAATTCACAATTAAAATCTAGTTTAATCATTTAACTCTTTGATGTAAAAAAATGCTACAGGTTAGGTATTTCCCTTTGCTGTCATATTGTTGATATAATAATCTTGTTGATTTTCTGCCAAGAAACTCAAAATGTTTTCAAATCTATTTCAGAAGATAAGCAATTTGCTTAACTCAGACAGACGGCTGCTGATGATCAGAAATGGAATCCAGGTATGGCTCCTAGTCCTCTGCTTTAACAACTAGACAAGCTATGAGCCTGATGGAAAGCAGTCGTTTCAAAAACTGCTCTGCTAATTTCCAGAATCACCCCAGCCCAGTTGTTTCACTGCCTGTTACCAGAGCAGCTTCTTTCACACATTATGAATAAATCAACTGAAATGATGCAGTAAGATGAGCTCCACTGGCAAAGTGGTTCTGCTTAATAGGATAATAAAACTAGTTGAACGCACAAGAGGAAGCACTGAGCACGATAAACAAACTTTCCTTTATGACAAGAGATCTGTTTCCCTTATGAGGCTACAAGATTAGCAGTGCTTACTAAAATCTAGGTTAACAGGCAAATCTGTACCCAATCCTACAAGTGAAGGATTACACTTTTACAAAATATTAAAAAAACACCTGTTGATTTTATATTTTACTAACAACTCCAAAATATAAAACACAAAAATTAAATGAAGACCAGTTTCAGCAGTTAGCCATCTGCTTGTACAATACATTGAAGGGGTAATTAAAGCAATCTTAACATAACCTAACAAACACCACAGCATTAGACTGGCTAAGCAAGACCCACATGCACACCCTTTTATGATGAGAAAAGAAACCAACTGCTGATAGAGAAAGTCAGTCATACTCTTCGTTTTATTTAACTCATAGAACACAATCAGTACTGCTTTATGGCCCGATGTAATAAATCAAAACCACATAAAGTAGATCAGAATAAGAAAACCACATGCCAGCCAGAGGCGTTGCTGGTGTTGGGCACGCCGGGGCACGTGCCCCACGTCCCAGTGCCAGTGCCCCGGATCTCCGGCCCAATTGGGGGATAGGGCCAGGGATAGGGCCAGGGGGAGGCCGTGCCGCCGGGGGGTGGCTAGGCCACGGCGGGGCCAGTGCAGAAGCAGCTGCTGGAGGCTGGGCCTGCGCCCGCGGCCCCTGATCCCCGGCTGGCTGGCCGCTCACAGCAGAAGCAGTGGCCCCGTCCCCAGCCGGGGATCCGGGCCCCTGCCGGCCACCCACGGTGGCCCGTCCCCCACTAGGGATCTGGGGCCTGGCTGCTGTAGGCTGCAGGCGCAGGCCTGGCCTCCAGTGGCCGCTTCTGGTCGGCCGGCGCAGCGGCATAGCTGCCCATGGCGGCATGGCCCCCCCCCCACCCTATCCCTGGCCAGGGAGGGGCCTGCTGGCTAGGGGCGGGGGCTGGGCCCATGCCCCGTGTCCCTCCCTGCCCCAGCACTGCCTTTGATGCCACCAAATTAATTACAATTACTTTCTCTCAGAAAACCTCAGACACAGACCTGAACAAGTCAGATAAACAAAAACTAGAATGCGCTCATAGACTTGCAGGCCAGAAGGGAGCATCATGATCATCTAGTTTGACCTCTTGCACATTGCAGGCCACAGAATCTCACCCACTAATTCAAGCCCATAACCTCTGGCTGATTTACTGAAGTCCTCAACTCTTGATTTAAAGACTAAAAAGTTACAGAGAATCCTTTATGTATTTAGTTAAAACTAGCAAGGGTCTCCTGCCCTGTGCTGCAGAGAATGGCAAAACCCGCAAAATCCAGGATCTCTGCCAGTCTCACATGGTGGAAATTTCTTCTCTGACCTCATATTAATTAAACCCTGAGCATGTAGTTGATAAAATTGTTTATAGTAAATCAGGGCCCCCTCCCTGGCTATTGAAGATAATACTAATAGAATTAAACAAATCTGTTAGTCTTTAAAAGTGCAACCAGACTCCTTGTCTGTTTTGCTGAACCAGACTGAGATGGCTACCCCTTTGGAACTTGCTAATAGCAGATGCAGATGGGCCATATATCTCTGGTGCAACTTCATCATCCCATGCCCTTGATAAACTTAACCAACTCAGTCTTGAAACTAGTTAGGATTTCTGACCCCACTACTCCCGTTGAAAGGCTGCTCCAGCTCCTAGTCATCTGATGGTCAGAAATCTTCATCTAAACTTGTTAAGGTCCATTTCATATCCATCTGCAGTGCATTTCAAGTGTGGACAAATGTACGATTCACTGACTAAAGAAAATTAGCTTAAAAATCTTAAGCATGTTGGAGAGATTTGATTGAAAGATGCTTTCAATACATTTCACATCTTATACACTAACAAACTACACAGATCTCGTACACAGTTCAGCACAGAATATTATCTGTTGCCAGAAGCTGAGGGTTGCTTTCAGCAACTATAAAGTTGGGAGCCAGTAGTCTGGGATTACTGAGGAGGACAGATGCATAGAGATCTCCAGGACGGGAAGCTGGCAGAGCGGAGAGAAACTGTTTTTCATATAGACTACTTCAATACACAGAGATGATAAAAATATCTGATCACACTGAGCAGTCTTCCTGCTTCAATTTCTTTCAGACATTCTTGTTCAGCTCAGAATTTGCTTGTGTAAAGGTGATTCTCCTTCGAGCGCTGCTCACATCATTCAGTTACAGGTGTCTACGTGCCACAGCACACAGTAGCTCGGAAAGTCTTTAGCGTTAGCCTGTTGGTCAGGGCGCACGGCCAACGCCCCCTCCACGTCACAGCTGCGGCTATATAGGTGACCATGACCCCGACCCTCCCAGTTCCTTTTTCCCCCATCAGCGTCAGTTTGGATCAGTGTTATCTTGGGAAATGCAAGGGCCTGTCTTTTTTGCGCGAAACTCAAAATGCTAGGTTTCAAGCCACGCTTAGGATGCTGCAAGGCTTTCCTGATGGACAATCCACATGAAAAATGCCTCACTTGTTTGGGTGAGTCCCATCTCACAGAGGACTGCCCCATTTGCAGATCCTTCAAGCGGAGAACTTGGCTGCAAAGGGAGTGTCACCTCCGCCTGATTTCGGGGACTGGAGCTGCTCCGCTCAAAAGCGGCCGAGCTACCAGCACTCTGCTGCACCCTCGATCGGCCCGGGCTCAAGATTCTCGTCTATCTCTGGTACCGGGCCCAAAATCTTGGCCCTCCACAGTACCCCCTAGGCACCGACCTCGCCAGTCTTCCAGTAGCCTCCCAGCCACCCTGGGTAGGGCTCCGGCTCAGGCACTGGCTCGCCAAGGGCATTTAAATCCGGCTTCGGTGCAAAATAAGAGGCAACCGGCCACAATGGCACCGCCTCCCTCGGCACTGCCCACAAGTCCAGCACCACCCAGAAGCCCAGCACCACTGAACCCGGCACCGTCGCCAATAACTCTGCTTCCAGTGCTGTCACTTCCGGTACCAGCAACACGTGCACCGATGCCAGCGCTGTCCTGGGCCTCTTCACCCCTCTCCGACCTGGCACCGTCAAACTCGGTACCAGGCCCAAGTTCTACGGCTCCACCTCACCGCTCCTCCGAGGAACTCTCGGTACCGGACTGCTGACTGTCGGGGGGGGGGGGGGTCCCCCGGGTCACCCTTGGAAGGCCCCTCCCGGCCCGCCCCCCCCCCCCCCCCGGAGGAGCACCCAAGAAAGCAAGCCTGGAAAAGCTCCGTTTCGCCAGGCTCAAGGTAAAGGCACCCATCAGGGGAGGCACCTGCTCCCCTCATGACGCCTATGCCGCCATTAAGGTCCCCGTACAATGAATGGACCCTTGACTGGCTGAACGCGATGGCAGATGACACCTTCTCCCATTACGCCCGCTCACCAGCACCAGAATCTTCAGATTTCTCCAACAACGAGCCGGACCCTGATTCTACCCAACGAAAAAGATGAAGGGTCCCTTCATCTTCGTTGCCCGACAAGCAATTAATCGAGATGTCCGCCGACCGCGAAGTAGGACCTCGCGTTGAGTAGGACTTTCTCTGCTGCATGGCGGCAAACCTGAAGCTTAAGCTAGGGGTGATGCAGGTGGAGGATGACTCTCTCTTTGATGCGTGCAATCGAGCCCCAATGGCTAGGGTCAGAATCCCCTTGCATGATGGGGTATTCCGCATCTTCCAGGAACGCTGGCAAATGCCTGCCTCGATCTCACCAGTGTCCAAAGTAGTGGACAAGAAATACTCTGTCTCCCCCGGAAGGTTTCCCCATCCTGTTTCATCACCCGGCCCCAGGGTTCCTGGTGGTTGGCGCAGTCAACCAAAGGGAGAGACAAGGTCAACCTAGCATCACGCCCAATAACAAAGAGGTGAGAAGACTTGACCTGTTGGGCAAGAAAGTTTACTCCTCTGCTGCCCTCCAGCTGTGCATCTCAAATCATTCAGCCTTGGTGACGCACTACAACTTCAGCCTGTGGGAAGCTCTATGGAATCTCCGGCCGGCCATTTCCGAGGATCGCCTGCGAGACTTCGAGGTGATGCTGGATGAGGGAGAAAGAGCGTCCAGGGATGTGCTTGCGGCAACCTGGGATGCAGTAGACACAGCAGCACATATAATGGCATTGGCAGTGGTGATGTGCCTGTTGGACTGGCTCCAGAACTCCGGTCTCTCCATGTAGATGCAAGATTATTCAGGACCTTCCCTTCAAAGGCTCCGACCTCTTTGCACCTTCCACAGATGCAAAGCAGCATGGTAGGAAGGACACGAGGGCTACACTGAGGTCCCTCAGGATCTACACCCCTCAACCTGTTAGGCGTTCCTCGAGGTCACACCGCCTACAACAGTAGTTACAGCAACTGAAACAACAGCTGCAACTGCAGACCCAGTTTCCAAGATCTCTACAGTTTTCCCAGCGTCACCTCGGGGACCTGGACAAGGATAAAGGCTGATCAGGTAAAGGGGGTAAGCTGGGCGCCTCCCAGTCGGGATAGCACGGACAGGGGTCGGACCATTCGTTGGGCTGCAAACAGCATTTTTGACAGTCCCCCCCGAGGGCAGCGCTCCACAACCCCTGTTCTCCCCCCACCGCCTCCGCCACTTCGCCCCACGGTGGACCCGAGTCACGTCGGACCAGTGGGTCCTCAACACAGTGGCCAGAGGATACCGCATTCAGTTCCTCTCAACCCCCTGGGACAGAAAACCATCCCCTCCCATAATCCCAGAGAATCCCGATCTGCTAGGCAAGCTCGAGGCCAAATGCCGGAAGTTACTCTCCCTCGGAGCCATTGAAAAGATTCCCAAGGGGGAACACGGCAAAGGGTTCTATTCCCGCTACTTACTGGTTCCCAAACCCAACGGTGACCTACGGCCCATTCTAGTTTTCAGAGCTCTCAACAAAAACATAAAGAAAATAAAATTCTGCATGATCTCCCTACTGCAGATCATTCCCTCCCTGTCGCCAGGAGTGTGGTTCACGGCCCTCGACCTAAAGGACGCTTACTTCCACATGGCCATTCGGCCCCACCACAGGCGGTTCCTCAGGTTTGTAGTGGCATGACACCATTACCAGTTCACTGCCCTCCCCTTCGGGTTATTGCTAGCCCCCAGGGTGTTCACAAAGTGTGTCACACCAGTCGCAGCGTTCTTATGCAGGAGGAGTGTAAGAATCTACCCTTACCCAGACGACTGGCTCATAGTGGGCAAGTCAAGTTCACAAGTACAAGACCATGTCAACGTTGTAATGAACTTGTGCGAGTTCCTGTGCTTCCGCATAAACTTGGAAAAGTCCAAGCCTTGCCCCACTCAGGACATAGAGTTCATTGGGGCAAGCTTAAACGCCTGGCAAGGGACCGCGTCCTTGCCCCCGTCAAGATTTTGGTCCATAAGCACCATCATCACAGAGCTCCAGGCGCCTGGGCTGACCACAGTGCGCAGATGCATGCAGCTCCTGGGGCACATGGCAGCGGCCACATTGGTAATCCGAACAGCCTGCCTGCAGATGCAACCATTCCAGCTCTGGTTCATCACAAGCTTCCGACCAGAAAGGGACCGCCTAGACAAGGTAATCCGGGTACCCCAGCATGCCCTGGAGTCCCTCTAAATTTGGAGAGACCCCAACTTTGCGATGGGGGGAATTCTGTTCAGGGAGTCCAAGCCTGCAGTGACCCTGATAATGGACGCCTCCAACTCGGGGTGGGGTGCCCACCAGTCCAGGGGCCTCTCCACACAAGGTGTCTGGAGCCCCGAGGACAGTCTCCTCCACATAAACGTGAAGGAGCTCAGGGCCATCAGACTGGTCTGCATGACCTTCCTAGACCAGATCCAGGGCAGAGTGGTCCAAATCCTCTCAGACAACACAGCAGCCATGTTCTACATGAACTGCTGGGGGGAGTCCGCTCCTCGGCACTAAGCGATGAAGCAACCAAGCTTTGGCAACTGGCGATAGACCATCACTTCACGCCAACTGCCGCCCATCTTCCCGGGGTGGACAACGGCATAACGGATTCACTCAGCAGAAAGTTACTGGCAAATCACGAGTGGTCCCTTCACAACGAGGTTTTCTCCCTGTTGACAACCAGATGGGGAACCCCTCAGATTGACCTCTTTGCCACAGCGCAGAACCACAAATGCCCTCGGTTCTGCTCCCTTCGAGGCTGGGAGAAAGGGTCTCTCAACGATGCCTTCCTCCTCAACTGGTCGGGAGCCCGAATGTATGCCTTCCCACTGATTCTCCTAATTCACCGGGTGCTTCTGAAGGCCCTCGCAGAAGAGGCGCTCATCATCCTGATAGCCCCGGACTGGCCCAGACAACACTGGTTTCTTCTCCTTCAAGACACATCAATGAGGACCCCGCTCTGCCTCCCACAGTGGGTGGACCTCCTGACACAGGACTTGGGACACCTTCGGCACCCCAACTTGGGCCTCCTACACCTGACAGCCTGGATGCTCTTTGGCTCAGCGAGCCAGAGAGACACTGCTCAGATAGGGTTAAAAAGGTCCTGGTTGGTAGTAGAAAACCCTCCACCAGGTCCACCTATATGGCAAAATGGAATCACTTCTCCACCTGGTGCTGTGATAAAAACATAGACCCTATCTCCGCACCAATTCAGGCAACTTTAGATTACCTTCTTGACCTAAGAGAGAAAGGCTTATCCCTGTCCTCACTGAAACTTTATTTGGTAGCAATCTCGGCCTTTCACCAAACAATAGATGGGGTCCCACTCTTTTCACACCCCATCTGCCATAGGTTCCTAAAAGGAGTGGAAAAACTTCTTCCCCATGTCTCTAACCCCACCCTGCAGTGGGACTTGAACATGGTGCTGTGAGCTCTGACAGAATCGCCATATGAGCCCTTAGACTCAGTCACCCTGTTCGTGCTGTCGTGGAAGGTGGCTTTCCTGGTAGCCGTTACCTCAGCCAGGAGGGTCTCAGAGCTACAAGCCCTATCCTCTGAACCCCCATATACAGTTTTCTTCCCAGACAAGGTGGTCCTGCGTTACCACCCTTCATTCTTACTCAAGGTTGCCACTCCCTTCCACATGAATCAAGAGATCTGCCTGCCGGTCTTCTATCCAGACCCACAGGTGACAAAAAACCAGAGATGGTGGTACACCCTGGATGTGAGGAGAGAGCTCCTAATCTACACTGAGTGCACACGACCTTTCCGCAAGACCTCCCCACTGTTCGTGGCGGTTGTGGAATGCATGAGAGGTTCTCCGGTATCCTCCCAAAACATCTCCAAGTGGATTGTGAACTGCATTAAAGACTGCTATGGAAGGTCAAACATGCCTCTCCCAGAGACTGTGAGAGCTCACTCCACCAGAGCTTAGGCATCTTCCACAGCCTTCCTCGCTAAGGTCCCGATCCAAGAGGTCTACAGGGCCGCTACGTGGTCATTGATACATACCTTCACAACTCACTATGCCGTTGCCCAACAGGCGAGAGATGATGCCGCTGTGGGCAGAGGTGTACTCAGTGTGGGTAGACTGTAACTGCTCCTACCATCCTTGGGTACGGCTAGCAGTCACCTGTAACTGAATGATGTGAGCAGTGCTCGAAGGAGAACGGTTGGTTACTCACCGTAACCGTCCTTCTTCGAGATGGGCTGCTCACATACATTCAGGTCCCTCCCACCATCCCCACTAACGGAGTTGGCAAACATATATGGGACTGGGAGGGTCAGGGTCAGGGTCACCTACATAGCAGCGGCTGCGGCATGGAGGGGGCATTGGCCATGCGCCCTGACCTGACAGGCTAACGCTGAAGACTTTCCGAGCTACTGTGTGCTGTGGCACGTAGACACCTGTAACTGAACATATGTGAGCAGCCCATCTTGAAGCAAGACGGTTATGGTGAGTAACCAACCATTCTATTGCTCTTTCTGTGGAGCTTATTTTGGTTTTTGCTCAGGTAACTTGCCCTATAAACATGTGCACAGGGGAATATACCATAGGAAGGAACCTCCCTTTTCATGTTGATGTGTTCAGCAATTTTCTGACTTCTTATATTGTTCATTTTGTAGGATGAGATTCTTCAAAAGCTTTCATTATTGACTTTACTTTCACTGAAATGAACAGTATTAACTTCAGAGGGAACAGAATCAGATGATCAATGAGTGCTTTTGAAAAACCCAACCCCTAGTATTTTGAAATGGTTCATTAGGATGGATATATTACTGATCTTATATACTTGACACCCAAAACATGAGGCACATCTAGAAATTCTTCAAAATATTTTCAAAGAGAGAGGTTAAAATTCTACATTTAATGCATTTCAACAGAGAACAATATGGCTCTGATTTTGTCAGCAGGCAGTAATAATTAAGTTATTCTTCTTAGCTTTTATGGTATTATATTCTCTCCAGGGGCTATTTTGTTACATTTTCCTGTATTCTGTCACCTGCAGAGATAGTTATTATCTGACTCACTTTGATGCATAGTTGCTGGCTATTCGTCCCATTTGAGCTGCTGGTTACTTAGTTTGTTTGGAAGTTTAGTGTGGATCTGAAAATAAATGCATTTTGACGGTAGTGATCACAGCAGAAACAGCCAATGAGGAGCTCCTGCTGTTCCCTTCAGAGCCAAAGGTTCTGAAATATTACACTGGCATTCTTCCCACTTCCCTCAGCTTTATTTCATTGTTGGCGATGACAGAACCACTGTTCTCTCACTGTCAGCTGATGGTAGCCTATCTTTCATAGCTCTTCCAATATCACCTCAGGTCACCAGTGAAACAGTGATTTGTGATATCAAGATATTTCCTTTGTGGACATTTGCCTATAACATAGAAAAAAAATGAGAAAACATGGGTTTTTTTTTTACAGTGATTCTTACTAAACTTTTTCTGCAAAATGTGTGTATTAAGGACAATTATTTCAGCCTGAGATCCTGAAAATCAGAAGCGGATGATAAGTTAATTCTATTCAGTTTAATTTCACTGTATATGAAAGCACAAGCAGATCCAAATTCAGTTCCAATAAAATTATATGAGCAAATGCCTTAATAACATGGCTTTTAATGAAGCTTTTCCTATCTATGATGTCCTCTCTCATTATTTCAGTTCTCTACTCACGGGAAGCCAATATCCACTTTTACAAATAAATTATTAGCCACAAATAAATTGGTAATACAATCTCTTTGGCAAAGATCTAGACACAATTTCTTAATTCTTTGCAGTATGATATAAGCCACAGAAATAAAATTCCCTGGTCTCTCTCAGGAACTTCTATTAGCATTTCTAAATGATACACAAAATGTATCACAGTCCTAATAAACAGAAGAGCAGCACAAGGACACAAACCCCTGTTTGAACGCTTTAGGCCATTTATCAAATGTAAGAAGAGTAAGCCCTTAACACATCATATGCACAGAAAAATGCTTACACAGATGTTGTCATCACAATGATCAGCTTAGGAATCAGTCTGTCAGCCAGAAGACTAATTGGTCTCCAGAGATACAATTGTTGCTTGTTTGCATGATCTGTTTTAACACTTCGTAAAACACTCATCACATTCTCTATTAGCCATGTCATGAAACACTTCAGTCTGAGTTACCCATGGGCTTTAACTATGTGTCAATGATATAAGTTACAGTGATTGCTTTGTAAAGAATTACAGTTCATTTTTAAGTGTGTATACATTAACAAAAACATTTAACGCTTCCTCTGTGCTTTGAGGAAGAAACATTTGCAGTTCACTATGTAGCTAAAAGAAATGGGTTTGTCACATTTTTTAAATATATATGAATTTAAAATAAAAACACGTTAGGTCTGTAGCACTGCTGTTGCCGTGCTGTGACAAGACAAGGCTTAAGGAAGGCCTGCGTGTGGCAGCCAATGGGCTATTGAAAGCTGGGAGTCAATCAGAGGCCAGGCTTGCAGTATAAAAGGGATCTGCACGGGCAGCTCTGCCAGTTGGCCTGGGGAGCTCAAAGAAGGCAGTTCCACTGTCTAGCTGGCTGAGGAAGTTTACGCCCTGGAGAGCTCACACCTGGAGGTCCTGAAGGAGCAGAGGGCAGCAGAGGTCTGGAGAGTGGTTCAGAGGCAAAGGGCTGGTGGAGACAGATGGCTGCAGAGGTTCCAGCAGAATCCAGAAGGCTTAGATATCTGAGTGGCCCTGATGTGAAGGCACGGACTAGATTAGGGTTGTGGGGATAACAGCCCAGGGAAACTGTGAGTGAGAGAGTGGAGGGAGGCAGCAGAGTCAGTGCCGAGGTCACAGCACACCGGAGAGGAGGGCAAAAGTGTTTAAGTCAGTTATGTTCGTGCCTGATGTACTAACAGGGGGCCGCTTGCCCGGGCACCCCATTTGCCACCAAGTGCACACCAAAAAACCCCTTATGGACAGCGTAAGAGGCCCTGGCCTGGAATCTGGGAGGCTACAGACTAGCATAACTCAAAGGCACTAACTTCGTGGGAACCGAAACCCACCTAGGAATTTGGGCCCACCTGAGAATTTACGACCCACCTGGAAATTTGGGTCCCACCTAGGAATTTATGATCCACCTAGAAATCTGGACCCACCTGGGAATTTAAAACTTAATTGGAAAATTACTATCTCAATCGTGGGAACACAAACCCCCACCAGTGTGGGAACCAGAAAAACACTGAGCTAAAAATCCTATAAAAAAGGGGATGCCAACTGGCAAAAGTTATGGAGGTTCACGTGTTACCTGCCAGAACTGATCACTCTGACAGTTGGGTCTCCCGAGGAAAGCTAGCTCGTGTCGTGTCTCTTACCATGCCACTTGTGTTCATGCTGCTGGTCAGTGGAGCCTGGGTTATGGTACGTATATAGGAATCCCCTACAAGTACATTGCAGGTCATTTTACCTTGCCATTTTGTCTTGTTGGGAATACCTAGCAGTTTTACTTTGTTGCAAATACCTTACAGTTTTATCTTGCAGTTTTGCTTTGCTGTTTTACTGTGTTACATATATAGATTTGCGGTTTTGCTTTACAGTTTTAGTTGTTAATTGCTACCTCAAGTGTCACTGTGATTACCCATTGAAAATTTTTCCCCGTTGTTGCTCTAAATAAACGAACCCATTTCTCAGTTAGAACTACTGAGTCTGGTGTCTCCTTCTCCCATCGCGGTTGGGAACCAACATGGCGTCACGAACAGGATGGGAGAACGAGAATAAGCCCACCGGGGAGTCCCCCCAACCCCCCAAACCTTCCCCGGTGCCTTGCCCGTGGCGAACCCGAACCACGGACCGGTCACCGGAGGACAAATATAACCATCTACAGCATCATGTCCTACTCGATCGAAAACACCCTTTCCCCCTAGAGTGGGCATGCATTATTGGGTCGGGCTACCCTAGTCGGACCTACACGGTCCGACTCGCCATAGCCAGCGCAGGCTGCCTGTTAACATGCCACACTGGTCTGCGTATAAATCCCACTGACACCGTACTGCAACCCCAGTGTACAGCCACAGGGGAAACAGGAGCAGGCTCTGACCCTGTTCAATTATGGACAGACGCCCAACGAATTCTAAAAATTTCCGGGGGAGTATACTCTAAAACTGACCAGGCCCCTCGCGTCCCAAAAGGGGGGCCAGCGCATGAACTCTTAATACATCTAATCCAAAGGTTGGAGGACATTAAGATTACAAAGAAACTCCGACCGGACGCATTTAAGCTAGAACAGGTAGCTGGCATTTATCATGCCGTATTGGGAATGTCCCTGGATAGATTAACCATCTATGCGGGGGCACTCTCGGCCACTGCTCGGGAGGCGGGGGAAGCGGGGTGTGATTTGGAAGAGGGGGAGGTGGGACCCCCGGCTGCGGTGGCCCCACTGTGCCCGGGGGCTTCGGCTCCTGCCTCAGTATACCCTCCGCTGCCTTCAGCTCCTCCTGAGGAATCTAATCCAGACATGAAGGTTGAGGCTCTACCCATAAGATTACAGCGAGTGAGAATCGATCCCACAGGGGCCACCACGACCATCACCGAATGGCGACCCCGAACCAAGGCAGAAATGAAAGAATTTATTGAGGAAACTAGCCGTAAAGCCCATGAGGAGGTGTCTGTGTGGACTGGTCGATTGGCTCTTGAACAGGGACAGGAGACAGTCGACCGCGGGGAAGCAGAGGTGCTGGCCCGCAGCCCAGGGTGGTCCAGGGGAATAATACGGGGGACACTGTTGCAGGCCCCCGTTTGGCCCATTTCAGTAGCAGCCGCTGCCATTTTACAATGTATAAATCACCCAGCAGCATATCGTGTTAGCCCCGGAACCGTAAAGACCCCCCGGACCTTATGTACTGCATAGCGGGGGCCTCAATATCGTATTGGACACCAGCAACGCACCCTCTCAATTTAAACCAGGCCCAGCAGGTTCTGCCTGCCCATACAGCTTTTTGTTATGTTACAGACCCAGGCCAAATCCCCATTAATGACATAGCCATTGATATCGCCTCCGAGGCCAGCCCTCTGGGAGACACAGCCACTGTATTATGGTTGCAAGGACACATGGGTTATCCCATTACCACCCTATTTGAGGCACTGGATCGCCTTAAGTGGCCTACCCCCCTGCCTGTGGTTAGTGTTGCTACCAGACCAGGCTCGGGGGGCGCTGCAAAGTCCAAATACCCTGAGAGATCATATCTAGAAAGGAAGATTTTTGGATTTCTTTTAGCCAAAGGATTAAATAAGGAAGCTACCCGCAAATTGTCAGCTGCAAAACAAAAAGAAGTGGCCATAGCATTAGGGTGGGAGGAACGTACAGGCCTTACCTGCTAGCCTAATTGAGGCCCTCAGTCCCCGCGAGCCACACCAGCCCCGAGCGAGGAACCCTGCCCCGTGGAAATATCGATCAATCCCTACACCACCTGAGGGGCAGGAGGCTATTCAACGTCTACTCCAGGAACTAGTAGACTCAAATAAAATTGTTAGGGTATCTGCCAGCCGTTATCTATCGAGTGCATGGGGTATCCCCAAACCTCACAAGCCTGGCGAATACCGTATGGTAATTGACTATCGGGCAGCCAATAAACATATTGAGGCCATTGCCTTTGCTAGCAAATGGGACATTCCTCTAATTGAGCAGACACTGAGAAATAAACGATACCTGTGGGGCTGCACTCTTGACCTTAAGGACATGTTTTATCAGGTCCCCCTACATGACCCACAGGGGCTCCTAAATTTTTCCTTTGCCGGAGCTCAATTCTGATGGAACGTTTGCGCCCAGGGTTACAAAAATTCGCCCGCCTGTGCCACCGAGGCCCTCACCCGAACCCTGGATAGGGTGCCCCCATATCCAGATGTTCAAATCATCCACTATGTGGATGATATCCTGATTAGCGGCACAGATCCCGAAGGGGTTCGCATTGCCACTGAGGATGTACTGGAGGCCTTACGACATGACCAATGGCAGGTCAATGAAAGTAAGAGCCATTTAACCCCAAGTTCGTCCTTCCAATTTTTGGGGTTCCAGGTGGAGGAGGGATCACTGCAGCACATGGCATACCATCCCCTGTCAGCAAATTTCAGAGTAGGTGAATTCCCCATGCGTAAGGAGGTCCAGCGGGTGCTGGGTATTGTAAATTACCACCGTCAATTTCTCCCTCTCTCGCTCCTCACCAGCCTCACCACAATCCAACAATTTGTTAAAGTAAGGCGAGCGGTGTGGACAGAAGAGGCAGACCTAGCATTGCAAGATTTGCAAGCATGGCTTCAATCAAGCCCAAAATTGGCCCGCTGGGACCCAGACATCAGTATCTGTGTGACCCTTTCCGTTACCCCCAATGTGGTGGGTTATGCGGTATCACAAAACGAAGCCCCCGTTCACCATGGGTGCCATGCTCCACGAAGTTAGTGCCTTTGAGTTATGCTAGTCTGTAGCCTCCCAGATTCCAGGCCAGGGCCTCTTACGCTGTCCATAAGGGGTTTTTTGGTGTGCACTTGGTGGCAAATGGGGTGCCCGGGCAAGCGGCCCCCTGTTAGTACATCAGGCACGAACAAGTTAGAGGTCTGACTGTATATGACAGTTTTATACCATCAAAACCAGTTACATTGCCAGAGAGTGCTTTTGCCAGTATAAACGAATATAAATTGCTGGTCTGGAGAATGGGTATAAACTATAATGGCAGAATAACTCTTGCTAGGATAAACTGTGGCTACATAAGGACGATGCGTCAGTATAGTTACAATGGTAAATCTCCCCTAGGGCTGATGAGGCCATAAAGACCAAAATGTGGTGGGTTTTTTTTTTTTTTTTGTTTTTGTTTTTAAAAAGCTTAATAAAACCCACATTTCTTCCTCTCCTGTTGTCTACATACATTCTGGAAATCTGTTATGGGAGAAAGCTTTGGTCTCCATGAATAAGGGTCTAATGTGTGAAAAGACTTACGTGATTAAATGTAAAATCATGTAACATGTAAAGGAGAACATTGTCAACAGAAAAAAAAATAACTACCTTTTAAAAGTCAGTAACTGAAGTTGTTTAAGACGCTGAAAACTTCCAATAATCAAGGTCTACGCCCTTAAATGTCAATATGAGAACAAAAAGATGCACTTCAAAGTTCACATGATCTCAAAACTGAAGGGTTGAGACTGAGAAACTGCTGCAGAAGGAAACCCTGCTGAAAAACTGAATTGAAAAAAAATCACTGAATATGGCAAGTGAAAACCTTTTCTGTTTTTTCATGCAGATTAGCTAACTGCCAGACACATGCAACCATTGATAACTCTAAAGGAGGTTGCACTAGGTTACTTTATTTGTTTTACCTATTGCTTATCTTTTATATTCCTAAACTCCTAAATTGGAACTATATTTTTCACTATGACACTATTCTGTAATGATACAGGATTTAAGAGTTCATTTTATTACATCGTGCAATCTCAGTTGACCAGAACATTGACGTAATAATGACACAAGATAAATTAAGAGTGAGATTTTCAAAAAGTCCTCAATATTTGGCTTACCTGAGCTATCATTAACTTACATATCTTGTAACTGCTTAATTCTTTTCTTAGTCACATGAGTACAGCCGCACTAATTCCTCCAGGTTGACTAGAGGATCAACTTATATTATATTGGCAACACTGCATATTTCACCGAACTCAGTGTACTAACACTGGGAAAACCCAGGTTGATAAATAGGTTGGTGTAGTTTAAAAGAAGTCCAAACCTTCCTATTGGTGCTTATTAATGCAACCAGTGGTGGTGACAGTAGTACCAGCAAGTAAACCAAACTGGAAACATTTGCAACATGGTGCATTTCCAAGTTTCAGCTTAAGGGCAAACATTTCTGCATAGTTCTATTTAAAGAATTTTCTTAGAACATTTTAAACAAAAATACTGTAAGAAGTTCTGACTTTTCTGTGAAAAACGCATTTTGCTAAGGAAGAAGCAAAACTGAAGGTTGCTTTCCATAAAACAAAGGTCAGCTAAAAGCTTTTCCTTTCCATTCTCAGAACTGACCTTTTAAGTCTTAAGCCAGAAAGTAGCACACATTGTGGTGTGTGGAGGGTGAGTGAGAGAGAAAAGAGGGGAGAATTTTTATTTAAAAAAAAAAAAATCTGTTTTTTTACACAACTTTACTTCATGACCTGTGAAACAAAGCTGTATCTATTATACAAGAATATATACACATTTGGATAGAGACAAATGGGAGAAATGAAAGATGAAGTTAAATAATAAACCCAAAAATTTGATCAGTTTCTATACAAATGTTTACATAGACTGACATTCATTTATTATATCAGTGGATTTAAAATATATATTTTATTCTAATCTATGCCACCATAGCACAGCTATTTCAAGGAAAAAGCCTATGATACTATTGATTATGTTGATAAATAGAGGACTCCACAAATGGATCAAATTATCAAGCACTCTTTCACTATCATATCTTGCTTATAGATCTGTTTTATGCAATGTATATTTTATACAATAAATTTGCGTTGAGCTGCACAACCTGAAGACAAACTAAATTGTCTTCTCATGACACACAATCATTCATCCTGACTCATCTTTCCTAATTCAATAGATCACAACAGAATGGCAATGTAAAACAGATGACTGTTTCAGGAAACTTGTGCTACTCTGACAATCCCTGGTTGTGGTCCTGGTATAGCAGTTGGCAATGATTAATCAGATTCGGAAACAATCAGTGGATCAGTTTATTTCTCTTAGTTTCTGCTCTAAGGTCAGTACGCTAGAAAGTTTGAAACAACAGTTCATTGGGATTAACAGCAGAGCCGGACAAATAACTGATTTTTCAGTCTGGAAGCTGATCAGAAAACATACAAACAAAATTCACTGTGGGTCAGCCTGAAATTCTTTAAACCTTGTTTGCCAAACCAAAAGACAAAACAAACCTAGGGGGAAAAAAATAGTTTAAGATCAAATGGTGTGTTTCCCTCCATATCTGAAATTAAACATTTTGTTTAGTTTTTTAGTGGTTGGGTTTTGTTTTGTTTGGTGGTAAATATAGCCAAACTTCAAACATATCAAAACAAAAAGATCAAATGTTCAGTTCTGAAAATATTGAAATGAAACATTCTGACTGTTTTGGAGCCACTCAACCCCATTCTTTTGGGCCCAAACTATTTGCCAAATTCAGTCAACCCCAAATTACGTTTTTTTGTCCAATTAACAATTGGCCTGCAAAAAGTGACCACTTCTAGTTAACAGAAGTGTTGTATGTAAATTCTCATTTATTTATAAAACACTGTGATCATAAGTCTTAGCCATTACAAACAGAGAAGTATTGGAGGACTTTGGAACCAATAAATAGTTTAAAGTGAAAATCCATATTTAAGTCATCTGTTATCGAGAAGAAGGTTCGCCCTGTGGTTAAATCACTGGATTGAGATTCAGATCTGCATTCACTTTCATCCGTTGTCACAGACTTTCTACTTTGACTGTAATCTCATCAGAGCTGGCACTGGTTTTTATGATATTTGTATGGTTCCTCAAAAAATGGGGCCCTGTTCTCAGTAGGGGCCTCGAGTCCTTACTATAGCGCAAATAATTGTAGGAGCCAAAAACGAGAGAGAAAAGAGAAAAGGGTGTGATGATTGTTTTGAATATATTATGGACACATTACCTTGTAATTATTCATATTCAACAGACTGATGCCACAAATTTGGACTTGGAAATTCAGTGCTGGTTTTAAGTGAAAGGAGCTTCGGCTAGGTCAGAAAATGTTATTGCTGGAATATAAATAGCTCAGGAAACTATAAACTGGAATTCAAAAAGCTACTGAATTGTTCTAGTATAGAAATTTTCATGTCACAGTTTGGAAGTCCATTTCCAAATAAAGAATACAGCAGTGTGTTTTAATAATTGCATACAGATTTTAAGAGGCAGTTAATTGGTCTGGAAATGTGTTTTTGATTGCTTTTGAAGCTTTATTCAGCTTGTCTGGGCCAGAGGAACGCTTCAGGAATTTGATCTGGTAGGGTACAGTGAAAGTTCTCATCCTTTTACAGACTCTAAAATGTGAGTTTCATATATTTAATCAGTTTTTCTATGAAAAAGGTGGGGAGGGGAGAGACAATTTCATAGCAGTTCTAGAGTTCTGACTTATTAATTGGTCATTTGTGAAGAGAAGAGGCTTCTAATAAGTCTGAATATTAAGTCACAGAAAAAGTTTGATTAAAATATTTTACAGAGTGAGATCTCTCATTTTTACAAGTGTAAAATGAAGCATCACAGCACTGAAGTCAGAGGAGTTACGTGGATGTAAAATTGGTAGGAGAGGAGTATTTGGCACATTTTATATACATCTACCACTTGGGACTGTCTTTTATTACAACTGGGATTTTATTTGCTGTCATATTTAAACTCTAGATGTTTCAGTTTCTGGAAGAGATCTGCACTCCCAACAAAGTACTCCTGCTTTGGTTACCACTACAATAGTTATTCAATTAATTATAATTGGGCTTCATTTTAAAATCAACTCATTCCTCCTAATTTCTTAACAGAGTTCATTGAGTTACTAATAAATCCCAGTGTTTAATTTATGCCAGGGCTGGCTGGGGCTCTTCTAGGCTTGGCAGTTCACAGTCCCAGCACCACTGGGCTTGCGGCAATAGTTATGAATGTAAAAAAACTGCTTCAGCCCCAGCACATCTTTCATTACAAATTAAGCACTGATGAATTCCCATAACTAATTAGGATTTTATTAAAAAAAGAAAAAATACTTAATCCAAGCCAAGTGACCATTAAAATCCTCTACAGCTGACTCAAAGTGCTATCAAATATGGAAGTACATCTACACAATATTATTTTAAATTCATAAACAGGACTGAGGTTCATGAATATATCACTAAATCCTGTTTATCCATCCAAAATAAAACTAAAAATTGGTCCAGTCTCAATGCAATCCAGATACTCATAATCAGTTATACTTTTTGCATGAAAGGAAATCCTGTTAACTCCTACTTCAGAATAACATGGAATTTTGCTTATTATATTAACTTGACTCTTAGGAACTAGAGGCCATGTTCTTCTGCATTTAATGAGGGCGGTTATTTTTTAAAATGTAAACATTTGTAACTTGGCACTTTGGTTATTTGGAAGCACCTGAATCAAAAACTACTTCAGAGTGCCTTATTTCTGATCTCAAATTCTAGGATTGTTCCAATAATCATGTAACGGTAATCATCCTTCTGATCCTATGGAAGTGGGGGTTTAGTTTTGTTTTTAAACCAGCTCAATGTTTTAACAGCTTTAATTCTAAATGATTGCTTAGTAAGTACTTTGTAAAAGGATTTGTATGCAGTCCTCGATAGCACAGATCTACCAGATTTGTGCTAACAAGTGGTTCATTGTCGAGATTATTTGCTTATAATTATTTGCTTAAATATTTAACAAATTGGCAGAAAAATAATAGATGGGAGGGTGGCAGCCATCTTCAAATTATAACACACTGAAAAAAGTTTAAGCTTCTATTTAGCTAAAATGGATTGCTACTTTAAGGATTAATACCTCTGTTAGAATGAAATAATGGCAGAGCTACTTTTTCCCAGGCAGAAAGATGGGAAGCTAGAGATAGCTCAAAGAGCCTAATTCTGTGCTGGGAGAAAAGAAAAACCCTTTCCAGCTCCATCACTATGATTTTGGCTCTGCAACAGAGCATTATAGTGTTGCTGATCCAAGCTCTGGAATGAAAAAGCTTCCCTGTGTAAAACCACCAGCTCTGATTCCAAATTCTCATGACATTGTGATATGTACAGAGTCTGTGTGAGGATGGGCTCTGCAGCACACAAGACATGCACGCCCCTTGCATGGGCTTCCCAAGCTCCAGGTGGTGGAATGGAAGCATCTGTACTGCAAAACTGCTCTCCCTGGCCATGGACCAGAAGTCAGCATTCACCGCAAAGAGCATCAAAAATGTCTATGAATACAGTGGCAGACCTACTTTTCTGTTTTGGCAGATGGCTGCTAGGCTGGGTGGAGGAAAGAAATCAATATTAGCTTTACATTTCAGTAGAGTTCATTGATGCAGGGGTGTGCTCAGGAAGAAAATTTTATCCTTTCTGGAGGAGCACATTCTGTGCTGCCACCACGGCGCCAAGGCAAAAGGAGCTTCCTTCAAGCCCGTTGTTCATGGTCCCACTGGGAACCCTGTGCTTCCCCAGCCTACCCACTCCCCTCGTGGGTGTACCCCTACTTCCACCACTAAGTACCTTTTCATCTCCCCCTCCACTGACACCTTCCTTGCCTGGCCCACCCTCTAAGGCTCTGGTCAATGCCACATTACTCTTTGTTAGCAGGACTGTCACTCCATATCCTCTCATTTGCTCATAGGTGGAGGCAGAGAAGGGATGGGGTGGATGAGCTCCAACACTGGCTTCTGGAGGAGGGGATCTGGTTGCGCAGCACTGCAACTAAGAGCTCTGTCAGCTGCTGTCTTGGCCCTGGTGTCAAAGGAGCTCAATCTGCCCCCAGGGCCAGGATAATTCTATACCTCTGCTAATTATTGGGGGGGTGGTCTTGCCTCCCCTTGTGCACACGCCTGCATTGACATAAATAGTTCAATTTACAGGCCCACATTATCATTTAATATTTCAGATTCAATTTAATTAATCTAGTTGAAGACTCTTGTTCTCTCTAGAGAGAGAACATTACAGTGGGAATTTGTAAAGAAGCCAAATATTTAACCACTTTGGGACATTTTAACCTGATTTTTTTTTTTTTTTTGTTTAAAAAATTATCAGCATAGAAATTTTTGGAGGCTTTTGTTTAAAAAGGATTTTCCACTTTCTTGCTTCTCTGTTATCCAATATAAAAAGAAAGAGCTTTGATAGTGTGCCAACAAAATTAAACACCTTGTGGATTCATTTGGTCTTCACAGATCTTATTTGGCAAAAGATTTGTAGCTATCATCACATTCTCTCTGAATCTCTTTAATAGAGTGATGTCACTTGAGACGTGATTTACCTGTCAGTATGATTATACAGTACACTTCATTTCTGAAGTATTTATGCAAATAGTTACATTTTAGACAAGATACCATGTTCTTTGGGCAAAAAACTAATTTTCTTTTTTCTTTTAATGAGGAACAGTAATTTTTGATACAAGTGTTTTAAATGCTATCTTGTTAAAGTATCAGCAATCATTTAAGGAAAAATATGGTAGATTTCATATAGATCTACTATCCTTCCTAAAAGCATGTGCTCCCACTTGTCAAACAATATGTGATATAGAAGTCCTTCTGGACAATTCTCACATCATATAATCAAATTGAAACAGCAGTAACCCCAACTTTGGCTGCCCTAAGGAGTCTATTCTATCAGATACATACACTTGGGCATAGTAATCCATGTGTTAATGGAAAATGGGCATCCAAATCCCATGATAGGCAGAAAAAATCTCAATCATTAGACTTGAAAATGAAGACTATGAGCTCAACCAAATATTAACTCAAAGACAGTCTCTCCTGTGACGGGGACTTCTGAGCTAGCTGCTATCCTCAGTGAGCATCAATAAAACGCTCAAAAGAAGGGTTAGACCAAAAGGAGCTGAAAACAGCTTTTTCAAGCAATTACCATTGGCTAAGGAAGTCCTTTTTAATAGAGCTGAAGATGACCACTTGACCACAATCAGGCAAAATGCAAGACCCATTTCTTGTGTTACTGTCTTCTTATGTTCCCTCTAAGCTGTGCGCGTGTGCGCACGCACACAGGTCATGAAACCCGTGCACACAACAAAATAAAGCCTGCACAAAAAAATTAAACAATGCTAATATTTTTATGCCACTTTAAGAAAGCAGTTTCAAGTAGCATGTTTCAAATAAGGTTTTGTAATTTATAAAAATCATTTCCATCACCATATCAAAATAAAATTTAGATATTATTTGCATCGTACACACTTGCTTCGTTTCACTCACAAGTTTGACCACACTAACTGGAGTGCTCACAAATTTGGATGCCAGTTCCGAAAATTTGCATGAAAGTTTTTTTGTGCACACAGCCTATGAGAAATTAGAGGGAACATTGCTGTCTCCCCACAACACTATGCTATCATTAAAAATAATTAATTATACTGCCTGCTTACTGAATAGGGAGGAGAAATGGAAGGACAAAATCTGTGAAGTCCCTGACAATTCATCTTACTATTGAAAAGACAGAGAAAATTAGATCTGTTTCAAAACCACCTGATTAGCATTCAGGAAGTACTGCAAATTCTTCAAGTTTAGTAACAACAAATGCACAAATCCAAATGTTTCAAATTAGATATATTTATAAACACATTAAAATGGCTGCATTTAAAACACAGTGTTTGTGCTAACTGGATGTCAAACACCATTGTGAATGCTGGAAGAAAGTCACTTACATAATTAAAGTTTGAGTTGAAATGCTTTCCATTGGATTGGAAAACGCATTTATGGATAATTGAGTAAGACTGCAGAAGGGAAAGGGGAGAAAGAAAAGACCACAATCAAGAATTTATGCATATAAAACCTGAGGAAGAAAAGTAGTATGAGAAAAAGAGATCCAAGGACATACATTAGATGTTCTCTAAGACTATCAACATGAATTTTCATGAGCAGATTGATTCATTTGACCAGTTTAAAACGTTATTTCAAATAATGGAAAAAACAAACAAACAAACCAGATTCAATACTAAATACTGCTGTCCACACACCACAGATGTATATCTGGGGGGATTACCAGGGGTTAAAGTATAATTTGGTGGGCCCCCCAATACCCATCTGCAGAACCCACCCCCTGCCTCAATACCCACTCACAGCCACAAGCACAGACACACAGTCAGCCCCAGACATATGTGCGCACGCACGCACGCACACGCATGCACACACACGCACACAGAGAACAGACAGACAGACCGACAGACACACACATGCACACAGAGCCACCCCCAGACATGCACACACAGAACTCCCAGCAGCCCCCACCACCTCCTCAAGCCCTTACCTGGGCAGTTTGCAGTCTGCCTGACCGGCTGGAGGCTGCTTCCAGCCACAAGCTGCTCCACCCTGCAGGGAGGAGATTTACAAACCCTCAGCCTAGGGCAGCTCTTTGCTGGCTGGGCTTAAGGTGGAGCCACCAGAATACTGTGTTCTGGCTGCTCGTGCTATTTTTAGTGGGACCCCGGAACGCAGCATTCCCATGTGTTCCTCTATTTTTAGGGGCCCCGGAAAGCTGCCAGCATAAAAACAGGTGGCCCTAGAACTATTTTCCAGTCCATTCCCCCTTACTTAAACCCCTGGGTATTGCTTCTATTTAGGTAATTTCCATTTTCTCTCAGTGAACGTCAGACTGTTCCATGAAATCTGAGAAAGTTCTGTAGGTGTCACCATGCCAAATCTCAAACATTACCCAAATGTTCACATAAACACTCCAGCTATAAAAACAAATTAATCTTCATTATTCCTTAATATTTGAAGTGTGGTAATAACCCAAGGTCCTAGCCAGAAGTGAAATCCCACTTTACTAAACATTACACAAATATGTAAGTATACACAGCTCTTCTTACAGTTTAAAGGCCTGTTCCTGCAAAGATTTATACCCATGCCTAACTTTACACCCCACAAATAGCACCTTTAATTGTTGGATGTATGCAGTGTCAGGACCTAATTTGTTTAGTTATGAACAAAATTTTCCATGGTGATGATTCATGCTTTACTGCATAGCTGTATACTATAGCATTTGCTCATACAGAGTTGTATAACGAGCTGGAGGGAATTTCACCATTTTGAGCCCGTCCTGAAAAATCTATGAAACTATTAATAATTGTATAAGAGTATAATGATGCATATTTGCAAGGTGGTTGAAACAACAGGGCAGAGAACACTAATTCTATTTTACAGAGAACACAGATTTCAAAGTGTGATTCCATTCCAATTCATAATGAAACCTCAACATCTGAAATTCCCTGCAAAATGCAGTTACTGATCTCCACCCTGCTCTATTATTTGGAACTCAGACACTGAGGAACTTTACAGGTTGGCTGCCTGGGCACTGATGACCCTGAAAGACCTAGGAGTCTGGCTGCTGAGGAGCTGGGAGCCCATGTGGTCAAGCTGGTAGGAAAACCCACACAAATGGTTTCTGGTGGTATTTCACAGAAATCTACACGATACCACAGAAAACTTCTCTTTCAACAAATCACCAAAATCCCATTAACCAAATGGTAAAGGAAACATTTTATGCGTGATTTTATGAACAACCTTAACTTGAGTTCCAAGACTTGAATCATGCAATTATAATAACGCTACTGTAGTGTTTTACATGGAGTTTTATGAGAGAGAACAAGAAAACTAGTGTAAAGCATAGAATTATCTTCATCTAGGAAACATTTAGGTTCAGTGAAAATTTACACAAGTGTAATTAAGCCTTTTTACTGCCAAGATGCGCCTCTCTCAGCCTTATGCGTTTCTAGCTGCAAGCACTAAATGCTTGATCATGTCATCAGCCTATTGTCATCAGCTTGACAAAAATGGGATAATCATATTACCTTGTATATATTTTAAATCTTCTAGCTCATGACCCTTTTAACTAATATGTTAGTTATAACAGTTATGCTGATCCGTCTGACTTAGCAATTCCCTCTTTTTGGGGTGGGGGTGTGTGCCATTGTTGTCTTCATATTGAATAGTTGTAGAATAATACCTATGATGAAAGCTGGTGACTCAAGAGACAAAATGGGTGGGCTGGCTTTAGTTTCAATGGGACTTGTGTTCCCACTTACGTGATTTTTAAAACCCTGTCTAATTATGTATCTAAAAACAAGAAAACCCAGGTTATTGGGATAATTCTAGACCCTTCATTTGCAGGAAGAAAGCTCTTGGAAAACAGTAAAAGGAAATAACTAAGTAGAGTATATCTTTACTTATTCCCTTCCTACTTTTGCTTATTCCCTTTCTGATATTTACTTTTTTTAAATGAATCTAACTGCCATGTTTGGTTAAGAAGTACAATAAGTGCAAAAAAAAATCAGACGATCAGATCGGGATTTTTTTTCTCCTTCTGAGGGCCTATATAATTATGTTTTCATTATCACTGGAAAGCTGTATTACTTTCTCTATACAATTTTAAATTAGTTGCCAGGTTAAAGAAAGTATAGCATACAGCTCTATCAGTCAGCTGAACTCCAGGGATTTGGTTTTACTTATTTATTCACACACATATTTGTTCATGCAGAAACACAGCCAGATACATGTTCAACCTCTGAATATGAAGGAAATGTGTATAAACCACCAGACACAAGCTCCAGAAAAAAAGGAAAACGATACGTTAATGGCCACTTTACAATTCCACTGGAACAACAATAGCTATTCTAGAAAAGTCAGTCTTCAGCTCTGTACCAGAAAATGCATAACTCCACAAAATCGAATTGGTGTTGTGGCCACTGTGACAGCAGAGATAAGAGCTGCAGACAGACTTTTGACTAGAGACCAATCTAAGGACAGTTTTGGTAATCTCCCAGGAGTTGCATAGCTAATTTATACAAAACACCGTATACCATGGTGGCCTAAAAGGAGGATTTTGAAAGATAAAAGATCAAGAAGGTGCCCAACTTCCACTGAAAGCTGTGCATCTAACTGTTCTTACCTTTGAAAATCTCCCCACTACATCTTAATTCTACATTGGTGACCCACAGACTTCAGCAAGTAATGCTCAGTTCTATTCAGCATAGAAAACATGTATCACAAAAAGGGTGAGCAGTATCACTTCATCTCTGCAATGCAGTGAACTCTAGAAAGGATGGTAGTTAGAAGTAGCGGGTAGACAGATGGCTTTTATAGTACATTACTCAATGGCAGGGAAGGTAAAAGCTTGTCACAGGCAAATCCCTTCTCTTGTAAAAAACATCATGGAATTGTTGATGTCCACAAACCGCCAGTTTAACCTCTCTTTTTAATGAGTCATCAGAAAGGCTCACACACATTAACTTAACAGACTTCAGTGGAATGATAAAAGGCTGAATCAAACCCCTGGATTCTAACCTACTATTCCAAGAACATAAGGTATTTTAAAACAGACATACACAGATCAAATCTGAACATTACACACTAATGCTTCCAAACTCCACAAATCAACCCTCCCTACGATAAATGAACACTGCATTTGTATCTCTTCTTCAACTGCTCATACCTGAGTTATGCTTTGTAATTACCCTTTATCCAAGGCTTTTCACCACCATACAATGCAACTGTTGATACCACTTGACAGGAGTTATCTTCTCCAAATGCTAGTTTGGGGGGTGTGCCATCTTGGGTCTATTTGCTGCACTTGAATTTTGCAAGCCCTACTCATGCATTACTTTTCCATTAAATCTAAAATTACTCACATAACTAAGGAGGTAGCAAAGGGCTTGTGAGCTTGTGTGCATCATTTATTAAAGTCCCTTATTAAAAAAATTACAGGTATCAAATAGAATCATATCTATTATGTTACGTCTATTAATGTAATTTTCTATGCTAATCCTCTCTCATGATATTGAAGAATTCTAATGTGACAGGTCAACAACATACTTGAAAACATAGCATGTCCAGTATATCAATTTTCATCCAGAAAGGACACTTAAGGGATATTTCAGTGATGTAATTATTGGTTTGAAATACTCAGTCTTTGTGAGCTTGAATCTAGACACTATTGTCTCCTCCACCCATGCAAGATGGATAAATTAAGTCCCATGCAGTTTATTTTGAGGATTCCCCTTCTCTAAAATAAAATCTTAAAATGGAGCTCTATTAGCTTTGCCATTGCATATCCCATAGGCATTTCATAAGAGCAGAGGTATGCTCTAGGATAGCCAAAAATTTACCTCACAGTCTCAGGCCTGAGCAGTGTTAACCCAGTTGCTGCCCTGCACTGCAGAATGGGTTCATATCATTAGCACTCCCCCAGTATAGCTAATCAGAAACCTCTGAATTTTTATTTATTTTCTTCCCATATTGTTTTGATTTGGTTGAGAAACACAAATATTTTGATTTAGTTTGACAAACCTACTTAATATCTCATTTCACTTTTCCTGACAGAAAGTCTTTGATTCAGCAAAATCAAATCTTAACAGGAAAAAAAAAGTCACATTTTGCAGAAAACACTGGCAAAAAAATTCTCCCTAAGCTCTTTTCAACTTTGTTTGTAAAGCACTCTGACACCTTTGAAGGCTTGTATAATCATCTCAAGGTCTGGGATGGTGCACTCTGTACACTATCCCTCCTCTGTAGACCATGGTAATTTAATTGGGACAACACACTGGGCGGTCCCAATGAGGGACTGCTGGCAGAAATACTAGCAGTAGACCTCAGCTTTTGAAACCAACAGGTGAACAACTTGGAGGGAGCATTTGAAAAAAGAAACAAACAAAAAAACAGTAACAAAGAGAAAGAAAGGAGGGGGGAAAAGGCTGACAAATGAAACCTATCCAGACAGAGAGTACTTCTGATCTTGTGACTGAGAAGAGCCACTATCTCCAGAACAGCCACAGCTCTGTGCTGAGAACTAGTGAATCACCTGACAAAGTAATAATAATTAAACCCAATTAAACTAAACTCAGTTCCACCTTTCTGAGTTAGTCAACGCATGTTCCCTCATTACAGAAAGTGGCCATTTTGAAGTGGATCATAGCTCCTATTTAATAGCATCTGGCAAATTTTCACTACAATGGAGAAAACCTTAGTACAGGAAAGGAAGAAAAACACTGTATCCAGTTAAACTGTAGTGCAGTCTTAGGCAGGCAGAATGTAGTAACTAAAGTTGGTATTTAGCCCATCACTCGTGGAAAAAGAAAGAAAAGAGTTGGAGTATAATGACCCATGAAAATATAATCCCTGATTTTCAGAATTTATTCCCTAACTGTTACAACTTTTACTCCTTTTGATGAATCCTATACAAATAAAATATTAATTTTAGTAGTTTAGAGGTTTCTAATATGGTAACAGCATGTTTTAAACAGGCCAATGTGCCATTTCTTTGTTTTGGTATGCATTATACTTAGATTTGCATAAAACTTCCTTTAATGTCTATAATCCCATACTTTAAACCATGAATGTCCAGTTTTATGGTACCATACTTGTGTTCATATGAAGTATCTTATTTTATCTCCACTGGTGAATAATAATTTTAAAATCCTCAATAAATTAAAACTGACACTATCAAAGTTGTCATGACTAAGAATCTAACCTCCTGAACCACACTTCTATTATAAAATATGAAAGCCCTATTTGTCATGAATAATATAACCTGGAAAATGATGGCTGCAGCACTAACAATATCCTAGTTTCTCAGCTTGGCAACACATCAGCAAACAACCCAGGGAAATGAGGGTCACTGATTGCCAGCAAAATTCAGTGTTGTTGTCTGCTACGTCGTTGTTTTGCTCTCTAAATATAGAGCTGCTAGCCATTGCAGTTTCCTCTAAAAAGGAATTTGTGTTTAGGCATTAAACTGTGATTTATTCAACTGTGACAGCCTGATGAGGAACACGCTCTTTTTTTTTTTTTTTTTTGGTCAATACTTGTTGTAGTCTAATATTCAGCCGATTTTCCTGAAGGAAATTTAAAAAGATAAAAATTTATAAACCACATTGTTATGTCTATAATCACCAAAACCCATGATTCTAGCACTCAACATTATACTGACGAACGCATCCATGAGCATTCTTAATGCTTGATATTAGTTCCTTAATACCACAAAGATCAGATGGCAGACGCTCAACACATTGGCTATGTGTAAAGCCAGAGAGATGCTAATGATATTGCTCTTTCCACCTTACTATATTACAGGTACCAGAATGATATAGAAGGTATATGTCAAGCTTGGTTAGCTATATATACACATGCTGGTTCTGATTGAGTTAGCATGCTCAAAGAGCAGTGTAACCATGGAAGAATGAACAGCTGCGTAGGCTAGACACCCAAGACAATCCACCGTGGACACTGGGTACCTACTCAGGAAGCCAGCCCAAGTTGTCACTTGTGCCATGGCAGCTACACTGCTATTTTCAGTCCATGAGCTCAGTCAAAACTAGGCATGTTCTATCTACTGAAGTGGAAATTATACCTCCTGTGTATAGTGCCGAGCAGCAGTTCTCAACCACTATGTTGGGACACATTACTGTGTCACCACACAGCAGTAAATGTGTCGCAGAGAGCCGGGGAGATGGATATATTTGGTCACAGGAAGGTGTGGGGGAGCTGATGTGTCCTGTAGTGGTGCGATACGCCACCAAGCATGTTGTGACCTGCAAAAAGTTGAGAAACACTGATGTAGAGATACTCCAAGGGTCAATGTAGCAATGTAGTAATGAAACGGAGTTAAATATAGTAGTATAGCCAAAAAAGACTTGTTTCTCTTCTTCTTCTTTTTTAAAGACTGCATTTATAGCCTCTTTTATAAATGTTTAATATACATACATACTTCTATTTAAGCATTTTTATTGTTCAAGTTAACAACTAAGAATGCTTACAAGAATGCTTATATTTTTACAAACAAATATCTGATATATCTGCAGATATAAATCCATATAAACACTGAAATGCAGCCGCAAATGGATGGCAACATTAAGATGAGACTGGCCAGTAATGAAGAACCCTGAGTGAATTTGTGCGCTATATCCTTAACTTAATGGGACAATAAGGAAAATTACTGCCAGATTAAGTTGTGATTTTATTAGTTTCTTCCCTGTTCTTGATCGCTTCCTTGGAACACTTTACAATACTAAGATCTTTCATTTTTAGCCTTGTACAATGCTTAGGAAATGTATTTGAATTTTGTGGTAGGAAGAATGGGAGCAATAGGGTATAAACAAAGTATGCTGTATGTGCTGCTTTTACCTACTATTGATGGATATTACCCTTATTAAATAAAGGCGCAGTCAAATATAGGTTGTTCATAGGCTTTCAAACAGTAACCCCTCTACTTTTGTTAAAATACTCCTTTGTATCTTGCCTTTCAGAAGAAATGTTAGTCTGCCATCCTTTCAGGGGTGGTCAACTCTGAGAGTGCCGGTTGACCTAAGGAGAGCAGAGCAGTGAAACTGACAAGTAATGGGGAAAGAAAATGGGTAGCTTGTTGGCTGACAGGTGGGTTGCAGCCATTCTGGGGCTCCACTGGGGCCCATGGGGCAGCAAGAGACAGCCGCCTGTGACCTGGCTGAGCCCTGTGCAGCAGTGTGGCTACAGCATGGCATCTGCTTGGGGCTCAGCAAGAGAGATTCTGGGGAATCATCTGTGCCTTGGGCGGCAGTACATGGCAGCTTGCAGGACTCAGCTGGGTCCCACAAGGAGTACAGCAGCAGCTGTACAGGACGCAGCCAAACCCCAGGCAGCAGTACCCCAGGCTGCAGGGGAATGGATGGCACAGCTGTCTGGGGCTTGCCCAGGTCCTTGTGGCAGCTTCCAGGGACTGGGACAAGTCCCAGAATGGCAGAAGCTGCACTACTACTCTGTAGTAGGGGAGCCTCGTGGGGGGAGGAGGGGAGCAGGGAGCAGAGAAATTACTCTCTCAGAACCCCCACACTGCCCCACAGGTCAGCTGAAGTGTTCCTGGGGAAGATGCACTCCACCAACTTAAGGATGGCAGTGTTGGATGTCAGCTACTACTATAATTATAGCTGTGGCTTAGTGTCAGCACAAGATATGTTGACACCTTTGTGTTGTGTAGACATAGCCATAGTGTAGGACCTCTCAAAAGCACAAGAAACACAGTACAAGGCAGACAACTCCAACGATGGCAAATTGCAAAAGGCTGTGAGGAAAAAGCAGGAAAATCATTAGGATGCAGCTAGGAAGCTAATTTTTTTTTCTAGAGAATGTTTAATAAGAAGAAACTTACAAAATCAAAGGTTTCAATTTCAATGTTAATTTAGCTGCATGCACATACTACTTTTTTTTTTTTTTTAACATATACATCTTATAGAGTATTGTGTGGGTGTTACTAACAACTGCCAGGCAGACACAAATGAGGAACCACAGCAAAAGGTGATATTTACCCTCTTGCTGTCATGTGCATATGTTGCCTCAAGGAGACAAGGCTTTGCAATGAAGATTTATTTGTACCCAAATTCAATAAGAGGTGAATGGGCCTTATTTTTAGTTTGTTATACGCACATAAATAGACTCATGTAGGAACATCTTGACTGTCCCCCCAACTCACTCAGGTTTGAGACTAATGAATTCAATTGACAAGTCTTCATAGTTGCGGCATCCCCTCAATTCTCCACTTGGAATCAAGGTCATCAAGTTAAGCAATACCAGCAAAAATTCTGTGAATCTGCTTTTATTTTTCCATCACAATACTCATCCACTGCAGATAACGAAGCACAAAAGTTGGTTACAATATGCCCAATAAAAACAGTGGGCCAGATAGATTGGAGGTGACATCCTAGCCATGAGGCTGATTCAGGCTACATAAAAATGGAATAGGGATAGCTTTAAAAAGAGCCCTAAGTACTCGAAATTGTCAGTTCAGAAACCTCACTTGTAGTCTAATCTTTTTGAGTGCATTCTCATTCCATTAATTTACATTTTCATTAAATAAATTTCTTGCTAGTCAGGTGACCTCTGTACTTTACACTCAAATCAACTTGCCTTTCCTTCTACTCACCTTGAAGGTAGCTGTCAGTGCTGTATAGTTTGACTCAGCATGTGGGAAAAGCACCATGGGCCAGGGCATGGAGATTCTATCCTACCCTTTATTAAGAGTAAGAGCTTTTGTTATGATCGGATTAACAAGGAAGACTGCCAGTTCAAATCAGATAACTCAGAAACCACTGGCAAAATATCACACTTATGAGATGCTACTTTCTGAAGCTAGAGAATAAGTTCAAAGTGTCAATGCTATTGAATAATCAATTTTTCAGCATTTTTTGATGGACTGTTGAGTTTAGTTGACACTCTTCCCAATATTTGTTGTTGCTGAACGTTAAGATTTTTGAACATTTCTAGTGCTTAAATACTAGTCTTCTGACTCATTCTGGGAATTGCTGATGGTAGATGCAAGTTAGCAAGAAGACAGACTCCAAGAGCTAAGAAATGGGACACAAGGCACTTGGAAAAGTGTTGCTTAATACAAGAGCATTTCTGTCCTTTGCAATTTAGTGCTCTGAGTTGTGGGGTTTATGATATCGAGGTAACATATCTATTCTTTGTTTTCTCCCTTTATCACCACACAGATCATTTTTCTTGTGAAAAGAAGAGTAAAAAGATTATATATGAATGGTGATTTGTTATTTCTTCTCAACTCCTATTCAACAGGTCAGTGACACACTGAACATGAGACTGACAGTTCACAAAGCAGCATGAGAATTAGAAATTCAGACCACCAGGCTTAATTACTCAAGTATTTACAAACGTATTGGTCAATACATATAAGAACTTTACGTATAACCATCTGTGTGCTATGAAATCCACAAGAACTGCAGATGGTTATATGTTATCAGAAACACTGAAAGTGCCAATAAATACACTCTCTCAAAAAAATAACAAGTCACCATTTATATATAATCTTTCTACCTAAACACAGAGTCCAGTTGTAAAAGACGGATGGATATTTACAATACCTTGCACGAGGAAAATTATCTATATGATCATTAAAGTAGAAGGACTACAAAAGTCGTTACTGTGGAGCCAGATGGCAGAATTATAGATAAAGAATTGTTTTTATGCATGTCAAGATGACAAACTTGGGGATGAGATGGAAAATGTCACTACTGATTAATTTTTGTCATACAGTTAGGACTGGGAGTTCAGTTCACTGAAACTGGACCTTGTCTTTTGGAAACACAACAGTTATGAGACCACAGGCAATTCACAGTCAGTGATTACCCTACTTCAGTCAAGTATATATAAAAAAAGACATCTTTGTTAGCTTAACCACTCCTCACTAGTTTAAAAATGACTAGTCACATATATAAGGGAAGCAGGATTTGGCTCGGAATTTAAAACGATAGTTCTAGAGACAGATTATAATTATTTACTTCGGATGGAATTAAAACGATTGAAAGTCAACATGACACATACAAGACACCTCTGTGACAATATTCTGAGTATTATGATACCAGACAATTTTCAGCAATGCATTTCAAATAAGCTACGCACTGTAATTTTCTAAACGATGAACCTGTAGCATTGGTTTCCAACAGCCATCACTATTTAATGCTTTACTCTAGTGGCCTTGGTTCAATTCATTTAGAAACATATAAAGAAAGGTTATTTGATACAGAAAGTCTGGGTTTAAACTGGTGCAGGTACTTCTTGCTGATCCAAAAAACACATGGGACCTTCTGTCCAACAGTGGCTCCAATCCTTGTGGAAGGGTTGGACACTTTTGGCCTATCAGACTGATGGAAGACTTCCATTAAGCCTTTAAAACAGCAAAAGTTCCTGTACGGATTCTTTTGTTTTCTCTGCAATGCTTTTATTTTCAGTACATGTGCTTTTTTCAGGTAGGTCTGCTGCTGGACCACTGGTCATCAATGCAGCAGAATCAACTGACTGGGTCGTAGAGACCCATTTGACTGATCTCAGATGGGCTCTCTGATTGACACTGGTAATCCACCTCTCCAAAAAGAGTAAAGCTGTGTTGAAAAGACAGCATCACCTGTTGACACGGCACCATAAAGACACTGTGGCATGGCAACCTAAGTAACTTATCTCCCGTCAACAGCTGGTGGCAGTGTAGACCAGGCTTTAGAAAGAGCTGTGAAGTAGCTAGTAAGAACCAGTAATACACTATGTTTAGACATCTGAAAGAAGAGAAAGCATAGCTGTTAGCCTTTAGGCAGTCTGGCTTGTTGGGAATATCACAGAATAAGGCAGGGAGCTGTTGAGCCTTAAAAATCTCCAGAATATCCAGTCAGAAAGAAGTGGGACTAGGGTCCCTGCCCAGAGAGAAATGACAGCTGGAGACCTGACAGGGCACTCTTGGAATGGATCACTGGAGGATGAAGAGAGAGAAACAGGTTCAGTTGCCTTTGCCAGTGCTTCTGGGTAACAAAACACCCTCCCTCCCCCCAAGAACAGAAGAACGAACCTATGGGAACTGTATTACTGAAAAAGAGAAGGTGTTTAGCTTTTGGGTACAACTAGCATCCAGATGATGAAGACTTCCAAGCTAAAGATTTTGACTGGTCCCTTTCCAGGCACCCCTCCCATGTATTATTTATAGATGTTGACAAAAAGGGTAAAAAAGGGGTAACTTTAACAGTATTACAGTGAACATGAATTTCCAAAGCTGCAATACAATGTCTTAGACAGTGACAAGTGGAGTACAAAAAGCTTTACGGAGGACCAGACTAGCTCATTCTGCCTGGCTACATGCCAACAGGTCACTTGAAGAGTCCTCATAAGGTGGCTGTTCACTGAACAGAACTTCCTGTTTTTCAAAAGTGAACTGATCTCCTTTTCTTCTCCTTCCCCCAAAGTCCAAGATATCGATACCCACATCATTCATCAGCAGGGCTGGAATCTTTAGATTTACCGCACACGCTGCTGCCAACTTAGCTAATGGAATAACTGGGAGCAATCAGAGATTGTCATACTCTATGTGGACTATCAATACAGATCAATGAGTTTCTCAGATATTTTCTGATAGTAGAGGAACGCTGAAACTCAGGAGTCCTTTGTGCTCAAGTTAGCATGGACTTTTTTCTTGTCCCTCACAAGTGAAAGTCTACTGCCCTGTACTCTCCAACCTGCCTATGTCCCAGTCCTGTCTCTTCGCTGCCTGTGGCTGTGTCTCACTGTGCTCATATCATCAGTTGGAGTCCCCACCCCTCAAGCTTTTCATTCTGGTCCAACCTCCTTCCCCCAGCAAGTCTTAGTCCATAGGCGGGCAAACTATCATCTGTGGGCCTGTCCTCTGACCCACCAGCTCAAATCTGCTTCTCCCCCCCACCCGCTCCAGTGGCAGCTTGCACTGCAGCAAGAGCTCTGCTGCCATGCCCCCACCCTTGAAGCTCCAGCTGAGCTGAGAGGGAAGTGGAACGGCAGCAATGCCCTGGCTCGAAAGTGAGCCACTGCTAGACCTGGGACAGGGAGGGAGAATGGCAGTGGCGCTCTAGAATGTGATTCCAGTCACCAAAGCTGGGAGAGAGGGGGAGCGGAGCCCAGCTCCACCCATTTTTCCAGGGAGGGAGGTTGGCCACTCCCCCCTGGCCAACTATGAGTGACCACCCATGAAATGTGGCCCTCTGGCCAAAAATGTTGCCCATGTCTGTCCTAGTCTCTCTGCTCCAGACTTCCCACCTGGTACCAGGTTTATATGAATCTCCCAGTCTCCTTGCCCAACTAATCCCAGGTCTCCATCCACACCCAGATGCTTTATCAGGTCAGCCTGCCCTCTCCCTTCACCTCCTCTCCCTCGTCCCTCCTGTTCTCATTTCCAGTCTTCCTGCACAACTGAAATTCAGAATTCAAAGGCTTGATGCAGAACTCTGCTAAGTCAAGTAATACAATTAGTGTCTTATGTCCTGAAGACAATACTCTAATCATCACGAAGGTTCAAGTGCCATATTAAAAAGAAGTTTAAGGAAATGTGAACTGGTGAAAGTTCTTGTGAAATCACAAGAGTCTTAGGACCACTATGCTAGGGGAAATTCTAGCCAACTCAGAAAAGAACTCCTCCGGGGCTTCCCATGGTTGCCCCATCTGTGTACTACTCCAGTGCAGCGCTGGGCCATAATGACACACATTAGCCCTCAATTTAAAATTGAACTAGAGGAGAAATGAAAACAGATTTCTTGATATACGCCAACTCTTCAATCAGCTGCTTTCTGTTAGCTTTTCCAATCAATGATGACTAAAATGAACTTTCTTTTCACCAGAATAAATACATTTTTTCTCACTCTACATGAATTATGGGTTGTCACCTCCATTCCAGAAAATACTCAGTTTTTTCTCCTGTTTCATTACAGTCACTTCAAACAATGGTCAGTAGCCATACAAGATGACAATCCACTTTTATTGTCCACTAGATTACCACTGAAAATAAACCTAAAGCACTGCAAACTGAAACTGTGCAATTAATTCTGACTGATAAACTGCTGCTGGCTAGACATTGAGAAGAGAGATATGTGGGTTATATGCTCTGTCACAAGCAAGAACACCACCTTCTGGAAAGGAAAGTTTAGTGTATCCATAATACTTTACAGAGGAAGCCATGAATTCTTGTTTCCCTGGGCAGAATGCACTTTGGCACTCAACAACTAAGCTCTACAAATCTGAGAATATGAATAGGACACCATAACTTATTTTGCTCAGAATCAGTCTAGTATTCAGTAATATTAAAAGGTAAAGAATTTATTTTTTCTTGGCTAACCTGCCAGCAACTTCTACTTAGTAAAGCCAAACAGAACATCAGCTACCAGCATGGAAGTTTCCAAAGATTGTTTTTAAATCTCAACACATACACACTAAGGTACAACTGAGTAAGGGCAGTCATCTTTCACCTACAAGATTCTCACTCTCTTTGGTCACCAATGACTATTTTTAATATAACACACTTTTAGCACCATCATGGTGATTAATGGATCCATAAAGATTTATTGTTCCTATTTTCATCAGAAAATATAGTAAATTAATTTTATGCTTTTATTCTTTTGCTTAAGACCACTGATAGTTTAATAATTGGCTTCTGGCTCCTTTGTACTTTTATAAGCTGTTCACTGGTTTCTCTCAAAACAGATGACAAAAGCATCTCTGGGACCAAGGATTTTGTTATACACCAAAACCAAATGACTGCTACTTAATATGCCATAATCAACAATATAATTCAGTTTCAACTCTTCTTCCAGGAAAGATAGTTAATGCAAAACAAAACACACTTCAGCAAATGTCAGAAAGGTCTCATAATTCTATATTCAGTACAGACTGAAGAAGAGCTTGAAAATAACCTAACAAAACAACTGTGGACTTTATTATTTTAAAGGAAAATGAGTTAAGAGGAACGTAGGAATCACTAAAATGGATCAGATTAGAGGTGCATCTAATTCTGTAGACTGTTTGATGGCCAGTTGCATCAGGTGCTTCACAGGAAGAAATGCTGTAGTAGACAGTTATAGAAAAACCTGTCAGAAAGTAAGTTTCCTTCTAAACCCTAATAGTCTGAAGTTTCTTTATATGCTTAACCATGAGAGTTTCAGATCCCTTCCAAAGCTTTAGCTTATTTTTTAAACAGTTATTCTTTCAACTCAGGATATCTTTGTTATTCATATAAATCTCTAATCCTTTCTCAAATCCTCTTTTCCTCCATGATACATTGTAGCACCGGAGTACCGCCTGTGTGTTGGGTGAACAATTTTTTTAATCAGTTTTAAATTTTCTGACTTTCTCGGTCATTGCATATGTCTTTGTTTTTGCATTAACGATCACTCATTATGCTTCAAAAACTGAAATATGGGACATTAGTTGTATTTTGGTTGGCTGAGAGACTAAGGTCAGAAGGGATCATTATAATTATCTACCCAAGTTCCAAAGAGGCAGCCTTGTTTAGTCTAGTAAAGCAAAAAAACCAAGGAGTCTTGTGGCACTTAAAGACTAATAGATTTAATCTATCACATGAGCTTTCGTGGGAGAATATCCCACTTTGTCAGACACTTTGAAGAGGGAGAACTTACAGAACTGGATGAAAATAAATGAAGGGGAATGTCATACTGCAACAGCAAATCAGAACATTTGTAAGGATTCAAACTCTAGGAAACAGCACACAGAAGGAGGTTGAAGTCAAATTACCTGTTATAATGTGAAAAGAATCCATAGTCATGATTCAACCCCTGCTTTCACACAATTTAATTTGCATGGTAGTTTGATTTCGGCTGTTTCTCTTTGAAGACTTCATGTCCCATTGACTTTCTTGATGACCATTGTTAACAAATCATCAGTGGAGTGATTAAGCAGATGGAAGTGCTCAGCAACTGTTTTTTTTGTGTGTGTTGCGATTTCTGATGTCAGTTTTGTGTACATTTATTCTTCTCCGTAGGGACTGTCCTGTCTATGATCATCTAGTGACTAGTCTGACCTCCTGCAAAATGCAGGCCACAGAACCTCATGCAACCACTCGAACCTCATGCAACCACTCCTGTAATACCTATGGTACTTGTTATATGCATCTGTGTTCTTGGGTGTTCCTCCATTTACCAATACAAGCAATATAAATATTAAAATATACATAATTATGTTATATAGTTCTGCTTAAAAATGCAACTTGGCTAAATTAGCAAGGATAGACAAACATATTTTAGGTGTTGTCAAAACACCATTCAGCAAACTGCCCCACTATGAAGTTAATCTGCAGATCAGACTCCATGTCTAAAGGACAGTGTTAAAATAGGATGTTGACAATACACAAAATTATGATGAAAGACAGTATCTTTTGCTCTGCTAGATCTCAGTTGTTTTTAAATATTGAGACTGATCAGATAACATGCAGACCACTCAACCTCCTCCAAATGTCACTATGGGGCTTGTCTACACAGCAAATCACTATGCTGAAAGCTAAAGCGTGTATCTACATGCATCAGCTTGTCATGCAATAATATCCTATGTGAACATTGTTACAGTGAGTGGATATCCCAGAAAGCATATGGAGTTGGCCTAAGAAAAGATACTACTTCACTCATCTTGCCATTCTAATTTTTCCAAGCACTGCTACTTGTAATCTGATACAAATTGTAGTCTTTACATATGAAAACAAAGAACAAATTTGTAAATTATGAAAGTGAAACCCACTAATTTTATTGTTACCAAAAGGCAAGAAACTTATAAAATTATGGTATAACATTGTGTTATACTATGCTATTTGTTATGTGTTTTAAACACTGTATAGACTAAAACAGTCTACCTTCCTCTCTGTAATTATGAATGTCCCTTTTGACTTTATCTTCTTCTACAATTTTTACAAGAACAAACACACTGCTATTTGATTGTTCTAGCACATGTTTGTTTTAGGAAGAGAGTTTTGAGATTTAATTATGTGCACCACTTTCACCGAGACAGGCTTGTTCTATTAGGCATTTTGATCTCAGCAAATGAACCATCAGCCTATAAAAATAAAACCGAGCATATTTTGAGAAGTTGCATCTGTTGATCTATACAGTGTCCTTAAATCAAAGAAAAGTGAAGTTGGTTAATCTTGATATGCATATACCGTGAAGTAAAACCATCATACTCTTATTTTATTTTAAACTCTGTGGTGGTACACCTCTTCTATTGCTTTTTGTTGCCATCTCAGCTTTCACACTGGCAATTACCATCCCCAAAGTAAACAACCACAAATCACTGCACAAAAAAGCACTCAAATGACTTCTCAGAATGCCACCCTCTAGGTAGAAGAAATGGAAATAAAATCAAAAAGCTCAAGGCAGATTTATATTATTTGACCATTTATCATTGCCTCACAGGTAACACCCTATTAATAAAACCAAAAAAAGAGAGTTTTGGGGTATTTTTAAAAGACTAACAAATTTATTTATTACAGAAGCTTTTGTGGGCAAAGTCCCACCTCCTCAGATGCCAGAGTACAGAAAACTTACATTGGAGGGGGGGGAAAATGCTTACAAGTATGAGATTGAAAGATAACTCCTGGGATTACATTTCACTGCATCAGGTCAGGTTACTCCAGCAAATCACACAAATTGTGTAACATTCAAACACAAAATATATCAAAGTGGTAAGTAAGAATGAGAGAGGTGACAATCAATGAGAGTCTCAATGAGTGTTTGAACTGGCTGCCCTACTATAAATAAACTTTAAATGGATCACAGGACTCTTCCTTTGTTTTTCATTACTAACAGTGATTTTCACCTCTCTCAGCCTCAGCACTTTTCAATACGTTGTATCTGAATCTATACAACTTGTTTGATTTGCTGAGGTGATCTGACCTGATCCAGTGAACTGTAATTCCAGGATTTATCTTTCACTCCCATGCTGTAAGATTCCCCTCCCTCCACCCCATGTAAGTCTTCTCCACTCTAGCATCTGATGAACTGAGACTTCATCCAGAAAAGCCCATGTGATAAATAAATGTGTTAATCTTTAAAAGTGCCAGAGGACTCCTTTTTTGTTCTAAAAGATGGATTGTTTAGACATAAACAGTTAACACACATTTCACGTGACCAGTCAAGATGAAATGGCCCATTAAGCAGGGAGAAAGGTGCAGTGGAAGTGCATGGCGAAGACAGAGAGGATGGGTGGGGTGGGAGGAGCAGTTTTTAGCATGTTATAGATTTCTTTAATTAGTCATAAATCCAATGTGTCTGTTCAGTCCATGAATTTGGGCTCAAGCCCTGGGGGGTTGGACTCGATGATCTCATGAGGTCCCTTCCAACCCTATGATTTGATTGATTGATTGATTGAATTTTAGGGTCTAGCAAAGTTATGAATTCGTGCTCTCATGACTGGAGGACAGTTAATGGGTTCCCTTTAGCCTGAAGAAGTGTTCTGTGTAAGCTCAAAAGCTTGCCTCTCTCACCAAAAGAAGTTTTTCCAATTAAAAAAAAAAAAAAAGTTACTTTTCCCACCATCTGTCCCTCATATTCTTGGACCAATGCAGCTATGTCAAATTCATAAAGTGCAACAAGCAAGGAATCCTGTGGCACTTTTAAAAACTAGCAAATTCATTTTTCTGCATGAGCTTGTCAAGTGGGACTTCACCCATGAAAGCTCGTGCCAAAAATAAATCTGGCAGTCTTTAAAAGTGCCACAGGACTCTTTGCTGGTTTTACTGAACTAGACTAACACAGGCACCCTTTTGGAATTCATGAAGTATGTCATTGTGAAGTCCTATCTTTATCTCATCTAAATAATTTTTACATCAAATGAGCTTATTTTACAAGTAAAAGCATGTTTTTATTTTCTAATTGCCAAGCTTGCAAACACAGCCTGTGCTATAATAGTCAAGCTGCTGTTCTTGAATCTGATCCCACCACCATCAATTATGAAGTTGGAGCGTGAAGCATGATCCAAAGCCTAGCAGTACCAACTGAGATATTGTCCTTGCCATTTAACAATTCTGTTCAGAATACGTGAATAAAATTAGAATCCAGCTCACTCTCCTGAGACTGCTAAAAGAAAATGGAACTCTTGACTGAAGAACCATTTTTACGATTGCTTTTCTGATCACCCAACTACATTTTAAAGTGAAAGTATTTTTGATGTACTTCTAACCTAGAGGCCATGTAATTCATGTTTTCTTATGAACAGGAAATAAAGTCAATGACATTGAATGGAACTTATCTATCACTTGTAAAGGTTTCAGTAGGAGTTACCTTTTAATCAGTATAAAGCTCCATTTGTAGCAAGACATCAAACTATATTTGTTAGTATTTATATATACTTTTGTAAGAGTTCATTTATGAGTAGAATACCATGAAGAAGAATTCTATACAGTATGTGCTATGTCTTAAATTCAGGAAAAATAGCATGCAAGTATGATGCAAAGTTAAATGCAAATCATATATTTTAAGGGGTAGAATATTAAGGAAATAATATTGCTTAATGCTATCAAAAACATTATTTTTCCTCTTGCTAATTAGCAGTCATGAGGCTTATGCACTAATGCTAAAGAATTCAGTTCTTCTACCACTATGCTGCACCTTCTAGTTCTTTATCCTTCCTTCATTTATGAAGGCACATGTTAATGGCTGGATAGGAAAGACTCAGAAGTATTACTGAGGAGTTTTGCTATAAAGAAATATGGCAGCCATTACTGTATGTTTTTGTATTGTATTATCAAGTATTGCTAAACATTTTATCCCACATGGAAAGCTTGCCTCCCCCCACCCCCCCATGCAGCCTCCAGACTGCAAAACCAAAGGTAAACATTTACAGCTGCTCTTATAGTTTCAAAGACAACCAAAGTGGCTCATGTCTGTGTCCCAATAAACCCGAAGGCAGGCCAGTTTTTACATATAAATATGTTTAAGACTAGCCTATGAGATTAATGGAAGCAACATATTGTGCCATTTGTGCATAGCTAATCTGAGCCAATATGAAGCTGAAGAAAAATAAAGGACTCATTATCATTATCACTGTGGCAAACTATTCCCTGAGGAGAAGAATTGGATGTTCCATAAGGAACTTCTGCCAGCTGTACTGGAGCAAGGGTTACAGAAGCCAAAAGTACCTTTATTCTTACAAAAAAATCTCAGCAGCTGAGTTGGTGAAGCTGCTTTTTTAATTTAATTGGCAGATGGACTGCTTTGAGACCAAAGTATACAGCATGCAACCTGCAGTAGAAATTAGAAAGTCTCAGATCATTATCAGTATCACGGGTCACTGGAATCCCTATCATTTGTAGTTCTCACATTTATCTATAGGTGGCAGCAACTGTTTGCTCTCAGAAGGGCAGATTCAGTCTTGATTGAAACAATTCAAATACAACATGGCAGTGGTTCCCTTCCCTTTATGTACCCCACTATATTATCATCGAAAACTTCTGTGGACCATCATGTAAGCAAGCTGTTTTAAACAATTTTAAAATAGTCTATGGCTGAGGGAAGTCAAACTTGTATATCAAGGTTATTAAAAATGCAGCTATTTCTAATCATTTGTTATGCTCCCTCACAAACATATTGAACTTGTTACAGTACATTTACCTGCAGTAACTATATTCCCCTAACCTCCCAATCACCTGCGGTACCCTCACGGCTCACCAATGGTCCACAGATCGCAAGTTGGGAACCACTCTAACAGGGAGCTCATGAAATAACCCAGAATCATAAGGGTCAAATCAATTTCTAGTGTAAGCCTGATATTTACACTGAATTAATTTGGCTAAATGTGCTTATAATTTATATCATAGTAGAACTATGGATGAAGAACACATATATTGGGCTTGAGTCTGACCTGTCAGTATTTTTGTTTGGTTTTACATCTTTATTTAGGAAGTTTAAAAGAGTATACAGATCCTTCCCATGTAAATATCAGAAACAAAACAAGCATTACAACAGTTAGGTTTAGTTAAAGAAACATTATATGGGTATGCAGTCATCAGATCTATATATTTAACGTGGGTTAAATAGAGTTAGCATCATAACAACACCTATAATATGTCATTTCTAGTGACTGCATTAAAATGAGTGAAATCTCCACATACATTTAACAGACCAGGAATGTCCAACAAATAGAAATATAAAAAAAAAAAATATTAAACTCATATGTTGAGGAGGAAGGGTGGGATTTTTGTTTTGTTTTTTTAGAAGCTGACTGTACTTTTCCTGTGTATGGAATAAAAGGTAACCAAATATCTAACTGTTTTCTGCCTGTTTTGCTAGGTACATAATTCATTTAACTTTCAGAAGCTTACAGAAAGATCATTTGCTAATAAATATCCAACAATTTGTGATATTTGGTTCATTATTGAATGGCAATACTCTCTACTTGACTGGATATGTCCACCATATATGCATACAATCTCTTCTTTCACCACTGATCCTCATTTAATCTCCCTATATTTTTAATCTGAGTGATACAACACATCACTGAGATGGTGTCTTACAGAATTTTTCCTTTATTATGCTACAGACTTAGATTGTTGATCCTCTTTTACAAATTACATTTTGTTTTTCTTTAGTAATTTGTTGAGCCACATCCTTCCCCAACACCTTTTATATATAAAGATTGGGAGTGAGGCACACTTTTTTGTTAGGAGAGCTGTTTGCAAATAGCTTCCCAACCACAAACAGATACTCACCAGCAACTACAGACCACACATTAAAAACACTAAAGCAGATACATATCCTTGCAACAAACCCCATTACTGACTCTGCCCACATATCTTTACAAATTACAGCACCATAGGACCTAACCTAATCAGCTATTTCATTAAGGGCTCATTCACCCACTCATCCACCAATGTGACGTATGCCATCATGTGTCAACAATGTCCCTCTGTCTTACACATTGGACAAACTGAACTATCTCTGCCCAAAAGCATAAGTGGGCACAAATCTGCTATCAGAAAAAGCAACATTCAAAACCAATACAAGAACACATAAATCTTTGTGCATTTATTTTTCCCTCCCATCCTGTAAGTTTTGCATTTTCAAGCATCTGAGAAAGTTGGATTTCACCCATGAAGGCTGATGCAATAAATAAATTTGTTAGGTCTTTAGAAGTGCCACAGGATTCCCTTGTTTCTTTTGTTGAACGAAACTAACAAGGATACCCCTTTGGAATCTGTCAGTATTATTTCTTGATCCCTAACTGACCAGACAACATTGCTCCTATTAAGTTAGTTGCTTTTAGACTGGCACAAACAGGTTTTACAGAAGGTTGAGAAACAATGTCATAATGACATGGCAGTACTGGCGCCAGGAAAAAGTGGTTCAGTTAAATAAAAAAAAAGTGTGATGGTGAGGCTGACATTCTGGCACCACTGAAGTTAATAGGAAAAGTTCCCACTGACATCACTGGAATGAGGATTTCATTCACCTGCTCTTAAGATACTACAAGAAGTCTGCATGTGTGTCTGAGTGTCAAGAGACATGGTTTATCAAAACAACTTACTTAGTATCTGCCAAACATTTTGCACAAAACTAAAATCAACAAAATGCTTATCTACCAGTTCTTAATCACAAATTAATAAATAATCATACATGGAAAACAGATTAAAATCAGTTTTATTTTTTATAATACACGATTTATTGATTGTCATCTAATATAATAATCACTAACCCATGCTCAAAATTCTTCTACAATTCCACCTGCCATATGAGAACAACAAGATCAACAGATCAGCTGGAGAGACTTATATCTTTTATATCTATACGCTAAGTAGAGCCCCACCATAAACATGAAGCCCACTGATCTGCAAGATGAAAAGTCCGGAACAAACTGCTTCTTTAAAAAAAAAAAAATGAAATGGATAAATATCAAAATATTTCTACATTAGAAGCAAATGTTTATTATGCTTTTTTTCCAAGATCCTGTACCAAATGGCTGATTATTAGAATACATTTTGCTAGGTAGAAGTGGGCAAAATTAATATTTCTGTGAGGTATTGGAACACATAAGAAGGTTATAGTCTTTTCTGCTACAATCTTCCACTGAACCTCTCTAATTATTGCCTTCAGAGACACCAGGAACCAGTTTAATGAAAAACCTTTTCAGCTAAGATGACAAAGGAGGGTTTGAAATCACTCAGCTGGGAATATTTAAATAACTGCTACAAGGCTGCGTGGAATTTAATGCAGTGAATGTTGGGAAGGCACTAAAACTAAGCTCCTAGAGATAGACAGAAGATTGATTTTGACACCAAAGCATCTATTTTCTTTCTTGTTAACAACATGTCTGTCATAGATAAAATCTCATGTACCATCATCGAATGTAGACTCCAGAGTTAGCACTAAAGGAAGAGGGGGAATAACTGACCACACAATCAGGAAAACAGGTAATGGCAAAAGTGCTTGCATCAATTGCTGTTCACAGCTTTCTCAGGAAGGAACAGAATGAAGTGACATTAGTTTTGTCCATTTTCAGTTCTGTCCATGTGGGGCTGATTAGCAGTGGAATGCTGGCCTTAGCCTTGTTTAAGTCTAGTCAGCTGCTACTTGGCAAGTTCATAAACAATAGTAGAGGCACTGGAGTTATCTCAAGAGTACTGATTCAGAAAACTGTATAACAAACAAGGAGTCCTGTGGCACTTAAAGACTAATAAATACATTTATTACATGAGTTTTCATGGTAGAAGATCATGGGAGACACTTCAAAGCGTTTGATGAAGTGGGATTTTCTCCCACAAAAGCTCATGCAATAAACATTTGTTAGTCTTTAAGTGCCACAGGACCCCTTGTTTGTTTGTTTTACGGAACTAGACTAACATGGCTGCCCCTTCAGATCTAGGGAACTGTATTGCACGGATTAAGTCACACTCAAAACTGGAATTTTCAACCCCAAAATGGAAGGAATATGATTCTAAAGAGAGGAAGGGTCCTCTCAACCAATCTGAGCCTTTTAACCTGTTGCACTGAGGTCCGAATACATGGGAAGAGTCTATGTCCTGCAATTCGGGCCCTATCCTTAGTATCAGGGTAGAGTAGAAGTGTTAGTTTGTCCCAAACCTTCTGTTTGAGAAGGTTCCCAAACTGAGCGGCATCATGACCCAGCATGTAGGGGTCTCTCAATCTTGGGCCTTCCCTCAGTGGTAATATTTTGGGTGTATGCATGTGTGTGTGGGGGGGGGTGTCACTTTCAGATTTTGCCCCAGGTCCCTCAAAACATCTGTTCCTCAAAGACTTGTTCAGCAGCAAGTGAGAGGTGGTGCTCCAGCCTGGTGGCAAACCCTTTCAAATCCTGATGGCTCCACCCTGATGAAAAACTCATTAGGCAAAGATTCATTCACTGGCAAGAATTTGTGAGAGTGTTGAAAAATTTTTTTTTGAGATACTGAGTATTTTTGTGTACAAAATGTACATATCTCTTTGACCAGCACTACTAATATATTTACATTACATATTTGCATTTCATCTTCATTTGTATTTATTTGATAAAATGAACATTATTAATACATATTTCTAATGTAATCTGTCACAAAAAATGACCAGACAGTATTAGACTTTAAACAACTGTCTTTACTCCTGAAGGAACAGTATACTCCACTCAGTAAACCAAAAAAACAAAGCTGCTCCCAAATTAAAGTTACCTTATAGACAGGATGAAGCCAAAAATTTCAATCTGGATTCTGAACACCCCCAAAATAAAAATGGTATTGGGTCTGCTGTTTTGATTAAAAAAAATAGAAGAAAAGGGGCCACTTACAAAATCTGGTCTGAATTTAGATTGTAAGGCCTACTTTGACAGTCTCTAAAATTGAGTTGTTTACACCTGATGTTTTGGTTCAGCCAATTTCTATTCTCTTTTCCCCATTTTGAGCTTTTTGATATACTATATAAACTCATGCATAAGCCAAGATTTTTGTGCCAGAAAATTGCCTTTAAAACAGGCACTCGGCTTATACATTGTTCAATACAGCACATAGCAGCTCTAGCCCGGAAGTTTTAAGTCTCCAGCCCTGAGCATGCTCCGGGTTGGAGCCCCAGCATTTGGCAAGAGCGTCCATGTTGGGGACTCACCCCTGGCTGGTGTTAGAGTAAGGAGAGGAACTCCAGCACCTGGAGCAGCCAGGTAAGGGGGCCCAAGAAGGGGATGGCTTCAGGGGAAGTGGTGTCAGTTCCCAGGGATTAGGGAGGGAGTCAGGGACACTGGGAAAAGCAGCAGCAGGGCCCGGGGGCTGGGGGGGGGGTCAGCCTGGGGAAGCAGCGGCAGGGCCAGGGGGTGTCCGGAAGCCAGGAAAAGTGGCTGCAAGGGTTGTGGAAGTAGAGGGGTTCTCGGGGATGGCAGGAGAAGCGGCTGCAGGGTCCAGGATGGGGACGGCAGGGGAAGTGGCAGCAGGGTCAGGGTGCTTGGGGGGGTGTTGGGGATGGCGAGGGACGCAGTGGTACAGCCCAGGGAGTGTCTGGAGGCCGGGAGAAGTGGCAGCAGGGGTTGGAGGGGTGTTGGGGACGGTAGGAGAAGCAGCAGTAGGGCCTGGTGGTTAAAGGGGGCTGTCAAGGACACTGGGGGAAGCCAGCTGCGCAGGGTGGGGGATCCAAGGGCCGAAGGCCATGGGTGGACCTCAACTTATATGCGGGTCACCCATTTTTGTCTATTTTTGGGTTTCAGAACTCAGGGGCTCAGATTGTGCACAGATTGGCTTATACATGAATATACATGGTACATCACTGCATTTTCTATTAGTCTCTGTGAACATGGTTCTATGGAACATAATGGGTGTGTCCCCGGTAGCAGTTAAAGATGACTCTTCACTTTCTGAAAAAGAGTTGTCTTCTTTGCTTCATAAAGTAGTTTCTAAGGTCAAAGAATGGGTCTTCTTCTGGTCACTTAATCGCTTGCCTTCAAAGTCTGTGACCTACTAATGTAACTCAAGTTTGCATAAGCTTGAAAATAAAGGGAACAAAAAAGAAAAAGTTACTTACCTGTAATTGTTGTGCTTCAAGATTTGTTGCTCACATACATCACAACACAGGTGTGCATGTGTTGTATGCATAGATCTCCAGAAAGTTTTCGCTTAGACTATCCCACAGGGTTGGCTGTGGCCATTAGGGGCACCCCATGATCCCCCATGTATGACCATCATCCCTGATGACCCTCTCCTTCTTCAGTTCCTTCTTGTTGGAATTCCAGCTGAGAAGAGTAGGGCTGGTGCTGGAATGTACATGAACAACACATCTCAAAGAACACCAGTTACAGGTAAGTAACCATTTCTTCTTCGAGTGATTGCTCGTCAGTTCCAACTCACGTTACTCTCAAGCCTTACCTTGCAGGAGGGACGGAATTCTACAGCTTGGCTGTATGAACCTCTGCTCTGCTGACTGTTGCATCTTCCCTCGCTTGCTGGGTAACTGCATGCTTGGTAGCAAGAATGTGCACTGATGACCACGTCGCCATCTTGCATATATCTGTAATGGAAATGTGCGCTAGGACAGCTGCTGAGGAGGCTTGGGCCTGTATAGAATGGGCCATTAGCTGTGGAGGTTGAACCTGAGCCAGCAGATAACGCTGCCTGATACAGGCTGTAATCCAGGACGATAAGTGCTGCAGTTACACAGGATGTCTTTCATTCTATCCACGACCACCATAAACAGCTGAGAGGATTTCCAAAATGGCTTTGTGTGGTCTATATAAAAGGCTAACGCCCTTCAGACATCCAGAGTGTGAAGTCATCATTCCCTATTTGAGACGTGAGGTTTTGGGTAGAAAACTGGACGGAAAATGTCCTGGGAGGTATGGAAATGGAACACCACTTTAGGCAGAGAGGCCAGGTGTGGATGGAGATGCACTTTCTCTTTGAAAAAGAGCATGTATGGAGGTGCCAATGTTAGTGCACAAAGCTCAGACACCCTTCTGCCCAAGGTAATTACAACCAGAAAGGCTGTCTTCTCTGATAAGTAAAGTAGGGAGCAGGAAGCCAGTGGCTCGCATGGGGGACCAGTCAGTCTACAGAGGACTAAATTCAAGTCCCATTGGGCTACTGGAGGTTGGGTGCACAGGAACAGCCTATTTAGGCTGTTTGAGAAATGCTTGATCATGAGGTCTGAAAACAGAGATCCCCTAGGTGAACCTTCATGGAACGCCAAAATGGCAGCCAGGTAGACCTTCATTGGATCACAACAGACCTTGCTGCTTCAAATCTAGAAGGTAAGCCAGGACTAGCGGAACTGGTGCTGAACATGCCCAAACCCCTTTCTCCGCCACCCAGGTAGAAAATCTCCTCCATTTTGCCTGGTAAGTGAGTCTCATTGAAGGCCTCCAACTATTGAGCAAGACCTCCCGTACCTGCGTGAAGCATTGTCTTTCCTCTTGAGTTTACCATTGAGGAACCACACCTTGAAGTGGAGAGCCTGAAGACTGGGGTGCCTCAATGCTCCCTGGTCTTGTGTGAACTCTTCTGGGCACAACAGTGGTAAGATCAAAGTCTTGGCCAATAGGTATAGCAACATCAAAAACCAATGTTGGTGAGGCCACTCTGGGGCAACTAGAATGATCTTTGCCCAGTCCTGCTTCATCTTGAGAAGCACTTTGTGAATTAAAGGTATTGGTGAAAAAGCATTATGAAGGTGTTTCGACTAAAGGATCAGAGACGTATCTGCCAGAGATCTGGGGCTGCAGTTCTGAAATGAGCAGAAAACGTCACATTTCTTGTTGGTCTTGGATTCAAACAAGTCTATTTGGGAAAACCCCTACCTTTGGAAAATGTCTCCCATGACATCTGCTCAAAGGGTCCATTTGTGTGTCAGAAAATGCCTGCTGAGGCCATCTGCAAAGTATTCTGGAAACCCAGAAAGTATGCCACCACAAGACTAATAGACTGTTGAATACAAAAGCTCTATAAACAGAGGGCTTTCTGACAGAGAGGAGAAGAGCAAGCACCACCCTGTTTGTTTATATAGCGCATGGCCATGGTGTCGTCTGTCTGCACCAGTACTGTCTTGCCTTTCAGCTTGTTCTGGAATGTTAAGCAAGGTAAGTGAACTGCTCTGAGATCTTTCAGATTGATGTGCAAGGGAACCTCCACCTTGGACCACTGGTGCTGTGTTCTGATACCATCCAAAAGGACTCCCCACCCTGGATCTGGAGCATCTGTGAGTAAAGTCATTGATGGCACAGGATCCTGGAATGGGCGCCCTGCACAACCATTGCTGCGGACACCCCACCATTACAGGGACTCTCGCACATGTTGAAGAATGAACACCAGGCCATCCAATGGGTCTCTCCCTGGGCAGTGACACATAGCCAACCATGCTTACAGGGGCCTGAGTTGTAAGCAGGCATGCTCCATCATGTAATGTGCATGAAGCCATATGGCCTAGCAATCTCAAACAATTTCGCACAGATGTCAGTGGGTGTTCATTCGGGTCTCTGATTATGTTCTTCATCTATAGCAACCTGGTCTCAAGAAAGGAGGCTTGCACTTCCTTCAAGTCTAGGATGGCCCCGATAAATTCTATATGCTCTGTGGGAACTAGAGGGTATTTGCCCTTGCAGATCATGAGGCTGAGTCTAGCAAAGGTAGAACAGACTACCTGGAGATGGTCCCAAAACTTCAAGTGGGAGTGACCACATATCAGCCAGTCCTTGAGACAGGGCAACACCTGAATCTGTTGCCTTAGTAGGAACGTGACTATGACTGCTAGACACTTTGTGAAAACTCAGGGTGCTGCCAGGAGCCTGAAGGAAAGAACCACGGACTGAAGGTCTTGTTTCCCAACCACAAAGTGAAGAAAGCACCTGTGATGTGGTAGGATGACAATATGAAAATAGGTATTCCTTAAATCGAGGGTGGTATACCAGTCTCCCACATCCAAAGACAGATGATGGAAGCTAGGGAAAACATGTGGAATTTAATCTTGAAGAGAAATTTGTTCAGACCCAGAAGGTCCAAGATGGGTTCTAGACCTTTTGCTTTTTGAATTAGAAAGTAGTGTGAATAGAAACCCTTCCCTCTCTAATCTTCTGGCACCTCCTGAACTTCCCCCGTGGAAAGAAGATCCTGCACCTCTGTGTCAAGGAGATGTTTGTACGACAGATCCCTAAAAGAGGGGCAGGGAAGGGCAGAGAGGGCGGGAAGGGGGCATAAGTGAGAACTGGAGTGAGTACCCCCACTTCACTGTGTGCAGCACCCATTGGCCCGAGGTGATGTTGGACCATGCCCAGTCAAATTGGGATAGTCTCTCTCCAAAGGGGAGAAGATGTGGAGCCTCAGTTGGGTCCAGTATGCCATCCTTGGGCATACCCTCAGAAGTTCTTTTTGGAGCTACGCTGCCATGTGATTGACCTTTAATGTGTCCAGAAGATCTCTGGCTCGAACGATGGCCATTACAGTTTCCATGAAGGAGGAAGTCCATTTGGGGCTGAAAAGGGCAAGATGGTAGTTGGGGCTGGAACAGGCATCTCCGAGGAGCTGGGGCATGCAGGCCCAGCAAATTTAAGCATAGCTTGAGAGTCCTTCAAGGTTTGAAGTTTAGTGTCTGTCTGAGATGAGAATAGGTCATGCCCTTCAAAAGGTAGGTTCTGGACTGTCATTTGGACTTCATGCTGCAGGCCGGAGGCCTGAAGCCAAGAGCTCTGCTTCATGATGACACCAAATGCCATGGCTCTGGTAGCAAGATCAGCTGTGTCCAACACTGACTGTAAAAGGGTTCTCAACACAACCTTGTCCTCTTTGACTATTGCCAAGCGTTTGCGCTTTGAGTCCTGCGGTACCACTGATGTGAACCAAAAGGGATTTTTCCATGGATACCCAGGAACCAAACGCGTAACGACTGAGAATGTCTTGCTGATTTTCTATTCTCATTTGCAATTCCCTGGTTTAATAAATCTTTCTCCCAAATAAGTCCAGTTTTATTGTGTCGTTCTACCTGGGAGTGGGACCCTGGAGGCCTTATCACTCCTTTTTACTGGCCATCATCACTACCAACAAGCCCGGGGATAGGTGCGTATAAAACTGTTCATGACCCTTGGCTGGGACAAAGTATTTCTGCTCCATTCTCTTGGTGGTGGGTGGTATAGAGGCCAGGGTGTGCAAAAGTTTTTTGGTGGTTTCCTTCATGGTCTTTAATCAGAGGGAGTGCTACTCTTGATGGCCCTTTGGGCATCAAAATGACTACCATGAGGTCAGCATCCTCTTCCACCCCTTCTGCCTGGAGACCCATATTCCTTGCTACTCTCCTGAGTAACTCTGGGGCAGCCCGCTATCGTCAGCGCTAGCCACATGGTTAGCTCCTGCCACTGCTTCATCAGCCAGGGATGACTCTCCTTGGTGTTCCTCAGAATTTGGAGGGTCCATTGGGTGGTGGGTGTGGAAGCAGGGATTTCCTTTTGTTCGTGGCCTTTGACACCCATCAATTCCAGGTCTGAGTCCCCCACTGTATCTGCAAGGGCACTAACAGTTTGTGACGATAGTGGCCTAGGTCCTGCAGATAGAGAGCGACCTGCTACTGAGCCCTGAGGTTAATGGTAGCCCCAGGGACTCCAAAAGGGCCACTGTGGGCACATCTGTCACTGAACCCAGAGTGGGAGAGAAGGGTCGCTATCCTTTCTGTATGTACTGCCCCTGATAGCTTGGAAAATAGCTGAGTCATCCTCCAAGCCAGACGAGAAATGGCTGTGAGAGGACCGGGGAGAGCACTGCCATGAGGTGTCGGAGACCGGTTCTGAGTGCTGTCCAAAGGGCAGCCTCAGAACTGGTACCAGGGGTTCTTGGTGCTGGAGTGAGCGGTACCATGGTGCTCCTGCTGCTGCCAACACCATCATTGGAGGTACCAGGGAGGGGTGCCCAGAAGACAAGGCCTCAGCCAGGGCCAGTCGCAATGGTGTGTGTGACTTGGCCTTCCGTACTGGCAATATTGGAGACCAATGCCATGGAGATGGTGGGTTCAGAGACACAGGTGTGCTCCTTGAGGGTACTGAAAATCCCGGCGCCGGTGCAGTAGCCAGTACCAGAACGCTCTAGTGGGCAGGTGAAGCCATCTGTGCTATTAGTTCCCTCACCGCCTCAAAGGTTTCAGGGGTGGAGGGTAACTGTAAGTCTTCCTCCAAGATACCCTGGGTCAAGGAAGGCGCTGACACCGGAGTTGACGAACCTCCATCTGGGGCCGGAGTTGACGGTGCTGCAGAATACAGTGTGAGGGTCCAGTGGCCCACCGTGAGTCGCACTTTAGACCCTTCCTTGGCTGACCTGGCTGCAGGAGAGTGACCTCTTTCTGCCTTCCTCTTCTTCAGCAGTGCCAGGGAATGTGACCAGTGCTGCTGGAGGCCTTCTCCCACTATCAGAGAGCTACAGTATCAGGGTTCTTTTCCAGAGTCTGTACTTCTCCCTGCCACCAATGTGCTTTGGACTGACTTGGTTCTACCAGAGCTGGAGTCTCCAGCTTCTTCTGGATGGATTGCTTTCTCCATCATCAGGAGTCTTAGCCTTTGTTCCCTGTCTTCTGGATATGAGGCTTGAAACTCCTGCAGATCTTGCACTTGTCCTGCAAATGTGACTCACTGAGGCAATTCAGACAGGGCTCTGCAGGTCATCCCTCAGCATAAACTTGCTACAGAAGTGGCAGACTTTGAAGCCAGGCTTGCCCAGGCTTCTGGGCCTGGGGCAGTGGAAAAGCCCCAAGAGTAAACACCTAACTGTTGTTCCACTTAACTACCACTACGAATAACTAAAAACTCTCAAGAACTACACCCTAATTAACTACAACAACTTGAACAAAGGAGAATAGCTGGCTGGATGAACGAGCAACTGTTTCAGTGACCATCAGGGCAGTAAAGAAGGAACTGGAAAAGGAGAGGGGTGGCAGGGCTACATACAGGGGGTCATGGGGTGCCAACAGAGGCCACAGTCAACCCTGCAGGTAGTCTAGTAGGGCAGTAGTTCCCAACCTTTTGAAGGCTGGGACCCCTTTTTATGGAAAAAACAAAACAAAACTGTGGCCTCTTTCCCGGTGGCAACACTGCAGCCAGAATCTGGCCCCCACTGGTCCAGTGGAAGTGCTAGGACCGGCCAGGGACCAGGAGCTGCCACAGGCCATGGCTCCCCAACACCTCGTCCCTGCTAGGGACCAGGTGCTGCTGCAGCCATGGTTCCCCCCAACACCCCGCCTGGGACCGGGACCAGAAGGTGCCACGGCCATGGCTCCCTCCTGCTGCCACTGGTAGGGTCCAGCCCTGAGTCACCCCAAACCCTTTCCTAAACTCCCCATCCTGCCACCAGCTTCCCCCCGCTATCCTGGGCCAACCAGACCCTCTTCCCCCGTGCCATTTCCTTGGTGACTGCCTGTTTCTGAGCTTGACCCCCCGCCAGGGCCCCCTTATCTGGCTGCAGGAGTTGGGACCGGCCATGCCACATGCTGCTCCTGCCCTGAGCATGCTCAGAGCAGCACAGGAATTTTAAAAACTCTTAGCCTGGGGCAGAGCAGCTCCCTGCCACTGTCTGGCTCCCGCTGCCATGGCACCACTGGCATCATCTGGTCCTGGCTGCCAACCTGTCCATGGACCCTTTGGGAACCACTGGTCTAGGGGGAAAACTTTCCAGTGATCTGTGCACACAGTGCGTGCACACCTGAGTTGGAATTGACAAGAGCAATCATTCAAAGAAGCAGCACTACTTTCTATACCATATCTGCCTTTCAGATATCCTCTAATTAAGATTTCTATGGCAAATACTTTCCCTCTCTATTGGAGAGACCTTTTTCCTGTGTCTAAATATGTGTGGCCATAAACTGTAATACAGGCCAAAACATTTTGCTTTAATACTATGAAAGCATCTTTTTCGGTGCATAACTACTTATATTAACTCCTTTAAAGTAGGCTCTTTTGTTGAGCTGATTATAATGACTAACAGTGGTAATAATCACAGGCTAGGGGTTAGAAAAACTTTCCCCATCCTATTCTATGAACCAGCTAAACTAATCTCATCTGTGTCCTTTGCCTGGTAACAGCTTTATTAGGTTTTGATAAAGCTCTTGGCATTTGTAGTAAAACTGTGCTTTTAAAACTACAATAAGCTATACCTTTATGCATATATACACACCAAATAATTTATCATGTGTAGTTAATATTATAGCAACATAATATTATGTAATATTAATAATTTATATATTAGATATAGAATTGCTAAGATTACATATAGGTTATTATCCTTAAGGTCAAGAAATGGATATGTAACTTGAAGTTTAATATCCCCTTTCCCCTACCCTATCCAATAGTATTTGCATACTACAATATATCCTTTAATTACATGATTCCATGTTATTTTTAAAATATGTTCCAACAGTTCCACAATAATAATGGCTATAGTTTGCTAGCAAGGAATTGGGTTGAGAGACAATGTTTTGATTCAACTTCTGCTCTCCTTCTTCCCCCTTCATTTTGAGCTTTGTGATACGTATCACTTCCTCCCCCCCCCTTTTTTTTTGTTAGTGTCTCTGAAAGGTGAAGATCATTTGAGCTCTGTGGCCACAGCATTAGCATCCTTAATTTATTTTTTAGTTACTATTATTATTATTGTGTGTTTTTGGTAGCAACTACAACTTGCTAGGCACAGTGCAATCACAAAAGGAGGTACAGCCTTGCCACAAATAGCTCATGCTCTAAAATAAGAAATAGATGACAGGGGACAGGTAACAAGTAGTATGGTAACCAGATGATGAGATCTGCCACAATTCATGAGAGCAGGACCTTTTAAAATAGAAACTAAGATTTTGAGTTTATAGGCAATAGTATTTAGACACCTTTTGGATGTGTGGTGCTGGGAAGAGTTAAATGAGCCCTAGAATTTTGAGCCTGAGTGACAAAGCAAATACTGGTATTGTCAAGATTAAGAAAATTGGGTAATGGTTTGAGATAGAGAAAAAACAGCTCACTTCTGCTGCGTTAAGCTTGCATTAAATTGACAGTGAGATATACACAGTATTGCCAACTTCAATAGATCAAAAATACTGAGTCAGACAACCAAAAATAATGAGATTGACCCAAAAACCCCATGAGATTTTCAGAAGAGATTATATTGTGTTTTTAGGTGTCTTGATTTTTTAACTCCCCCTGCCCATCCAAAAGGTGCATGCAGGTGGACAGTTAGTATTGCCTGTTCTCCCACATCTGTCCATCTCTTGCCCAGCAATTAATCTGGTTCCCCAGTCCTCATTACTTCTGTCTGCACCTAACCCCCATGAATTTAGCCCCCTCAGTTCAGTCCCTTAGCCCTCATCATCACCACCCCATCAGTTCATTTTGCCTACCCCATCAACCCCCAGTACCCTCAGATCACCTTCCAAGCATTCACCCCATCTGCTCAGAACCTGCCATCAATACAGCCCCGCACCCTCCTCATTTCAACCTCCACAACACACTTCAGGCCTCCCAACCTCATTTCTGCTCCTGAGTGTTCTTCACCCTCCCCAAGCAAGGGGGAACAGGATGGCGCTGAAGAGGGGTCTCCTCTTCCACTTTCCAGGCTGGCAGGGGAGTCCTAGGGCTGGGGCCGATAGCTGGAACCCTGGCTCTGACAACAGGAGCCCTGTCCCAAACAGGGCTAGCTGACAGTGGGATCCCTAGATGACTGACAGCAGAAGCACCAACTGGGGCTGACTGACAGAGGGAGCCTCTCCTCATGGTGGCCCCACAAGGAGGAGTTCCCACTGTCAACTGCAGATGACCATGGCTCCGGCTGTCAGCTCCGGGGCTGATTGAAAGCTGGAGCTCCAGCGGCACAGGGTGAATTGACAGAGGGAGCTGTGATTTCTAAGTAGAATTAATCTAATCCAGACTCATTAGCTGGGGACAGAATTCTCATATATAACATTTAAGAGCTCTATCATGAGTCAAACTTAATTTTATTTAGAAATTGCATCTCATGATTAATTTGCGAGTGTTGGAATGTCTATTCAGGAACAGATTTCACAGACAGGTTGATACGTGGGGTTGGATAAAGTGAAACAGCTCAGACGACAGATGTAAATCATGAGCAGAGATTGCTTTACAAAATTGCACAGACGGAGAAGTGCAATTTAAGTGAAAAATCACCACCAAATAGAAGAAAAGCAGAAGAAACCTTTTGACAGACACACTGAAAGACCTGTCAGAGACAGCACAAGAATAAGCAGAGGACAGTATAGTGAAAACTCCGGGAAAATGCAGTGCTAAGGAGGAGGAATGATCAAATGGAGAAGATAAAATTAGAGAAGAACTTGAGGTAATGGGTACGAAAGGAGTGTTCAGTGAATTTCAAGGTCAACAGGAATAGTACACACTGGAAGAGGCAGGCAGAGATCAAGGAATGGCTTTGAGAATGGAAGATGACAAGGATGTGCTCTAATTGATTGACTGATTGATTTTATGAGGAATGAGAAGAAGGCCAGTGGAGAGGTGAGAGTTAAGAATGTAATGAGGTGGTGTTTGGGATCTGTTAACCTTCCTGGGGGGAGGTATTAAATCAGGTAATGCCTTTGTTTCACAGTTTGCAAGACTCAGCAAGAAAGATCAGAAGAGTTCATGGGAGTAGATTAATGGACAAGTAAGTTTTCCTTAATTTAACCAAGCCAAAGCACATTGGAGGTTGCTTCAGAAACTTGCAAAACAATGAGCTGCAGATGGTAAACAGAAGACATTCCAGTCTGTAGGCAAAAACAATTCTGAAAGCTCATGCAATAAATAAATCTGTTAGTCTTTAACTGCCACAAGATTCCTTACTTTTTTTGCTTTACTAGACTAACACAGCTGCCCCTTTGGAACTTAACAGAGATTGTGATAGTTCCATAAGATTCTACAGATGAAAACCGAAGTGGAAGAATTGGTAATCTTACATTCAGATACACCTCCCACCACTTGGACAAAGGAAAAGGTAGACAAGCCCATATAACATTTCAATAGGTATTTTATGCCCAATGACTGATTTGGAGTTCATGGTTGCTTTAACCAACACAAGTTATGTCATTGTATAGGAATGATGTGAAGTAACATGAAACGGAATAAGGTTTGGATTGAACTTTGAAGACAAGACTAAATTTCAGGATGCCTATTTGGAAACTAAGTAGAATATGCACTTGTGATCTGTAGCTTGCAAGAAAAGGATGTGGTAATACAGAAAGCAGACTTTCATCTTGAACTTTATGAGTGACTAGAAAAAGTTTTTGAGAGAGGTGACTCAGATGACTCAACTGGATGAAAAAAAGAGGAAAGACAAATTAAGCTTTGGAGCTATTTTAATTAAGCAGTCTTTGCAAGAAGAGTGCCAAGTGTCGCATTCAAGAGCTAGTCACCATCGGAACAAATCAGTTAGCAGACAGTTGTGCTCTTGACAAAGAAGCATCACAAGGTTTTGAAGACTTAAGTTAAATGAAGCTCCCATCTGGCACATTCAGATCCATTAGTTTCAAAGAGTTAAAATGTATGGACACATACCAGCTCAAACAATCACAGATCTGTCACAACAGGGGACTGCATACGGTAGTCTCTCTGTCAGGTGGAATGAATACCTATAGCACCACTGAACAAGAATACTTGCATCTATGATGCGCTGGTGAAAAATGAGACATTGCTTAGCCACTTCATCATTTTTTCTGATCTCACTCATATGCACTAGGTCTTTTCCATTACTAAGAATTACTGTAGAATTATCCACTGGATATTCTCTCTTCAAGAATTTTTTTTCCTTTGTGGAAATTAAAAAGGAGAATTTGAATTGTTATGAGTTATTCAAGAATCCATCTGTCAGATCCACTGGGTAATAAACCAGAAACCTTGTAAAAGAAGATATGTACAGAATTCTTAAAGAAATAATATCTCAATCCTGTGCTAGCAAAGGTGACAAGGAGGAGAGGAAGTCTGTAACCTTTCAGATAGTGGAGATAGTGCTCCTTTGAGTTTGATGTGGTGCTTATAAAAAAAATGCAGAATTGGCAATGATCCTGTGGTGGATGCTTACAGTCACCAAGACATTAGTGATGAACACTAATGGAAACAAATGTGTGCCAAAAAGAATGAACTACTTCCTTGGGAAATAAAATTCAGCGATGCCAAACAAAACAATCACCTTGATGTGTCACTCAAGAAATGACTTGATCAGTTCCTACAGATGTGTTACAATTACCTGCTCATCTGCTAATGTGATCTATGCCATCATGTGCAAGAAATGCCCCAACACCTCATACATTGGACAAACAGGACAATCGCTGTGCAAAACAATAAATGAACACAGAGCTGATATCAGAAATCACAAAACAAAGAAACCAGTTGCTGAGCACTTCCATCTTTCAAATCATTCGATAAATGCTGAGCACTTCCATCTTTCAAATCATTCGATAAATGATTTAACAACTGTCATCAAAGATGTGGCTGGGACATTAAGACTTCAAAGAGAAGCAGCTGAACTTGAATTAATATGCAAGCTAAATTCTGTGAAAGCAGGACTTAATCGAGACTATGGGTTCTTTTCCCATTACAAAAGGTAATTTGACTTCAGGCTTCCCATGGTTTGAACCTAACAACTGCTCTGATTTGCTGTTAATGTATGACCTGATCCTATGTTTTACACCCCCTTGCATTTATTTTCATTCCATTCTGTAAGTTCACTCATCTTCGAAGCATCTGATGAAGTGGGATTTTCTCCCAAGAAAGCTCATGTGAAAAATAAATTTGTTAGTCTTAAAGTGCCACACGACTCCTTGTTGTTTTTGCTGGACTAGACTAACATGGCTATCCCTTTGGGAATTATTAAAAAAAAAAAGCCTATTTATTAGTATTAAGGGCAGCTTTTTTGGATATCAGTAGCATATAAATCAATGTGCAACGGTCAGCAAAGAGAGAGTTTTCACTGAATGAATTGATCGAGGATATTCAGTATGACCTGAAAACACTATTTGGGAGATCAAAATTCCAGATCTAAATACTTACATGGCTTTACACATAGGGACAAATTATATTATAGATATTCTGTTCACTTTCATTACAGATTTTGCTGATTAATGAAAAAAAATGCTTTTATGCCTCAGGAATGTGTAAAAGAGGCCAAACATTATGAGGAAGTGAAAACCCCATGACGAATTGTACATAAACACTAAAGGGGGAGCAAAAGGGTTCACTGAATACAAAATTGAAATTGGAAGGAAAAAAAAAACCCTTCTGCAGTTGTATCTAAAAAAATACAAGGATAATTAAGACCTCACAGCAGTTGTTCCCAATCTATGGTCCGTGGACCCTTGAGGGGCTGCGGACATGTCACAGTGGATCTGCGGACACGCACTCCTGATGGCACCGCCGCTCCCCACCCGGGGGGGGGGGGGCACGCATAATTTTTTGTTTTAAAAAGGGGTCCACCCACTTGAAAAGGTTGGGAATCCCTGCCCTAGAGAATAGTCTAGTCTATACTGCTGGATGCTGTCGATGGCAGATATCCAAGCAATGCGCTATAGCTTGTTCATCTCCTATCGACTTACTTACATCCCCTTAGCATGGCATTTCTACTGAGCTGCGCTCACAGGAATTGCCCTTTGGCTGATGCAGTGTTACTCTCTTCTGAGGGAGGAGGAGGAGGAGGAGGAGGTGGTTGATATACTACATCAGCCAGAGAGCACTTCTGGGATCGACTGAGCACGTCTCCACTGCCTACTCACTCAATACCACTGCATTGGGGGCCTGACATAGCCCTGGGAGTGTAGACATACTTCAAGGATTTTAGAAAGAAACTGAGCCATGTCAGTCACTTTTAAGTCATGTTAGGGGTCCAGTGTTTTTAATGATTGTTAAGTAACATTTCTGTGTTCTCAAAAGTTAAACTGATGTACTAAAAGAGATGCATCAGATTCTTGAAACTTTGAAATGAGTGTGACTATTTAGTATCTTAGACTTGCCATTAGTACATGTGCAAACTGAATGAGATGAAAAAAATAAGGCAGAAACTGTATTTAAAGTACAAGTATTTTAACTTCCTAAATAGTGTTCTTTGGACATAAGAATGCAACTAGCACAGGGGTCTCCAACCTGTGGCTCTTCGGTTGCCCCCTTGTGGCTCCAGGCTCTCGACCCCCTCTTGTCACTGTGGGACCCTGCAGGCAGCCCACACCAGATTCCAGCCTCCCCTCACCAACGGGGAATCCTGCGGGGCGGAGGGGGGGGACTCCTGGTTCTTAGCACCCTCCCCCCACCAGGGGAACCTGCGGCAGGTGCCCTGGCCCAGCTTCTACCGCCCCCCCCCCCAAGCTAAACTTATTGCAGCTCTCAAAACACTTGATTATTGAAGAAATTTTTAAAAATGGCTCTTCTTACCTTTTGGGTTGCCACCCTCTGACCTAGCACATATCAGAGAGTCATGGACCAAGTGACAGTCAGAGATGAAAGGAAAAATTATTACTATGTATATCTACAGGACAGTTTACTCATTTACCATGGGGCGGCAGATGACATTTAGCAAGTTAAGAGAGGAGTAGTTGACCTCTTAAGCTACCCAAATGTAAGTTTCTTAACAGGCCAACAAAGTTCATGGGACACTAGCAATGGGAGCTTTAGTTTAGATAAAGCTCCACATGCCTCTAAACATTAAACACCATGTTTTATCATCAAGCAGGTCAAAGGGACAGTGTTAAAAACACCACCATCCTAGCTAATGTAAATACCTGAGGAGGGTTAAGCTGAGGAGGAGTGCCCGAGTCAGTCCTATATCACTCTCATCCACTGCCAGCTTAAAGGCATAAAGAGAGGGAGGGGCATGGGCAAAGAACATTGCATGGCAGTGATCTCCAACTACTGCAATGATCCGTTGGGCAATTTGTTAAAACAGCCCTGAGTTTGCTCTTGCTTAAGCCACAATTAGTAGTCTTGTGAACTAGAGAAGTACAGAAGTGAAATAAACCCACCTTCCTTTCTAACTTGAGTGCCACCCATAAAAGCCCAGTCAGGCCAAAGGACTGGGGCTGCAATATTTTGCCATGTAGTTTTCAGTCATCTATGCATTTTTTTTTTGAGACACCAAACATATGTTTTTCTATCTGCCGTAAGAAATTAAGAGAGACCCAGCAATTATTGGGAGAGCCACCTTCTCTCTGAAGCAACAGTTCACTAATACGCTGACACATCTTAGAATTAAACTAGAACTTTCATCAACACTGGTGCACAAATAGAGATGTTTTGGCATGGTACAGTACTGCATGTAAGTGGTTATTGTATAACAACATTTATTCTAATTTAGGTCTTTCAGAAAAGGGAAAAAATCAATGTTGCTAAATGAGAAAGAACAAAATCAGTGAGAAAAGAAATAATTTTTTCAGGCTTTTAAGTTGGTATTCTGGACAACTGAGAAGAGGTTGCAATTAAAAAAATCGGAGCAGTGTTCTTGCATCTAGTACATCTGAAAGCAAAATATATTAAAACCTGAGGGGTAGTAGGGAAGACCGAGCAGGAAGGTTTTTCCAGTGAAAGTTACAACTCCACTTCTTCAGAGACCAAACTACTCAGTCCCTCATTTGAATGGATGTCTATTTTGCACACCAGCTCTCTAGGAATGACTGTTGTCAACTCTTAACCAGGTGGCTACTGTTATGAATAATACCATCAGAAAGAACACTTCTCTAGCAACTAGACACGGTTTTACCTCTTTTGTGCAAACATATACTAAAGTTTTTACTTTGCAGATATCAAAAACCAACAAACAAACAAAAAAAAAACCCAAATACTTCACTTATACAGCACCTTGAATGCTGAAACATTAATAAAATTGAGTATATTGTCTACATTAAAAAACAATATAAAATAGATTGCTTCATGTTCAATCCACAGAAGTATTTGAATCTCTCTTTACTTACCTCCCATGATTTTGGACTGGCAGTTGATAAATTCTGGTTTCTTGTCTGTAAGGTAGCGCTGACAAGTGTGATGAAGAATCTGAAAGAATGTGCTTTTTTCAGAGGCTGTGCTTGCTACCCATTGGTCAAAAGCATTTTCAAATAGTAAATCGAACTCTGGTGAATCCTAGAAGATAAAAAAGAAAAACCATTTGTATCACCTAAAGGGTATATTTTAAAACGAATTTGAAGACTGATATAGCAATGATCATTTTAAAAACAGCCATTTACAACAAATAATTTTAATGACATTCATCCACTTCTAGAGTTGATCTGAAATTCTTATTTCCTGCAAAAATTTTTGATGAAAATGGGGGGGGGGAGTGTTTCCTAATGCAAATTTCCATGGGTAATTTCAAGTTTTCAATAAAAACTCAAACCTGAAAGATTTCAGCCAAAAATGCACATTTGTAGTGTCCTTGTACGTTGGGGTTGTAGTGTACTCGTGTGCCCTTTCTCCTCTCTGGATGAACTATACCACCCATAATGCAAAACCAACTCCCCTTTTGGGAAGAGGAAGCCATACAACATGGAATCTCTGGCTGTAATGCTTTGTGGGAGATGAACTCCAAATGGGCATACAAGAAGCAAAACTATAATTTGCAGTTGGGGTAAAGTTGTCATCTTTCCCAATAGGCTGCTGGGCTGACAGTCTGGTTTGAATTTGGGTAGCAAGCATTCAGCTAACAAAATACAGCCACACTCCGAATACTGCCAACCTCAAAAAATTCCAATTGTGATTTTCTTCCTTCATCCTGTAAATCAGAACACACCCATCCACACTGGTTACATGATATATTATATGCACTGACATACAGCGATGAGCCACAATAGGACATGTATTAGTAAGCCATTAGTGCACGCTTCAAGTAGATTTGGTCTTTCTCCTACGAAATGCTTCAGTAATTTATTGATGCACACCATGACACAGCTTATTATTAGAGTATGTCAGATGACATTTGAAAATTAAATAGAGACACTTATTGCACTGTATTCTTCCACTAAGAAACACAGTTCCTGGTAGAATAAAAAGCGAAAATGGTGTTACATTTTCCATTCTACTTTGAATATATTCTACAGCAGTGTTTCCCAACCAGTGTGCCATGGCACAGGTATGCTTCCAGGTCTGAGCAGGTGCGCCACAAAATTTTTTGAAAAACTACTCAAAGATCTCTGGATTGGCTCACTGACTCATGAATATTCATGAGTTCATTTGGAAACTATATGGTGGTCTGCCTCCAATTGGGAACCACTGTTCCACAGTAAAGTTCAGAGTGGTTAACTATTTCTCCACTGTTGCTGACAGGACAGCTTGGCACTTTTGGGGAGACGTGATCCATTTCAAACTGACTTTTTCCTCTCCTTCTCCCTTTATATTCTCTCCCCACAGCAACTCAAATCCCACACAGCTGCGTTCATTGTCTTTTCCCTTTCCACACACTTTAGTAGAATGAGTGTATGGATTTTTTTTTTTTTCAATTTTGTTCTTAAGGAATGAGGTCCCAGATCCACACTGAAAGGAGCTGTTACCCAGTAGTCTGCAAATAGTGTGGGGGCTAGCTCCTCCACTTAATATGCAGATAGTCCTGGGTTCAAGCCCCAGGGTGTTGGACTCGATGATCTCATGAGGTCCCTTCCAACCCTATGATGCTATTCTATTCTATTCTATTCTCTGCTAAGGTACCTCATCATTAAAAAAATAAATGCGACTTTAGACAATCATGAACCTCAGCCATATTCTAACAATGAGCACATTTCATTGCATAATGAATTTATTTCACACTGCATAATGTTTATGACCACAAGACACAATTTAAATCCCCATATCCAAATGCTGCACGTACAAATTTTGAGTTGAGGCTTTAAAAGGTTTTATCTTAACTAACTTATCCTTTGCAAATCTGTGTAGTACACTTAACACAGATAAATGTTAGAAATTCTGAAAGGGGAAAAAAAATCCAGATAACAAGTGCTGTGTTAAATTATATTTATGCACCACCTTGAAACATACATCTTTGCTCTTTCAGACAATGACCAGCCCATAGAGATGCTTACACCTGAAATCACTGCCAGATTCTTGGATTAAGGGGGAGCTTGTAGGGAAGCCCTGCACCAAGAAAGACAGAAAGGTCTGTCACCTCTGAAAGGAAGAGCTGCAGTTGGGACTTGCTGGCTGAACAAGTTCCATGAACTCACCTTCCATACTCTCTCTCACCTTTGCCTGTCCCCAGTTACTGCTCCATTTTATTGGAGGAAGCATCTAGGGCAGGGTTTGGCAACCCAGAAGATAAGAAAAGCCATTTAAAAGAAAGTCTTTCAGTAACCAAGTGTTTTGAGAGCCACAATGGGTGTAGTCTCTTGGTGGGGGAAGCTGGGAGCTGGACCAGGATACCTTCTGCAGGGTCGCCTCTGGAGCCAGAAGCAGGCCACTCACAGGGTCCCCCAGTGGCAAGGAGTAGATCTGGAGCCCAGAGCTGCAAAGGGGCAGCCAAAGCTGCATTAGGTTCCAGAGCCACAGGTTGCAGACCCCTGATCTAGGGGTAGATTTCCAAGTTCTATATTGGGTGCAACTTCATGATGAACAGAAGGCCACCAAGGCAAGGCTTTGAATATTTTTCTGCATGGGGGGTAGGAAAACAAACTCTTATTCCTTTTGTAAAAGGGGAAGATGACAGAAGCGGAGGGTAGTGAGAAGAATAGTAAGGCACGAAAAGAGGTGTAGAAACAAAACAGGAGTGATCTTATTCTGCTCCAATCCTTCACCCAAAAATTGGAAGAAAACTGGCTGACCTCTATGCTGACCCCTTCTCCTTGATTGCCAGCCAGTGCCAGTGGCTCCCTCCACAGAAATAAAAGTGGCCGCTGCCTGAAAATTTGGTGGCAGCCATGGCTGGAGGTTTGTGAGCAAGGACAGGGGTGCTTCCCTGGCGTACTGCTGAAAGGAGCCACTCGTGGAAAGAAGCTGCCTGCAATGGCTCCTCTTGGCAGGGGTCTCCAGGGATGCCATGGAAAGAAGCTGCCTGATGCAGCTCCTCTTGGGGGGCGGTCCCCAGGTATGCTGAGGAAAGAAGCTACCCAGAGTGGCTCTTTGGTGGCTGCACACAATGGAGAAAAGCTGCTCCAGGCATCTTCTTTCTGTACCATCCCTGGGACAGGGACATGGTGGGGACCCGCTGCACCCCAGCTGCCCCTGAAAGAAGCTGCCTGGAGTGGCTTTCAGTGTCAGGAACCACAATTTCTGTGGCATTGTGGAGAGTGCCACTTGAAGCTCCGAATGGGCTCTCATGCCACTGCTGGCACACATGCCAGGGGTTGCGTATCCCTGCTCTATAGGATAATCAGAAGTGAGCATTTAAACCTAGGCACTTGAGAATACTCGATTGTATGTCAGCATGAAAAGTTGAAAACTGTCCTGCATTATTTTGTGAGGAAGAACCCAGTAAGACGGGGAAGTCATGTTAGGGCCCTTTCCAATTGCAATTTGGACAAACGTTGAACATCCTTGATCCTCAATAAATAATAATAATAATAATAATACTGAACCTAGTAAAGTCACTGTCCCCTGGCCTCTACAATTTACTTACCCGATTGGAGTCTATACCATTAACTTGGCGAAGCTGCTCAAGCATCCATTGTGATCGCCTTACAAACGACGTGGAACCTTCAAACTGTTTGACTTTTGTAATAGACGCCTGACAGGGTTTTTTGTTTGTCACTGAATGCAAAAAAGAAAACAGAAAATATATAAATACACAGACACAAAACATGCTGATGTATGTTGTTTACAGAACTAATAACTTGGAAAACTTAGATCATTCTCTTTGTGACAACATCAGGAGAAAAATGCAAGTTAGAGTTGTTTGGAGTGAACATGCTTCACTTGTAGCTTAGAAACTGCCTTGAGTATGGAGGATGTAAAATTTTTTTTAAATGTGAAGATGACTTGTGTATTTGATGGAAAAACTATTCCATTTCAAGTAAATAAAACAATGCACGTGCATTTATAATTCCTTACTATAGCTAAGCAAACAAGGACCCTTGGTGGCACTTTTAAAGACTAACAAATTTACTTATTGTATGAGCTTTTGTGGGAGATAATCCCACTTCATCAGATGCTTGAAGGTGAGAAACTCACAGAATGAGAGCAAAACAAATGCATGGCAGTGTAAGTCATAAGATCAGTCAGATTGTTGCCACAAATCAAAGCAGTTGTTAGAGAAAGAAATAACAAATTAAAGCCTCGAAGAGAAACAGCAGATTTTGAATTCATATTTAGATTTGACACAGCAAACTCAGGGCTGAATAAAGACTATAAGTTCTTTTCCCATTACAACAGGTAATTTTGCTGACCCTCCCCCTCCCTACTTCCCTGATAATTGCTGTACTCCACTATTTGAATCCTAACTATTGCTTTGATTTGCTGTAAATCTGACATGATCCTGTGACTTACACTCCCCTGCATTTGTTTTGCTCTCATTCTGCGAGTTCCCCCCCTTCAAGCATCTGACGAAGTGGGATTTTCTCCCATGAAAGCTCATGCGATTAACAAATGTTTTCATCTTTTAAGTGCCACCAGACTCCTTGTGTGTTTTCCTGAAAAAGACTAACATGACTACCCTTTGGGAACCTACTACAGTTGACAGCGTTTTAAAGTTCTGAATTAATTACTGCTTCACACTGGCAATGTTCCCTCTAAGCTGCGCCAGTGAGCAGTAGCACAGCTGCCACTGCTCACTGGTGCAGCAAGCCCTGACCCCAGTGCAGGTCCAGCAGCCACAAGCCATGCCTGGCCCCGGAAACATTTCTCCTGGGTGCCAGGAAGCCTGGGGTGGGGCTGGCAGGGACAACAAGCAGAAGTGGAGGAGTCAAGCAATTGGGGCTGTTGGGGAGCAGAGGAGCCGGAGGAGCGGGGCTGGCGGGGAGCGGAGGAGTGGGGCTGGCGGGGAGCGGAGGCGGGGGAGTGGAGGAGCCGGGGTAGGGGCTCCCAGGCTGGGGGAAGATTAGAAGTGGGGGTAAGCTCATGCCACGCGGGGGGAAGGGAGTGTTGATGTGTAAGGAAACTGATTGTTTCCTTTTCAAGTCATTGCTGCCACATTGGTCAGTGATTCCCAATGTTTTCTCTGCCATTGCAGTGGCACTCCTTGCAACCTTCAATTCATTTGAGGCACACTGCCATATAGTTTCCAAATGAAGCCATGTATTTTCATGAGCCAATCCACAGCTCTTTCAGTAGTTTTTCAAAAAATTCTGTGGCACACCTATGTGCTACGGCACACTGGTTGGGAAACAGTGAGATAGGTAGACACAACACACAAATTCCACCTAAGATTCAAAATAAACACAGAAAACTGTATAGAACCTTATGTTACTTTATTAACACCCAGCATTTTTACAGCACTTTCCATCCCAGGATCTCTCAATGGCTCACTATACTAGGTATTCACACATGCTTGGCTCTGTGGTATCCAAGAGGCACACCCCACCTTGTGCTCACATTTAAGTGAATGGCCCTGACAATACATTATAGCCAAACTGCATGTCCTCCCATTTTGATATCTTTACCAAGTGCCATAAACAATGGCTTTAGGGGGAGGTGTCCCTCCAGAACATGCATGTATTTTTAGCACAGCTCTGTTTTCAGTTGGAAGCTGGCAAAGGAAAGTTCAAAGCTTGCAGACAAGAACAACACAAAACTGGCAGATGGGGATTGTAGCAGAAAGAGAAGGCAGCCTGATCTAACTTTTTAAGTAAAGTGGAAAACCTGTCATTGACCTTAATTAACATCAGCTCAAGTAATATATAGGCCTAAGTCAGGGTGACTTCATTTAGCTCAGTGAGTGAGATCTAGTCAGAATTGGCACATTCAATAGGAATCTGTAAAAAAAGATTCTTGGCTATTGGTGATCATCAGCTCTTATCTGTGTAATTTCTCACACATTTGCTTATATATTTTCCCATCTTCTAAAGGTGAGCTGAGATTATAGACAACTAAAAAATCAGAAGCCGTCCCACAAAGCAGCTTCACAAACTCATAACACAAAATGACAAAGCATACAGCCAACAGTTTGGTGCAAGACAATTGCAGTGATGTCAAGAAATATAAACGTATTGGAAGTTTTAAGATGGCATGGCTAAATGAATTAATTGCAACTGAGACTATGGAATCTGGAGAATCTGGAGAGGTGCAGCATGTCAAATTGAGTCAGCTATTTTCTTACTCTGAGGACAATGGCATGTTATGCTTGTCATGTGCAGAAGCCAAGACAAGCTGTGATTTTGCTAAAGGAAAGACATGGAGTTCATGCAAGATTGACTATTTGAAGAGGCTTCTCAATCAGAAAATCTATACCATGTTCCCTCTCTAAGCTGGTGACGCAACTGAGCAAGTTATGGATGCACTTGGGGAGCTGATGGTCAGTGGCTCAGGGGCCCAGGCACTTGCGCAGCTGCATCCATAAGTTGCTCAGCTGCATCACCAGCTTAGAGGGAACATTGCTTCACAGTCTTCTCATACATTAGCAGATATACTGTTAAATATATATTAATTATCTACTGTTCATAAAATAAAAGGTGGGGTTTAAATGCTACCTGCTATATTCGCTGGTGGGTTTTGCAAATTAATAAAACCAGCAGATTTGGCCATCTCTACTGAACTTTACTATTTAAGATATATTTAAGACTATTTAAGACTCCTTTCACATTCAAGATGAGAAAATATTCATTTTAATTACAGTAGTGTGAGTTTTAGATGATATGCTGCTCCTCCTATATTCCCACCCCCAGACATTCAACAATCCAGCCCTGAAAAATTATAAAATAGATTAAAAACCATCAGATTAAAAATAAATAAATAGATAATTTTTCCTTCTTTGTATTGTCTTCTGGTTCCCAAGACTTTATGGCACACTTGCTTCATATTTTCATGCTCTTTTCCAGAACCAAAGACTAGAAACATTTTTTTTAAAACTAAGAAACATAAGCTTCTCATGAAGAAAGATGACACCTGTAGCTGGCCTTTTAAGACAGACAGACACCAAATATTGTGAAAATGGAAACAATTCATAGCACAAGGAGTCTGCTAAAGCACTATCTTAACACGAGTGAGGAGTCAGAACATATTAGTAGTTTTAACAGTTTAAACATGTTTTTATTAACATATCACATAACAGTTTATAGTTTTCTATTAAACATATGCTATATTTTCATGTACTAGAAGGTTTTTAGTTTCTGGTTTCCTCCAGTATTTCTGAGATGCTTGTCACTGCCACCCATATACCCTTCATGTTTGCCAATCAATGGCAGCTTTCCATGGCCAGGAAAAATCAACTAGTAAATCTCAATACTGGGACTGAAAGTGGGCAATTGGAAAGCACTTCTGGAAGGCAGTGATGGGCAAAAGAAGAAATCTAAAGGCCAAAACTTGAAAGAGTGAGAGAGAATAAGCAAGCAAGCGAGCGAGCGAGCGAGATTGGCCTAGATTGCTCATCTCTACTCATGGTTGTAAGCAACTTCTCTTATATGCTCTAGAAAAGTTGTTCCTAACCTTTTCCTTTACATGGACTGCTACATTCATCATTGGAAAATTTTGCAGACTACCATGGAAGAAAGTCATATTAAACATTTTTTAAAATAGCCTATGGCTGATGGAAATTTATATATCAGGGGGCACTAAAAATGCAGCTATTTCTAATAATCTATTATACTCACAAACATATTGCACTCGTCACAGTACATTAATCTGCCATAGGCCTACCAGTGGGGAAAAGATAAACTAATGAGAGGGGATTATATTATTATTACATTGCCTCCCCCACTCCCAATGGACCATCTGCAGTACCCTTGTGGAAGTGGTCCACGGACCACAGGTTGGGAGCCACTGCTCTAGCAGATCACATTAGTTACTGTAATGGAAATATTCAAAATATCCAAAAGAATGACAGAGTTACTTTTATTCCAGAGTATCCTTTTTACAATGTTCTGTGACATCACAGTGACAGATTTACTTCTTTAGGTCTAAGTCTTAAATATAAGTATCAAACAGTGTTCGCCTAGAGGAGAGGAAGAGCAAGTCCTAACTTCACCATCTATTTCTTTATCTACATAAAATTAAAAGCTGAAAATAGGTTAACTGAAATTTTTAATAGAATTTAGCATGCTAGTGAGAGAAATGCAAGTAGTTGCATAGCATTGTTTTTATTAATTGTGTTCACAAATTTACACAGTGGTCTTTTCTTTTTAATCCATATGACATTGGCTATATTTCCATTCAGGATTTTTATATGCTTCAGGCTCTGGCTTTCATGCTGGTACACAGAACATGCTGTAAACTTTTGTAAAATTATAATTCATTGAATTACTAGGAAGTCTTCTGGTGATTTTTTCCTGAGAGAACTGGAAGTAGAAATAAGAGATAGTCTTTTTTGACATACACATATGCAACAAAAATCATTGCTTCTTATCTCCAATGCAGTGTCAGGATACATGTTCATTGTTGGTAAAGTGATGGTATAACATCAAAAAAGCATTATGCTTCTCAGGTCCAGAGGCATTATGAAGTTCCTTATCAGCTTCTAAGCTAGGATTGCTAACTTTCTCATTTCTGAAGTCTGGCCCTACCCTCATCCCAGCTCTTCCCCCCCAAAGCCCGCCTCTGCTCTGCCTCTTACCTCAAGCCCCTGCCCATTCCTCCCTTTACTCTTACTCGCTGCATTCCCTCCTACCACTTCCTTGTTGCTGAATCCTCTCCACCTCCCTCCCCATGCCCAGCTGGGATCCATCTGCTCCAGAGTGGAGATGGGAGCTGCAACCCCCTGATGCAGAGCCTGCCTGCATACAAGATAGGTAGGAGGTAGCCCAAGCTGAGGAAGGCCTGGAATGTGTTGATGACCCAACACTCATTGCACAGGCCCCTTTCAACCAGATTTGCTTATTGAAAACTGGGCACCTGGCAACCTTATACTGCCAAATTCTTTCAAAACCAAAACCAAAAAATATATATGCTTCAATGCTCCCTGTAAGCTGCACGGCTGCACAGCCCACCGCAGCTCCCCAGCGCAGGAAAGGCTGCCAGCCGCCAGAGTCCCAGCTGAGAGCTCCTCTGGTACTGGGAGTTATTAAAAGTCCCGCCCAGAGAAGCTCTAATGGAGCATGCTCAGAATTGCCTGCACATGCTCCGTTAGTGCTTCCCCAGCCAGAGGAGTGGTGGCTCAGCTGCGCTGCTCCAGCAGCTGGGTAAGACTTGGGGGAGAGGGGGTGTCAGGCCAACTGAAGGGGGTAACTGGGGGAGCAGGCTAGGGTGGGAGGAGGGGAGTGGGCTGGGTTGGGGGGGTGGCAGGATCAGGCCCGTGCAGGAGTGGCAGGATCGGGCCTGCGGGACCAGTAGGATTGGGCCCGCATGGAGGAGGGGTGCTGCACAGCAAGCAAGGTGAGTGTCTCAGCTGCCTCTAGCTGTTAGGGGGAACACTGATTATGTATCCCCATACCCTCATTACCAGTTTAATATTCTTATTTCTTTCACCATGCCTTGCCCTATCCACTCATTCATTTCTTCCTCTTCTTGTTTTTCTTTAACAGACTGTAAATTCTTCAAATAACTCCATTCTGTTTGCCCACCTTCACTTATCCCTTTCTAGTACTGTTGACTTTCATTTCAGTGATTGATTTGCAGCCCTAGAGAATCTTCCAGTAGTCCCTAACATCACAGCCTACACTGATTAAATAATCTCAAAACCTAAAAAGTTTAGCTACTTATTTGCAATGTCTAGTCAATACACATAAGAAAAGATACATATAATGATGGTACATTGTTAATGTCATTTTCCTGGATATTTCATAAACTTAACTGAATTTTTCCCTAAAAAAGTGGAAACAATAGAGCTACAAACAAAATACAGTTTATTAAAAATATATTCTAACAGAGAGCTACATAAAATTCTCACATGTCATTCCATAAACTTCAATAAACCAAGACCATGTAAGTAAAAAAACAAACAATGCATTATGTTCTAAAAACATTAAGTGTGGTGGAAACACACCATACCTCAGAAGACTGACATTACCCTTTAAAAATACAGAAAACAACAAAACAAACACATAATCCTCAATCTTTTAAAATGTGCTTAAAAGATTAAAGCTAGCTTTCAACAACAGGAAAAGAGGCTTCCTGTAATAGACTCACTCTCTAAAAACAGAAAGGAGATGTCCTTTTTGTTGATGTAACTGATACATGCTGTGGCCTCAATAAAATTTTAGGAACCATCTTACAGTTTTTAAATAACTATATGCATAATTTGTTATATCTTATTCCTGTCTCCTTCTTTACTTTTTTGTCGTCTTATTGTTCTCTTCACTCACTTGCAAAGTACATTATTATATTATCCCCTGCATTTTTGACAATGCTATTTTGTAAATTCACTGTGCCACACAATCTGGTTATCAAAGGCAGTTGTTACTGTTTTCTCCCTTGCTCTCTGGAATATCAATATTCCTAAAATCCTTTTACCCTGATATGTTCTTGCAGCTAAGACTGCAAAGTTTAGGAATACTTGTGGTTTTTGCTTTTAGATGTTGACATTTAAATCTCTCCCTTTTTGATACAATACACAAAGCAGTATGTGAAACTTGAAGATGTGCACATTTTAAACCAGATCTTCTATAACACACTACTGAATAGCTGCATAATAGTAAAAAGTTTTTAAAAGAACCAAAGCTTTGGGCAGGCAGATTCTACTAGTATGGAATACTTAAACAAAACAAAAACAAAAATCCCCCCAAACCCTTGTCTTCCATTCTTTGATGTATACAATGTGCACTCAGTAGCACAAGCACTTCTGCATACAGGTCAGTAATAATGCACTCCATCATTTCTACGGCATCAACACCAAGCACATGAAGGAATTACACTTACATTCATTGTTAGAAAAAAATAAATAAAGCCATTTACCTTTACTATAACATTGTCACAAATCAATGCATCTGGTTACAAAAAAGATACAGCTTTGCTGGCACATTTGAGTGACAAATGAAGACCATTATGATAGTAAAAGTTCTATTCTTTTCACATTATCACAGATTTACTCTCACTTGTTTCTCAGTTACAGGAGAGATTCAATACAATTACAGAAAATGCACCCTTGGAGAATAGTGACAGGTCAAAAACCCACCACTTACATGCTTCTTAAGTCACACAAAGCAGGGGAACCCAGGGCAGACCCAACATATCTGGCCATGGCCTTCTTACTGAAGGAATATCAGGACTCACTAAAAATGTTCAAAACACTCAGTGGGCCAGGGCCAGCTTTCCCTAAGACCTGTCTTCATCCACAAACTCCTCAACATTAACAATCTACCTCAAAACACATTCTTGCCACCACTGATGTCATTTCCTCAAATACCAATATCTCTCACAATGCCCCCTTCAAAAATTTACAGGGCTATGGGAAAACCCTCAGATATCCACCCCCGACACATCACCAAACTCATCCACTTCATCCTCATTCATTAAGAACTTTACGTTTAACAACAAACACTTTGTCCAAGCCATGGGAATAGCCAGGAGTATTAGGATGGCTCTCCAATATACCTGCTTCTTCATGGGCCAGCTTGAGGAAAGATTTCTGGACAAATACAGTTTGACAAAAGCATGTGGTTCATGTGCCAGAAGCTGGGAGCAGACAACAGGAGATGGATTGTTCAATGATTGATTGCACTGTTCATTCCCTCTGAAGTATCTGGCATTGGTCAGTGTCAGAAGACACGACACTAGGTTAGATGGACCATTAGTCTAACCCATTATGGCTGTTCTTATGCTCTCACGAAACAAACCATATACCTGAGATACACTGAGGACATTTTCATTCTGTGGACAAACTCAGATTTCTACCACAACTTCAATAACTAACATCTGTCCCTTAAATTCCCTGTGGAACTCTTCCACACTATCATCAATTTCCTGAATACCAAGATCAGCTTCAGCAATGGCACTTCACAGACAACTCTATATGTGAAACTGTTAGCAAATTTTTCGTTCTCACGAACAACAGTGGGTCCCAGAAGGTCTCCCCAAACTTTTGAGTATCTATCACCTCATGCCAGCCCGGTTTAGAACAAATGATGGAGGTGGATTGAATTTAATGACACAGGTTTATTAAAACCATGGGATGGGGTAGAGGAAAACTATCAAAAATCAGTATGAGAACTTGTGAAGAACTTAAACTTAAACCAGATACGTAGCTTAAGTTGTCGTACTCATATAAATACACAGTTAAACAACACGTTTTACAATTGCCTTTCCCATAGACATCTCAAGAGCAAATAGGTAAGTATATAGGTACCCAGAATTCAAAAGAATGACTGGAACCACCGCCTTCAACCCAGCTTAACCAGATAAGTTCTCCCAGGCTGCCCTGAGCAGTAAAATTCCCCAGATTCCCCGAGAGGCTTGACAGCTTCTCAAGCTGGAACTCCACTCTTTGCTCACAATTTGACGTCCTCCTTTCCCCAGTTTCTAGCAGAGATGATGGAGAGGTCCCTTGACCCTCTGATCCCGGGGAGGCAGCCACAGTCCAGACTTGGGGACGTCTTCTTCTGGGTTCTTCCACCCAGGCCTTAACAACAAAGTCTATTCACCCCTAAACAATGTCTGCTGTGACAGGGCCTTTAGGGGCATTAGACAGACCCCCAGATCCCTGTCCCTTCAGGGACATAAGTGGTCCTCTTCTGCCTTCAAGGCTCCAGGAGAGGTGACAAGATGGCTGAGGCACCCTGATTCACTGGGAACCAGGCGCTCAGCTCCAGTCTCAGTCCACTCACACTCTCCGAGCCTCCTTGAGGAGCTTGTCCAAACTGATACCGAATCCCAAGGCTCGCTATTGGTAAGCCCCAAGCCAAAGCTATACCTAAACCAAAGGCCCCTGGCTAAGCTCCTAGCTTGCAGCCTGCACTCTGCAGGGTGTGACGCAGCTGACAGGATCAGCCCTCACAGCGTTCTGGACCCTGGCAGAGATGCACAGTGAAGCTCCGATTTCGGCGCAAACTCCCCTTAAATACCTGGTTCTGGACCAATCAATGCTGGGCCTTTTTGCGCCGAAAAAGCTCTCCCCCTCTTACTTACATGAGGAATCTTCTCGAAGGAGAAGCCCATGTGATCTCTCAGTCTTTGCTCATCTGCTTGTCTCTGGGCGGACCCACAGACCTTGGCAAGCTGCCAAGTACTCCTGTCAGTTACATTTACAGAAATACTCTAATTTACTCTATTCATAAACAGAGTTATGCAAATTCCTTAACTATCACAGGTCGTGCCACCTCCTGTTGGGGAGAAACAGTATCAAGTAATCCCTGCGCATCGTAACATACTCCCCGCCATACAAAACATGGTATGATCCTAAACCGATGAAACATTTAACACCAATATACTGTAAAAATCCTCTACAGAACCTATGGATCACTACACCTAGATTCACAGTTCCTGTCACTTTCTCCATATGGCTGATGTAAATGTGGAGCAATAACAAAATCAAGTAACCATCCCAAACACACCAAGAAAGCTGTTACCTACAAACAGGCACTCACATATCACAGAATATTCTCCAAAGAGAACATCTAACATATATACCTTAACACAGTGGTTCTCAACCTTTTGTGGGTCGCGACCCACTTGGCAGCATACTGCGACTCTACAAGACACACGAGCCCACTCCCTTCAGGCCAAATCCACCATGACACACTTACTGCTGTGTGGTGACACAGTAATGTGTCCAGACACAGTGGTTAAGAACCACTGCACAGACCGAAAATGACCTTCACCGAACAGAATGTTCCACTAGAGAAGTGGAATCCATCACGAGCCACCAAAATACCCTTAAAAAAAAACTTGCTTCAATACAGAACTAAGCCCTTCTCTGACTACATATTGAGTTGTTACTTATCACAGACACTGGACTCCATATGGTGTATCATCAAACAAGTATAACTCAACCTCAACAGGGACCCCATCCTGAAAGAAATCTTTCCTGAATCCTCTCTTTTGGCATTCAGCAAGCGCACGACAGACCGAGACACATCAAAGTGGTACCAGACCCTGCTAGAACAGCAGATTTAAAACCTGCCGACGTCTCTCCACTGCCATGATGATCTACAACTCCACAACACACCTTTCAAGATCTGTGGACCCTGCACACGTCTATCACAAAAGGTACTTCACCCAGTGCACAAAATGCTCAAAAACTATTAGGTGGGTGAAACTAGACAATCAACACAATACTTTTGAATGAACTCACACAGAACAATAAAAGACAAAAACACTATGTTACTTTTCACAAAGTGATCACTCTATAAATGACCTATCAGTCCACATGGTCAAAGAACACCTGCGCAACCCTTTCAAAAAGATGAGCCAGTAAATTTAAAATTCGTAACTTTGCTAGATACTAAAAATCATGTTCTTAATAAATACAATTAAATTATTTCTTATTTCAACAATCTGTAGCCACATTAACCCACTTTCTTGTCCTATGACAACAGGGGTTGTTAATGGGCCACTTCAACTTGAATGCCACTAGAACAGTGGTTTTCAAACTTCCTTCCTCAGGACCCAGTTGAAAAAGATCATTTATGCCCATGACCCAACAATCACATCTTTGTGCAATGCATTCCAGTCTTTCGGCAGTGGCAGCAGGTGATGCTGTGACCCAGTGCCTGAAGGTCTACAACCCACTACTGGGTCCTGACCCTAAGTGTAAAAAATACTGCACCAGAATATATACTAATTATTTATCTTAAACTATCTGTGTGATCTTGTATTTAGCTGCAACATTGAGTAAGTTTTCCAGACCTTAAGAAGAACTCTATGTAACTTGAAAGTTTCTCTCTCGTAGCAACAGAAGTTGGTTCAATAAAAAGATATGACTTCACTCACTTTTTCTATGTAATACTAACAGACAGATAACACAACATCACTTTTTCTTAAGATACAATAAGACCAAATTCAACATTATATTTATGAACTGTAGTCTAATTTTGAAGAGCAGCACCTCTACTTTCACAGATCAGAGCCCTAGCTTTTGAACTCTCTTACTGTGAAGTCTCATTCACACTATGAGCCAAAAACCGTTATATTAACTATAAAAACAATGTTCCATAAAAAACATTAGGCCGTTTTAGAATCTGATGACAGACTACTTTGATTTATATTCATTTTTAAAATGTATTGCTCTACCCAAACAAAAAGATGGCTGACCTAATTGCAGAATCTTGTCAGTGGTGTTCATTCAGCTGATGTAAGCCAATACAGAATATCAGAAAAAAAGAAATCCTTGGAGATAGTTCAGGACAGAGATAGTTAGATTTACTACATTGTAAAGGGCTGATGATGTAGATGACACAATACTGTATGAACCCAGGAGACTAGGGGTATGTCTACACTTAGACTTGAATTCAACTTGATGACAATCAATTTGAATTCAACTAAGTGCATGGCCACACTGGCTTTCCTCAGTTCAAATTGATGAAAGCTGACTTCGAACAGGTCAAACCTTGTTTGACTTTGAAGTCCAGTTCAATTCGAACTGAGGAGTTCAAATTGATCCAGTGTGGCCATGTCAATTCAAACTCACTGTGAGTTTGAATTGACATGGGCTGACCTTCCTCCCAGGGTGCATGGCACCCTGGAAGGAAGAACAGCCCTTTAGCACCTGGAGCCAGCAGCCCCAAAGGTGCCTCCCTCCACCCCCACAAGCAAGATCAAACTGGGGGGATGGCAAATGGCGTTCCTGTCCCCTGGCTGGGGACAGGAACCCCAGCCACCACTCCAACCACACGCAGGGAAAGCACCCTCACGCTCGGCTCCTGAAGAGCTAGCCATACACGGGGAAAGCGGCCACACATGGGGGAGTGCCTTCCTCGCGTGTGGGTGGGGCTGCTTTCCCTGCAGGTGGCTGCCTGGGGAGAAGCCACACGCAGGGGTGCCTTCCCTGGGCATGGACAGCTCTGCAGGAGCCAGGTGCAGCTAGCAGGGATGGAGCCGCATGACCAGCACAGGGTGTAATTCACTTCCCCGCAGGGGCAGCCCTTCCTGGACGGGCAGGGGGAATCCTCTTCTTCCCCGCCTTGCAGTAAAAACTTCCCCTGCCAGGCTCCAGCACTCTAAGCCCAGCACGGGGTAAAGCATCCCCTCCCCAGCTCTAGCCGCAGAGCGAATTGATGAAAGCTAACTTTCAACTGGTCAAACCAAAGCCTCTAGAGCTGGGGAGGGGATGCTTTTCCACGTGCCAGGCTCAGACTGCTGGAGCCTAGTTACTGTTTATTTAAAACAACTTCCTTCTCTAGAATTCAATTTTATCTTAACTGACTATTTTTGGAATATTAGTTGTTCTCTCTTTGGGTCTCATAGACCTTGAGCTATTAAAAAGGGTTGATCAGATTCATTTATTATTTCACTTTCTGCATGTTAGTAGTTAAGATAAAACATTAAGATAGAATTTCCAGAAGGCCCAAAACCAATCTTCCCATCCCCCAAAAAACATGTTTAAAGACAACTTGAAAACTTCCTTTAGTTCATGACAGCTTGACAGCGACATGTTAGACGTTATATAAACATATTGGCAGATGGGGATAGCAAGCTGACTAGTTGCTCTTTAGGTTGCTCTGCAAACTAGAACACTGTCACACAAGCTACAGAGTGGGTGTTAAATTTCTCACCATTCTATAAATCTCTCTCTCCCTTTTTTTTTTTTTTAATTCATTTGATAAAAGACTGGGGGACAGTTACCCTTCCCAAGTTAGGACTTGACTAAATATTGAGACACTTCAGCTAGGGTCTTTCATGATTGTTACTGAATTTAATAATCTAAAGAAATGTAGAATTAACAATACATCAATTTCAGTTTCTGACCAGGCTGCTTTTTCCCTGCGGCCTCTCCCAGGGCTGCTCCTCCCCCGGCTCTGACCATGCTGCTTTTTCCTGCAGCTCTGACAATGCTGCTCCTCTGCTGTCAGCTCTCACCCTACGCCACCTCTCTGCTGTACCCGACCACTGCAGATTTCTCGCCCCTGGCTCCCGACATGCTGCCCTTCCCTCCTGCGCTCTCCCAGGAGACGCACTTTTTCTATAAAGAGCCGCATGCGGCTCGCGAGCCACAGTTTGGCCACGTCTGTAATAAAAAGTAAATGTTTAATACTGACATTTGAGGGAGTGAGAACATTTGTAAAAAATACAAGTAAATTTGCTTTTGCTTTATAGAAGCAAATTTATTTAGGACTCAGTATAAAAAAATTCACTCTGGAAACGGAGACTGACGACATGCTGATAGCTTTAGTTTTTATGTCTTTATAGGGCTCAACAAAATTGCCACTCAGCTAGGCACCTAGCTGGGATGTTCTTGCTGCTGAAAAACTGCCTCTGCCAATAAAGCCACCACTAGAGGTGCCGGAAGCACTATTTTTAAGTGCCAAGGTCAATCTGCCACTGCGGTTCTGCAGCAGAGCTAGGTACCATGCTACAAACCTCAGGTGCCATGGCAACCTGTTGCCTGGGGTTTGTCACCCCATGCATTTGACACTTGGTGCGCTCATAAGTCAAAGAAATGCCAACCCTAATTGATTTCATTATGTAAAGGGAAATTAAGGTGTCCAATTGAAAGTAATTAATACTGAGAATGTACCTTTTGATTTTATAATCAATAAACATACTTTCAATATTGTACACATCTTCCAGAGGGTTGTATATAAGCTTTGAAGCTGCTTTTCAAATGAATTCTCATACATGAGTCACTCACTGCCCAGGTCTCTGTTGTTGGACAAAACTGCTATTATAACATGTCTGCAATTCCATAAAAGAGCTTTTAAAAAGAATTAAGGTTAGCTAGGTGTGACATTAACCCAGCTAAAAACCTTAAAAGTAAGCAAATGCCAAATTTATGACAATTCTTTTACTCACACTCTTAATACCCCCAACAGCACATACCCATAGACAGTCATTTTTAACAGAATTTTCATAAAATGAATATCAAGTCTATTTTATTTCTTGTAGTCACATTATTCCATTTCCATTCTTTTAAACAGAGATTTAAAAAACCTAGATTTAAAAATAAAATCAATTAAAAAGTTAGTCTACCAGTGTGGGTAACATTTTCTGAATTTGTATTTAAAGCTAAAATTCTTTTTTGTTAAAATATAAACAATTGTAGCAATCACTTCCTTTATAACTGCTCTAAGATTTTAGACGCTAATTCCTTGCATCAATAGTTATTTGATGCATTCAGCACTTTATAAATGCATAGAATTTCCAGTTGTATTACGACGAGGCAATCAAGCCATTTGTCAGAGGATTTCTGATTAGCTAAAGGATTTTAGAGTTTGACACTGCCTGCTGTTAATCTTTAGCAGTCAGTATACTTGAATTTCTCATGCAATGTATTTTGAACAAGAAAGAAAACCACTCTTTACATGAAGATCTGAGTTATTACAGACTTGCAGAACTACATGTGTCAAGCAGATTTAAAAAAAACAAACAAAAAACTTACCCATAAATAAATAAATAAATAAATAAATCTCTGCAATGACCACCTGTGTTTTGAAATAGGTCTAATTAAAAAAAGTTTGGTCCGCCAGAGCCAGGATTTGTTGAAGCCCATTTTTTCCCCCTAAGACTGTTGGGGGAGGTGCAGTTGGAGATATATTCATAGGAGAAGAGCTCTCTCTTTATTTTGTGTGGTCTGTTTGGGAGATAGACATACATTTACTGTCATGGTTACATGGCTAGCTGCACCACTGATACCTGGCTTCATCTCTGAGTACATCCCTGTGAGACCACTTTCCTGTTTCTTCCTGGGGTTGAATCCTCTTAGTTTTCCACTCTCACACCAGGTGGTAGGCTAGGCCAGAGTATTAGCCTTTCGTAAGCAGCAGGTTCCACTGCTGTTCTTTCTTCAGGTGCTTGTGACTAGCAATGTATTGAGACATGCCAGTCATTTTTTTAAAGCAAAGTATTTAATTTTAACAGTGGGTGTCAAGGCTTTTTCCCCACTCTGGCACTCTGAGTGCAGAAGATGGGGGCCCGCAACAGGCCAGAAAAGCCAGTGGCCTTAAAGCCTGCTCTTAAAAGTCTCCAAGGCCTCTAATTCCTGGCCTTGGAGTGGTATCGCTGCCACCACCCAAATGCAAAAAAAAAAAACCTCTTGTGACCCAGGAAGGCGCACTTGGGAATTCCTCCCTGTGAGGTACTTGCAATCCTCTGTATTCCTCCTTCAGGAAAGTGACTGAACTCCAGCTGCAATATGAGCTGGAACTGGAACAGGGTTCCCTCTAGTAGCTGCCTGTGCAGTCTAAGGCACGGCCACACAAACCTCTTGCCTTTCAGGACACAGAACCAGAACTTGCTTAAAAGGTAAACTCTTTAATCAAAAAGAACAGATGATAAACACAGAGAGTTGCTTCTCTGGGAATTAACTTAGGTAGTTACAGGGTAGTATGGGGGGGGGGGGTTGGGTTATATGTGCTTAGCACAGAGATATCCAAAAAACAAGCCAAAAACAAAGAAAATACCCTGACCGCATCTAAATAAACATTCCCTGTTCTACCCACGCCTGGTCAGTACCAAACTTAGCTTATCTCTGGTAAGGATGTTGCTGGATTCTTCCTCAGGCCCCTCTGGCCTCCTCCTGATCCTTCCAGGAGCTCTGCTCCATCCAAACAGGCCCAGGCCAGGCTGCTGTTACCATTCAAAAAGCCGTGCTTCGTTCCTATTGGCTGTCCTGGGACTCACTGACCAGAGTGTTAACCCCTTCCTCCCCAAGGGTTATTACAGTGGGAACAAGGCAGAACCTAAGAGGTTTAAGTAACAGCAAACAGTCATAAGCATGTCTGTCTTACCTAGAGACCTAGGAAAGTATATCTTATCCTGACACTTGGATCTGTGAGTCATTCTGTATAGTGTGTCTGCCCATGTTGCAGAGGCCTGCTTTTTAATCCAAAGTCTTTTGTCATCTTCTGAGTCTTGTTAAACTGGTTTGGATGGCTCAGCAGCCTATGAGAGGTTAATTTTAAAACGGATAGCTCTGTATTGTCCCTAATGTGATTGCAGAAATCTGCATACCAGGCTTACCCCCAATTTCTGGGTGCATTTTCTGACAAGCTTGTTAGTGAATTAACTGAGTGTATGCATGCAGTAAACACCACAGTTAACCCAAGCAGGCTGTACTATTCGTAAATTATTACAGGCAGTTACAGTTAAGAAGACTGAAGAAGCAAACAACATTTATTATTCCAAATAATAGCTGGGTCAAAACTGGAGTCTCATATTTGCACCCCTCTAATTTTTTGTGTGGAAAGGTTTGAATTTGCTTCTTCAGATTCAATCTTGCCATGCAGTTAGGTTCTGAGTCACATACACACTTAGAAGAGGTTTCTGTTTCAGTCTGCATCAAATTACTGAAGTAATTCACCAGGCTGGCACAATATGCAGAAGCTAGATATGGTCTATATATTTCTACGTTTAGTTCTGGTCGGATATTGAAACAATGTTTTTCTTGGATGCATGTCTCTTAAAGCTATGCAACCTTCTTAGATTTGAAACTCTTATTTATTGTTTATCATGTGACTGATGATGCAGAAATTCAGGTTCATCCCAAAAAGCTAGTATGAGCAACTGCAGCCTTTCCGTAATATATTTCTGCTATTTTCAGATGTACCTTAACTTAGTTGCAAATCATGTCCCCATGTCTTGAGGTTACCCTCAGCCCAAATCTTTCATGCCATAGGATATAGACTGCTGCTGTTTAAACTTCTCAAACCTTCACTTCATTCTGATTGCAGCAGAAAACCTTGGACTCGTTTGAAAAAAAAAAAAAAAAAAAAAAAAGACAATGAGTTAAATACATTTATTTGTATCTGAGCAAGGAACAGAAACAAAACAATGTGGTATACTGAACGGGACTGCAATGTGAAGGTGGCTTCTGAATGAATACAACATAGTCCAGAAGATTAATACTTCTGTCAGTTTGTCTTTATAGGTTTAATTAAAGCTACATGTTGTTACTGTACAGAAACTTTATAGACTGTCTCTAGAATTCTCTGTAATTATGAAAGTGCTGCTCATTACAAATATTTAATAAACCATCAAGACAAAACTCCTAAAAGTCTTCAGATCCTGCTATGCACTGTCTGTTTAACAGGACTTCATTGTATAGCACAAGAACCTAACACAGATTCCATTCCCAAATTATTTACCCCTACGTTTCTTCCTCTTTCCCAGTCCCTCAAAATAAGTAAATAAAACAGATCATTTAAAAAGTGGTGTGAATTTTTGTGTTCCCCAAAAGTTGAATAACTAGGTTTTAGTGAAATATGTAGCCCAAAGATGGTTAGCAGTATCCTGAATGTACACAATTTCCAAAGGGGCAGCCGTTGTTAGTGTTATGCAAAGGAGCACTCAGGATCTTTTCAAGGGGGAAAAGGCAATGTGCCACATATATTATAAGGGACAAAATTAATACCTATCTTAGTACTAGAGGCCTGCAAATCCGTGGGTATCCACTGCAGATCCGCAGGTATCTGCATCAGCGAGTGCGGGTGTGGATAACTGCAGACCCATTGCTGCAGATCAACTCATGGATGCAGCTTCTATTGTTACTTTATCACACTGCGATCCGTTGCTGAAACTGCTGCACTGTCTGTGTTGGCAGCATGCAGAGGAACCAGGAAGCGCTCTGGCCAGTCCTAGATTGTGATCTGCCAGCCAATCACAGTCTCAAGGTGGAACTTGGAGACTCACTGCTGGCCTTTGATTGGCTCATTCCCCTGCCCACTTCTTCCTTTTCTTGCTTGCAGTTGGCAAGCCATTGCTGTCAATCAGAGATTTCATAGGTGGGCAAAGAAATCTGATTGATAGCACAGCATGTGAACACAAACAAGAAAGGAAAAAGTGGGTGGGTCCCATGTGGGGAATAAACCAATCAAAGGCTGAATAGTTGTGTGAAAGCCCAAACTCGGTTGCAGCTGCGGTTACAGATGCAGCTAAATCCTGGCATGTGGATTTCGGATCGGATTAATGTTATCACTGAGTGGATGCAGTTCCACATTTTTGTATCCACACAGGGTTCTACTTAGAACTACACACACACACCCACCAGTAGATGTTCTGAAGTTGATAGTTACCCGTCCTGATCGTGGTTTGAGACTGCTGCTTGGGTTCGTTGCTGGGGTTTGTGACTCGTGGCAGCTACCTGGCTAGGGAAGCTGGGCATGAGGGGGGAGCAGGGTCTTTGTCGGGCACGCACCGACGCTCCTTTCTTTCAGGTCTTGTGCAGAACAGTTCTCCAAAGCCTTGTGATCTCACCCAGTCTTTTATACAGTTTTGGCTTCAATGGAAGTCTATGAGTACTGGTGGGTCACGTCACTTCTGTACCACCACTGATTGCTGAACAATAGCAGGCGTGACATTCAGTTTGTTAATAAAAGTCCATGAGTGCTGCTGAGTCACACTGCTCCTGTATGACCATTGATTACTGGACAATAGCAGATGTGACTTTCAGCTTGTTTTTGATGGCTTGGTTAAGTTTTAGTTGTTTTGTTTCTGGGGTGGTTGCTTTTCGCACTCTTCAGCCGTTGGATGGACTTCATGCCTCATGAGGATCAAGTGGCAGTTTGGAACTGGTTCACACATATGTACATACACCCCCCATCCACACCTTGTTTTTATCAGCTTAGGGTTTGGTACAAGATGGAGTACAGTGATCAAAATGGAGTTTCATTTACAATATGGAGTATGGCTCAGAAGAATAACATTGTTTCATATATTATAAAGATCAAGTGAGGGTTGAATACAGCTACTAGTGACGAAACATATAGGCATGAACTTTCACAGCAATGCAAGCTGGGAGTCAGTGGCTCAGGGGAAATGACATGGCTGGTTTCCCCTTAAACAGCAAGGCAAAAGGTCAGCAGTTTGAGTCCTGTGCTTCCCAACTAACCAATGTAGTTGTAAGGAGATGGACATAACAAATGATAAGCATTATACTTGTTACAAATAGTAATTAATCATCAACATATAAAGAAGTCAAGCTTACAAGCAACCATCAGGTCTATAAATACATATAAAGATTAATACAAATAAAGGAAAGAATCAATTATCAAATCTACACTGGTATATGAAGATTGACACAAATGAAGGAATGAAACAATTAAGGTTATGAATGAATACCATGAATAGGTTAACAGTTATGATTGACTTTGCCCACGTATTCCTACATTAGTCTAGTTCAGTAAAACAAATCATGTTACAATGTGACCTGACCCTATGATTTACACTCCCCTGCATTTATTTCCTCCCATTTTGTAGTTCCCATATCTGCAAAGCATCTGATGAAGCAGGATTTTCTCCCACAAAAGCTCATGCAATATATCAATTTGCTAGTCTTCAAGTGCCACAGGACTCCTTGTTTGTTTTATTGAATGTATATGCATCTTCAAATTTATAAAGGGGTAGTTGTCGTAATCTAGCCCAGCAAAAAAAACAAGAGTCACTTAAAGACTAACAGATTTATTTTTCGCTGACAAAGTGGGATTTTCTCCCACACCACTGAAAAAGCTGTTTCTGGGGGCTCTTTTGGTAGCACAGGGGTTCAGGAAGAGAGAGAGATGGCAGTACTGGAGAGAGAGAGATCTCTACTGTCTCTCTCCCCTCCCCTGAAAGATCAGCTTTCTTCTGGTGGCAATGGCCCAGCACACTTTGCATGGGATGGGGGTGGCTTCACCCCATTGCTCTTAGGTGCCAGTGTTACGTGTTAGCTCTGTGTTCCTGAGGAATCAGAGCATAGTATCCAGCCTGTGCCTCCCTCCCCCCACACATTCCCCAACCTCTGCTTGAACTGAAAACCAAAAACAGTAGGAAATGGGAGCCATCCTCATCTACCCATATCCAAAAGCCATCAGCACAGTAAATGGAGCTTCATTTGCATTGACTATGGAGAGCCAGGCTCCAAAGCAGGAGCTGCACTGAACTCTGGGATTGAAGAAGCAGGAACCACACTGAACTCTGGGATTGAAGAAGCAGGGAAGCATTGCCTGATGGGGGATCTCACACCAAAACGAACAAACTCAGCAATAATCATACCATTCTAGTCACAGACATGATAATTGATACCCAAAATACTGAGTCTGCCTGACTGTATTGTGAGCTTCTCTGAACCATTACACCCAGCCAGGAATGTGTATTGGCCATGTAAACAAGTCCTTATAGAAAACCTTTACCCACATCCAACGGAACAGTAGTGTAGTGTGTGTCCTGTGCAAGTCCTGATTGGATCCTTTCTGAATCCTGTGTGAGTCTGGATTGAGTCCTGACTCCTGATGCTTGGATCTAAAGCTGTATCATTTCCCCTGGGATTTGGCTTTTCTTCCTTGCTGATTGCTGTGGGAGCTGTGTTTCCATTCAGCCTCTGACCCTGATCTGCACAACCTGGAAACCTTTCTGATACACAGAGTGGTGAGACACCCCCCCACACAACTTCTCTCTCTCTCTTTCTCTCTTCCCCTCCTCCCTTTGTGTTAATTATGACTCTCTCTAGGCCTGATACAGTAGAATCTAGGTAATATTGTAGCTGGGTGTTTTTCTTTCCTTGTATGTTTATCAATGCTGTAACTGGGTATTTTGGGGTATTCTTCTCTCCTTTATAATTATTATTAGTAGTACAAGTTGTAGATACCTAGCAATAAAATGACTTTTGTTATTAAACCAGTTTCCAGACTCTTTTAAGACATCATTCCCTCTCCTTTGTGGTCTTGGTTTCTTTATATCACTTTGCAGCAACGCTTCTATTACCTAGCCAAAGATCCCTGTAATGCCCACAACCCTGTAAGGTTTGCTCATTGATAGGGATAGTAGCCTGATTGACTCCAGGGGCATATAAGGGTGACAGCTGACAAGTGCTGTTTTGACCCAGCCTGATTGAGTCCAGGGGCATATAAGGGTAGCAGCTGAGAAGTGCTGTGTGACCCAGCCTGCTCAAGATCCATAATCAAGCCTAGTTTGGTGCGGTACAGGGGCACATAAGGGTAGCAACAGAGAAGTGCTGTGTGATCCAGCCTACTGAGTTCAGGGACACATAAGGGGTCAGCTGAGAGTGCTGATAGACCCGGTCCGCTCAGACACACCTCTATAGAAACACAAGTCACACAAGCAGCACACTAATAGAAGTACCATCTTCCCCATAGAGAAAGCAACCCTAATAAATGAGCATACCCCGAGTTGGTGGGCAAAGTTGGTAACACCAGGGCAAAACACTAAGCACCATGGTGACCTGGCACCTAGGATTTCTTAAGGTCTGATTTTAGAAACTTCCAAAGACAGCCTATCAATTAAAATTCTAATATTCAATATATCAAAACTTCTGATATATATGTTTTTTAAATCTGGTCAATTTCCACTTAATTCCATACCACTTTCTGGGTCCACTTTTATATTCAGAAGGAAAAGCTGAGGTGGAAAGTGACTGCTCTGAAATGCATCAAAAGTTTCAGAGAGCCTTTCTTGTGAAGATTACAAAGGACACAGTCTGTACTTCAGAAGAAATAAGAAAAGATGCCGTGAACAGGGATTTCATAAAGGTTTCAATTCCTCCTTGAGATTCTTAAATCAATTCCAGTAAGTGAATGCTCAAAAAAGGAAACGTGTCTTTATTCCTCTAAAGGGAGAACACCCCTTTCTTCTCTCAGTTATATAGCTATCCTTGAGCTGAATCCCTCTAATCTGGGAAGATAAAACCACTCATACCACCTTCAAAATACATGATACTGGCATGTGCCACATTATGGATTAAGTTGTGACAATGGATTCTTTTCCCATCAAATTGTGAAAATGGATTCTTTTTCCATTACAACAGGTGATTTGACCTCACCTTCCTCTATGTGCTGTTTCCAATGCTTGAATCTGAACTGCTTTCATTTGCTGTTACAGTGTGACCTGATCCCATGACTTACACTCCCCTACATTTATCTTTCTCCCTTTCTGTAAGTTTCCCCCATCTTCAAAGCGTCTGACAAAGTGGGATTTTTCTCCCATGAAAGCTCATGTGATAAATAACTTTTAGCCTTGAAGTACCACTGGACTCATTGCTGATTATGGGAAAAGTACCTTTAAACATATCTTGCAAGGGCAATTTTTTACATAGTTAATATTGTTTGTGTTGTTAAGTGTTGACCAAAGCATGACTCTAGAAGTGGAAAAGCCTGCGCCAAGCAGTCTGACCTCCGGTCGTGTAAGCTTGCAGCCTCTGATGAGAATACTGTCTCTTAACCTCATAAGTCTAAAGCTAGGCAACTAGAATCAAAAGGCCCCATCTTTGTATAATTGATATATTGGAGCTCAAAGTGCTAAGCAGTCAACAGTTAGGGTCTAGGTTCATTAGGAATTTAAAAGTAAGGAGCAGAACTCTGAACACAATCTGAAATTAATTCAACATTGGCTGCCCAGTCAAGGAGTGCAAGGGTGAAGAAAGCTTCAGGATTCTATGCAAGGAATAAACCATTACCCATCCCGAGGAAGAGAGATTAAATTAGAGGCCAGGCAGTAGTTGGTTAGACCAGTGGTTTTCAAACTATTTTTCTCAGGACCCAATTGAAAAAAATCATTTATGCCCGCAACCCAACAATTACATCTTTGAGCAATGAATTCCAGTCTTCCGGCAGCAGCAGCAGGGGGCATCGTAACCCAGAACCCAAGGGTCTGCAACCCAGTACTATGTCCTGACCCTATGTTTGAAAACCACTGGGTTAAACCATCAATAGAGTGAAAGCTTCATGAGTCTAGGCTGGTCAGGTGTCTGTTAAAGGATTATTAATAAATTCCTGACTTTCAGGGGCACTGCTAATTTTTTGCCATCAGCAGATAGATCTGGTCCATTTTCACCATGTAAAGTGACCCATTTCATCTCAGATGACCAGACCTTTCCCCATGGCCTTAATATATTCTATGAGAATGGGTAAGGGAAAGTGGGTCATAGCCCTTCTTAGCTAGATTCTGCTTCTAGAGGGAGTGAATCTTAAAAGGTAAACTACCTTTTTCTACAGACTAAAATGAAAAATTCTCACAGTGGAAGATCTGAGAGACCTAGACTGGGTGAAGCCAGATGATTTTGACACTTAACTGTTTGAGTTTTGATACCTCCTATGACAGAGAAGGGCCTCTGTCTCCTTCAAATAAATGTTCACACAAAGCACTTACACTGCAACTGATAAAGAGTTCTGTCAGAGTTCTGAATTCAACGTTCCCTGTAAACTGCGTTCATGCAGGAGCCCTTACTCACTGGTGCATGCCTCACTGCTGGCAGCCGCAGCCCCTAGCCAGCCCAGAACACACATTCTTCCTACCAGCAGGGAGCTGTTCCCAGGAGTTTGAAATCTCCCACCCTGAGTATGTTTAAGGCGGGAGATTTTAAACTCCTGGGAATAGCTTCCTGCCAGCTGGAAGAATACTGGCAGCGATGAGCATGCTCAGGGTGGGAGCAGCTCCAGTGGCCAGGTATATGGTCCTGAGGGAGTCAGGGATGGAGAGATGGGGAAAGGGTGCATGGGGGAGTTGGGGAAGCAGGCCATCAGCATGCAGAGAAGGCACCCAGCTGGCAGACTTGGGGAAGCTGCCTGGCCCTCCAGGGAAAGTGCCTGGGGAAACATGGATCAGCAGCTTCCCTGGGACTTGAAATTGGGGGGGGGGGTGTTCTGGTGCTCACTACATTGGTATAATGCTGTTACTAGCAGACAACTGGGAGGATGCTGTGAAATTCAGGGAGGATGTGTGGCGGTGGCGGGGTGTTGGGGAAATCCCTGAGTGGACTGCACTCCAGGAGACTTAAGAGTTTATTTTTGACTCTCACTGACTTGCTGGATGACCTCTGGCAACAGTTCACCCTTCTCTAATGACCTGGGGCTGCTCCAGCTCCCCATTGCAGTATGGGGGTGGAGACAGAGAGTCAGTATCAGGCCCCGGCTGTCTCCATTCATAGAATACTTTCAGAGCCTTAAATAAAGTGCTCGGGTGCTACACGAGCATCAATGGTTAGAAAATGAGGCATCCTCCCCCATCTAGAGGAATAGTCCCTCCGTCATCAGCACCATGTTCTGAATGGTTCTTGGACCTTTAAGTACAGTCATTGCAAAGACATGCTTGACATTGTTTGGTAGCTTCCAAGATGAGAGTGGCTTAAACCAAGGACTGAGAGGTGAAATAAAAGATTAAAATTGACACAGGACTCCTTGTTTATTTTGCTTAACTAAATTAACATGGTTACCACTTTGGAATTTCACAATATTCCATGTACTCATGATCGATCATCATCATCTAGGGGAAATCATCCAGAGAAAAATCACAGGATTTGAACTTGTACAAAAAAATATACATTTCATGATGAGCCAAAGAAATGCCTCTAATACCTTTCCAAGCAAACAGAACAGTTTTATAGACGCAGCTCTGACAACCAACTTTAAAAAAATTCTTCTTAAAGTAACATTTTCTTGTCATTAAAAAAAATTAACTAAAATCAAAGGCAGAAATAAAATCTGTGGTATGTTTACAATGCTTGGGTTCTCAACATTAGTTAGGAAAATATTCTCATTAAATGTAGCTAAGCCTCAGCCATTCTCCTGTTGTTTACTTCAGCTGTACATTGCATGTCTCTAAAGAGCTCTTCTAAACTGCACACACCCTGCTTTATTTACACTATATAGAAGGATCAGTTGGTTTCCATTTTGGGGATCAAAGTAGGAAAGAATTTCCTCCTTTGTGATCCTTCTTTGCAGAAATAGTTTTATCATTTCATTAGTGATGGGGGCAATGTGCTTAGTGTATGTCAGTCTTTCCTCTCAATAAAAAATATGAATCACCTAAGCTTGATCTTGGCAGAATAGTAGACAGCTGAAGAGCTGAACAGATCTATTTAGCAAGAACTATGAATACCAGACCACATTTTTTTTTGGTCCACATATTTTTTTAAGGCCATTGGACTCAGATTCTGGTATGATCCTGAAGCACTCAAGCTCAAACAGTCTCCTTTGAGATAAGGCCTGGTTCAAGAGGAGAGATTATACAATAAACTGTATCGTGCATATATGTGGCACTAGTTACTTTGAAAGATGGCAGAGCTGCATCTATAAAACTGTTCTGTTTGCTTGTAAAAGTATAGAGTCATTTCTTTGGCTGATCATGAAATGTATATTTTTTGTTCAAGTTCAGATCTTCCCTGGACAATGATTTCCCCTGGATGATGGTGGTGGATCATGAGTACATGGAGTATTTGTGAAGTTCCAAAGGGGCAGCCATGTTAGTCTAGTTCAGCAAAACAAACAGGAGTCCTGTGGCACTTTTAAAGACTAAGAAATGTATTACATGAGCTTTGTGGGAGAAAATCCCACTTTTTCAGATGTTTTGAGGATGAGGGAGACTACAGGATGGAAGGAAAATAAATGCAGGGAAGTGTAAGTCATAGGACCAAGTCCAATGCTCCATTTAAGCTGATGATGCAGCTGAGCAAATTATGGATGTGCTCAGAGAGCCGGTGGGGACTGGGGAAAGGGGTCTCGTATAGGTCAGGGAACTGGTGGGGAACTTGCTCAGCTGCATCAACACCTTAGTGGGAACATTGCTTCTGATCCTGTTTTCTGAACGTGCACTTTTATAGCTTATTAATCTGCAACAAATATTGTACAACAAAATACTGGTGAAAGAGTGACCTATGGAAGGCAGGAGTATCTAGCGCAAATCTTAACTAGTTGTGGACAACTGATGGCTGACACGTTCTACTAGTTCACAGACATCCTCATTCTCTGGTTGGACATTAGTCACCCAGTATTGATAGATCTAATCTCAAGGCAGACCAACATGGCTGGTTCATCTTCTGGAAGCAGAACAACAAACCTAATCTTAACCTCTCTTGGATCACATTCACTATGTTTCTTGTGTCTGCCACCAAACTGAAAGAAAGATCTATAACCCACCCATCTGTGGAAGACATGCAAACAGTAGTAAACACAAAGGCTTCTGAAAATGCACAAGTAGTACTTCTACTAAGTGAAATGATAGCCTTTATACCAGGGGCGTTGCTGCTGCTGGGCCCAAGGACTTTGAAAGACTAACAAATTTATTTATTTATTGCATGAGCTCTCATCGGAGAAAATCTCATTTCGTCAGATGCTTTGAAGATGTGGGATATTTCTCCCATGAAAGCTCATACAATAAATAAATTTGTTAGTCTTTCAAAGTTCTGCAGGACTCATTGTTCTGCTTAAGTAGACTAACATGGTTACCGCTCTGGAACTTATTAAAATCCAGGTATTCTTACCTTGATAAAGTTCTAAGTTAAAATCCACATCTTAATACATCCAAGAAACTTGAAGAGGCTTTGACACTAGTTTCCAGGTTGTATTGGTTGTCTATCGTCCCAGTCCTGAAGTTAGTGATTTTCTATGAAGGCCCGGAGCCACACCATATGTTATACGTAGAGCCCTGAGCGGATACAAATAAGTGGATCCGTATCCGACCTGCATCCAAAAGAAATGGTCTGCGGATATCCGTGTTGTATCCGCGGATTTGCAGGGCTCTAGTTATATGTTCCAAGATCAGAGCCTCAATCGGTTGTGATTCAACAAATTGGAAAATATCACCAGATCCAATACCAACTGATCTGTAGTAGACCTTCCCACAGCTTCCAGAATTGTATACGCTGAAGTTTTAGAAACAAATTATTCAAACATAAACTTCTGTAATATGGATGAGCGATAATCAACAATGAACTGAAAGCTACCCCACAGATGCATAGTCAATCACGGTACTTTTCAAACAATCACAGTACTTTTCAAACAATAGATTAAACTCCCCTCCAAACACAGCTGGAGAAGCTCTCTTTTTATTTATATGAAAAAATGAGGAAGGATATTCTAGAAATAAAATCTGAACATTATTCTTTAGAAGGAACACTAAAAACAGAAAACAAGGGCTGCAAGAGCAGTAGATTGCAATGTTGTATTCAAATTGTACAACCTTATTTTCTTTCTCCTCCCCCCTTCTAATTCTGCAACATTTACAACACCACTTTTAGCACAAATTGTTATAGTGGACTCTGGGCAAATCAAATAAAAGATGTTCTCTAAAAAGCAAATATCACCAATATGAGACTTGGCTATCCATGCTTAGGGAAAACAATTAAGAACAATATATGTACATATGTGTGCATGCTCATCACCGTGATCTGAATGCACCCAGGCATTCTTTTTTAAAAAGCTGACATTGCCTATATGATGAAAAACCATTAAAAGATTTCAAACTTAGGTAGTTATTTTCTTATTTGGGGAATTACCTTTTATTATTTTTTCCTTCCTATTTCACAATAAAACAGTTTCTGAATACTGTAACCTGGGAAGATCAGCTCATGCCAGACCATATTAGGGACAATTCACTTACGTATTATATAGATCAAAGAGACAGGTGATGGCCCAAGAGATTTTGGTGCTTATGAAAATTAATGGGACGTTACCTGTATTGTTTTCACTTGTATGTATCCGGATACAATGTAACAGCAAACATTTACATTGTAAATACCCCTGTAGCTAAATAATCCATCAAAGTCGTCTTGTGAGATGCTAATGAAGGACTTGAGCAGAAAAGTATTTCAAAGCAAGTGGTCATTTTGTGTGCTGACCAGACTAAGTTTATTAGATCATTGCCTATCATGTGGAATTATGACCGGTGATTTATTGGTTACATACATTTTACCTGCTTTAACTCCTAGTAATTCTCATTTCCTTTTCTTAGCCAACAAACTTGTTAGTTTATTATAGAATTGATTGCCAGTGTTGTCTTTGAGGTAAGATCTGGAGAACCAGCTGATCTGGGGTAAGTGACCAGCCTTTTGGAATTGGGAGAAACAAGATGTGTTATTTTCGGCTTAAGGGACTTTCAGTTCAGTTTGTCTGTCTGGGTAGACAGGCTGGAGATTCTAAGGGGAGTATGTGACTTCAGACATTCATGTTTATTACTGTCTTGGTGAAATCTAATTAGAGAACACATTACTAGGTTGGTGTATGTTCCCGACAGCGTGACAAAGACAATACCAAATTAGTTCAAAGAAACGCATACCCAAATATACCCTCTAGCAATGTGGTATTTGGGGGGGGGGGGGAAAAAAGTACACAGGATTGTATTTTTTGAACTCTTCTATATCTGAATATCACACAATAGCAAACATTGAAGTGTATCTAGGAGAAGACTCTACTGGTAAGGTCTGCTGTTCTACTAGAAAGAAAACAAGGACTCCTGTGGCACTTAAAGACTAACATATTTATTTATTGTGTGCGCTTTCGTGGAAGAAAATCCCACTTTGTCAGAGGTTTTGAAAGCTTCAAAGCCTCTGGCAAAGTGGGATTTTCTCCCATGAAAGCACATGCAATAAATAAATGTGTTAGTCTTTAAGTGTCACAGGACTCATTGCTTATTTTACTGAACTAGACTAACACGACTGCCACTTTAGAACTACTAAAAACAGTTATCTCCCTGTATGAATAGGACACGAACACGACAGAAGCTAAAGCTTGCTCATTTCAACAGTCTCAAAAGCATTAATCATGCCTAAACATCTCATCTACTGCTTTTCATCTTTTTCTTTCCCAAATACTAATTAATTTACCTAATTTTAAATGTAGTAAGCACACACACATCCCTTCCTTCCATGAATTATATGCCGCAATTGTTCTGTACATATGGAGAGACGATTTGCCCTGGAAAGCTATCTGGTGAATTATCATCTTTCACACACAGAAACTGCAGTGTATAAGGCAAGAACTAGTAGCATACAATATCAACCACAGTATTAGCATATATAGCAAAAAACATGCACATGAGCGAAAGAACAGTCCCAGTCATTTGGACATAAGCATTGCACTTGGGAGGGTAGTTTCCCTGCTCCACTACTATTCCTATGGCACCTTGAATAGGATGTTGAGTCTCTCTGCACCTCATCCTCACACCCATCCATAAAATGGGAAGAGCAGCACTTCCTTGCTTCCAAAGAGTACTAGAAGTATAACTACATTAAAGAGCATGAAACACACAGAATATGGCAAAGGGGGTTATTATATGGCACAGGCAGTAACATCTTTATTTAAGTTTGCCCAACGCTTCCTATTATTATATCCCGTTTCCAGTTGCTTATAATTTTCCCAATAACCACATGGCTAAAAGTAGGGAGAAAAGATTTCCAGACCCCAAAAATGTAATATTAGCTTCTCTACGTCCTAGAAACACTCACTCTGCTAAATGTTCTACAGTTGATGACATATATCTCCAAAACACAACTTGAAAAGGGAATAGGAAAACTGTAGTCTACATTTAAATAGAAAAGAATAACTGAAAATAGAAATTCCAGAACACACATTCACATCTGATGTATGAAATTAAAGCATCCTGCGCCCTCAATGATGACTGGTGGCTATGGCTGGATCTTGGAGAGAGCCCTCAACATTCAAAAGTAAATGATTTAAAGGCCGAATGAAAGACTTAGTATTTGGCTGTTAGAATCCTGGTAGTGGTGAGAAACAAAAGGACAATAAATTCTTAATTAATAATTTAAAGCTACAACTCTGCATTTCAGTTTACGAGTAAATTAAGTTAATTTTATTGGCAGAGTAAAGTTTGACAACTAAATGGAGCCATATTCTTAACTGAACTTTAAACATACACAAAATGATTTGCAAATACAATAGCAGAGATCATAAAAATTAGTTTTTATGAAACTACTTGAATTCATTTCTTTGAATAAACTGTAGATAGCTAAAGAACATCAATATTATTAGCACAAAGATTGACTAATATGTTAATGCTTTATTGTAGTTTTGTACTTTAAAACTTCAACTTTACAGCATCATGTATGTATATTTTATATATATTCAAAATCTCTCTACTATACAGAATCTCAGCCATTTTGGGAACTGTAGCTTCTTCTCGCAGAGCTATTGAAAAGGCAAAAAAGGTGAAATTGGTATTGTAAGTACCAGAAAAACTTTTATTTGCTGTGTTCCATTGCTGAACGGAGTAGGCCACACAGTTCATTTCAGAAATGCTGTTGTACACGGTTATTTTTTTTACTTGGCAAAATTTTGATGTTTTTTCTTTTCAAGGGATTATTGTCAACATAACATCAAGTCATTTTGTGAATGGTTCCTGAAAATATATGTTCAGTTCTACAATTACTTCTGAATCTGCATTACAATTTTGTTTTGTGTAAAGGTACAGTTTGTGTGTGTAGAAGACCCTCACACACATGAAGGGAACTCTGTGACTTGTGTATGACGACATCCATTGTGGACACAAGTTGCCTTCAGCATGTTCTTTCAGTAGGTACAACTGACATGAGGACCACCTGGTCATACCATTGCTAGGGGAAGATATGGGAAAGGTACTGAGCCCCCAAAACTCTGAATGCATCCAGAAGACCCAGAAGGGACATGAAGGACTGTATACATATTCTGTGTATGCCCCCATAGTAAACTCTAGTTTTATGATCCTTTTATGGAAAAGCAAGCATCTTCTCTCTGTTACTGACAACTGCCCCCAGGACAGTCAGGCTCTAATGAATATTGGTATCATGGACAGGGTTGCCAGGTGCCTGGCAAAAGGAGGACGTGTCCTCCTTTTTACCTACATGTCCTTCATCCTCCAGGCATTCTAAAAATAGGCAATTTTGTCCAGCTTTTTCATTCTGATGACTAAAATGTTAAAAAAAAGTTGTATAACAGCCGAGTTCCTGAGCCAAGCAGAGAGACCTTCCCCCAGCAGCTGGTGACTGGAGCGCTGAACTCAGCGAGGGTCACATTCACACATGGCCCAATCGCAGCTCAGCAGAAGCCAGTCCTCGCTAAGAAGCTGTGAATCCCCTGACTGTGTGCTTAGCTGAGCCACACTTCATAAGAGCATGTTGATTAGCCCAGTGGGTAGAGTGGTTCTCTCTCAACTGCAGAGCTGTCGGTTTGAGCCCCATGTCAGGCTTTTAAAATTTTTGGCTCATTGCTCCCTATGAAAGGGCTAAATCAGGAAAAACAATATAGGGATACTAACAAAATGAAGGAAAATAAAGTGTACCATAAATAAAATTACTAATGGAGTTCAATTAAGTAAAACAAAAGGGCACATTTGAACTGGATAGAAATAATTTAGGACTTTTTTTTTTTTTTAAACTGAAAAATGGACTGCTGTGGAAAATTAAAAATGAGGTGAATTGAGTGCCTTTTTGCTTATTTAAAAATTTTAGGTGCTTTTTAAGTTTATATTTGCAAACTTAGTTTTTTAACTTTTTTAGTCGCACGCACATTGATGAAAGTGTCATGAAAAATTTTGATTTAATGAAAAATCCAGTTTTTGATGAAAGAAAACATTTTGGTAATATTTTTTATTTTAAAACAATTTAAGAAACACATGACATTGTACAGTTTTAACACTGTATTCATTAATCATTAACCATTTTCCATGACATAATATGGTAATGACAGTTATACTGATACTACATTTTCTCCATGTGTCCTCCGATCTCCTCCTTTACATACTTCCCTGTCCTCTTTTCCATGCTTTGGTATGTGGTAACCCCAGTCATGAAGCTCTTTCCCCTATTCATGATCAGCTCCAGGATATGGTTCATCTATGGGTCACTGCTTGGAAAGTTTTTATTCAGATGAGCCAAGTAGCCAGCAAGACAATCACATTAATTCCAAAGGGTTACTGTTACGTACCAAAATCCATCCACCTTGTACTTTATATAGGACATTATTTTAGCTTTGCTTATTTATCATCTTGCAAAGAAGAATATTTATGACAGTCTTCAGTAAATAAAAGCAGCAGTAGTAGAACCACTATGCACACAGCTTAAAATAAAATCTTGCTAATAGCTTGAAGTTTTGATTAAGTCTAATACAAGAGTGCAATGATTTCACTGAATGTCTTTAAAATGTGTTTATTTAGTAGAAAAAGTTTTATGATATACTACAAGATACAGATTCCTCCCCCACCTCCAGATTTCTCCTTATCCTTCTCAACATGCTAGGTTCACTATTTCCTACTAGAAAAAATCAAGAGCCAACTATTTTTGTAACAAAAGAACGTACTTTATCCATGCAACTTATTGTCCCTACCCTCGATTCCTCCCCCTTTATTTCTTTCTAATCTGATTTAGATTAGAATATCTGAGCAAAGTAACAGAAAACATAACAATTTTTATCAACGGCCTTTCTATAACATTCTGAGGCCCTGTCATTTTGGAAAAAATTACAGTATCGCTTAATGTCACCAAAAACCACCTTTACCTTCTATCTTCAGTGTATTTTGCAACTGATGGAGGGAAAGATGTATAAAGAATTTAGAGCAGTTTCCAGATATAACAGACACAAGCTACATCTGCCAAAATCTAAACATTCTCTCCCACATCCTTTCTCCACAGTTCAAATAATAAACACCCCAGAACATCAGTCCTTGTATGAATTGGCATATATTGTATCTGTACCATTAGTTAGGTATGTCAATTACTTCCATAGCCATAGTTCCACTTCCATAGCCTTCCAAGGAAAATATTAGATTAGAACAAAATCATATTCCCAAATTCAGATTTGCTTGGCCTTTGTTCGAGATACAGTTATTAACTTTTATTTTTCTTTTTGGACAACAATTCTTCTCACGTATCCTGTAACATGTTCTCTTATGCCTTACATAATCAAAAACACCACACTGTAAATCAAATTTAGTTTCCGTTGCAGCTAGGCCTCAAAGTAAAACTGAGGTTAGTCATCAAATCAAAATCATATGCTACTTTCCTGAAAGGAAAAGCTGAATAAAGAAGCTTTCATTGGCTTTGATAACAAGAGTTGTTTTTGCTCAGAATGCTATTAACAAATGTCACTGAAAAAAATATAAAAACCTGAGGTTATTTATTATGAAAATCATCAGCACGTGAAAATGTCTCTAACACCTAAAATGTGTCTGTATCACATTGCTTGACTTCTCTGAAAACTACCAAAAAACAAAACTCAGAATGTAAATTATTTTTTCTCATGCAGATTTTCGTATCCTTAATAATCATTCTGAAAACAGACCGACAATTTCAAACCCAGTTTCACAACGAGCTTAGTACCTTGCAGAATGAGGTAATATGAGGTCTCAAAGACATATAACACAATTCCTTGTGGAGCTATTCAAATAAATGCATGGCATCTAGTGTGCCATACATATTCTAATCCTTCCAGATTGACAAATACAGACTCAGGTGTTTCTTAAACTCATATTACTAATTTTCTAAAACGCTTCAAGGGGAAAAATATTTCAGATATAGGATTACAAACTCAGAATAAATTATTTCACACACTTTGTACACTGCAGTAAGTGCACTGCAATTAAAAGATTATGGTGGAAATCCACACATTGCTAATCTCCTTCATATTGACCATTTTTCATTCCAGCTGCATAACTGACACAGATAAAATTGAAATGGATTGACTTGAAGCAGTAAGAAACAACTAGCTTTGTCTGTATGTCATTAACTGTTAATACATTAGTGCAGTCCTTCTAAGGCCTCGTCTATACAGGTAGTCCTCACTTAGTGACCGGGTTCCGTTCCTGAAACCCGGTTGATAAACGAATTGGTCACTAAACGAGGAGCAGCCCTTACCGGTATTTCAGGCATAATGTACTTTACTGGTAGTGGGTTTTTCAACCATCTGTAGATAGTTTTAATGTCACCTTTGCATCATTTATAACATTTTTAATATATATTTTAAATGTTTTAAGCTCTAATGTACTGAACTTAGTTTGCATAGTGTACTGTAAATATAGGCAATCTGAGAGAGTTGATGCGAGTTCTCGTACATCGCCATAATACCAACTCATCAGAGAGCTGGTCATAACTCTGAGGGGTCACTAAACGAGTAGGTCACTAAGTGAGGACTAGCTGTATTAGCATTTATGCCAGCAAAATTTACGTTGCTCAGGAGTGTTTTTTTTTTCCCCCACACTCCAAGTGGCAATAGTTTTGCCAGCATAGGTGCAAGTGTAGACAAGGGCTAAAGCAGCTCACTTTTTAGCCATCCTCATCTTCTTGTATTCGGACATAAGAACTCAGTTTCTGAGGTCTATAATCAGAGGTCCATAACCAAGGTTTTGTTTCAAGGAAAGCTAGGCATTGTAAACCACCTCCAGATATCGATCAGGTAGTCTTCTACCCTGTGAGTTATTGTTGCATGTTCAAATGCAGAGGAAGTTAGGCCAATCTGATGTGTAGTTGCAGCAACTTTGGACAAGCCAGAGAGTAGCCTGTTGAGCCACATCTACAGTCTATGATCAAGTTGAGTAGGAAGTAAATGCAGTGATGGAATGCTGCATTTACTACATGTGTTAGACTCTTTTCTCTGTCTATGCATCTACTGTGCAGGAACAGAGTTTTCACCCATGCATGGTGAAGGGCCAGCAGAGCTCTCGTCCAAGAATGTGAGAGCTGCCATATCAATGGAGTATCAAGAGATCAGCCACATTGTCACACCTCAGTCCACAGGAGTGGTATTTCTCCCTGAATAAGAGTAGACAATTGCATTGGTGGAATATGTCATTCCCTGCCTGAGAACAGGGAATCAGTGAACTGGAGATTAAAAAGTCTGGTATCATCTGTCACAGCTCTCCAAAGAGGCTTAACAGTAAAAGAAAGCTTGTATATATTCAGCTACATACTGCAGTTTCCATTTCATGCATCTGATGAAGCGGGATTATACCCATGAAAGCTCAAGCAATAAATAAATTTGTAAGTCTTTAAAAGTGCCACAAGATTCCTTTTCTATTTTGCTGAAATAGATCAACACAGCTGCCCCTCTGGAAATTAACAGTAATTGCATCTCAAAGGTCTGGCAGAGTTATGTGAACTAGCACATACATTATGAAGGCTGGTGTATAATTCAAATAGCCATGAATAATGTGAGTAGCTGAATTGAGCTCCATGTTGACAAGCTGAATGTGACAACTGCATCCTCAGATCACAGAACAGTATTCACCTGGAGCAAACATCAGAGGCCAGTATGAAGAACTGAATGATCTGCGCCTCAAGAGGTTTTTGAATCAAAGTAGTATGGGAAGAAATCTTCCCTTCCAGGTATGTCAGGCTGTCGTCAAGTTTGGACTGAGATGGTTTGATTGGCAAGATGACTATGTGGATGGAAAGTAATTGACACTGTCTTGGTTTTGCTAAGGATTAGTCTCCATTGTGGAAGTGGTAAAGTGTCCATGTTTCAGATGAAATTCCCTTCAATCCTATGGAAATAGTTTCCATTGTCAGCAACACAAATGTCATTATACACACACACCCGTGTTTCAGGAAAGACATATGAACAACTGCAGAGACATTTAACGGAACTGATTTTTCTCCCTAATTTGTAGGATGAAGCCTCAATTACTAATATTTTTGGGTGAACTGTGCCATTGACCTACAATGAGTAACTTGCAGCAGCTTGGCTGCCAACCTGATGTCAGTCACACAGTGTTGTGGGCTGCCATGAGGTCATTAAAGACTGCACCAAATTTTTTCAAATAAATATTGCATTCTCAGGTCAACAGTTTGCTTCAAGCCTGTTCTCTCTCCCTCCTGCTATTTTGAGCTCAAAACTCTATACCTCCGGTTTAGCAATTGTCCTTTATTTATTTATTCAAGAACAACTAGCTTGTTAGATCAGTTTCTTCATGTTAATACTGTCATGGAGTACCCCAGAAAAACACTCTTGGATCCCGTCTGTTCACAGCCAATCGGAACTATGCTACAGTGACACCTTCTCCTGTCCAGCACCCAGATCTCCACACTACTTGCAGCCAGTTCCAAATCCAGGTTCACAGAGTCTGACCCTTGCTCTGTCTGGTCTCTGGAGGGGAGGGGTTTCTTCCTCCAGGAGGGTCCAGGACATCCCAGTCAGAAGTGACACTCAGTCAATATAGAAGTCAGAGGGTTAATTAGCAATCCAGTTTTCACAGCAGCTAGGACAGTTGTCTTTCAGATTAACCAGGAGGCATAGCAGTAAATCCCCGGATGAACCCCCACAAATCCTGCCTCTCTGAGCCCTGTTTCCCTACTATCCTCCTCCTTTCTCAGCCCTTCGTTCTCTTCCCCAGCCAGCTGACCTGCCCCCGGTCTAAACTAGCCAAAACCTGTATCACCCGCAGGGGTCCAGGTAAGGTCTGTCTAAAGCCCCTCCCCCCCCAATGGTTCCTATAGTTATCACATCCCTGTGTCCCATCACCAGAATACAGTAGCAGAAAAGAAGAACATTTGGGTATCGTTCCTGACATCCCACAGTAGCCCAAGTGGTTTCTTACTTCATCACAAATACCACTAGAGACTTTTGCCTTTGATAAGACTAGTTGAACTCTCCACACTGCTTACAAACACCACGTTTTACTCCTTGCATCCTTTGGCTCTCAGCTTCTTAAACACAGCATGTAATTTAGTAGCACCTCACACAGCTTTTGCTGAACAGTAAAAATACTTAATGAAAAAAACTAAGATTAGCATTTAGTTGCGTATATTTAAAGATAATCTCATTTCAAAATTGCTTTACATTTAGGGAGCAAGATTCACAACATCCAGTTGAGGCCTAGGAAGTTGGCTGTAAGATGCTGTTTTTCTTAATCATATTTCAACACCAGAAGTTTCACCTCTGGAAAACTGTTTACAATTTACAGCAGGAAGGCCTTTACAATTTGTAGGTGGAATCTGGCAAAATTCCTGTATGAGTCAAACAGATGTGTCTCCTTGAGCACTCAGAACACTAGGAACTACTTCAGCAACATTGCAAAAACAATGCTGAAACTATAGCAGCAAGGGATCTTAGGGAAGGAAGAGACCAGGAAAATAAGCTAGATGCTCCACTTTATTATTCAATGTGTCACATTGAAAGTACTAGAATTCAGTGAATAAAGATTTTTTTGGTTCACTAGGAGTTCTGGGGAAAAAAAAAATCTAAAAAATAAATTCACATCAAACCAAATCTGAAAATTCTGAGAAAAAAAGGTGAACTGAAGTAAGCAAAATATTTGTATTGGATTGACCACAACATTTTATTCAACCCAAAACTGACTATTTAGTTTCTCAGCATTTTTTTTTTTTTTTTAAGCACAATGGACTCCTACAAGGCATTTAAATCTGGGTCTCCCACATGCTAAGTCAGTGCCATAATTTCAGGACTGAAACCTGAAAGACTGGCGCACACACTACCTCCTTTTTTTTGTGAATGTTATCTAAGGGCTCATCTACATGGTGGAAAAAACATGCTTTATGGGGGTGGGATTCCTAAAGTACACTAAGATGTTGTGCATTAATTGGTCCATGTAGATCCTGCTGGTGAGCATTAAAGGTTCCTCATTCTACTTTAACTTAGTATCGTCTCAGACGATACTATTTTAAAGCACATCAGTGGCTGCTCACACAGACCAATTAATGTTCAATACATTAGTATGCTTTAGAAATAAGAATTCCATTAACCTAACATGTAGACAAGCCCTAGGTCCCAAAAAGGTTTCCATTCATTGAAACTATTAAACAAATTAGTGTTAAAATTGTGAATAATTTTGAGTTGACCAAAACTGCATTTTTCATTTAATAAACTTTATTCATTCGAAAAATTTTGCCCAACTCTAAAAGGAAAGGTTTTCATAAATAAATAGCCTTCAATCTTCAGAGTTGGTCAGATTATTTGGTGGTCTTAATTCTCAAACAGTGATGCCTACTGATCCTACAGTCTAAGCAGATTCAGGCCCGATCAGTACCTCAACTATGCTCTTGGAAGCTGTGCTCATGGTTCTCTAGGCTGCATTATTACAAGGCAATATTGTGCTGCTGGTGACAATCTTTCCTAAGTGATGTGAGAAAGACTTCTCATTGCATGGACTCTTATGTTCACCAAAGAGTCAGCAGCACTTCTTCTGAGTTAAGCATTAAGCTGGACACTGGGTCTAATTTTGTATTTCTAATCTAACCTGCTCAAAATTCTCTAGCAGTTAAATAAGTATGCTGTTCCTTATCTCCTGTCATACAAAACCACAAAAACTGATCTCTGTATTTAGTGTTAAAGCAGTAGGTTTCCAGGACTGAGACAGTGGGTCCATAACCTCAGCAGTTCCAACCAGTACTTGCCTCTTGTCATATGGCCATTTGGAAGGAGGAAAGAACTAAGTACCTAAGTACAAAGAAGCAGCCTCGACAGAATGGAAATTGTAAGAGTTATGTTTCCTTGCTGTGAATAGAAGAAAACCCTTAAATTGAACTATATCAGATGAAATAAGAGAAGACAAGTAATCAAACAAACAGAGGGGTGTGACATGCTGTCTAAAAGCTGCACCCTCAAATCCCCCATTCATCACTGCCATAATTATGATATGATCTACGAAACATGTCTTGTTAGGTATCATTTTAAAAATCTTGATCTGCTAAACATTAGCATCCCGGTGGATTGTACATACTATCAGTTCATATGAAGTTATAAAATACTGCTGAATATGCTACTAAAACACATAGTAAGGCAGGAAATGCCTACAACCTTTCAGGCACAATAATGTAGTGGCAAGACATCACTGATGGCATCTCTTGCCCATTTGAGGAAAAAATCCACTAACAGGTATTCTTTACCTACAAACTTCACTGAAGTAGTATGTAGGCAATGGATCCTGAGGGACCAATGGAAACACAAGCATCAGTTGTTTCAGCAAGTTGGAAGAGAATATAGTAGAAGGGGAGTAACACTACTTGGGCTTCTCTTTGCTCCAGCTCAAAACCTGAAGAAATATCAAGAAGACAACTTTGAAATGAGGGAGTGGTGGTCCCAGGTGGTAAGGCAGAACTCTGCCGTATACTGAGGATCTGTAGCATACTTGTACTGTTTCTCAAGACAAATCTTGTTAGTATGTAGAATTTAGACTGCAATCTTATTTTTATTTCTTTGGCAACTCTTTCTAGCCTCATTATACTTACCACTTAAAATCTATTTTTCTGTAATTAATAAGCCTGTTTAATACTTTATCTTAACCAGTATGGTTTTGAATTCAGTATTTGGGGAGCTGAGATTAATGGGGGTGTGTGCATATTCTCTCCACAACAGGGGAGCGGGGTCCAGGTTAACGAACTTATACTGAATATATCTTTGTCCAGTACGAGACATCATCATCTCAGCGTGCACTCCTGTAGTGAAGAGCTGGAGGCTGTAGAGGTCACTGGATGACGCCTTGCTCTATGGTGTGTACATTAGTGGCTTAGGCAGAGTATTCAGTTGACTCAGTGATTGAGTGACTCAGTTGAGTAGGTGGTTCCAGCTGCTGTTGTGTTGGGTGATAAAAGGGCCCAGGGTGGCTGTCTGTGCATCACCAGCAGAAGCATAGTTGGCGGTCAGCCCAGATTATAAGGGTAAGGAGATTCGGCAGTATCCCAGATTCGGGTTGTGTCAGGCAGTATGCCAGGCAAAACACTTTACAAAAGGGAGGAAGAACTGGCTAAATGAATCATGAATGTGAAGAAGTATGGAGGAGTGGAGAGTATAAGTAACTGAGGGAAAACGGATGAAAGAATGAAGAACGTAAAAGGACTAAGACAGCAAACAGGAAGAAAGATAAGGAAAGAAGCCACAGATTGTTGGATGGCAAAGGCAATAAAAAAGAAAGACCAGTCAGGAATAGAACTCAGTGACCCAGCCAACCTCTACAATTCGTAGTTAAATGAATGCACTGTGATATAGTGTAATTTGACCTATTTATTTGAATCTTTTCTGCCCCACAGAACCTAAACTTCAATGTTACATCATGGTGCACATGGAAGACATACACTTTGTATTAGGGACTCACTGTTAAAGGTATATTAAAAAAAAAAAAAAGGTACCAATATTTATTTTATGATACTACTGAATTTCCTTTAAATGTTCTGTGATGAAATTCTGAAGGATAATATCTTTTGGAAATATAAAATCTTTCCATACAACATCCAATCTTTGCTGTCCCACCTTTATCATCTAAAATTAGAAATGAAATAAAATTCCTCTCAACTATAATTCAGTTATAGATTACCTGAGACTAAAGGGCACCAAAACACTCCACTCTTATGCGTATTTAATCCACTATAAAAATAAAAATAAAAAAGAAACAATAGAGGTAAAAGGGAAAAATTATTTTCCTCATGAGCCTGTTTCTTATAAACATATTTGTCCTAGTACAGACACATCTATGCTACTCAACCATCAACTGTTAGACGATGCAGAATCAAAAGGTGTTCTAACCCATTCAAACATACTGAACAGAGAGTCTTAATTACATGGTATAAAATTGATGCAACACAGCCTTGAACTGTGATCTTATCAGACCTTACCAGTTAATTATGATCAAACCAGATCGATGCTTGGATTGCAGAGGTTCATAAAAAGTTGGTATTTAAATGCTATAGGAAGTTGTTTTGGCAGTTCAACAGGTAACACTATTCCCTCTGATCCAGTGCCCCAGGCCCTATTTCTGAAAGCCAACCTAGTCCTGTGAAAACAACGAGTGTCCCAGGGAGCCTTATAGACTAACAGATTTCTTCAGGCATAAGCTTTCATGGACTCCAACCCACTTCATCAGATGCAGGATGCAGACTGCATCCGACAAAGTGGGTTGGAGTCCACGAAAGCTTATGCCCAAAGAAATCTGTTAGTTTATAAGGTGCCATAGGACTCTCATTGTTCTTGCTTTGCATAGACTAACACAGCTACCCCCCTGGAAATCAGTCCTCTGGTACTTTTAAAGACTTGACTTAAAATTATTTATTGCATAAGCTTTCAAAGATATAATCTCACTTCCCCAGATGCATGAAATGAAAACTATAGTGTGTTACATGTACATATACATGAAGAGAAGGGTAAGAAACAAGGTTAATTCAAACAGTTCTAGAGCGGCAGTCTGTTAGTCTATTTCAGCAAATGATTCAAACAGTTTGGATGGTGGTTTTGAAGAACAACAGATGAGATTATGCAATAAATAAATAATAGTTTTAAAAGAAGCGAGATTTTCTCCTACAAAAGCTCATGCAATAAATATATTTGTTGGTTTTTAAGTGCCACAGGACTCCTTGTTTGTCTTACTGAACTAGACTAACTGCTGCTGCTTTGGATCTTAGTTTTAAAAAGTGTCACAAGACGACTTCTTTGTTTTGCTGAAACAGACTTACACAGCTACTCCTCTGGAAACTGCTGAAAGTGATGCATCTCTGGTCATTCATAAATTTGTTTTCCTATTCATTTGCAGTCAGTAAAGAGCTTCACAGGCTTGGTCCTAGGTCTACTAAGTTCAGTGGTAAAGCTTCAATTGACCTGAACTGGACATGGTCAGGCATTGTAAGAGCGCTTGACATTTGGCCATATTATAACTCTGGCTCTTTATTACACATTCCCAAATTCTCCAGGAGTTTCAACTGTAAAACATGGCATTGTTTAATACCTTGTCTAAATGTTCGGCCAAATGTTCTAGGTGCTGGTTAACAGCTTACGTGTTCAACCCCTGCAAGAGCAGCATTTCCATGATGGTGCAATTGAACTCTACACGCTCTCTAAATACCATAAAATTACAAGGCTGTCTGTGAAAACAAACATAAGCATAGCATTGAGATACTTGTATGAGAGAATACACAAATAAATAAATAAAATAAATAATCAAATGCATAATGCGATTCCATGAAGAAAATTAATACTATGATCTAGGCCTCATTTCAACAATGCACCTAAACACCTGTCACACATTCTTAAGCATTGTGCTAGAAAGGGGCCTAAATAATCAACTGGGAAAAAGTAAATAATATAGCCTTGGTATATAAACTTTCTGTTCTTTTCATGGATATGTAGTCAGTTAATCAGGTATTTCAGCCTGCAAAAAGCAATTGTTTCTCATAGTTTTCAGGAATGAGAAATTATTCATATAGTTCATTAATACTTTTGTCCTATACAAATTAAATATTTCAACCTATGCCGTTGGACACCGTCCATTTAAAATAACTTCGGTACCACATCTACCTTGTATTTGTTGTTTGCATTCTTTCCTGCTATGCCTAATTTCTCCAACTCATCATTCAATTCTGTAAGAATGTTTGTAAGCCTGTTTTTCTTTTCCACAACTGATTTATTACAATTACCTAGTGCTGACCTTGCTTCACTTCATCAGAAAAAGCTGTGGTTATTTAAAGTAACCAGAATCTAGTTTTTGACTTCTTTTCTACAGAGTAATGCAAGTATTACTTAGTTATTCTACCAATCCTCTTTATAAACTAAAAACAACAAAAAGCTGTACCACAAGATATGCAGGTTGATAAAGCACACTCAGATATTTGAGGTTCAGAGGAAAATGCACACATTAAACTAACGAGTGCAATTTGTTTTAAATAAAATTTTGGCTCAACTAGGATAATTTTATTTTAATAGTTTTTTAAGAAGTATGTTTAAATAAAAAAAAAAGCATTCAAGGGCTAATCACAAAACATGTTACATTTGACTTGTTAATTTGCATCACAAACTGTTTTTGTTCCTATTCTCCCAATTTATTACAATGGAAAATCCCTACTGTTTAAAACCCCTGTGAAGGGATCCCTCAGGACTTCTATGTCCCACTGCTTAAGAAACACACTAGGCTACCAACAAGATCAGGGTATGTCTACACATCAAACAGGGGATGCAAATTCCAGCTCTAGGTGACATAACTTGATCAGTGCTAATGCTGGTAAGTGATGAAGAGAGAGCAGCATGACGAGCTAGCCCAGTGGTTTTCAGTTGTTTTCCCCCCATGGGACCCAGTTGAAAAAAATTAATTATGCCCAAAACCCAACAATTACATCTTCTAGCAATGCATTAGTTTTTCAGTGGTGGTGGCAGTAGGAGGCTCTGTCACCTCATACCTGAAGGTTGGTGCCCCAGTTTAAAAACCACTGAGCTAGTCACCCTGAGCATGTACTCATACAAGACACTCTATTCAGGGCAGCTAACATCTCCTGCTGCTTGCACTGCCATGACTATACTCTACTTTTGGTGGGCTACTTTTGATCAGAACTAGTGCAAGTACTTCTCCTTGAATTGTAACATGCACGTCCAAGCTTGATGGGTATGTATATCCAGAGGCCTGGAAAGGCCAAGAGAAGGCACTATTCAGTTGAGAGCTGGCCAGGTCAGTTACGAAGGCTTGCCTGCTTCCTCTCAGGATGGGGGTCGGCAACCTAAAAGAACAGAAGAGCCATTCCCCCACCCTCCCACCACATCCACATGAGCCCAAGCCAACCCAGCAGCTGCTCCACGGCCCCTAGTGCTGGAAGGGGGCATTTATGGGCGGCATGCGCTCCATCCATCCCTCCCTCCACTGGGGGAATGAAACAGTGCTGCCCTACCTACCCCTAGACAGCCACCCCTCCCAAGAGCAGCCGGCAGACAGCTGCAGCTTGTGGAGGCAGGGCCCTGGAATGGCCCACTCTGCAGAGTTCAGCCCGCTTCAGACCAGCCACCCCAGGGCTGAATGGGCCCAATCCAGGGTCTGGGGGAGAGGCGGCCTCTGCTCAGGCCTGGAGTGACTGGGCTGAAGTGGCCTGCACTCCACGGAGTGGGCCATTCCAGGGCACAACTTGTGCAAGCTGCAGCTCTCCGCAGAATGCTCTTGGGAGGGATGGCCAGCTGGGGCTAGGTGGGGCAGCGCTGTTCTACCCCAGCAGCAGAGGGAGGGATGGAGGGAGTGTGCACCGCCTGCACACCCCCCGCCAGAGGTAGGGGCTGCAGTGGAGCCACTGGGCCATCTCCATCTCATGTGGTTCTGGTGGAAGGGCAGGAGCGATGCCAGCGCCCCAAAACAGGGGACCTTTGCCAGCTGGGAGCCCATTTATTTGTCTCTGGTGCTGGGGCCAGCTGGGAATCCCTGGAGCACACCTGGCTCCCTGGAGGAGATGGCCAAGGAGCCAGAAGAGGATGCTCAGGGAGCCACAGGTGGCTCACTAAGTTTGTGTTGCTGATCCCCATGTCAGGAGAAGTGCAAGGAGAAGCTAGGGGCAGGAAAGGAACTCCAAAGTGCAGCCCAGATCCAAAGTCAGAGACTTGCCTTCAAGCGCCATGTGCAAGCAGTTACCTTTTATCCTTTATTACCTTCTATCCTGCTGAGTTTGTTAAAAACTGATGCTGAGCTCATGGCATGAGCTATTCTGCTCTGAGCAGACTACAACGTCTTGTAAATAAAGGCAGCATTGCTGTGTTGGCCGAAAAGGGAAGGCCACACCTGAAACAAAAACAAAACTAAATACTTCTGTCTATATATCAATATTGTCGGTTTCAGTGACTGTATGGTTCCTGATCTCTGGAAGGTCAGAGAAGCATGCTTGGTCCTTAAGAAAGCAAGTTCCCAACTGAACAATGGAAAGGCGGCAGTTTTAGATTCTCAGGCTGGAAACAGGTGCTACAAAGATGACACAGAGGAGGAAAAAAAAGTTCCACCAGAGCCCTGCAAATAGTGTAGTGGCTAGCACCTCTGCTTAACATGCAGAAGGTCCTGGGTTCAATTCCCAAGGGGTTGGACTTGATGATCTCATGAGGTCCCTTCAAGCCCTATGACTTGATTTGATTTGAAGAAGTTTGGATGGAAGAGAGAAACAGTAATTTCTTCCAGAAGTACAGAAACCAAACAGAAAAGAATGCACAGAATTCCTAATCACTGTGGAGTCTAAAGTATTGAATGTAAAGAGGTCAAAATTCTTGAATGATTGTGCAGGTCAAGAGTTAAACCTCAATATAGGTGCACTAAACCTTTCTTTGGCAATTTTATTAAAATATCAACTTACAATAAACCAATATTAAAGATTAGATTGAAGTGGCTACTTTATAAACATTTTCAAGCAAGGCAGATTTACATTTTGCTTTTCAGTATTTTAAATCATCCCCAACTTCCACCTTTAGCTTACACAAAGGTTAACTGACGTGATGCAGTATTTAAACAAGATCACTTCCTTGACTTTTTGTTTTCTTTCAGCAAATACAAGTTATGCTGAATCAGGACAATATCTTCAGAAAATAAAAAGGTACAACACAGAAACCTCCAGCAACACAAATTAATAGAGTTAAGATGTTTATAGGAACACTCCAGTTTTGATCAACTACAGTACTGAGTTCTGAATATCTGGTGTGACAAAGCTCCTTCTCTGCCTTGGTGGGCCCTGTGCTTCCTTTTAGCAGTAGGTCATGGAACTGCTTCACCCCTTACCGTTCTTTCACCCTCTAGTGCTGGAGGATGGTAATTACAGTCTCTCTAAGATGACCGCTCCCTACTGGCTCCCAGTTCTGCCTCAGGGTCTCTTGCCTCATCAGGGAATGGCCAGTGGGGACGAGGGGAACATGGAACCCCAAGGTGACCCAGGGTGCATGAGCGGACCAATGGACACTACTTTCAAATTTTCTGACTCCAAACATATAGCACATGTGTAACTCTCACTGAAATACAACAGGGACCATCACTTGAAGAATGAATGCTTATGGCAATGTACAGTATGTTGATGGAAGAACCTGGTAGGTATTGCATGTACAAAACTCTATAGTCAGAACTTCTACCTAGTTAGTGGAATGGCAAAGATAGATTTTGAGAAACAGTGCATTCTGACCTTAAAAAACACCACCACTCCCCTCTTCCTTTAATCTAAACTGCTTGTTTATTGAGGATTAAGCAGACAATGGTTTGAAACATTAAGGGGTTTATACTTTAAGTTACTACAATTTTTTCTTTCCTCATTTGGCAAAAAGGACTTATTAAATCATTGCTGGAGGCACTTTACATGAGAATGCAGAACAGTGAAAATCTGCTCATGTGAAAGGCTTTACTGAACCTCAATTGTTTCTGATCTGCCACTGCTTTCTGGCAGTAATGGCTGAAAAAGCACACTGCTAGGATGATGAATTTAAATTCAAATGACAGAAAAACAAAATCTGGTAAACTGAACTCAGGCTGGAGAGCCTAGTGTTAGAAATTGGTCACTTAGCTTACTTTATTATTACAAGAGACATCATCAAGATAGAAATAGTATCAAAGAAGTTTCTTTCATCTGAATTATCAATGAAAGGGAAGTGTGCACGGATTTTAGAGGAGTAGAGAATAATTCAAGGACACAGGTATGACATCAGAAATCACAGTATTCAAAAACCAGTAGGGGAACACTTCAAACTCCCTGTTCACTCCACTGATGATTTCTTAATAGATGTGCTCAAACAAATGGATAACAAATTGAAGCTTCAAAGAGGAACTGCAGAACTGGAATTCATATGCAGATTTGACACATTGCCTTGTGGTTAAATATGAGCTATGGATTTTTCTTCTCACTACAATAAAAGGTGATTTGACTTTACCTTCCTTTATATGACGTTACCCACTGTTTGAATGTAAACAACTGCTTTGATTTGCTTAACAGTCTGGCCTGATCCTGTGACTTGCACTTCCCTGCATTTCTTTTCCTCCCATTCTATAAGATCCCCATCTTCAAAGCTGACAAAGTGGGATTTTCTCCCATGAAAGCTCATGCAATGAACAAAAGTGTTAGTCTTTAAAAGTGCCACAGGACTTTTTGCTTGTTTTGCATCTACCTGCCCTCACCTTCTAGTCTTTCCAGCTTAGAAGCAAAGTGGTGAAAGAATTGCTTAAAGTTAAAATAAATACACTAGATCATATTGTTTTGATTATATTGCTATAGTGACAGGGGTGGACAAACAATATTCACAGGTGGGTGGGGAACAGGGGAAGAGGTGGCCCTGGGCAGCACAGAGTTAGCTGGGGGATGGATGGCCTGGGGGAGAGCCAGGCAAGGGGTGGAAGACAGTGGTGTAGCAAGGATTTCTGACGCCTGGAGGGGCCAAACCCACATTTGGGTCCTCCTCTGGCACCCCCCCCCAATGCTTTGCAGGCTCCTCTATGCACAGCAGGAGGTGTCCCAATGCAACAGGATGGGGAAGGGAACTGGAGATTTGGAGATGCTCCCATTACCTCTCTTTGTTGCAGGGCAGCAGTGGTCATTCCCACTGCATGCCATGCCACGAGCAGAGTAGCAGGACAAATGAGACGGGGGGGGGGGGGCTTGGGAGAGTTGCCAGCCCCAGCCCTGCCCTTCCTCCTTGACTTCGTCAAGGCTTGAGCTCGGAAGCAGGTTTTTCATCCTCACTGACTCAAGCCCTCTGCAGCTGCAGCAGAAGACTTGGAGGCAGCAGCCCTCACCCCACTAGATTCCATCCAGCCCTTTGCCTGAGCCCCCAGACCCTAGGAATCTCTCTGGCTCCATCTCTCATTCACTTACAGTGCAGTGTGGAGGGAACGTAAATGCCCCATCTGCAGCTGTGATGTGAATTATCCAGGCTGGTAAGTCAGGGAACTTGGAAGCCCTGGCTGGGGTCTCCAATTTTCAGCTCTAGCAGGCAGCCAGAAGAGGGGATGACAGCCCCCTGCCTTGCCTCACCCCTATACCTTCGCGACTGGAAGCAGCTTTCAGCCTCAATGCAGTCACAGTGAGAGGGCTGAGGGCAGACCCCCCCCTACACACACACTTAGGCAGCCCATTCCAGGGAATCAAGGCTAGCCATTAGCCTGTACATTTCCCCAGCCCCAAGAGCTCACACATACTCCCTTATTTACTCTGTTGCTGCTGAGGGAATCCCTTCTCTGCCACTCTCCTCTCCTGCCTTTTCAACTGCTCTGCTTCAGGAAGCTGAAGCAGAAGGGAAGAAAACAGGGAAGAAACAGTCAGGCACTCGGAGGGGAAGGGCTCTTGCTTTAGTGGCCAGCCACTAGCCCAGGTTCTCAGGATGGCATTATCATCAGACCCATGTTAGCTTCCTTACCTGCACTGAGCTTGAGTGCTATGCTACAGTTGAGCTTCGTTTCTGTGTACACTGGGGAGCTGAGCACACATAGAAATGGTACCTTTCCAACACTAGGACCAGAAGGCAGCACCCAACTGCAGTGGATCTGCTTCTTTTATGAAGGGTCAGCTCAGCCTGGCTGATGCCCCCTACCCAATAGCAGTGTTCCCTATAAGCTGCACAGCCGGGCAGGCACGGATCCCCCACCACTCACCCAAACAGGAACAATGCCACTCTTACCCAGCCAGAAGACAGAGTCTTCCAGCTAGCAGAAAGTTTCCCTGAGCTGGGAGCTTTTAAAACTCCCGCCCAGCGCATGCTCATACTGAGCATTCTCAGAGCCTCTGAGCCTGCTGAGTCAGGGCCTGCTCCAGGGAGGGAGGAGGAGTCTGTGGCCTGGCCACACTACTCTGGCAGCCAGGTACGAGGGCCCTGGGGGAGAGTGGAGACAGGGGCAGCCAGTGGGGAAATGGCACAGGGGGTCAGAGGAAAGACGGGGTTGGGCCAGCAGGAGGGGAGAAAATGGGGGGGGGGTGGCTTTAGCCTCCCAAATTGCCATGCAGCGAGTGCCATAAGTTGCTCAGCTAAGGCTTAGAGGGAACATTGCCCAACAGTTATCTGTTCCCCTGGCTCTGATGGAAGGCAGCCTCCCTGTCTGTCTGGCGGGCAGGGCACACTGGGCTGGCCTTTCACAACATGAGAGGGATGCAGGAGGTTCTGTGGTGTTCAGGGCCCCCTGCATAGCACCTTGTGAAGGGCCAGTCTGGCTGGAGCTAAGAAAGGGAGCGGAGCACCTCTCTGGCTATGGTGCAAGCCATTGCTGAGGGTGGGATGGGCGAAAAGGGGCCACAGGCTAGAGGACAGATGTTTGCAAATAATTGACAGCCTGCTACAACAAGGGCAGGCAATTTCCATGTTCACAGCCATCATAAAACCCACCATCAAATAACAAACGTGTCAAATAACATGAAGTGGATGGATTTGTAAAACTACCTTATGATAACACATTACACGCTGCCATCTCCTCAAAGTATTACTTTTTAAGGTATAGCCATATTCTACCTAATTCACAGAGCCTTGTGATTGGGTGCCTGGGATGGACCACACCAAGAACACCATACCCTGGGGTGACTGCAAGAAATAGGGCAGATAATCCCCAAAACTGGAGATTTATTCTATAACTAGATTCACCAAGCAAGTAACAAAAAACCTTCTGCATTATCCCACTTAACCAGAGTCAAATGCAGTCCCCTTTAGGCATTCCCTCCCATCCAGACAACTAAGTCTAATACAGTGAGATGTTATTGAAAACCAGTTTCACCATATATGAGGTTCTTATTAATCCTAAAGGATCAGCCATGTGTCCTCACATCTATCTGGGGTAAGTGATGCGTCTCTTGGGATTGGAAAGAACCTAAAGGTGATGTGATTTTTGGTATAACCAACAAGTTTATCACAAAGCACAGGTTCTCTAGGTAACAAGATAGGCTAGAAAGTCTAAGGAGACGGTCTGTAACTCCATGGTAGGAGTGATATAGTGATCCAGTGCATGTTTGTCACTGGCTTGGTGAAAACTAATTATAGAACACACCACCAGCTTGAGGTGTCTGTGCTCTTTCCTGACAGTCTGCCCTGACACAGACAGTCATGAGCCACTCTAGACAGCATGACACCTTCCCACTTCTGTTATTTATTGAACTCACAACTTTGAAAGCTACAACATGCATGAAGCAGAACAAACAAAACCTTAACTATTCTACTTCTCTAAATAGATCTGCTGAGACAAGTTTTAAGTGAGACTGAACAGTGCAGTGAATGGAATATGAAAACTGCAGTTCAGAGAACAGCAGTTGCACTGAGCTGTCTGCTAATGAAGCATGCAACTTGTCCACTAATGTGAAACAACAGCCACCTGCTGTCCTGGTTTAACATTTCTTAGAACACATTGTGAAAGTGTAACTGGGCCTCAGCCAAAATGTTTCAACATCTCTATCTTAATCTAATTAAGCTTCTATTAAATGTTTTCCTATTAACAGCAATAAAAATGAAGTTTTTTTTAATTGAGCAAGCAACAGACATATGTTATAGAATTATGCTTTGATTAGCCTATAGGGTACTGGACTTACTTAAAAAAAAGTTAACTTCTAATTCAGATGTCACTTTCATATAATAAAAACAAACACACTCATTGAAGGTTATTTACACCATCCCTGTGCACTAAGCCAGGACCAAATATACCTAGAACATCACTGACAGATGTCTAGCCTGTTCTTAAAAGTCTCCAGAAATGGAAATTCTGTAACTTCCCTGGGTAATCCGTCCACTTTCCTACTTATAAGAAAAAATACCCAGGAGTCTGTTCATCTTTTTAAGAAAAGAGGATGAGAATGAGATAGGACTGGTTAGGGTGTAAGACAAGAGCAGGAAAATATTACAATACATTCAGTTCACAGTAGGTAATTTTTGCTTGTTATAACTTTGCTTTTCCAACTTACTCATTCTCACCCAAAAAACAAAGGAGCTGGGATACCACCTTACACAGAAGTTTTGCCACTGTGCCTCTCATGAAAACTACACTAACTAGCCCAGGAATAGTCCTTCCCAAAAGTTGCACAGTTACTCATAGACTCTAAGGTCAGAAGGGACCAATATGATCATCTAGTCTGACCTCCCACACACTGCAGGCCACAAAACCTCACCAACCCACTCCTACAATGAACCTCAAACCCATAACTGAGCTACTAAAGTCCTCAAATCATGATTTAAAGGCTTTAATACAGAGAATCAACCAGCAAGTGAGCCATGCCCAATGCTACAGAGGAAGGCAAAAAAACCCAGTGCCCAAGCCAATCTGCCCTGTGGGAAAATTCCTTCCCGACCCCAAATATGGCGATCAGTTAACCACTGAGCATGAGGGCAAGTCCACAACAGCCAGTCAAGAAGAACTTCTCTGTAATAACTCAGAACCCACTCGATCCAGTGCCCCTTCCCAGGTCACTATCATACCCATCACCAGTAGTAAAAGACAGACAATGGCCAAGCTACACTGTCCATCATATCATTCCCTCCATAAACTTATCAAGCTCTGTTCTGAAGGCACCTAAGGTTTTTGCCCCCACCACTTCCCTTGATAGACTATTCCAGAACTTTACTCCTCTGATGGTTAGAAATCTGCATCTAATTTCAAGCCTAAATTTTCTGAAGGATAGTTTGTATCCATTTGTTCTTGTGTCCATATTGGCGTTGTATTCAAATAATTCCTCTCCCTCTCTTGTATTGATCCCTCTAATGTATTTATAAAGAGCAATCATATCTCCTCTCAGCCTTCTTTTGCTCAGACTAAACAAACCAAGCTCTTTAAGTCATCTCTCACAGGGAAGATTTTCCATTCCGCGAATCATCCTTGTAGCCCAGCCCTTCAGCTGTTTCCTCATTGTTGTGGAATTACAGTCAACGCAAAACAGCAGGACCACTTCCAGTATTAATGGGCTACTCTTTGTTTGAAACTTACCTGTGCTTCCTAGCCACTGTAGAAACTATGATATAAAGGTCTCAAGAGGAAAGATTTCCAGTCTGCAGCTTTATGTCAATCGCCATGGATTCCAAAAGGCAGAGACAGGGAACGTCCAACTTGAAAATTTCTAATGATGGAGTGCCATAGGACTCCTTGCTTATTTTCCAGTAATGGACATTCCATAACCTTCTTAGGCAACTTATTTCAGTGGTTAATCACTCTGACAGGAATTTTTTCCTAATGTCCAACCTGTACCCCTTTGCTGTAATTTAAGCCCATTGCTTCTTGTCCCATCATCAGCAGTTAAGGAAGAAGTAACGTGGAAAGGGACCTGGGTGCCACAGTGGACCACAAGCTAAATATAAGTCAACAGCATAACACTGCTGGGGGAGGGGGAGGAGACAAACACCATTCTGGGATGTATTAAAATGTGTATTCTAAGAAAGACACAAGACATAATTCTTCCTGTCTACTCCATGCTAATTAGGCCTCAACTGGAAGTATCGTGTCCAGTTCCGGACACCTCATTTCAAGAAAGGTGTGGACAAACTAGAGACAGTCCAGAGAAAAGCAACAAGAATAATTAGAGGTATTAAACACTTGACTTATGAAGAAAGACTAAAAGAGCTGGGTTTGTTTAGTCTGGAAAAAAGTAGACTGAGGGGGGCATGATAACAGTTTTTAAATACCTGAAAGCTTTTACAAGGAGGAGAGAGAAAAATTATTCTCCTTAACCACCAATGATAGGACAAGAAGCAATGGACTTAAATTATGGCAAAGGGGGACTTAGGTTGGACATTAGGAGAAAATTCCTAACTGTCAGGATGAGTAAGCACTGGAATAAGTTGCCTTGACAGGTTGTGGAATCTCCATCATTGGAAGTTTTCAAAAGAAGGTTAGACAAACACCTGTCAGGGATGGCTTAAGAGGGTGCATGGGGACCCATGAGTGCAGGAGACTGAACTCTGTGACCTCACATAGTCCCTTCCAGTTTCTATTATTCTAAAAGTTATGTTTTCGGAATTGTTTTGGGGAAGTCCCATGGCCTCTGTTACATAGCAGGTCACATCAGATGAACAGACTGGTCTCTGGCTTTGGAACACATCAGTATAAAGGGCAGGAGGCAACATAAACAGCATAATACAAAAGGAACATCTCACACACGTACACAACATGACATGTTCTTTGTACAGTAGTATTCACAATATTCCTGGATACTTTACATTAATATCAGCAGTAGGAAAAAGCAATTATTTTGTTTAGCATTCTGTGCATAAGAGTTTTGCATTTATGAATGAATTTAAATCAGGTGAAAGAAAGAATAATTGTTTCCTAGATTCTGATTTCATTAACCTTTAAAGGTTAATAGCAGAAGATTAAAAAAAAAAAAAAAACAGACAAACTTCACAATTTGAGGTAGGGAAGAAGGACAAGGTTGAGGAAGGAGGCAAGAATAGAACAAAAAAGCAAAAGAGAAATTAAATTAGTGAAGCAAGAAGGAAGGGGTTCATTACTGGTAATCAAAATTGTTACTTGTTTCCTCTCCCAGCAGAAACAGCAAGAGTCCTGTGGCACCTTATAAACTAACAGATTTCTTCAGGCATAAACTTTTAGGGCTCCAACCCACTTCATCAGATGCAACATTTATGCAAACATGACTCTCAATTAGCTGAGTACTTTTGCCAGAAAATGGTAGTCCTAGATCTGGGAATCACAGTGATAATTTGGTTTTAAAGATTCTTTAAAGGAATGGAGATACCCGCTGACCGCATCAGATTAAAAAAAACAAAACAAAACAAAACAAAACAAAACAAAAAAACAAAAAAACAAAAACAAAAAACCCCCAAACCTTGTAATAAGGGCAGCAGTCCTATTGCATCAGAAAGGCCTTTCACACAACAGATCTCACTGTTGGGTAAAGTGGAGAAATAAAATATAAGCCTGTAGAATACAAAAAAACAGTTCAAGACATAGAAAGCCTTAATTAAGCTAGTACTTGGATCACAATATGTCTGAGCTGATTAAGATCTTATATCTTAGGATCACTTTAAACTACAAAGAAAGTGAAAACTATCCAGAGGCAAGAATGCTAGACAAAGCCTGCATATTTGCATACACAAAGCAAAGTGCCTGAAGAAAACGGAAATTGGTATTGTATATATTGCTGTAATACCTTATGTATCTCTACTGTCACTTCAAATACTCTTCAGAGAAGCCAGTTAGGGAATATCTTTATCATATGAGCAGCTCATTAAAGCCCACCATACTTCATAATGATTTGTAGTTGTCTTAAGGGGGCAACTAGAAAGGGTAAGCATGAAGTTAAGCCAGCAGTCAGCAACAACACTGGTAAGATGTGATAAATTAAATAGGGTTTTTTATATGGATATATTTTAAGTTCTGGTTTTTCAATATAGCCAAATCTAACAAGATAGATGTGCAAACTGAAACCTAGACTCTTTAAATTCTACAGTGCAGCTTGTTGGGCTCATGATGTCGAATACAAATTGCACTGAACTGCCTGAGACCTTCCACCCAATAGTTCTGGCTAAAAATTAATATTCTGAAAGTATGCTGACCTCACTTTCTTTTCTTATGAAAATATATTTATACAGATTCAGCAATGCACTGCAAAATAAAAACTGCAGCTACTCAACCTAAATTAATTATCATGCTTCAGTCAAATGAAGAATCCATCAATGGGAAAGTCAAGTCCAATCCCAGGCATTCACAAGTGCTGGTCACTGTAGTTAAACTTAATTTTAGAGTGGTAGTGCATGAGTAAGGAATGTGTTATCATTAATACAGAAGGAAATTTGCTGGAAGTATTTGTTTAGAAAGGCAACTTAAAAGGTTACTGTTATAAAATCAGTAATGTCTAGCATACATTGAAAGCAAACAAGTAACCTGTCCCGTTTTTGTAGTGATATGCTTGTAGAAGGTTGTGAATTTAGACACTCCCTAGCATGGGCCAGTGTTGTGTAAATTGAGAGACGGGCCCCAGAGAAGATCTAACATGGCTGCTCCCAGGTACACACCTGGATACCTGTCTGTATGATTAAAGTTCTATTCCTCGTTCTGTAGTATCATCTTTAATGAACCCTCAAGATCATTACATGGTGTCAGAAGTTGGAGAATGAGTTTGGAAACTAAAAAGACTTGGAGGAAAATTCCTGCATTTGCACCTGAAAACAGCAAAACATCAGGGATCTTTGAAAACAAAGAAAAGCCATTCTCCAGGGATGTACTTCGGTAGACCAGCAATGCTGTATAAAGATCACCTCCACTTTCAAAACTTTTTTCATCAGGTTCTTTACTGTCTGTATAGACCTTTCCATCAGTCTGTTTGATTGGGGATAATTTGGACTGGAGGTTTCATGATGAAAATCCCAATCTGAGGCAAATTGCCTGAATTCTGCACTTGAAAATTGTGGCCCATTGTTGCTGAAGACCTCATCAGGAATTCCATGTCTGGAGAAAATTCCTTTCATGCCAGTGATCACTGAATTACTATTAGTACTGTTCAGTGTGCAAATTTCTGGATATAAAGAGTAATAATCAGTGACTATTAAGTAATCCTTGGAATGCCAGGTAAATAAATCCACACCTACCTTCTCATAAGGTCTTTGTGGAATAGGATGGGGTCTCAGTGTCTTTGCCTGTTGGCATGGCCTGTATTTCAAGCATGAAGAGCAGGTTTTTACCACATTGGTAATGTTGTGATTGATCCGCGGCCAATATAATGACCTCTTGTGCTCATTCTTTGCACTTCTCAATTCCCAAGTGACCTTCATGAAGAAGGGACTGAGAAAGATGAATCATTGGGACTCCTCAAAGAGGTGATAATTAAAGGATGGCCTGAAATAATAAGCAGTTGCTCTCTAAGTATAAGAGACTATTGGAACTGCAGACGTGAACTGACTGTGGTAGATGGGGTGATTTTCAAAGGTGGGAAGGTTGTAATACCACGGAGCCTCCGAAAAGAAATGTTAGAGAAGATTCATGAAGGTCACTTGGGAATTGAGAAGTGCAAAGAACGAGCACGAGAGGTCATGTATTGGCCACGGATCAATCACAACATTACCAATGTGGTAAAAAACTGCTTTTCATGCTTGAAATACAGGCCATGCCAACAGGCAGAGACATTGAGACCCCATCCTGTTCCACAGAGACCTTATGAAAAGGTAGGTGTGGATTTATTTACCTGGCGTTCCAAGGATTACTTAATAGTCACTGATTATTACTCTTTATATCCAGAAATTTGCACACTGAACAGTACTAATAGTAATTCAGTGACCACTGGCATGAAAGGAATTTTCTCCAGACATGGAATTCCTGATGAGGTCTTCAGCAACAATGGGCCACAATTTTCAAGTGCAGAATTCAGGCAATTTGCCTCAGATTGGGATTTTCGTCATGAAACCTCCAGTCCAAACTATCCCCAATCAAACGGACTGGTGGAAAGGTCTATACAGACAGTAAAGAACCTGATGAAAAAAGTTTTGAAAGTGGAGGTGATCTGTATACAGCATTGCTGGTCTACCGAAGTACACCCCTGGAGAATGGCTTTTCTCCAGCTCAGCTGTTAATGGGAAGAAGGATCAGATCTAATTTACCTATTACTGATAAATTGCTGCAATCTAGGAACAATGCTAACATTCAGAAGATGAAAGAAAACCAAAAGTGGAAGCAGAAAAATTATTTTGATAGAAGGGCTCGTGATCTTCCATCCCTTAACCCAGGTGATATAGTGTGCCTGAGGAATCACTCCTCTAATACCTGGGGACAAAGGAGGTGCTATTAAAAAACAGGTGCATCCACGGTCTTATGTGGTCCACACAGATCAAGGCGACTCATTTCAACATAATCGACGGGATCTATGACTTATTCCAGAAAGTTCCAACACTGTGGAATTTGAAGTAGATTCTGGCATGCCTCCCCTGACAGATCCAATATCTTCAAACACATAGTAATGAAACCATCAGGGAGCAAGAGAATTCAGACCTGAACGAAGGACCAGTACTGAGAAGATCTAGTCGAGTCATTAAACGCCCAGAAAGACTCATAGAGACTTGCTAGCATATGCAAGGGAAGTGGGTGGTAAAGACTCACTTGAGAGTGATGTGCTAGTAACCTCTCCTTTCTAAGTAGTTCATAACCTGGGTTTATGGACTGTTCTTCTGCATGTTTTTGTATAGATAGCTGTTATGTGTTGTTAGAGGTTAGTGCATGTACTATTAGCTAGCTTTTATACGTACCTGTTTACTTCTTTTCCTTAGAGGGGAAGATGTAGTCATGTGCTTGTAGAAGGTTGTGAATTTAGAGACACTCCTTAGCATGGGCCAGTGTTGTGTAAATTGAGAGACGGGCCCCAGAGAAGATCTAACATGGCTGCTCCCAGGTACACACCTGGCTACCAGTCTGTATGATTAACGTTCTATTCCTTACTCATTCTGTAGTATCGTCTTTAATGAACCCTCAAGATCATTACAGTTTTCTGAACTGAGCATGAGAAAGAACGGCTTTCCATTCGCATCACTTTTGAAGTATTTATCTTCTGCTTTCAAAGTTAAACATCTCACTCAAAGCCAGAACCTCTCCATTCTGGGGCAGGGGTTCAGTAGGATTCTTGCTAAAGTCATGAACAAAAGTCCTAATAATATAGTCACAGGAAGAATACAAACAATGACCTCTAAGGAGCTAAGCAAAAACCTCCAGCAATAGGAAGTTCCTGTGGAATACACTGGCAAGAGGGAAAAAAAACCCAACAAAACAAAACAACACAATGCAGGTAGGTTCTTAATGATCCATCAGACAGAGACAGGAACCTTCAAGATCTCTGTCAAACATTCTAAAAACTACAGTAGCCACCTGGGGAAGTAAAGAAAAGATTGACAGAGGCAGGTGAGTAACATGAAGTCAACTACTTACAAGAGAAGTACAAGAAAGAAAACAACAGCACTGGTCATCACATACAACCCTCAAGTCAGACCTCTACAACACATCATTAAGCATCTGCAGCCTATTCCAGGGGTCAGCAACCCAAAAGATAAGAGCAGCTATTTTTAAAAATTCCTTCTATAACCACATGTTTTGACAGCTGCAATGGGTGTAGCCTCCTGGTTGCGGGAGCTGGGCCAGGGTGGCCTACCGCAGGATCCTCTGGTGGAGAAGGGGGAGTGGGAAGCCAGGAGTCTCGCATGGAACACCTGCATGGTCTCCAGATGCTGGGAAGGGAGCCTAGAGCCAGGAGCCAGCCACCCCCAGGGTCTCTCACTGGCGGGGGGGGGTACCCAGAACCACAAGGGGAAAGCTAAAGACCCACACGCGGCTCCAGAGTCGCAGGTCGCAGATCCCTGGCCTATTCAAAAAGATTATCCCTCACTCTCTCACTCTCTGGGAGATAGAGCTCTCCTCATCTACAGATAGCCCCCAGCCTTAAACAGATACTCACCAGCAACTACAAACCTAACAACAGAAACATTAAAGCAGGCACATACCCCTGCAACAAACCACGCTGCCAACTCTGTCCACATATCTGCACAAAAGACACCATCATAGGGCCTAATCAAGCCAGCTACTCCAAAGGGTCCTTCAACTGCTCATCCACTAATGTGATTTATGCCATCATGTGCCGGAAATGCCCCTAAGCCTTATACATTGGACAAACAGGACAACCCTCAAGCAGAAGAATAAATGCATACAAAACTGACATCAGAAAACACAACACAAAAAAAAACCAAAAAAAAAAAAACCCAGCTGCTGAGCGCTTCCATCTTCCTAATCACTCCATTGATGACTTGTTAATGATGGTCGTCAAGAAAATCAATGGGACATCAAAACTTCAAAGAGAAACAGCGGAAATCGAACTAATACAAATTAAATTGTGTGAAAGCAGGGCTGAATCATGACTATGGATTCTTTTCACATTATAACAGGAAATTTGACTTCAACCTCCCTCTGTGTGCTGTTTCCTAGAGTTTGAATCCTTACAAATGCCATGATTTGCAGTTGCAGTATGACCTGAACCCATGACTTACACTCCCCTGCATTTATTTCCATCCAATTCTGTAAGTTCTCCCTCTTCAAAGAGTCTGATGAAGTGGGATATTCTCTCACAAAAGCTCATACAATAAATAAATCTGTTAATCTTTAAGTATCATAAGACTCCTTACTTCGTTTTGCTTTACTAGACTAACACGGCTGCACCTTTGGAACTTAACATTAATAGGAGTTTCAGTCGCTTAGCATCACTTAAACAAGTGGCCAAATTTACAGGTGCCTAAACATGAAGGTATCAATGTTCCCTCTAAGCTGTGCCAGTGAGCAGTACTGTAGCTGCCGCCGCTCACTGGCGCAGCAAGCCCTGACCCCAGTGCAGGTCCAGCAGCCACAAGCCATGCCTGCCCCGAAAACATTTCTCCTGGGCGCCAGGAAGCCTGGGGTGGGGCTGGCAGGGAACAGAAGCGGAAGCAGAGGAGCAGGGCTGGTGGGGAGTGAAGAGCCGGAGAAGCGGGAAGCGGAGGAGGCAAAGGGGTGGGGAGCAGAGGAGCCGGGGTAGGGACTCCCGGGCTGGGGGCAGATTAGAAGCGGGGGTAAGCTCATGCCACGCGGGGGGAGGGGAGTGTTGATGTGTAAGGAAACTGATTGTTTCCTTTTCAAGTCATTGCTGCCACATAGGTCAGTGATTCCCAATGTTTTCTCTGCCATTGCAGTGGCACTCCTTGCGACCTTCAATTCATTTGAGGCACACTGCCATATAATTTCCAAATGAAGCCATATATTTTCATGAGCTAATCCACAGCTCTTTCAGTAGTTTTTTCAAAAAATTCTGTGGCACACCTGTGTGCTGTGGCACACTGGTTGGGAAACAGTGAGATAGGTAGACGCAACACATAAATTCCACCCATGATTCAGAATAAACACAGAAAACTGTATAGAACCTTATGTTACTTTATTAACACCCAGCATTTTTATAGCACTTTCCATCTCAGGATCTCTCAATGGCTCACTATACTAGGTATTCACACATGCTTGGCTCTGTGGTATCCAAGAGACACACCCCACCTTGTGCTCACATTTAAGTGAATGGCCCTGACAATACATTATACGCAAATTGCATGTCCTCCCATTTTGATATCTTTACCAAATGCCATAAACAATGGCTTTAGGAGGAGGTGTCCCCTCCATGTATTTTTAGCACAGCTCTGTTTTCAGTTGGAAGCTGGTAAAGGAAAGTTCAAAGCTTGCAGACAAGAACAACACAAAACTGGTAGATGGGGATTGTAGCAGAAAGAGAAGGCAGCCTCATCTAACTTTTTAAGTAAAGTGGAAAACCTGTCATTGACCTTAATTAACATCAACTCAAGTAATATATAGGCCTAAATCAGGGTGATTTCATTTAGCTCAGTGAGTGAGATCTAGTCAGAACTGGCACATTCATTAGGAATTTGTAAAAAAAAAAAAAAAA
>ML681963.1:75151527-75224807 GCA_007922195.1 Podocnemis expansa | reverse complement strand
AAAAAAAAAAAAAAATAATAATAATAATAGATTCTTGGCTATTGGTGATCATCAGCTCTTATCTGTGTAATTTCTCACATATTTGCTTATATATTTTCCATCTTCTAAAGTTGAGCTGAGATTACAGACAACCAAAAAATCAGAAGCCATCCCACAAAGCAGCTTCACAAATTCATAACACAAAATGACAAAGCATACAGCCAACAGTTTGGTGCAAGACAATTGCAGTGATGTCAAGAAATATAAAGGTATTGGAAGTTTAAAATGGCATGGCTAAATGAATTAATTGCAGCTGAGACTATGGAATCTGGAGAGGTGCAGCATGTCAGATTGGGTCAGCTATTTTCTTACTCTGAGGACAATGGCGTATTATGCTTGTCATGTGCAGAAGCCAAGACAAGCTGTGATTTTACTAAAGGAAAGACATGGAGTTCACGCAAGATTGACTATTTGAAGAGGCATCTCAATCAGAAAAATCTATACAATGTTCCCTCTCTAAGCTGGTGACGCAACTGGGCAAGTTATGGATGCACTTGGGGAGCTGATGGGCAGTGGCTCAGGGGCCCGGCCCGGGCCCAGGAACTTGCTCAGCTGCATCACCGGCTTAGAGGGGACATTGGTGGGTATGTATCTGAGTACCTAACTTTAGGCAGACATGTTGATAATTTTCATGTAAGCAATATTTAGTGGGGGGGGGAGGAGTTAATGACCCATGGTTAGTTACAGGTATTACTTAGTGAAACCCTTGTTTGCCAATATTTTTTTTTCCCCCCATTACAAAAGACTAAGGCCACAAATGTTTTACCAGACTTTGGGCACTGACCGTGAAATTTAAAAACTGGAAGGATAACTATTAATGTTTGCACATAACTTTAAATAGAAGGTATTCATAATTTTAATCTGGTTTTGAGGTTTTATTAGTGTGCTTAAAATGGTTGTATTAGTCACAGATGATGAGTTCATGAGTGATTTATGTAAGTTATCCCAAAATGTCATTTTTACACCAGACTATGTGATATTTTTGTTTTGGTCACTCAAGCTATTTTAGATGCAATCTCAAAACTTTTTTAAAAAAGTTATTGATACTATTCATCATATCCTTCTTAATAGTTGGAGTGAGTAAAATCAAGTACAGAAATCTCCAGTAGTGATCTAAAATAAATTTTCTATACACAGCATTACAAAGTTAATTGTAATACTTCCTATAGTACTGTTAGAAACAAATGCATATTTATTATCAAAAGTAAAGAATTGTCATGGTAAAAAACAAAAATGGAGAGGGCTCAATTTTGTGACAGCAAAACACAAGAGTAAAAATGTAAAGCTTACAAAGGAAAGTCATACCATGCTATATTTCGTTTAAGTTTGAGTAGTCATCGTGTCTCATGACAAACATGTTATTTAACGCCATATAGTGGTCGACTAAGTATTATTATTACATACTGTTAATTTACTGCTATTTAAGAACCTGAAATACTCCACTATATTCATCGTGCACTTTTAAAAATTTGACTGTGCACATGGATGAACAAATTTTCTTCAGTCGTAGACTGACCACAATTACAATGACCAAGCCTTTTTATGGTGGGGGGAAAGGGAAGAAGAGGAGCTACTTTAGAAGCGCTTCTTTTTGTCTCTGGACTCATGGCTGTGACATACATATATCTAGTGAAATACATTGTTTACTACCACAACACTGATTAAATGGCCAATTTCTTGCAGCGTTGTAATCACTCTGGTCCCAGAAGATGAGACAGACAAGGTAGGTGAGGTAATACCTTTAACTGGACCAACTTCTACTGGTGGAAGAAACAATCTTTTGAGCTCCACGGAGCTCTTCTGTAGGTCTGGAGTAAGTAATTAATGTCTCTAAGTCAGGGGTGGCCAAACTTACGGAATTCAAGAGCTGCACAAGTCGATTATTAAACCTTCGAGAGCTGCACTGAGGCGTATAACTACATATTTTTACCTACTCCAAAATTACTAACCTTAAAATTCATTGCACACTTTAATTTTATTGTAAAAATAGGGCAAATATTGATTCTACTAATGTCAGATACTAATAATTATTCAATGTTCCCTCTAAGCTGCGCTGGCGCGCTGCAGCGCAGCCCGCCGCAGCTGCCAGCGCAGCGAAGGCTGCCGGCAGCGCATTGCCGGCAGCCACAGCCCCTGGTTAGAGCTCCTCTGGGGCTGGGAGTTTTCAAAACTCCCACCCAGAGAAGCTCTAACGGAGCATGCCCAGAAAATCTGGGCATGCTCCGTAGAGCTTCTCTGGCCCCAGGAGCTGTGGCTGGGCCATCTGGCTCCAGCCACAAGGTAAGTTTCTGGGGGTCACCAGGAGTGGGGGCGGGGAGGCTGCTGGGCAGCTGGGAGTGGGCCTGCGGAGGCGGCCGGGAGCAGGCCCGCAGGGGCGGGGGGGGGCCGCTGGGAGCGGGGGGGGCTGCCGGGAGTAGGGGCCAGCTAGGAGCCGGGGGCGGGGGGTCGGCCGGGAGCAGGCCACAGGGGTGGAAGGTTGGTTGGGCGCAGGGGGGCTGCTGGGCAGCCGGGAGTGGGCCCATGGGAGCAGGGGGGCAGCCAGGAACAGGCCCGCGGGGATGGGGGGGCTGCCGGGAACAGGCCCGCGGGAACGGGAGGGCCTTCAGGAGCGGGGGCGGCCGGGATTGGGCCCATGGGGGCGGGGGGACCACCGGGAGTAGGGGGCAGGGGGGGCAGCCGGGAGCGGGCCCACAGGGAGGGGCAGCGCAGCAAGGCCGCGGGGGGGGGGGGGGAGCGCAGCGAGCAACACGAGTTGCTCAGCTGCCACCAACTCTTAGAGGGAACATTGTTTAAGGTTACTATGAAACTAGGCCTATACAGTAAAAACTTAGTTGTCGCTAGATATAGAACACTACAGGCTTGAGCCAAGTTTTTTTTAAACTCTGGGCAGTAACTTGTCAATGCAGTAGGTAAAAGCTCTCTCAGATACTGATCTCTAAGTATTGCACAATGTTTTGAATTTCATTGTGGAATATGATGCCTCACAGCAGTAAGTTGTGCCAAAAATTAAAAGTAATCTACATTCAGTTTTAAACTTTTCTCCTTTATATTTTCATTTTAGTATTCCACATCATGTTTAGGACTTGTAAAATATTACTTTATTTTAATGAGTATGCTGCATTAGGGCCTATGAGAAAATCTAAACATGCTATGGCTTCTCTGACCATGTCACACTTCCCCCTCCCACCCCCATTGCTGCTTCCCTGCAGTCTCTTACCACGCTGCTGCTTCTCTGATCTCCCCAACCCTGCCACACTTCTGCCCCCCCACCCCCACCTCCACCCCGACCATGCCCCCACTTCCCTGCCAACATTTCTGCCAGTAAACTTGTTCATTAAAATACTCATGGATGGTGAAGACAAAAGGTCTGAGGACTCAATCAGACACAATTAATTTTAAAATGAGAGTAATAGTAAGGGAAAACCCTGCTCTCATCTTAATCCTGTGACGAGATGCACACAGGGACACCTTTTCAGCTGTTCAGAATCACAACAGATCAATGAGAATTTATGGGGACACAAAGTGCAAGATCAGAGCCTGTTTCAGTAAGTGCTTTGGAGTCCATGCACAGAAGATATTATGGAAAAACTCCCATTGGGTTTATTCAGTTTGGGGTCAGGCCCTGAATAAATTCTAAATATCAATATTTGGTTTTTATAATACAAAGTAAAATCTTTATCGATGAGAGATTTTTTCCAGAAAGTTTACAACACAATTTTCCGTCCTCAGCCCTTCACAATAATTACTCTCTTGTCTAATGGGCACAGATACCCATAGAGTCATTCATTAAGACTGCACTGAAATATAAATGGATTTTGACTACTGGTATACAACGAAGAAAAATTAATACATGTTGAATGCTATTTAATCAGTGGAAGTATAGTGCTTCTATTGAACTTTGCAGTGAATGTAAATTATCTTGGTAATTGACTTAGTTATATTAAATAAAATTTTCTTATAAAATAAATGTACTAGCAGTTCCTTCTGCAAAGAGATGACATACTGATCTCTCAGGCACACTTGTTGAATGGACTTAAGGAATTTTTCATCTAAAGCCAGTTTTCAGTAGTGGTGGTCTATCTTAAGTCTAAATCATTTTGCATGCTGAAAATGAACCATGATCCATAATAAGTACTTGGATGTAACACTTGTGTCAATTTTCAGTCATTTCTGATGATTCTTATTTAATTCTCAAAATAGAAATACAAGAGAAATAATTTTGCATTATATTACAATATCTGGAAATGCCAGGTGATTTTTAAAAAAGAAAATTAATTTACAATTGCTTTTCAAGTTTAAATTGCTAGATTATCATCACTTATCTGTAGTTCATTGTAGACTTGCTCTTGATCAATTTATGCTGCCAGTTTTAAAAATATTTACCCAGAACAATATCAAAAAATCATGCACTCAGAAGCTCAGACTTCTTACTGGTGCTACTTTCATTGTGCCTCTGTGTGCATCCAGTTTGTCCAATGAATGAAGCCTGTGATGTTCTAATTAAAGACTGTATAATAATGCATACAGACAAGGACAGTAGAATTTAATATTGTGTGGGTAAACTGTAGAATCTGACATGTCTTTGCACTTAACTGATGACATTGCTTTTCCCTGCTGGCTCTCACAATGCTGCCCCTGCCCCGCCTCTGACCACGCTGCTTTTTCCGGCCATCTCTCACAAATGAAGTGTGAATCTGAGAGTCTGTTTTCTGGTCGAGAGACAGAGGATACTTTTTCAATGTCTCAATCGCTATGCCAACTTCCATAAGCTAGAAACTTACTGGCAAATATCTCACGGTCCTCTGGTGCTACCTCCATATTAAGCTACGTTACAGCTTCTAAATCACTGGAAAAAAAAAAACCAAACCATCTTGACCAACTGATCAGTCAGACAGTCTGACTTACGTTTCATTGATTTTTCAAACTAGAAAAAAATCTGAAATATCACTATTTCCATGATGATTCCCCCCCTACAATCCCTAATGACATACTGTCTCATCACAGCTAAAGCCTTCAGCGTATCTGTGTATTTTGATGAATTGATCAAGTTGAACAATATTGATCTTCGTATCTAATTAAGAGATACTTTTAGTTCTTCTACCTTCTAGAAACAACCCATCTAAAAAATAATCAAATTTGTGCTTGTTGTTCCTAAGCACTCTCTGCATTGTTAGCTCTTCACTGCAGTAAAGTCATTACTGAACAAGAGTCATAGGGACACACTGCAGAAAAAGTCCAGATTAAAGTAAAATGCAAGTAATGATGCTGGTTTATTCTAAATTTAATAGTTTTCAAGCTGTCTAGTGGCACAGAGAAAAATAAACCTAATGGTTAGCTCTTAAATCCCAGAGCTGCACCTGTGTGCGAGAAACACAGACAATGAATCCTGATACATAATGACAGATTACAAAAAGTACTAAATTATATTTGGATACGCCCCCAGAGAAAGCAGAATTTGAGCATTTTTAAAAAAATGTATATTTTTAAATAGCTTACAATCACCAGACCAATTTGTCTTCTCATCTTATTATAAAAGAAATTATTTTTCTTTACTGTCAGAAACAAGTTTGTGGAATAGCCTGTAAGTTAGAAGAATTTCTACAGTATATGAGTTACCAAGCGAAACTAGGGTTATAACATTTCAGGTTCCTGCATGACCAATGGACCAATCAGCTATAGATGTAGGGGAGGGACCACTTGGAAAGCAGACCAAGCAGGTCTCTCTCTGAGCTGCTGGTTGTCTGTTCTGCAAAAAGTCTGGAAGTATGATTTGAAAGACCTTCATGGACAAGAAAGGAGGCTTGGCGGGGGACTACGTCCAGGAAAAATATTGTAACACTAGCTGAAAATCTCTCTCTCCCTTTAATACTATTAGATTTTATTTAAATCACAGCTGAGGCTTACATCCTCCCATTACAAAGGGTGGGGATGAGACATGCAGGACTACAGCAATTTGTCAGAATTTCACCAAATTGTGCATTTGTATCACATGCCACCATTGTCAGCAGAGGTCAGATTAGGAACTCTTTTCATTCCTGCCAGAGTCCTGTGCCAAAGGCATGACAACCTTCTGCATCAAAATAAGAGGAGTATGAGACAAGCAATCTTGGCATAATTTGTTTTTTCCTTAATGGCTCTCTTCTGCACAATTTAGCAGTCAGTCACCAATAGCTATCTTTGTTTGAACTTTGTGCCTTCAGATGCTTGTTTGCGGGAGAGGGAGGGGAGGGAAATACATTTCCAGAAACCATGTTATGTAGTTACCCTAAGGCTAATATCTTCCTCACCATTTATTGCTGAATAAAACTGCTGCCACTAGTCAGCCTCAACCCAGAATATTAAATAACTGCTTTCACTTGCTCCACCTGTCAAAGGCAAAACTGCACTGAGCATTAAGACTTAGAAACTTTCTGGTTATTACAACTAATAATTGGCTACCTAATGCCAGGAAGATATTTCATGCAAAAACCTTCCAACCACTGCTTACAAACCATTCAGCACTTTCCCCAGTCAGGCAAACCTTGCTTCTCCTTCGAGCACTGCTCACATCATTCAGTTACAAGCGTCTACGTGCCGCAGTGCACGGTAGCTCAGAAAGTCTTTAGCTATTAGCCTGTCAGGTCAGGGCGCACGGCCAACACCGCATCCATGCCGCGACCACGGCTATATAGGTGACCATGACCCTGACCCTCCCAGTTCCTTTTTCCGCCATCAGCGTCGGTTTTGGACCAGCGTTAACTTGTGAAACGCAAGCACCTGACTTTCGCGCAAAATTCGAGATGCCCGGTTTCAAGCTGTGCTTAGGATGCTGCAAGGCTTTTCTGATGGACAACCCGCACAAGAAATGTCTCGCTTGCCCCGGTGAGTCCCACCTCACGGCAGAGTGCTCCATTTGCTGGTCCTTCAAAAGGACTCGGCTGGAAAGGGACAACCGGCTCCTCTTGACCTTGGGGAGTGGAGCCAGCACCCCCCGAGACCGGCCAAGCCACAAGTGCTCCGCCGAACCCCCGATCGGCCCAGGCTCAGGATCCCCACTGATCACTGGTACCAGGCTCGAAATCCCAACCCACAATGGTACCGCCCCAGCACCAACCTCGTCGGTCACCGGGTAGCCTCTCAGCTGCCCCGAGAAGGGCACCAGCACAGACAACCCCGACGGCCCGTCACGGGCACTCAAACCCGGCCCTGGTGCAGAAGACGAAGAAAAGGACCAAAGCGGTACTGTCCTCATTGGTACCACAGGGCCTGGCACCACCCCCTATAATACTGACGTCAAGCTCAGTACCGCCAGGCCTGGCACCGCCATTTCCAGTACTGCCAATCAAGGAGTCAATGCTGATACTGGTACCGGCATGCAGCTCTATGCCACTCTCCAACCTGGCACCAACAACCAGCCTGACACTGGGTCTAAACACAGCACCTTCCAGCCCTCCTCCAGTACCACGGTCCGGTACAGAGGGGCAAGAAATTCCGCTCCATCACTTCTCTGAAGAGCTCTCGGTACCGGGCTCCCGGACATCAGGAGGAAGGTCTTCCAGATCATCCTCCGAGGAACCCTTCCTCCCTCCACAGGAGGAGTATCCAAGGAAGAGGCTTCGAAAGAGCTCCGTATGTCCGAGCTCGAGGAGGTCAAACAGACCACGGCCACAGGGGGAGGTCTCCACTCCCCCCACAGCACCCACACCTCTAGTGAGGTCACCTTATAACAGGTGCACTCTCAACTGGCTGAACGCAACAACCGATGATGTCTCCTCCCGTTACGCCCAGTCGCCATTGCTGTAGTCCTCAGATTTTTCTGACGACTAACCTGACCCTGATTCTACACAAGGTAGTAGATCTCAGGCCTAATCCTCCTCTTCCCCTGATGAGGGCCTAACTGACATGTCTGCTGACCGTTAGGGAGACCCTCACATCGAGCAGGACCTGCTCCGCCATATGGTGGCGAACCTAAAATTGAAACAGGGAGCAATCTAGGAGGAAGATGACTCCCTCTTCGATGCGTGCTGAAGAGCCCCTCCAGCTAAGGTCTTAATCCCCTTGCATTTGGGGGTATTTCACATTGTCCAGGAACGCTGGCAAACGCCTTCCTCGATCCCGTCAGTGTCCAAAGTGGGAGATAAGAAATACTATGCCTCCCCAGAAGGGTTCTCCTTCTTGTTTCATCATCTCACTCCAGGACCCCTGGTGGTTGATGCGGTAAACCAAAGGGAGAGACAGGGCCAGCTGAGCTCCATGCCCAAGAACAAAGAGGCAAAGAAGCTCGACCACCTGGGGAGGAAGGTTTACTCCTCCGCTGCCCTCCAGCTACATATTTCCAACCATTCTGCCTTAATGACGCTCTAGATCTTCAACCTGTGGGAGGCCATGAGAAACTTCTGCAAGGCCATCTCCGAGGAGCACCTGAGAGAATTTGAGGCAATGCTCGAGGAAGGGGAAAGGACATCCAGGGACGCGCTAGCTGCAACCTGGGACGCAGTGGACACGGCTGCCCGCACAATGGCCTCCGCAGTTGTCATGCATCGGTCGGCCTGGCTCCAGCCTGTCCACGTAAATGCAGCAAAATATTCAAGATCTCCCTTTTGAGGGTCCTGATCTCTTTGCCTCTTCCACAGACGCAAAGCTCCATGGCATGAAAGACTCGAGGGCCACGCTTTGATCCTTCTGGATATACACTCCGCAACCCACCAGGCACTCGTCGAGACCACATCAGCAACTCCAGCAGCAGTTACAGCAGCTAAAGCAGCAGCTTCAACTGCAGAGTCAGTTTCCAAGATCCCTCCAGTTTCCCCAACGCCATCTTCGGGAACTGGACAAAGACAAGAACCACTTAGGTAAAGGGTGAAAGCTCAGCACCTCACAGTCTGGACAGTGCGGGCAGGGATCTGACCGCTCACCTAGCCATAAACAATGGTTTTGACTGTCACCTAGAGGGCAGCACTCCAGGGCCCCTCTTATCCCCCCACTGCCTCTGCCACTTTGTCCCCCAGTGGACCCGTGTCACATCGGACCAGTGGGTTCTCAACACAGTGGTGCAAGGATACCGTATCAAGTTCCTTTCAATCCCTCAGAACAGGAAACTGCCCCCTCGTACAGCATTATGGAATCCAGAACTGCTAGGCAGGCTCGAGGCTGAATGCCAAAAGCTACTCTCCCTTGGGGTCATAGAAAAGGTCCCCAAATGGGAGTGTGGCAAGGGGTTCTACTCCCACTACTTAATGGTCCCCAAACCCAATGGGGACTTGCAGCCTATTCAAGACCTCAGAGCACTCAACAAACACATAAAGAGAATGAAGTTCCGCATGGTTTCCCTGCCCCAGATTGTCCCCTCCCTGTCCCCAGGAGACTGGTTCACAGCCCTCGACCTAAAGGATGCTTACTTTCACATAGCCATTCGACCCCACCACAGATGATTTCTTAGGTTTGTGGTGGCACGAAACCACTACCAGTTCACCGTTCTCCCCTTTGGGCTATTGCTAGCTCCCAGGGTGTTCAAAAAGTGTGTGTCACCAGTTGTAGCGTTTCTATGCAGGAGGGGCATAAGAATCTACCCCTTCCTCGAGCATTGAAGAACTATTAGTACCAAGGTCTGTTAATTTTCACAAGTTTATTGGGGGGTTTTTGGCTCAAAGCACTCTGTGTTAATAAGATTAGGTTTATCTTCAATACAGTTAGCAATTTTAAAACTTATGTTGAAAGGTCAAAATTTTATTGCTGATCTGAGAAAATACATGATGCTAGATTTTCATTTAATTATTCTTTTTTTTTCTTTTTTAAGTCCATGTAAGTTCAGCAAAATCTCTCTCTTTTGCTCGATTCTTTTGAAATTAAAGTTACCTGTGATTTATCCATTTTAGGAACTAAGTGTGCATGGGGTCTCCAATTACCTTTCTTGTGAGTCTGAATGTACCACTCCCGGCTTGGCTTAGATGTCTCCGTCTGTATCAGTTGGTTACTTACCAGTAACCATCCTTCTTCGAGATGGGTGCTCACATACATTCAGTTACAGGTGTTTACGTGCCTCCCACATGCCTGGGGTAGACAACGGCCTAGCGGACTCACTCAGCAGGAAACCCCTAGTGAATCAACACATACTTAGCTAAATTATACTTTAATAGCTAGAGATGGGACCTTAGAGAAAGACAAACTATTTTTCTTCATGCAAACCCTTACAAATGAGCAAATTTTCACTTTTGTTTCATAAAGAGATGATTTCTGCTGCCCCCTCTCTGTAGAGCACTTCACTTCCAGTAACTTTTTAAAAAATTATTAGAACTCTCTCATTTTAGACTGCTCAGAAAAGGAACCTGCTGCTGAAAGTTAACTGCAACAAAACTGGGTGTCTCCGCTGAACAAGAGTGTTTGCATCTCGGGACAATGTTACTGCATGATGCTGAATGGAGATCACCTGAAATGCATCCAACAAAGGATTCAGCAGTAGTAACACCTCCCATACTAGGCCTTTTAAATACTTTCCTTCCTTTGAAGGCAAAATCTTCATAAAATCTGCTCTCCCCCCCCGCCCCATTTCTTTGACATGACACCAAAGATGATCTTAAAATTAAATTGAAAAACCAAAACAAAACCCAAAGTGTTCTTTTCCGCTCCATTGGTATCTCCTTTTTTTTTTTAAAGAAGGGACAACTGTCTTTTGAGCATTCAGTTCTCTTCATGAAATGATTAATGTGATATTAGAATGTCAAACACGAGTGATTGTGATGGCACACAGCATTGCATCCGTTCATCATTACTAGGACATCTGATTTTAATATTTGTCAAAAAATACATAGCTGTTTAACTACTGAATGACAACTGCTGATCTTAGTGTAGGTGATTGGGGCACCTGACTTGCCAGGAGGGTGCCTTGTGCGGGTGATACTGGGGAATTAGCCACACATCGTTCCCATTCAGGTGGTCGGGGCTTCGCCTTTTGCACGCAGGTCTCTGCTCTGAGTCTCCCACGGGTCTTAGCCCTCTGGCCAAGCCCCTGAGTCTCCCCCTCTTCTGGGGTGTCCTTTGTATACCAATAAGTCAGTTACCCAGCCCCCCAGGTGGGGCAGGCAAGCACATGAATCAGTTGCCCCAGTCCAGGCTTAGTAACAGACCCAGGCAGGCGAGAACACAACAGCTCTGGAGTTGGATTCAAGCAGCCTGGGTGGTTGGGAAAGGAAATGGGTGAGGAGAGGGATGCAGGCCCGCCCACCCATCTCCACTGTGTCCCAGCCCAGGGCCCTACCAGTGACTGAGGGGTCAGTGCGGCTCATGTCACAATGTGCTAACATCGGTCTGTTGTGCAAGCAGTCGCACGGCAATCCACTATCCCTGGGCTACTTCCTCCCATTCTGGGCACGGGTACCTGGTTCCACAGGGCGTATAGGCTACCAGCGTCCTCAGGTAAGTTGCCATGTGATCCTGACGAAACCCTTGCTGTCTACAGGCAGGAGGATCCAGGATCTCTTCCAGTCCATTGGCAAAGGGCAACTCCTTCAGGCTGCAGAGTATGTCTACTGCCAGATCCTCCTCATCTGAAAGGAGTTCCTCTAGGTTGCGGGGGCTGTAGGCATCGGCATCTTCCCTCTCCCCCAGCTCCGTGTCAGCCCCAGCATGGGGCAGCAGGTCACAGTCCCTGCAGGCTCTGGGGCACCCTTACTAGTCTGTGGCCTCAGGTACCCCCCCCCCTCGTCACTAGGTCCAGGTAGACTAGGTAGGCCCCCGGGCGTCTAGCCGGGGAGAAGGGGGACGGCCACCTGGCCAGGGCCCAGCCTCTTCCAGCTCACTGCCTCAGAACAGGACATCCTTTCCCTGCAGCAGCTTAGCCCCTACTGAGCTTCCAGCCTGGGCTTTTATATTTCCCCTTCCTGTTTGAGCTCTGTACCTCTGCATCCAGGGTCTCAGCCCTGCAGTTCCCAGCTCTGTGCCGAGGGGGAGGTGGGACACATCCAGGCACTTCCTCGGACCTAGGCTCCAAGGAAAGCCACAGATCCCTGCTACACTTAGTATGTGCTACTCCCACCTACCCACTCGCCCACAAGAATGAAATTACCAGGTCATCTTTACAGACAGCCACAGCTTTAACACCGGCAATTTTAATGAACATAAAAACAGGGCTTCACTAACAAGAGAATACTTAAACTAGCATCTTGTCAAATCAATTGGTGCACAGGTTCATGGACACGGATCTGTGCACAGAACTTCCAGGTGATTCACATACCTGCTTCCATCCAAACTGGCAAGGCATATGCAATTGAAATTAAAAGGAGGCTCCTCTGTTCTAGAAAATTTCAATTGCACAAGCCTCGATTTTCAAGTATTTTTCTCTGATGCTTGCCAGAGCACCCCTGTGTGCTTGTTCCTGTTAGAGTGCTTGTACACAAACTGAAGTATGTTAATGAGTATTGCAAGTGTTGCTCGGCATTAATTTAACCATGTCCAAAGCTTTTACTGAACACAACATAATCATAGCAGCAGCCAACAAAGGAAGACCAAACCAATCCTCACAGCAGTCTGGAGAATTAGAGCTATTAGGAATGCAGGCAACCAAAGACCATCTGGTACAATCGAGTCAGGAAGAGAGAAAGTAAAAAGCACAACCAAGGAGCCCCTGCACATTCTATCAGAGCATAATTTATACTTTTCTACATATTTCATACAGCCAAATACTAATGCTGCCACTAGGAAGGTGTGGGATCAGGACTGGTAGGCGAGGTATCCATTAGACATAAAACTGTTAGTCTTTAAAAGCGACACAGGACTCTATTTGTTTTATTACAGAATAGCCCGCAAGGCAAGAAACACTGTTCAGGTATTTGGGGCTTTACAACAGAGTCTTTTTAATTTGACTTTAATTTGCTTAATTTAAACTGATGTAGACCGAAGTACTCTAAGAGTAAGGCACTACACCTTAGAATGGGAGAAGAATCTAGCATCTATATTCTTTATGCTTACAATAACCAAATGGTAAGTGTTGATTTCTCCTGGATGGTGCTGCAGTAGCTTATAGCCTGTAGGTGTTTCACAGCCACTTAACTGCCACACAAACAATATTTAAGGGCGAAACAAAAAGAGAAGACAACTTTCTCATCATTTCACTTTTCTAAAACTCTGTCCAGACAGAAGAGGCTTGTATTTATTTATTTATTTAATAACCAGCATGCTGCCTTGGAAGAAGCATTTAGTCTCCTGTTAGAGAGATAATGAGCACCTTCAAGCTATGGAGCTTTTGTTCAAATTCACATAGCAACACACATGTGTTATTTTAACCCACAAAGGCAGTGAATCTTTACTTCAATCGCACTGTGGCATTTAGAAGCAATGGCAACTGGCAGGAAAGCGAACCACACCATTTTGTTCCCCTTGCCAAATATATTTACTGATCATTCTGGATCAAAATTTTTCTCACCGAGAATGAGGGCAGAAGTAGTTATTTAAGCACAAGTTACCATGCTCAAAAGTAAAAATAAATATTGAACCGACTTTAAGTTAAGATTTGAGACAACCTTGAAATAGTGCTGAAAACTCTTAGATCTTACAGTTGTTTATTAATGAAATAATTTAACTTAAGAAAATAGAACACGTTTCTATATATACTGTGACGGAGGCAATTCTTGCATAAGTATTGCACACGGGCATTTTATGTTCCCAAATATCAGCTTGCTTTGGACAGCCTGTAATTCTAGCATGGTCTGAGAGAAGCCGGATCTTGAGTGTGTCAAGGTGTGCCTGAGAATCCTGAGCAGATATATCTACCAGTAGATATTGCCATTGGTGGCTCATGGCTTTTTTTTTTTTTTTTTTTTTTTTTTTTTTAATCAAGGCCACTTCTGAGCTCTCTCTAGACTGGGTATAGACTAGCTCCTGAGAGGGTTTTGGTGGCTTCTTTGGGCAGACTGAACAACTGACGCAACTGTTACAGTAAAAATAAGGAACGCTGCTTAGAAAGGTGCCTCATCTAACACCTAGTAAACTAGCTGTGCTTTAAATATATTCCAGATTGTTAAATGGTTTTTATTAGGTCTCAACTTTAGTCTCTAAAGACATATCAACACAGTCCATGTGAAGGACAGTCCCTTAAGAAAACAAAACAGGAAATATAAAAGAATGGAGTAAATTTATCTTTATAGAAAAGTAAAAAGTTATCTGAACTGTAATAACGCAATAAGCTCTGCTAAGTTAGAAAAGGCATAAAATACTTAACTGCGTTATGATTTTAAATAGTGAGGGTGCATAAGTAGCAGAACAGTTACAAAGGATGTGATACATTCACCATCACCTGAAGTTTTGTAATTAAGATTTCTAAAAGATATGCTCAACCATAAATTATTGGGCTGGAAGGAATTACTGGCTGATGTTCAATGCTCTGAGTTAGCAGTAAGTTAGATTAGATGATTATAGTATATACTTTTAGCCTTGAATTCTGTAAACCCAAGACTACGCATATAGAAATGTACCTCAATTATTACAATCCAGTAAACAGCTTAATGTTACCACTCCAAGATTTATTTTACCTGGTAAATTAAATTTTCTTTAGTTTATGTATTTTATATATAATGTTATAAAGGTTACATTCCTATCCTAATTCGATCAGATCTAACTACACAGTTTATTGGGAACTGTATTTTTTTTAAAGAACATATCCATTACATTGTAATGAACTGAAGATATGTTTGAGTGGCTTTCAAACAGACTTAAAAATTTTTGCAATTTTTGCCCTTGGCCTATATATCCACTATGGATGTTAATTAATCTAGCACCAGTCTTAAGAAAACATGCTGGGATGGGGGGTGGCGGACAAACATAAAAACCACCCTAAGGCAACAGTCATGGAATTGTCAGGAGTTAAATTACAGTGATTGTCTTATAGGAAGGAAATCATCCCCCATCTGCCTAATTTAAAACATTTTATTGACTACTACTCCTCCGCCTATATTTTTAAGCCTGCACATGTGATTGGACTTGTATCCTACAACATTTTATTAATTTGCACTATGCACTTTACTCTCTGCCACTGAGTTTTTGCCATCTTAGTGTACAAAACTGAAAGAGTAAGATTTTATATGAACATGCCTGAAGCCATTAAAGCACATATCAAAAGGTAGCATAACTTCTTTCAATGATTACAGTTAGTGAGTTTTGATTAACTAGTGTTGCCTTAAGACAGTGGTTTTCAAACTTTTTTTCCTCAGAACCCATTTTAAAAAAATTATTTATGCCCACAACCCAATTACATCTTTCAGTCCCAACCAGTGGTTTGAAAACCACTGCCTGAAGATATCTAGCTACATATCTAATACACACATGGAGGTAGTAGCTATCCCACAATTATGAACTATAATGATTTTCCCCACTCTACATCAGCTTCTGGCTTTAGTGAGATTGCTGCTTATAGAGCTGCAAACACTCCTTTGACACTGCCATTCGCAGATAGTTTTCATGATGGCAAGTCCCCTGTTTTAAAGGGTTGAAACTTTGTCCTGAGTTGCCCAAAGCACTTTCCTGTGATTTGATTTCTGCCCTGCTCCAAGTCTTTGGCTCTACAGGAAGGTGGCATGAATGTGTCATTGACTTGATAGCTCCACTTATTCCTTTGCCAGTGGAACTAGGAAAGGCATGTGTCTGAGAGTCTGGATTGAGTTTGGTGCTTATAATAAGCTTTGGTAGTTTTACGCCTTAAAATACTTCAGAGTTCTGGGAGAGTGAATGGATCATTAGTGGTTCCATGCACATAAGTATGAACTATGAAGTATAAGTCTTTTCCATCTTCTCCCCTCCCCCCCAGGCCATGGAGCAGACCCATTGGGGGGCAGGCCTGGGGCGAAGTGGCTCAAACTCTTTGGCAGTGGAGCAGGGCGGGCGACTCCAGCACCCTGACCCTGCACCCCAAAGCTCAGCACTGGCCCCTTCCACCCCTGGGGAGACACAGCCAGCTGGGGGGCAGGCTGGCTGGCTGCTCCGCCCTGCTGGGGTGAGGCTGGGCAGGCAGGTGGGCAGAGCAGCCTCCAGCCCCCATCACCCCCCCTCCCTAGGGGTTGGGGGGGGTCAGGCCCCCTTACCTGGCTGCCCCAGCGGCACTGCCAGGTCCCCGGCCGTGGGAGCTCTCACTGATCCTGTGCAGAGTCTCTGCGGAAGCTCAGTGAGAGCCTGTTCTGAGCTGGAGTTTCAAAAAACTGCCAGCTCAGAGTCGCTGCCTGGGCAGGGACTGCAGCTTCCCCTGCTCCAGGCAGCCTATGGGGGGCTGCGCGGCTGCACACCTCAAAGGGAACATTGCATAGGACTCCTCATTTGTTATTATGATAGAAAAGGCTCACTGCATTATAATCAGTCTAATTTAACTGTATGCAATTACCCTCTTTACAGTGCATTCAGATTTAACAGTCAATACAATAAGGACAACTAAAGCCATGATAAAGATCAGAAGATTTATGGCACAAATAATGTTTTCAACTTTACTGTATTGCGACAAAGGGACTAACAGAGTTTGAGTACCTGTTTAATTTCTCTTCACTTGCTTTCCAGATCAATAGACATGACAGCATGTATTATGATGCAATTAGCTAAGAGACCAAAACAAAATAAAATCTAGTGGTACTGCTCACAAATGTTACAGTGTATTTTCTAAAACGTTACAGAACTCCAGTATAAAACATCTTATATGGGAATCTCAGAGCACTCTATAAAATTTAATCACATCTCTTATCATAATCTTAGACATGGGGACTGAACCTGCCTTATAAACCAATATAATTAAGTACAGGTGGACATTTTCAAAAGGCACAAAAATTCCCTATATGGTTAAGTCTGGGGAAAAAAAGCCAACACACACAAACCAAACTCCATTTTTCTACCCAGAGTAGGATTAAAACAACTGTTAAAAGATTTTTTTTTTTGAAGGTTTCCCACATGATTATCTGCCATGTACCCCAGGCTTTCTCCTTATTTTGTATCACTGACTAATCAGAAAGCTAGTGGTTCAACTTTTTGTGCTTTTCTTAATGTTTGGTCTTACTTGATTAACTTTCAAAAACAAAGGCATAGGCCTTCAACTGGCCACTGATTCTCCATAACAACAGTGGGTTACTTACCAGCAACCATCCTTCTTCGAGATGGGCTGCTCACACACATTCTGTTACAGGTGTCTACGTGCCGCAGCGCATGGTAGATTGGAAAGTCTTGGCCATGTGCCCTGACCTGACAGGCTAACACTGAACACCCCCTCTATGCTGCGACCATGGCTATACAGGTGACCATGACCCTGACCCTCCCAGTCCCATATAACTTCACCAACTCCGTTAACAGGGACGGTGGGAGGGGCCTGAATGTATGTGAGCAGCCCATCTTGAAGAAGGATGGTTACTGGTAAGTAACCCACCATTCTCCTTCGAGCGCTGCTCACATCATTCAGTTATAGGTGACTGCTAGCCATACTCATGGACAGTCGGAGGACTTACAGTCTACCCACACTGAGTACAGCTCTGCCCAAAGCGGCATCATCTCTGTTCTGCTGGGCGATGGCATAGGGCATCATGAAGGTATGTATCAACAACCATGTAGTGGCCCTGCAGATCTCTTGGATCGGGACCCTGACAAAGAAGGCTGTTGACGATGCTTGGGCTCTGGTAGAGTGGGCTCTAACAGTCCCAGGAAGGGATGTGTTTGAGCTTCCGCACCAATCTTTAATGCAGTTCACAATCCATTTGGAGATACACCGTGAGGACACTGGGAGACCTCTCTTGCGTTTGGCGATCGCCACAAAGAGTTGGGAGGTCCTGCAGAATGGCTGAGTCGCTCGATATAAGTCAAGAGCCCTCTTCTCACATCCAAAGTATGCCATCTCCTTTGGTTCTCCATAACCTGAGGGTCTGGATAAAAAACTGGCAGGCAAATTTCCTGGTTAAGGTGGAAGGGGGTGGCCACCTTTGGGAGAAAAGATGGGTGGTGACGTAAGACCACTTTATCCAGGTAGAACCTCGTATATGGGGGTTCCGAGGAGAGGGCTTTCAACTGAGAAACCCTTCTAGCAGCAGTGATTGCTACTAAGAAGGCCCCCTTCCAAGACAGAACCAGCATGGTGGCCGAGTCCAAGGGTTCATAGGGCGGCTCTGTCATCGCCCGGTGTACTACATTCAGGTCCCAAGGAGGGGTAGGTTTATGGGGTTGAGGAAAAAGTCTCTCCACCCCTTTCAGGAATCTCGCAGAGGTAGGATGGGAGAAGAATGGGGCCCCATCCTCCCTTTCATGGAGAGCTGAGATTGCCAGTAAGGGGCCTCTCAGTGAGGAAGCAGAGAGGCCTTTTTCTCTGAGGTCCAACAGATAGTCAAGGATTAGGTATATTGGTGCTGATATAGGGTCTAAACCTTTGCCCCAACCCCAGATGGAAAATCGTTTCCATTTGGCTGTGTACATGAACCTGGTAGATGGTCTTTCGCTACCAACCAGGACCTTCCTAACCCTGTCTGAGCAGAGCCTCTCCTGCTCAGTGAGCCAGAGAGCATCCAGGACATCAGGTGTAGGCAGCCCGGGTTTGGGTGCCAGAGGTGCCCCAAGTCCTGTGTTAGGAGGTCCACCCACGGTGGAAGGCAGAGTGGGGTCTCTACAGACATATCCTGCAGGAGTGGGGAAGCCAGTGTTGTCTGGGCCAATCTAGAGCTACCAGTATCATGTTTGCTCCGTCCATGTTGATCTTCAAGAGGACCCTCTGAATCAAAGGATCAGCGGGAAGGCATGCATCAAGGGCCCCGACCAGTTGACGAGGAAGGCATTGGTGAGAGACCCTTCCGCTCAACCCCTGACGGAGCAGAACTGGGGACACACACATTTCTGCTGCATCGCAAACAGGTCTCTCTGGGGTGACCCCCATTCATCTAGCAGAAGGGAGAACACCCTGTTGTGGAGGGACCACTCGTGGTTCACTAGGGGTTTTCTGCTGAGCAAGTCCACTAGCCTGTTGTCTACCCCCGGTAGATGGGCGGCCACCGGGGTCAAGTTGTGTTCTATGGCCAGCTCCCAGAGTTTGCACGCCTCTCTGCAAAGTGTCGAGGAGTGGACCCCTCCCTCTCAGTTCGTATAGAACATGGCTGTTGTATTGTCCGTGAGGATCTGAACTGACCTGCTCTGTATCTTGTCCAGGAAGGTCATGCAAGCTAGTCTGATGGCCCACAGTTCCTTCACATTATGTGCAGAGGGCTGTCTGTGTGGGACCACAGCCCTTGAGTGGAGAGGCCGCCAGAGATACGGGCCCGCCACCTCGAGTCCGAGGCATCTGTTATTGGGGTCACTGAAGGCCTGAGCTCTTTGAAGAGAATGCCCCTCATGGTGAAACAGGGATCCCTCCAGATCTGAAGTGTACCCAGAGTATCCTGGGGAACTGACAGTACCTTGTTGAGGGAGACCCTCTGTGAGTGGAGCACCATGGAGAATCAGACCTGGAAGGGCCTCATTCTCATGCATGCCATCCAGATCACAGAGGTGGAGGCTGCCATGTGGCTGAGGAGCTTCAAGCATTGGCAGGCTGTGGTCACCTGGGACGTCTGCAGCTCCATAATGATGGTGCACGTGGACTGAAATCTTGAGAGGGGCAGGGATGCTGTCCATTTGCAAGTGTCCAGACACGCCCCTGTGAACTCTATGTCCTGGGACGGGCGGAGTTTTGACTTTTCTCAGTTTATACAGAGACCCAGGTACCCGCACAGCTTCACTACTGTTCTGATGTGAAGCTCTACCTGAGATCTTGATCTCCCGACTATTAACCAGTCATCCAGGTAGTGGTAGATTTTTATGCCCCACCTGCGCAGGTACGCCGCGACTGATGCCATGCACTTTGTGAACACCCTGGGGGCCAAGGAGAGCCTGAATGTGAGAGAGGTGAACTGGAAGTGGTTTTCCTCCACCATGAATCTTAGGAATTGCCTGTGGCAGGGCCATATGGGTATGTCACAGTAAGCGTCTTTTAGATCGGGGCTGCAAAACAATCCCTGGGAGACAGAGATGGGATGATCTGATATAGGGAAACCAGGCGGAACTTTATTTTCCTTATGTGTTTGTTTAACACTCTGAGATCTAAAATGGGTCGAAGGTCCCTGTTTAGTTTGAGGACTAGGAAGTATCGAGAGTAAAACCGTTTTCTCCGCTCCACTTGGGAACCCTTTCTATGGCTCTGAGGGAGAGGAGCTTCTTGCATTAGACCTCAAGCAGGTGGAGCAGTTCCCAGTTCCCGGAGTTTAGACGAGGGGGCGGTTTTCTGACTCGAGGAATTGAGTGAAACTGAACGTGATACCCTTCTGCAACTGTCTCAAGGACCCACTGGTCGGATGTGATGTTGGCCCAGTGGTGTGAAACGAAGCAGGTGGTTGGGGACCGGTCAGGTTGTGGGTTTGCTGCCATCGCGGTAATCGTCAAAAACTCTGCTTCCTTCCAGACAAGCGTTCGGAGCCTTGTCCACACCTGCCAGACTTGTGGGGCATGGGGCTTCTCACTCTTGCTCGAACCGGCCTTGTCCTTATTTAAGTCCCCAAGATGATGCTGGGGAAATTGGAAGGACCTTGAGAAGGGGCTCTGTGGCTGAATCTGCTGTTTCAGATGTTGCAGCTGCTGCTGTAGGAGCTGATGAGGGTTCAAAGAGTGTCTGCCAGATTGCAGAGTGTATATCCCCAGCGACCGGAGCATGGTGGTTGAGTCCTTCATATCATAGTTTTGCATCTGTGGACTCAGCAAACAGGTCAGGGCCTTCAAACGGCAGGTCCTGAATGATAAGTTGCAATTTTGGGGGCAGGCCCGAGCCCTGGAGCCAAGCCGAGCGGCAGATGCCATAGTGCGAGCAGCTATGTCTATGTCATCCCAGGTAGCCATCAGGGCATCCCTGGACACCATCTCCCCTTCTTTGAGCATTGTGTCGAAGTCCCTGAGGCGATCCTTGGGGACGATGTCATGAAAACCTTGCATGGCAACCACAGGTTAAAGATATATCTTGCCATAAGGGCTGAATGGCTGGAGATGCGCAGCTGTAGGGCTGCTGTGGAATAGACCTTCCTGCCCAACAGATCGAGCTTCCACGCCTCCTTATTTTTAGGGGTGGAACTCTGTTGGCCCTGCTTCTCCTTCTGGTTCACAGCGTCAACAACCAGCGACCCCGGTGTAGGGTGCTGGAAGAGGAAGGAGAATTTGTTCTGAGAGATGAGGTACCTTCAGTCCGCCGCCCTTGACACAGGTGGAATCAAGGATGGGGTCTGCCTACATGACCTGGCAATTCTGTACACCCCATCATGGAGGGAAATGGACACCTTAGTGGCTGTGGAGGCATCAGAGGTGGGCACGCTGCTCTCGGTGAGAGTGCGGAGGTGCCGCTCTCTGTCTTTGCAACTCCTCAGTTTAAAGGAGTGGCAGATGGAGCAGCTCGCAGCAAGGTGCAACTCACCTAGACATGCAAGGCATTTCTTGTGAGGATCACCAATTGGCAAGGCTTTGCAGCATCCCAAGCATGGTTTAAATCTAGGCATCTTAAACTTTGTGCGGAAAAAGAGAGGCACTTGCTTCCACAAGTTTCCTGGCTGATCCAAAATCGTCGCTGAGGGCAGAAAAAGGAACTTGGAGGGTCAGGGTCACGGTCACCTATATAGCCGTGGTCGCAGCACAGAGGGGGCGCTGGCCTTCTGCCCTGACCTGACAGGCTAAGGCTGAAGACTTTCCAAGCTACCATGCGCTGCAGCACGTAGACACCTGTAACTGAATGTATGTGAGCAGTGCTCTAAGGAGAGCCCAAAATTCCACTTGAGTTCAGATCACTAAAGCAAGTAAACAGCCACTTAAAATATACCACTAGTGTCATATATAAACACTCTCTGAACTGTACTGTAGAACAGTGGTTCCCAACCTTTTCTCTGCTGTGGCACACATTGATATCTTCAAATTTTTTGAGGCACACCACCATTAAACAACTCATGAATATTCGAATTAACTTAAATTATTCTTGAATATTCATGAACCATGGCACAATGTTTCAGAAGTGCTTCTATGTGGGATAGTAGGGATAGCAGAGCAGGGGTGGCAAAACATGGGACATCAGGAGTTGTGTGGAGAGCATAGCAGGGCAGGGGTGGCAAAAGAGGACAAGGGCAGCCATGTGGGGAACAGCACAAGGGTGGCAAGAGAGGAGAGAGGAAGGAAGAACAAGAGTGGCTGGGGGGGGGAGATAGGGCAGGGAACATGGCACAGCACCCATTCTCCCTTCTCCATAGTGGCTCCCTGCCAGCCAGGGCAGATCCTCACCCCACTGCTGCTCCCTCCTACCCCAGTGGGTCCCGTCCTCCCTTCCCCCAGCCCCCTGTTGCCTATGATGGACTCTCCCATCACTGCAGGGGCCAGAACTAGGCTCCCAGCCCACAGCTACAACCCCCCCCCACACACACACAGCCACCACATCACTCAGCTACACCCCTCTAACCAAACAGCCACCCCACAACCCCAGTTACACCCCTCAACCAAAGAGCCACCCCACAACCCCAACTACACACCCTTTGCTACACAGCCACTCCCACCCACCTCTGCTACACACACGCACACCTGCCGTACACAACTCCCAGCAAACCTTGCCCCCAAAGCCCTTACCTGGACTGTTTGCAGGCTGTCTGAGACAAGCTGCTCCACCCTGCAGGGGGAGATTCACACACTCCAGCCTCCCGCCCCTCTCTGCTGGCTGAGCCTAAGGTGGAGCCACCGAACAGTGCATTCAGGCTGTTCCTGTTATTTTTAGGGGGACCCCTGGAACTCTGTATTCCAGGGCCTTCCTCTATTTTTAGAAGGGGCCGGAAGGCTGCCTGCCTAAAAATAGGGGGCCCCAGAACTGTGTTCTGGTGCCTTCCCCCTTACTATAACCCCTGCCTTTTCCCAGCCCTGTGCAGCCCATGTGGCTGAGCTGAGCAGGGAGGGAACTTTTAACTCCAGCTCTTGGGAATGCTCGTAGTGCACTTTGGGTGTTGCCCACGGCACACTGGTTGGGAACCACTGCTGAAGAACATGGAACCAACTCACTGGAAAAACTTGAAGAGATGTTTAACTAATAAATAATTAATTATGTTGACTTGTTTAAAAAGAAATATTTCTGTAACTCCTTGGAGAAACCAACAAATTCTACACAAAATTAACAGGGTTTCTTAGCCTTCCATGGGTATTGCCAAAGCCAACATTTTAGTTAAGGCGCTTGGGTAGACTGGGGACATTACTGTCCACTGGGGCAGTGGGCAGTGAGGTGGCCGCCCTCAGGCCTGTGGTTCCACACCCCCGACCTGCTACCACACTGCCAACTCCCCAAGTCCCACTGCCTTTGACAGGATTGACTAGCTCTGCCCACCCACCAGACAGCCCTTGTTGGGGATTCATAGCAAGTGCAGCTAGAAATTGCAAGAAGTTATAGGTAAGGTTTTATGAGATGAGTGAGCTTTTCATCTAGTTGATATTTCTTGTGGGAAAGTCTGCACCTTGGAAAGATGAATCAATGCTGTACTGGAAAATGGCTAAAAGGAACTGAGACAGAAGGGGTGCACAAGTGCTCAAGCCACATTGAGCCCGTTGCAAGGCCTGTCACCGTGCGTGCTGCTCCAGGACCACTGCTAAAAGGCCTCTGTGGATCAGCACAGGACGCAACTACACCTAATGTGGAGCACACACAGAGACATCACTAGATGAGTTTCCTCCCCCTGCAGTTCATTACTTTAATCTTTATCACGCATATGGCTCCCACAGCAGCTCCTTCTGCATTGGTTGTTGTCTCCAGATTAACACTACTCTTAATGTTGTCCCCAGATTATCACTACTCTTTTTGCTGATTTGATGCTTAGCCAGGTTCCTTTAACAGGAATTAAACTGTCTTTCTAAGCCAGGCAACAAATAAGCATAATTATCCTGACTTTTTTATTGCCTATCATCTACTGATTTTAGCAGCCTGAATTCCAGGCGATTACCAATCACTCCATAGAGGCAACTAGTCAGTTCCATGAGCGCTCGCTCCTGCTCCTAATAATGAGGCAGGAATTTGTTTACCAAAAGGAATGAACAGCTGCTGATAATGAGGGCAGAAAAGGAACAGTGATGTGAGAACAGATGCATTAATTTAGGAAATACCAAGCTGTTTAAAGTTAATACTTGCTCCTGCCAATATCTTAATGGGCGACTTAGAACAACGTTTCCTCAAGTCTCATTCCAAAACACCTCTTCTTTACCTATGCTATATTGATGACATCTTCATCATCTGGACCCATGGCAAGGATGCTCTTGAAGATTTTCACAGAGATTTCAACAATTTCAAATCCACAATCAAACTGAGCCTGGAACACTCCACAGTGGAGATCCACTTCCTCGGCACTACAGTACAAATCAGGGATAAACACATCAACACCAACCTGTACCGAAAACCTACTGATTGGTATAGTTACCTACATCCCTTGAGCTTACATCCTAAACACACCACATGTATTGTCTACAGCCAAGCCCTAAAATATAACGGCATTTCCTTTGATCCCTCACACAGACACAGATATCTTGAGGATCTCTATCAAGCATTCTTGAAACTACAGTACCCACCTGGGGAAGTAAGAAAACAAAATTGACAGAGCTAGACGAGTACCCTGAAGTCATCTACTACAGGAGAGACCCAAGAAAGAATGCAACAGAACACCACTTGTCACCACATAAAACCCTCAAGTCAGACCTCCACAACAGATCATTAAAGACCTACAGCGTATTCTAAAACATGATCCCCCTCTCTCTCAAGCCTTGCGAAACAGACCTCTCCTTGCCTACAGACAGCCACCCAATTCTAAACAGATACTCACCAGCAACTACAGATCTAACAACAAACATTAAAAGCAGGCACACACCCCTGCAACAAACCACGCTGCCAAGTCTGCCCACATATCTGCACAGAAGATACCCTCAAAGGTCCTAATCAAGCCTGCTATTCCATCAAAGGCTCATTTACCTGCTCATCTACTAATGTGATCTGTGCCAGAAATGCCCCAACACCTTATACATTGGACAAACAGGATGGTCTCTGCGCAAAAAAAAAAAAAAAAAGATAGAACTGATATCAGAAATCACAAAACAAACCAGTTGCTGACCACTTCTATCTTTCTAATCACTTGAGAAATGATTTGTTAGCGACCGTCATCAGAGATGTGACTGGGACATCAAGACTTCAAAGAGAAACAGCTGACCTCAAATTAATATGCAAATTAAATTCTGTGAAAGCAGGATTGAATCAAGACTATGGGCTCTTTTCTCATTACAAATGGCAATTTGACTCCAGGCTTGCCAAGGTTTGAACCTAACAACTGCTCTGATTTGCTGTTACTCTATGACCTGAGCCTATGTTTTATACCCGCCCGTGTTTATTTTCATTCCATTCTGTAAATTTACCCATTTTTGAAGCATCTGATGAAGCGGCATCATTAACAAGTCATCAATGGAGTGATTAGGAAGACAGAAGTGCTCAGCAACTTTTTTTTTTTTGTGTTATGATTTCTGATATCAGTTTTATGTGCATTTTGTCTTCTGTGTAGGGTCTGTCCTGTTTGTCCAATGTACAAGGCATGGGGGCATTTCTGGTACATGATGGCATAAATCACATTTGTTAATGGAGGCGGCACAAATTAGGGATGGACACTTCAACACCACTCTATACTGAAAACCTAACTATGCTGATAATTATCTACATCCCTTGAGCTTTCATCCTAAAAACACTACACAATCCATTATCTACAGCCAAGCCCCAAGATATATCCGCATTTGCCCTGTTCCCTCAGACAGAGACAGACATCCTTCAGGATGTCTGTCAGGCTTTCTTAACACTACAGTACCCACCTAGAAAAGAAAAGAAACAGATCAGCATGGCCAGATGGGTACCCCGCAGTCAATTACTACAGGAAAGGCCCAAAAAAGAAAATAATAGAACACCACTGGTCACCACATACAACCCTCAAGTCAGACCTCTACAGCAAATCATTAAGGACCTACAACCTATTTTAAAAGATGACCCCGCACTCTCTCTAGTCTTGGGAGACAGACCTCTCCTTTTCTACAGACAACCCCCGAACCTTAAACAGATACTCAACAGCAACTACAGACATAGCACTAGAAACACTAAAGCAGGCACATAGCCCTGCAACAAACCATGCTGCCAACTCTGTCCACATATCTGCACAAAAGACACCATCATAGGACCTAATCAAGCCAGCTACTCCATCAAAGGGTCCTTCACCTGTTCATCCACTAATGTGATTTATGCCATCATGTGCCAGAAATGCCCCCACACCTTATACATTGGACAAGCAGGACAGACCCCATGCAGAAGACTAAATGCTCATAAAACTGATATCAGAAATCACACACACACACACACCAGTTGCTGAGCACTTCCATCTTCCTAATCACTCCATTGATGACTCGTTAACAATGGTCATCAAGAAAATCAAATGGGACATCCAGACTTCAAAGAGAAACAGCTGAAATCAAATAAACATGCAAATTCAATTGTATGAACTATGGACTCTTTTCACATTATAACAGGTAACTTGACTTCACCCTCCCTCTGTATGCTCTCTCCTGGAGTTTGAATCCTTACAAATGCTCTGATTTGCTGTTGCAGTATGACCTGATCCCATGTCTTACACCCCCCTGCATTTTCATCCAATTCTGTAAGTTCTCCCTCTTCAAATCATCTGATGAAGTGGGATATTCTCCCACCAAAGCTCAAGTGATAAATATATCTGTTAGTCTTTAAGTGCCACAAGACTCCTTGCTTTTTTTGCTTTACTAGACTAACATGGCTGCCCCTTTGGAACTTCATTTTTCTTATGCTACTATATAACAACTTAACAGACATTAAATACGTTCCTCAGCTGTCACTCTTTAGGCATTAAATTGTATCCAATTAGCTTCCTCTCACTCAGCTATGTTGCAGATTATATTTTTCAGAAAAGATTCAGTCAGAAAAATTGCAAACTTTGGTTTCCTATCCATTGTGCACACTGCCTTTCTTCTTGGTTCTCACTGGTGTTAGCAGCACCTTCCAATGTACTAGTTCTACATTTAATGAAGTGGTGTTTACCACTGCTCTGAGGAACAGACTAAATGGTTGTTGTACACAGAGCAAATAGACCTGCATATGTATTTCAAACAATCCTGGAATCATTTTTCTACTCCATATGGCAATGGAATTGAAGTGATTTTATTCTGGAATCAGGTGTGCTTTCCGAGTATTACTAGTTATTCCAGAATAGAACATCCATGTAAGGAGCAATGTCAGAATTGCAGAGTAACTTATTCCACCCACCTAGCTCTTAGAGGAAGGTTTTATGAAGCACCATTAAGTTCTTTACTACAGTCTGTACATTGCATTTACTCTATTTCAGTCATCCACTAATTTTGAAATTTTCTTACAAAAGCAATGTTTTTGGTTTTTTTGTTTTTTGTTTTTTTTTTATAAACCACTATTACTCACATTTCCATTTCCACTTTTGAGTGAGATTTTCAAAAGCATATAGCATTGGCCTAACTCTCTTCCCATAACTCATGGTTGACTGTATCCTCTAAAGCAGTAGTTCTCAACCTTTTTGGTTTGTGGGACAGAAATATATCTATTTATAACCCTGAAGGGCCACCAGTCTATCCACTCGTAAAAAACATACTGATATATACATCATGAAGGGCTACAAAGTGTTCCCTGTAAGCTGAACAGCTGCATGGAGGCAGAGCCCCTGCCACTGACCTGCGCAAGGAATGCCACTGGCTGTGCACGGACTGCAGTTGTGGTCCCTAGCCGGCTGAAAGACGGAGTCTTCCAGCCAGCTAAGAGCTTCCCCAGAACTGAGAGTTTTAAAAACTCCCGCTGGGAGAAGTTCTGACTGAGCATGCTCAGAATCTGACACCACAGCACAAGGACCGACAGCTAAGTCACAGTGAGTGGCCTGCCAGGGTAAAAGCCAAACCATACAGTACTGATTTTCAGAGTCCTGCCTCTCCTCAGGCAAAATAGGTCCTGGCTACACCAACAACTGTTCTGTCATCCCCACCACCACCACTAGAGAAGGAGGTCAGTGAGGAGGTTACCTCCTGGCTGCTCTCTTGTCCCTCTTGCTTTAGCAAGGAAACCACAAGCATCCCTGAGCAATCCAATTGCCTTCCTTCTGCAACAGGGGAGGCAGAGATCAGTCCCCGTCCCCCCGCAACTCCAGCAGGGACCCCAGCACCTAGGGACCCAAGCAGAGCATTTTGCTCTCAGCTAGAGCCAAGGAAGGGGAACATTGGTCTCATAGCCCCTTGGCTGCAGCAAGGATCCTGCACCAGGCTTGTTGGCCCCTAGCAACATGCTTTGCCCAAGTCCTTCGGCAGTGGCTCCCTTCTGCAGCTGGTGTGAAGGGAGCTGCAGGCTACTTTGAAAGACCTGCGGGCCACAGGTTGGGAACTTGCCTGCCCTGTACTCTGAGTACCCTTGGTGCTACACTGCTGTGGCTCACAGCCCTGACAACAGCCAGCATACATGCATGCAGGTTCCAACCTGTCTTACACTGACCAGTTGTTTTTTTGTATTGACATCAACACCCTCCCAATCCCAAATTTTCTCAAAAACAGTCCATCAGTGTGGCAATCTGCTGAGGCTTCCAGAACTGCAAGTTACTGTTATCACCTCTCTCAGCCCCAACAAAACAGAGTTTTGCTACTGCTAAACTGTATGACAATACCAGCGCATCCACCTTTCTCACAGGCTCTTTAAGAACCTGCACAAGCTTCCCAGAAATGGAGGTTACTCACCTTTGGTGCAGTAACTGGGGTTCTTCGAGATGCGTGTTCCTGACATGCTCCACTGAAGGTCTTTCTGCGGCACCGCACCCCGGATCGGAGATTTTTTCTGTAGCAGTGGCTCCATCAGCGGGGAGAGATGCGATGACGTGCAGCTTGTGTGCTTCCCGCCTTGCTGACGTCAGCATTCTGATCTCCCCGCTCCTCCAGTTCCCTTCTACTGCGGAGTTCATGATTATAGAAGTTACGGAAAAGACTGAACCTCCGAAGTAGAGGGGAGGAGGGCGGGTAGTGGAGCATGTCAGGAACACGCATCTCGAAGAACCCCAGTTACTGCACCAAAGGTGAGTAACCTCCATTTCTTCGACGAGCAGTGTTCCTGACTGCTCCACTGATGGTGACTTCATAGCAGTTGTTACGTCTGGAGGTGGGCACTTCGGTTTATGTGTGGCGGACTGAACTGAGTACTGCCTGTCCTACTGCCGTGTCCATAGCCGAAAAACGATCTAGAGCATAGTGTCTGGCAAAAGTCTCGGATGAGGCCCATGTTGCCGCTTGGCATATCTCATGCAAAGGCACTCTGTTTAGGAACGCGACCGAAGAGGCCATGGCTCGCGTGGAATGCGAGCGTATAGTTTGCGGTGGGACCGTTTGAGATGTTATGTACGCGGTTTGGATACAGGTGGATATCCATCGGGATATACGTCGTTTGGAAATTGGCTGGCCTTTGGAACGCTCTGTGGTTGACACGAAAAGTCTAGGTGTCTTTCGAAAAGCTTTCATCCGATCAAGATAGAAGGCAAGCGCCCGTCGTACATCGAGTGTATGTAGTGCTTTGTCTTGAGACGTAATGTGTGGTTTTGGGCAAAATACAGGAAGATGAATGGTTTGATTAAGGTGAAAGCTAGATGACACCTTAGGTATAAATTTAGGGTGCAGTCTCAGGGAGACTTTATCTTTATAGAATATTGTGAAAGGTGGATCAGCCATAAGGGCAGCGATTTCGCCTATGTGACGAGCGGAAGTGATAGCCACTAAAAAGGCTACTTTCATAGATAAGTATAACAGGGAGACCGTAGCCAAAGGTTCAAATGGTGGTTTTATAAGGGCTCTGAGCACTGTTGTGAGGTCCCACGGCATAGTCGGAGGGCACACCTGTGGATATAAGTTCTGTAAGCCCTGCATGAACCTTTTGACGGTATGGTGAGTAAAGACAGAGCGATTGTCCACTGGATCATGAAAAGTGGAGATGGCTGCAAGATGGACCCTAACAGAAGTTGTCGCTATCTTTGTATGTTTTAACTGCAGAAGATATTCAAGGATTCGAGGGACGGAGGCAGTTGAAGCATCGATGTTATGATTAGAACACCAGTGTAGGAAACGACGCCATTTCTGCAGGTAAGTTGTTCTGGTAGTGGGCTTTCTGCTATTTAGTAGGATATGTTGAACTGACTGTGAACACTGGAGTTCTAGAGGAGAGAACCATCGAGGTTCCAGGCTGTTAAGTGAAGACGGTGTAGGTAAGTATGTAGTTGAGTACCATGCTCCTGTAAAAGAAGGTCCGGGACAAGAGGTAAGGTGACTGGTGGGGTCCTGGACATGGTTTTGAGTAGAGTGTACCAAGTCTGCCGGGGCCATGCTGGTGCTATTAGTACCACCCTCGCTTTGTCCTCCTGGATCTTCCGGAGGACCCTGGGAATCAAGGGGGTTGGGGGAAAGGCGTACATTAGATGCTGCCCCCAGTGAAGCAGGAAGGCATCGCCCCTGGAATTGTGACCGTTCCCCCCTCGAGAGCAATAAAGTTTGCACTTCCTGTTTTGGCTGGTAGCAAACAGATCCATGGTGGGAAAACCCCAACGGGCAAAGATGTCGATCAGGATATCGTTGCGGATTTCCCATTCGTGTTGAACCAGGAAGAAACGGCTCAGAGAATCGGCTAGGATGTTGTCTCTGCCTGGTAAGTATTCTGCTGTAAGGTGAATAGCGTGATTTATGCACCAGTCCCACAGGGTCATCGCTTCTAGACAAAGTACTGTCGATCTGGTTCCGCCTTGGCGGTTGATATAGAACATACATGTGATGTTGTCCGTGCGAATTTTGACGTGTTTGCCTGTGATAAAAGGGAGAAAGTGCTGACAAGCCCTTAAGACTGCCCTGAGTTCGAGTAGATTTATGTGCAGAGAAGTTTCTGTGTGGGACCATTTGCCCTGTGCGGTTTGCTGGTGAAGGAATGCTCCCCAGCCTGTAAGGGAGGCGTCGGTAGTGATTGTGAGAAGCGGTTGTGGTAGGAGAAAAGGAACCCCGTGTAGTAAGTTGTTGGGGTCTGTCCACCAAGACAGGGAGCGTTGGACAGCTGTTGGAATGTGCAAAGTCTGATTGAGGGATCGACCAAGCACACGGCATCGGGAGAGGAACCACAACTGAAAAGGACGCATGCGAAGCCGGGCATAGCTGACTAGGTATGTGGTTGCCGCCATATGTCCAAGCATTTGCATACAAAGACGAGCTGGGATGACTGTGGACTTTTGTATTTTCAGGACGAGTTGGATTATAGCGTGAAACCTGTCTGCTGGAAGGAATGCCCTTGCGACCGGTGAGTAGATCCGGGCCCCTATAAATTGGATCTGTTGGTTGGGTCGTAACGATGACTTTTCGTAATTTATGTTTAAACCCAAAGAGAGGAACAGGGTTTGTGTGACTTGTACTGCCTGTTGTGCTTGTGCGTAAGTGGGAGCCGTGATGAGGAAGTCGTCGAGATAGGGAAAAATAACGATGCGCTGTTTTCGTAGAAATGCCGCTACCGGAGCCATTAGCTTCGAGAAGACTCTGGGAGCTGTGCACAAGCCGAAAGGGAGTACCGCGTATTGATAGTGTTTGGAGAGGAATAGGAAGCGAAGGAATCTCCTGTGAGCAGGGAGTATGGGGACGTGAAAATAAGCGTCCTTTAAATCGAGAGAGGCCAACCAGTCCCCTTGATGTAATGCTGGAAGGATGGTGTGTAGCGTCACCATTTTGAATTTCTTCACTTGAATATACCGATTTAGACGCCTGAGGTCTAGAATAGGTCTCCAACCCCCTGTTTTCTTTTGTGTGAGGAAGTAAGGTGAATAGCATCCTCTTCCTCTGAGGTGCTCTGGTACCTCTTCTATTGCCCCGATGTGAAGGAGGTGTTGGATCTCCTGCTGTATGATCTGTACGTGATTGGGGTCCCTGAAGAGGGATGGGTAGGGGTGTTGGGATTTGGGGCGTGATAAAAATGGAATTGTATAGCCCCTGTGAATGATTTCTAGTACCCATTTGTCTGATGTTATCTTTTGCCATTGATGGAAAAAGGAGCTTAGTCTGTTCTTGAAGACTAGGGGTGGTAATAGTAATTGTTGATGATGCGGTATTGTGTGGTTGGCGACTCTCTCTACGAGAATGTCAAAATTGTTGTCTGGAAGTACCTGGTTGTGAGATCTGCACAGATTGATTGGACTGTCGTCTGCGAGGCTGGCGAGATTTAGCTCTATAGGCCTCTGATCTTCTGTTAGTTTGAGCATGAGGTAATCGAGGATTATAGGGCTGGGTCCTCGGAAATCGACACTTTGTTGACGCAGGAGTATAGATGCCCAAAGTGCGTAGGGTAGCCCGCGAGTCCTTTAAACTGTGCATTACCTCATCAGTCTGCTGCGCGAACAGGTTACCCTTATCAAAGGGTAAATCCTCAATTTTTTGCTGCATTTGCTTGGGTAAATCAGCCAAGTGGAGCCAGGAAGCTCGTCTCATTACGATCGCTGTCCCAAGGGCTCTGGCCGCAACATCAGCTGTGTCTAGGGAAGCTTGAAGCGCCGTTCTTGCTATCAAGTATCCCTCCATGACTAGAGAGTTGAATTGATCGCGTTTATCCTGTGGAATCTCCTCCGAGAATTCCATTATTTTTGTATATATATGGTGGTCATAATTAGACAGTAATGCAGCATAATTAGCTATACGAAGCTGTAGTGCTGCAGATGTGTAGGCTTTCTTGCCCAGTAGGTCAAGTTTTTTGTCGTCCTTATTTGATAGGTTATATCTGGAGTATGACTGTCTTGTTCTCTGACTAGCCGCCTCTACTACTAATGAATTCGGTTGAGGGTGTGAAAAAAGGAATTCATTGCCCGAAGGGGCTATAAAATATCTTTTATCTACTTTCTTATTAGCCGGCAGATTTGATGCTGGTGTCTGCCATAAAAGTGCTGCGGGTTCCATAATCCCGATGTCCATCGGGAGAGCTAACTTGCTGGACTCTGGTGTTTGTAGTATTTTGTATAGTTTGTGTTGGTTACTGGATTGGTAGTCCAATGAAATGTCCAAGGTATCCGCAGCTCTTTTAAAAAGTTCCCGGAATTGTTTTATGTCGTCTGGTTTGGGGTCTTGTGTTTGAATTTCTATTTCATCGTGTTCAGAATTTGATGATGCTGACACTGTGACAGTGTCCGGTTGTTTTGTCTGTTGTTGCTGGTAGGTATATGTAGGAAACAGACTGGGTAGAGAGGTCGGAGCTAACGGAGTAATTCCCGGCCAGTTAGGATAATTGACCCCTGCTACAGGTGGGTAGAAACACCATGGTGGATATGGCCATGGGCAGGGAACTGGTGGATTCTGACCTGATGCTTGTTGAAGTTGAGGGATTGTTGGCTGTGCTGAAGCCTTAAAGTCCGAAGCCGCTGTGAGCGAATGTCCAGAGGAATCTGGAGATGAAGGCGGACTAGATAGAGACGACTCCGTTTGAAATAGCGGGGACCCAGGAGTGGACTGAATAGTAATGTCCTCTGTCGGATCCAAATGTTTTGATTTATTTGTGTGTTTGCTATGGGGCTGCAGGCTAGGCTGATGCTGCCCTGCGCTCCCAGCTATTAACGGTTGTTTGGCTTGTGGAGGGGGGGGTGGTACAGCGGCGGAGAACCCCATCGGCGCCGGGGAGAGAAACGGCAGCATGGTCTGGGGCACCATAGGCGGCACCGTGAATGGCAGGGTGCTGTGGACCGGTGCAGGGGTCGTTGGGGCAGGCGGCGCCTGAGGCTGCTCCGCTGCCGCAGCTGTTACCGGCGCCGTTGGCTGAAGCGCGGTTTGACAGCCGGCGCGGTTTGTTTTCGTTGCTGAAGTTTTCTTTACTTTGGCAGGGGGTGCTGAGCCAGAAGGGGCACCCCTCTGCCTGTGGTTGACCGCAGAATTAGTTGGTTTTGGGCGCTTAGTCGGCCCCGGGGATGAGAGGATGGAGCGGAGCCGCTGCGCTCCCTCAGAGAGCTGAGGAGAGGCAGTCGGCTCCGAAGCCGGGCGCAGCGCTCCTTCTAACAACAGGAGCTTCAGCTTGCACTCTTGCTCCTTCCTGGTTCTTGATGTTAAATTTTTACAGTGTTGGCACTTCTGTGCCAAGTGAGTCTCACCCAAGCACTTAATACAAGCTTGGTGACCGTCTGAGTTTGGCATGGCTTCTCTGCATGAGGCGCAGCGTTTGAAGCCAGCTGCGGTCGAGAGCTTCGCTTGGATAAGCGTTTGCTCTGTCATGTTCAGAAGGATATTCACCAGGATCAGGGAGCCACCGCTGACTCCGTCCGGAGTCAGAGGCGGTAGAAGGGAACTGGAGGAGCGGGGAGATCAGAATGCTGACGTCAGCAAGGCGGGAAGCACACAAGCTGCACGTCATCGCATCTCTCCCCGCTGATGGAGCCACTGCTACAGAAAAAATCTCCGATCCGGGGTGCAGTGCCGCGGAAAGACCTTCAGTGGAGCAGTCAGGAACACTGCTCGTCGAAGAACTGAGCTGCCTCCGTGTACCATCCAGCCTTCTCCTGCAACACCCACAGAAGTTATGATGTTCACTGCCCCTTTAAAGACACAAGACATTCATTGCAGCTTATTAATTTACCTGTGGTTTGACAAACACTTGTTTTGACCACAGCACTGTTTTGGTTATATTTATATGTATAAGAAGATCATTAAACAAAATAAGTCAGGCCTTGACAAATCCTAGCTGGCAGGCCACCTTAGCACCCAGGATTTTTCCCCTGGAACCGTGCACTGCCTCGCAGCCAGGAAGGCAACTCACTCAGTGCCCCAAAGAAGAACCAGCAGTACTGACATCTCTCTCTTCTACCCCCTGCACCACCAAAAGCAGCTTTTTTCAGTGGTGGTGGCGGGGGGGATTTACATATGGTGCATGCCACTGAAAGTAGCTGCAGTGATGGCAATTTTTCAGTGGCGAGAGAGAAGGGGGCTCTTCTCTGCCAGACACCTACAAGCACCTCAGCTGTTATGCTGGCCCCTAGGTGTCCAGCACATTCATTGAGACCTGATTTAAGAGATACCAAATATAAGGAATGAAAATAGAAAGTTTTACAAGCAAAGAAAAGTAAAAATACACTTCTAAGGCTTTGTTTACCTATAGCAACCTACCTCAGGAAGGCAGCTCTCTCAGTGTCTACACCAGAATGCTGTTACCACCACAGCAAATGACCTGCTACACTATTATTGTAAATCCACCTCTGGGAGAGGTGTAGCACTTATATCAGTGAAGTTAGAGAGATGCAGTGTTACTCCTTGTCAACTTCACTCTCTCCTCTAGAGTGAAAGGCCTCACATCTGAAGCCCTGACATTGACAAGAAATGTCCCTGCTGCAAAACTGACTGCAGAAAAGGGCTCACAGCTGCTTCCCGCCCTCCAGGTGTGAACACTGCAGGGGGCTCACAGCTGAAACCTCTGCTCCCCACCCCATGGTGAAAGTGATGAAATTGCAGAGAAAGGCTCAGAGGCTCCATCCTGTGAAACTAAGTCCCATGTGCTGCAATCAGAGCAGGGCTGTCACCTGGGAGGGAGGGGTAGGGGCTCCAGCTAGGAGCACAGCTGACAGCTGGAGGGGAGGGGCAACTGTGAGCCTGGTGCCAGACTCAATTTCACAGCATGGAGCTTATCAGCTTTTGCCAATTTTATGGCTCCAGCTTTACATGACAATTTTTAGATCCAGATAATAATGACAGCATGTTAGGTGAATACCAGGCCTGACAAAAGTTGTGGACACAGAACAGCAAACCACCAGTGGCCTCTGTGTCATGTACAAACATTTAATAATGCTTTCACATGCCATCTCTTTAATTTTTATTTCTTTTTTTAAGTAGTCTTGTAACCGAATGAGTTTGGACTCATCAGTATTTATTTTTTCCACCACCATATTTGTAAAGGCGCTTCTAATTCCCCTCAATACCGTATGACCAACACTAATTTGTTTCTGTGGAAAAATATTTTTACCTGTAAGTTCCAAAAAGGTTGCTGTGTTAGTACACTCCCCCCCACTTATTTTCCTCCTATTCTGTAAATTCCCATTCTTCAAGCATCGGATAAAGTGCAATTTTCTCCCACGAAAGCTCACACAATAATTTTTTTTTTTTTACCTGCAGAACTGTTTTATGAATATGTATTAAATGAGTATAATAAAATATTTTCTGTACTTGTAGTTCTAAGAACAAACTTTGTTTTTTTTCCCCCTTCAGTCCCAGGACAGAATTATGATCATCCCAAAATTTAGTTCACATTAATCTCAGTTTACTGCTTGAATGGCTCATATTCTACCACCAGCTGTTGATATAGTGCTACTTATGTACCACTGTTTAAACAACATCTATCCAAAACACATCAGAGCTTTGAGATGCCCCCCTGACCAATTCAGAGCCTAGCTCAGTATTTTCCAGAATCATGCCATAACTGGGTAAATCTGTTTCACCATCACTAGCAAACCCCACTAGGTTTAATTCTGGAAGGGACACAGCAATGTGCGGCATATTGTTAGGTACATTGTTAACAGCTGAAATATAACACCAAATACAATACATTACACAGAATCAACACAAACTGGGCTAACATTGGTTTGGTCTTTAAATGAGTTGGTTATATCTCACTTTCCTTCTTCATCATCTTTGCATTTATCAGTGTTTCAAAACAACATCCTTTGCTGTTTTCACTAATTTACAATATTAATAGGGTCAAATTCATAAAGCCGTTATTTCTCCAGCTACCAGTGTATTAGTCTTGTAACAAGCCTGTGTGGTTAAGAACTGGAACACCACAATATTTGGCACCATCCTTCCAGCTCTTTGTTGATTTTACAATACGCAAAGAAACACACAATATAGAATTATTTCAAGTAGAACTGGTATTTTAACAAATAAAAAAACCTGCAGTAAACATCCCCAGAGATTTCAATTTGTACAGTTCTGTGATGACTAGAACTATGATGTTCACTCACTAATCCAGCATTGTATAAAAGTCCTTCAGACCTCAACTGTTTAGACACATTAAGGTAAGAAATGGGATATCCATCCTCATCAGCAAAATTACAGTACATAAAGAGCATGTGTAATGAAGAGCATTCAACAGCATGTGAAGCAATGTAATCTCTGATCCATAAAACCTATTATGTAGTGTAGGCTGGTAGCCTCAGAAGCTCACACGTGTTAACTTGCTCTGAAGAGTGCTGGCTACTGTTCATGTAATTTAATTTTGTAGGGAACATGAGTATTCTCAAAGGATGTTTACAATATAACCATCGATAATCCTAGATAGCTAAGAAATTCATCATGTTACAGAGAGGAAACTTAGTGTTTAGAACAGTGCTAATTTTATATGCTTATTTATAAATATACATATTAACTTTGTTAATACTTATGCTGATGGGCTTCTGCAAATAAAAACCAGAGTGTGTTAACATACTCAAGAATTTTTCCACATTTTTTCAGTCTCTATTTAGAAAGAGGTGACTTTATAAAAAGAGAGGAAAGAATCAAATACATACAATGTCACAACAGCCCATGGTTGGTGTATTTTGTTCTGATCATCACATTGCCAGGAATTTCACCCCATGAGATTTTAGACCAGGCAATTTCACCCAGCACACTGAAGCATTAATTGGAATGAAACCCTGCTGGGTTTTACTGGGTCCAGGACAAAGAAAAGCTTTGAAAAATAAAATGTACACAAGATCAGGTTTCACTTATCAGCTGAAGTTTATTGAACCTGGCCTTTTTGGAATATTACCATTATGCAAACCAACTCTGCAACCTGAACTTACTTCAAAGATCACAAAAGTTTGCTCTGATATGGGGCCTAAGACTACAGGATCATAGAAGCACTACTGTTACTGCACATGGACCTTCAAAAGAGGGATTCATATAAAAATAACTGATTTTCACAAAATCCAAGATGGAAAATAAAGGACTTCCGAAAATCAGTCTGATAAACAAGAAAAACAAAAGCCAGACATGTTTATTATCCTTTTAAATTTTTGGACCTTTCCAGCTCCCAAAAAGGCATTTCCAGATGATATTTCAGAAAACACTCAGTATTGAAACCAGTGGTCTCAAACACAAATCACCATGAGGGCTGCATGAGGACAAGTATGTTAGCCAAGGGCCACACCACTGAAGCCCTTTCATGTAACAATATTGCAAATATCTGTAATAGTAGCATTGCTTCAGGCCGCAGGAAATGGCTTTAGGGGCCGCATGTGGCCCACGGGCCATGTGTTTGAGACCCCTGATTTAAAACAATCAAATCAGGACGGTCCCAGAACACCTTCTGTGCTTAACAAATGCCAGTTGGGAAAAGGAAGCTTCTATTCTCAGAACGCAGTGCATGAACAATCTGCCTAATCAAAACCTACATGACACTCAGCCCAATGCTTGTGACTGCATTATTTAAAAAAAAAAAATATATATATATTGATATTAGCACTTTAGTATCCTACCACTCTACACTAATACAAAATACCAGACATCACAGACCTAAGCTGCTGCGTCATTCTTTAGCTATGTCCTAGGCAAGTCTAAACACAACACTCTAGATATAAAATAAAATAAGATACAGAGATATTTAGTAATATGAATTCAGTTTTATACATTAGTTGGGCTGGCAACAGGAAACCAGGCTGCAGATACTAAATATAACTGCTCTCTCCTTCACTGCTTCTCTGACTTTGTAATGCTTTCTGACACCCCCTACCTATCATTCTAGAAAGGGAAATTTCAAATAAATGGCTGATGCAGAGTGGCTGCAAGAAAACTGTATGAAATTCTAAGGTCCCTTTAGAAAGCAATGGTCTGTATGACTGTCATCAGCTGAAAGTCCAACAAAAATTCAAGGAAAAGAGCAAGATAATTTTAGAACATGTCACATATTTCAAACAATAAAAGAATGCTGGGTGAGCTCAAATACAAGAAGACATATATTACGTCTGCTGAACATTTAGTTACAAAATGTACCATATATATTTTATTTTAAGATGCCAATGTAACAGCTTGCTGCTCTCCCCAAATACTATGGTATTGCTCCAGACATCAAATGCTAATACCACCAACTGATTTACATGTTTTTATATGTAATTATAAACTCAATCCACCCATCCACCCCCTTTTCACTTCCCAATTCCTATAGGTCAGCAGCCTTGACCTGCCAAGTCAATCCAATACTTCCCAGAATTAAACAGAAAACAGTCTGCTTCATCACTTCCATTATTCCTCTCTCCAGTCTTCTGCCAAAAATAATTAGAGCTATTAAAAAAAAAAAAGAGAAGAAGAACGAGAGAGAGAAAAGGTCAGAAGATGCCCACATTAGTCCAAATATCCAGCAATACTCTTCTGCAACTGCTTCTTTATAGGATCCTGCAGAAGTCATTAGCTGCAATACTGAGAAGTCTCTATTTCCTTTCTGGTTTATTTTTAGCTGCTGCTCTCCACTATTTTCCATCCTCAAATTTAAGTACAATAAAACCACAAAAGACACCATAAGATCAAGGAGTTTTCATCCAAGCAAAAAAGAACAATAATACTTCCAACAATTTAACCAGCACTTTCTCCAGTATTCAATAATCTAGGTAAATAATGCACAAAAGGGGATGAATTAAGGATGATGAGGCAACCTTGTTTCTGGTATTTCCTAAATTCTAAGTCTTTGACTTTGCAACCTTAAAAGTTCTGCTACAGGGGATTTTTGCATGTAATTATTAAAATTTAATATCACTTTATTAATCTGCTTGCTTTAAGGTACAACCGCTAACTTCTCATCTTTGACAGGTCTGCCCTCATTTGGTATAAAAAAATTCATTTAGATCAACAGCAAAATAATTTTACAAGAAAAAAAGTGGTGAAACATTAATAGCCCTTCATACTGCAGGGCACAAGCCAACTTCTAAGGATTTTAGAAAACAACATGTACTATGGGCAGTTTATACCATAATTGGTCATTTCAAGATTTTTGCATCTTGCTCTGAAATATCCTTTACTGTAGGCCTCAACAAATCTGCCACATACCCAGGAGTCAGCCCAAAACCTGAGGTGCTCAGGTGCATGGCAGTGAAATGGCTGCCCACTGCAAGGGCTGCACCACTAAAACCTTTTCATACAATAATACTGGAAATATCAGTAACAACAGGGTTTGTTGTTGCAGGCTGCAGGAAATACCTTTAGGAGCCACATGCGGTCCACTGGTCACAGGATTGAGAACCCTCATCTAACCTGTGCTACCATTCGTTACTGTCTGTGCTAATGGCCTACACTACTAGTTTTAGCACACTAGCTTGATAAGAACTAGCGTGTGGGTCAGCAAACTGCAGATCCAGAGCCACCTTGCAGCTCCACAGATGCCAGCCTGCAGGCGGGCGCCCAGCCAACCCCAGCACCAGGGCCAAATTAAACCTTCATGTTGCGACCCCTGGCTCTCTGAGGGGGACAGCCAGGGATGGAGACCGCACTGCCCTCTGTCCGCTCTGCTGCTTGCACAGACCTGCATCCTCAGCTGCCCCTCCTACCCCTGGCTGGCTGCCCCTCTCCCGGGGGCAAAGAGCAGCTACATGGAGCCACTGCCTTTGGCAGCAGGGCCCTGGAGAGGGCCTGCTCAGCATTTCTAGACCACCTTGCCCCCTGGGCCTAGAGCAGGGCCGTTCTGGCTGGGGCAGGGAGGGTCAAAGTGGCCAAACAATGCTGAGCAGCCCAGCTCCAGGGCCCCAGCACTAAAGAGAGTAGCTCTGCAAAGCCACTCTCCACCCCTGGAGAAGGGCCGGCTGGGCAGCTGGGGGCGCAGCTCTGCATCAGGAGCAGAGCAGAGGTAGGGCAGCACGGCCTCTGACCCCAGCCGCCCCTCCTACCCCGGCCAAATGGCCCCACCAGGAGGCAGAGAGAGGCCGCAGGGAGCCGCTCCTTTTGGCACCAGGGCCCTGGAGCAGCCCACTCCGTGTTGTTCGGCCACCATGCTCCCGGCCCTGGATTGGGCCTGTTCAGGCTAGAAGGGCTGGGGATAAGGCAGCCAAACAATGGTGAGCAGGCCTGCTCCATGGTCCCGCCACCAAAAGCAGTGGCTCTACACAGCCACTGTCCACCCCCCGCCTCCCGACTCAGGAGGAAGATGATTGACAAAGGGCTCGACTCACTGGCTGTCCCAAGAGAAGTTTACAGAGGAAAGGGGCAGGGAGAGGAGAAAAATCCCAGTCGGGACCAAGATCAGCACAGACAAGACGAAAGTTTTAGAGAGCCCCTCTACACCCATCCATGCACACGCTTGGTGAGGCAGTGGGGATGGAGCCCACGCTATGCTCCTTTGTCACTGCAGGAATTATGGAAGATGTTACTGAGTTGTATGCAGGGGAAAGAAACAGCCACCACCGTGGGCAATCAAGGAGTGTGTGTCACACTACAGGCATTAGCAGCTGGTGGAGGGAAGCAGGAGAGAATAAAATAAGCCTGTGCTTTGCAGAGGCTCATCCACCTCACTCCCAGCTGTAGGTACTGTAAAACTAAAGGGGAAGGGCAGTTGGGTTTTGTTCGAATGATATTGACTTTGTGAAACAGTAATAACATGCGCTCTTTTCTTTTGCCTCAGTCGCCTTCCTCCTCAGCACCAGTTGCGTGCTTATGTGTTGGGGTCCCCCCCTCCAGGAAATCTATTTCCCTACCCATTGCCACTGACTGTCGGCCAGACCCCGCTCCTCCTACCCGTGCAAGCATGTTCCAGGCAACAGGGTCACAAAAGAAAAAGTTGGCTTGGAGCACCATAACTCCTAGAGCCAGCCCTGCCCCCCCCCCCAATCTGTCTTCTAGGTTCTCACACTGGTGCCTATCACCTTAGTATCTGTCTCAAGTGCAGGTGTGTAGCTCCCCCACTCCTTTCCATGCCCTCCCTTCCTCACCCCTCTCCCCCTTCTCTTGCTGTATGCCACCAGCAGTTCTGGTGGTGGAGTGAAAGGGAGTCATAAGATGCCTCTCTGTGACATCTGGTTCTGAGCCCCCTAGGAGGGGGAGCAAGAGCAAAAGATGGGGTGAAAATGGGGTGGGAGGGCTGAGGAGCCTGAGTCAAGAGGGGTGACAAGGAACCAGGAAGAGAGACAGATGATGAGGGGGGAGTCAGGCAGACAAGGGGGAAATAGGAAATGTGGAATGGACCTAAAACTGGATGAGGTGAGATAGATAAGAATGCATCTTTGTAAGTATCTCCCAGTAATAGGACACCTCCATGCTCTGGTGGTGGTTGGCACCTCCATGTTCTGGAGGGAATATACGCTAGCCCTGCTCCTTCCATTGTGTTCCCTACAACACTGTGTGTATGGAGAGAGGGTGTTCTCCATGTGGCTACAACACAGGTGGGGCAGAAGTGAACCCACCACTTGAAGCCAACTGTTTATTCCCCACAACTTCCAGCTGCAGGGAGGGGAGAGATTCCTGACACAGAGGGACAAAATTGCTGTTGGAGTACAGTGGCAAAAAAAACTTGGGCTGCCATGTACATGAAAGCTTCTCCTTGCATGGTCTAAAGAGTTGTAAAGCTTGAATCCATCTGTTCCTTATTAGTACTTAATATGCAGCACTATTGTAATGTGTTTTCATGCACTAATCTCAAAGAACCTTATAAGCATTAATTAAACTTTAGAACCCCTCCTTCCTTGTGAGGTGGGTCAGTGATTTCCCATCTGCAGGTGGAAAACTGAGGCACAGAAAGCCAGCTCCTCAGCTGGTGTATGTAAATCAATGCAATTCCATTGTTCTGCGTAAGGCTATGCTGATTTATGTCAGCTGAGGTTCTGGGAGCTCAAGTGACTTTTTCAAGGTCACACAGTGAATCAGTCACAAAACTGTGAAGAACACACAGCTTTCCTGCCCTGCTCTAGCTATCAATATACTGAAGGACAGCATGGTCTGTTGGTTAGAAGAGCGAGTCAGATCTGTTCCTAACTGCCACTCATTTGCTGTATCACCTTGAGCAAGTCATTTGCCTGCTCTGTGCCTCAGTTTCCCCAGTTGTTAAATTGGGGTGATATGACCTCATAGTCTGTTGTATGTCATAGGTCAATACCCTAACCAGTTAATGTTTGTGAAGTACTCTGAGACCCCTGCTGCTACATGAAGTGTCACTAGGTATCACAGTTTGTGATTTTGTATCTGCATCGGACCCAGGCTGTTACACAGACAAGCTGGTGAGGTTGTATCTTTTATTGGAACAACTTCTGTTGGGGAAAGGCAAGCTTCAGATAGCTGTCGCGGGTCAGACTCAGCCAGTGAGCATCTGCAGATCTGGGAGGGGCTGCACATGGAGAAGGGGGAGGCAAATGTGTCTTGGCCCCGGGGCGTGGGAGGGTACCATCACAAGAACTACACCTGTTGTGGCTTTCAAAATACTTGTTTATGGGGGAGAGGGGAATGGCTCTTCTTGTCTTTTGGGTTGCTGACCCCTGAGCTAGTGTAACAGTGACCCTGACAGGGCAGGTGCTGCTAGTTCTTGCCTGGGTTGCAGGCATTAGTTAGACAAAAACAAAAAACAAAACACAAAACCTCACAGCTGGAGCCAGACCAAGTTAACTGTATGTTAGTTTTGCTCAAAATAGGTATTAGTCTTATTAGAATGTATTTAGAATGCAGATTGTATGGAACTCTTGTAAATACCTCTGTATAGTCTATTATTGTATTGGCTACAAGTATAGTCTTTGGTGTATAAAAGGGGTTTCAAACACGCAGTCCATGGGCCATATGTGGCCCCTAAAGCTTATTTCCTGTGACCTGCAATGACACTATTGTTACCGATATTTGGAATATCGTATGAAAAAATTTCAGTGGTGCAGCCCCTGGGCGAAGGTACTAACCCTTGTGCAGCCCTCGTGGTGATTTGAGTTTGAGACCCCTAACGTAAAGTCTGGTGTACCCACTGGCAGGGGTAAATGACTGGTGTCTGGGACTGAAAGCAATCTGAATGTAGTACGATTTTCAGTGTGTGAGACCATTTATCACTAAGTCCCACTTCCCCGGATGGCACAATAGACTGGAGGGTTTTGGGGGACCATTTGTGACTTCAGGGAAAGATGGTTCTGGTAATACAGGAGTTCACATTTGTTACTGACTTGGTGAAATCTAATTATATAACACACCACCAGCTTGGGTGTCTGCCCTGAGGCAGGCAGGCAGTCATAAGTCACACCTAGCATGACAATAATTATGTTTACATAAACTGTGAATTACATCCTTTACTCATGTTGTAAACAGACTTCCCCTCATGAATTCAAGAACTCTGTCTCATTGACCGTCTAAAGCAGGGGTCTCAAACTCAAATCACCATGAGGACCACATGAGGACTAGTATGTTAGCCCGAGGGCCGCATCACTGAAAGCTCTTTTACAACGATATGGAAAATATCTGCAACAATAGTGCCATTGCGGGACGCAGGAAATAGCTTTCAGAGCCATGTGTTTGAGACCCCTATTCTAAAGGAATTTTCTCCCCACATAGCCCATGACAGACTTAAGACTGGTGAAAGCAAAAAGATAACAATACCTGTTAGATAATGATGCACCCCCCCCCCCAAAAAAAAGTGGCAGGATGAATCACAGAATTATACAAACTAAAGGGCCCCTCATAGTCCCTTCATGTCCAGTCCCCTGCCCTCACGGCAGAATGAAGTACCTTCTTAAACAATTCCTGGCAGGTGCCTGTCTAACCTACCTTAAAGCCTTCCAGTGATGGAGATTCCACAACCTCCCTAGGCAACTTATTCCAGTGGTTAATCACCCTGGCACACTCTTCCACTGCCACTGTTTCCAAGTGCTTAGATAAACACTTAGTGGATAATTTTTTCCTAAATAATGCAAAACAGTGCAAAATTCCAATATGAAGAACTGATGATACTATTTTACTATGTTCTATGATTCACTATCATGCCATTTCTCTGTCTGGGACCTAAATGAAGTGGGATCCTCTTAAAGTGACAGTTCTTTTTACAAAACATCTTTTACCTTTTCCTTGGACCTATCAACAGCCCAATTATTTTCATTCTAAAATCCTGTAATCTGTTTTAGCATATCTGCAATCAATCATCACTCAGAAATGCTACAGCCACTCAAACAGAATCTGCTAACTTGAAGCCGGGAGAAGCTCTAATGAAGAGAGTGATACTCTGAATGCCAGCAAGGGCATTTAGTCTACTGAACCAGAAAAGTCACATTTGGATGCTGAAGCAAAAATAATCTGACACTTCTTAGATCTCATCTCTTAATATGAGAAATCTTCAGTTATTACAAGGTTCACCAAGGAAAGAACCTGGCAGGACACCAAGAAACTGAAAATTACAGATTAGGAGGAGGAGTAAATCTGCTAAATATAACTGCCATGAAGGCACATGCTAACAAAACCCAAACAGAAGAGCAAGTATGAAAGAAGAACGTAATCAATTGTGTTGAAGTCATCTTATCTAGGAAGATGTCACTGGTATTTTTGGTAAGAGATGATGCCAAAAGGGAAGGGATCAAAAACAGCTGGAGCTGACCACATGCTCTAGAAAGGACAGTAGTTTTCAAACCACAGATCAGGCTCTAGTACTGGGGTCACAGACCCTCATCTATTGGGTTGTGGCATCCCCTGCTGCTGCCACCAGGAGACTGGAACGCATTGCTCAAAGATATAATTGTTGGGTTGTGGTCATGCATAATATTTTTCAACTGGATCCCCAGCAGAAAAGTTTGAAAACCACTGCTCTAGTATTTGGAAACAAATGGGAGAAGAGGACAATGGTAACTGAAGAGGAAAAAGGAACTTTGGTAAGTTAGGGGGAAAATGTGCTTATAAGCAAAAGGGACAAGGCCATAAGAGTGAATGACCACTAAAAATAAACAGAAGGAAAAAAAAAAAAAAAAGAGGCTGAAAGAGGAAACAGTCAAGGGAAAAATAGTTGGACTCATGGTGGAAAGCTGAAAGGTTGGAACTACCTGTGGAAGAAGTAAGGCACTGAAGGTATAAATTTTGTTGTTTTTGAAAACATTTGGCAAGTTCACGTACAAAGGCAGGAGAGGATTGAAAATGGGTCAAGTAGTAGCTGAATGACAGAGCTGGCAACAGATGGTTACCACTGAACAGTTAAATTTAGGAACTAAAAGAGTGCAAAGTTGAGATCAGGGAATGAGCTTGATGGATAATCATAAGACTTTCTCCAAAATTATGCAGCTGCAGCCTGAGAATTAATATGGAAGCAGCAAAGGAGCAGGGAGAAGACAGACAAAAGTTAGAGGGGATATCACAGTGGTGGGAAAGGGAAGCAAAATGAGTTGCCTATAAAGAAATGGGCTGAACTGAACCCTGAAATTTAAAGTGAAGCAAGATTTGTTTTGAGGCTACCTCCCCTACCCACTGCAATCCCTTATATCTCTGGGGGTTTACCTGAAATGAAAAATAATACAGGGAGAATATTTAATATATTTTTGGGTGTCTCCCAAAAGAGGAGTTAGAAATGCCAGCATCACACACCGTCTACCCATTCTCTATCTTCTCTCAAAAATAGCTTCACCTGATATAGTATGTGCTGCCAACTGTGTTCCAATTTGTGACCATTAAAAAGAGGAAATAAAGCACATATTAAAAGGTGTGTGAGTTTAATATACCCTAAAATTTAAATTAGAGCTGTGATTTCAGAACTCCTAGTTATTTAAAAAGCATCACTTTCTTTTATGGAGATAAGATTGTATAAAATGTATATTTTTTTTCCCCAGAGAGTAATATTTTTTAAAAAATGTCTTACTCAAGTGAGCTAAGTAGCCTCAAAGACATATTTAATGGATATTTGATCAACTGTTCCACTAAAAATACATCAGCCCTTAAAATTTTTAAATACAGGACAAATAAATTCCCTGACAATTCCTCTGATGACAGTAAAACTTCAGAGGTCAGCTGAAGACTGTTTATTTGCAAGACGGCTAACATGGAGGCCCGAAAATTTAAGCTATTTGTATCATAATGCTCAATGATCTTTGTCAGGAGCTACTCACACAAGAAAGATACCAGATGGAAACACCAAGAATGCTTTAAGATTTTTTTTTTAAGGCGACTTTAACCTGAAATGTGGATTTGTGCAAAACATAATGGCTAGAAGTCCATTTTTTTCCCCTTGCATCCTAGTTTTTATTACATGGCAGAATGCAGCACAGACTCCACCTCTCTGCAGGCTATAGACAGAAAACAATCATACTGCAGATTTTTTGTTCTCCTTAGTTGGTCTCTTCATTTACTGTGTCTACAAGTTGCTCTAAATTAATACCTTCATCTCTGCCTTTACTTTGAAAAGATATGCCTTGGATAGTGCAGCACTCATTCAGCTGAGTCATGAAAAGCAAAATTTGCATGCAAGATAAAAATAGTCATTTACCATTGCTTGGTTTTTCGACCAACAGAGACTATGTGACACAGTACAGAAGTTCAACAAACAAGGAGTCTGGTGACACTTTTAAAAACTAACAAATTTATGTTATCACATGAGCTTTTGCGGGAGAGAATCCCACTTAGATGCCTGAAGTGCAGAAATTGCTTCACTCTTCTTAGTCATCCCCCCACCAAAGAAAACCACAGGACTATGAAGAAGGGGCTGGAGAACAGTTCAAGAAAACTCAGGGTGTTGAGGAAAATTTTGGGAAAAGATCACATACACTAAAAGCACTGGGCTTGAGTCACCACAACAATATTCTAATTTTATTCCAGTGAAACTCCATTTAAATTATTGGCATTGCTGCGATATGATATTGCTATGATATTGGCACTTCGAGGATATATTGGCACTGCGTTGAATCAAGTCTATTGTGTCCCATTTTCTCTCATTCAAATGGCTATTCTGCTATAGGATCAAGTGACCAACACACCATCAGCAGATGCCAGAATGATCAGATACTACCGAGCCTCAGAAGCCCGGTAGTGCCAACTGGCACAGGGTTCCTTCTTCTTTACAAGTGACTCCTGCCTTACACCTGACAAGCTCACTATACCTGAGACAGGCTACATCTAAAGGATGCTTAAGTTGACTTAAGCCAAGTCCTCTCCACATTTGGCGTTGATTAAGTCGACTTAAGGGTTTCCTTAAGTCGACTTAATAAAGTCAACTTCAAAGGCAGGAGTTAAGTCAACTTAACACAACATGGACATTAAAGTCAACATAAAAAAGTTGACTAAGTGCAGTGTAACCATGAAAATCAACTTTATAAGGTTGACTTAAGGCAAGGGACCCATTTAAAGTCGACTTTATTAAGTTAACTTTAAATGGGTCCTCTGGCTTAAGTCAACTTCATAAAGTTGACCTAATGCAGCGTGGACTCACTAAGTCAACTTAATAAGGTCTACTTAAGGTCTGCAGTGTGGGGTGTGGGTGGGTATGTGGAGGTGCCACTTGTGGGGATGGAGAAGCTTGGCCTGCTCCCTGCACAGCAACTGCCAGAGCTGTCAGAAGGGGCTTCTGCTTTCCATGAGGGAAGACTAAAGCTAAGGGGTTGGGGGGGGGGCCAAAGCATGACTGATCTTTTGCAGGGAGCAGCCAAACCTTGAAACTGTGCCCCTCTCCATCCACAATCAGCAGACACAGGTCATCTCTGTCTATAAGCCTCCAGCAGGCAAACACTGAGTTATTGACAGAGGGTTTCTGAAAGAGGACAAACAGGCCATCTGAATTACCAAAGGGTTCAGACTAACTCAAAATGTTTCAGGTTCTAACTCAAGTTGAGAGCAGCAAATTCAAGAAGAGGCAGAGATTCTCCTAGATACATTCTTAGTTTCTTATTATGTAAGGATCAGATTTCCCCAAAGAGGTCACCAAAGCTTTGTTGGTGCAGGACATCATCTAAATACTTTCTTTCATTGTATGGTTGCATAAGCCCAACTCCTCCTGTTAGGGACCTTTCACATCTCAATGGAGTTCTCTACCTCCTCTGGTATCTAGCCTACCTCAAAGGTCAAGACTGGCAGCCTGAGCCTGTTGCAGGGATCTTTAGACTATGATCTTCCAAATACTTCTCTAATCAAAAGGTACAGGATTTTCCCCAATTGCCTCTCCACTTAGAATAACCACTTAATAGGTTCAGAAAAGTATGTCCTGCAATACACTACTGCTTTTCTGTTGATCATTGTTCACCTCTGAGCTGTAAACTGCTCTTACTCTGTTCCCTAACAGGCTAATAGCGACAAAGAAAATGACTAAGAGAAGGAACAGGAAGTCAAAGTAAGACCTCAGCTAGGTGAGCTAAGAAGGCTGGCCACCCTGAAGACTGTGGGTGGGAGGAAAAAAAATCAAATTAAAGAAATCTCCTTTTTGAGGGCATGTAAATCCTAAGAAGTGATTAAAAGATGACTCTAGTAAATATTTTCATTTACTTAACATCCTTCATTGGAAGTCTATGTCAACATAGATTTTATTCTCATTTTGCATTCAATATACTGCAGATTTTAAAAAGGTACTAAGTGTTGAGGCTCATACAGAATGCAAATCTCTAAACTTTTAAGAATAGTATCTGAATTAGACTGAAAAGGAGAGTGGATGTGATTTCCAAAACAAAACTAACAGGGACACACACAAAAGAACCCAAATAAACCAGAATTCAGTTTTTCCCTGGTGTGATTATGAACTTTTCACATACGTGGCCATAGAAATATCTTCTCTTTCCAAAGTAGATTGAATTGTGTACGAATGAAGGAATCAGAACAAACATTGCTCTTAAAATTAATGCCTTACAGACATGCATTGCAAAACAGAGTAGTCACTGTGAGTATGTCTATACTGACGGTGGCAAATTCACTGTCATCAGCTCAGTGTTCCAGGAGTGGGTCGCAGAGTGTCTGAACTCGCTTCACCGCTCCCAGAAGTCAGGCCCAAAAGTTCTCAGCCTCAGGAGACGTAGGGGAAAGCCAACCGCAAGGGATTTGCGGTCAGCTTTTCCCTGATGTGTTCCAGTGGCTTACAAAGTCACCGCCAGTTACACAAGGAATTTCACGTTCCTTGCATAACTAGCGGTCGACTGCCGCCGAAAAGCCCTGTAGTGTAGACTAGAGCTGAGATTCAAATTAGTCCAATCTGTTAGTTGTCAGGAAGCATGTGTGAAAAGTGAACTCATCCTATACTCTAGAATGCTGACCTCAAGACTAAATAGGGATGATGAAAGTGGTGGGAGAAAGTAATATTCATAAAATCCCACAAAATGTACCTTAGAGAAAACCCACCCATCAAAATAAGAGAAAAATGTTTGGTTTTTAAGTCCCTTCACTCCTCCCCACTACCTAATTAAAAAATTAAACTCACTGCATCATAAAAGCAAATCCATTTCCAAGACAGCAACACATAAAAGTGCCATTTCATAAGGTTTTCATCTCACCTTACATTACTGATATGATGATGATGCACATAAATACCTCAAGCAAAGAATACACTATTGTTCAATTCCTCATACACACACCCTGAGAAGATCAAATGGAATGGTTATTTTAGCTCTTCTCTCCCTGGTGTGTCACACCATAGAACAAAATGGTAACACACTTTTTCCCAAATATTTTGAGAAATAAGAAATTACTATTTCTGATGCATAACATCCTCTGTTCCCCCAAACCTTTCACTCAGACACAGTAACCAGCTCAGTCTCAGCTCTACAGGGAGAAGGGGAGAGGGGGGGAAGCCATCCATCATAAACTGATCTTGACACTGTGGTCTCATGCTGAGCATGAGCTTTCAGTTTAGCTGCTTCCTGATTCCTCTACTTGTCAGAAAGAACAAACAATTTTCATATAGCTCTGAGATTCAAACTTCTAAAAATTCTCCATTGCCCATATAGACTCAGATTTTTCTGTTGAATCAGTATAAACATAATAAGCATCGAAGGACTTTCTCTGAACACAAATAGCATTTGAGGTAAGGGGAAAAGAGTGAGGGTGAAGAAATTCCTATTGAAATGAAACCACTGACAGAAGCTCTGAACTTCACTATTTCCATCTTACATTGTCCTTTATTCACTGGTCCCTCAAATGCTTTACAAAATTCTATTAGCTAAGCTATCTTCAAAATATAGGACCATTGTTCACACCAAGATAACACACCATCATTGTTAAAGTTTCTCCCAAGTCCTTCATTACATGGAACTTTCCTAGTTTCAGATCTAAAGTTATACGAAGCACGTAGCTCTGATAACTCAAATATATACAGGGGTCTCAGATCTCCAAATAATGATTGGCTAGTATAGTTTTTGATCATAATTTACACTGTTGATCTGAATAATCCTAGTAGGCTGCCAGGGATTTAATACAGAGAGGTCTCGGACCTTACATTTTAGGATGGCCTGTTATTTTCTATTTTTAAATAAAAAACTAACATGTAAACAATTAGCTAAGTAACCTCCAAAAGGGTAAATCTGAAGTTCTCTAATTTACATTCTGTTATCTTTAAAAGGCAATTAGGGCCTTAAAAAAAGCTGTTCTGCTTATTTTTTTTTATTACTATTAATTACCAGTTCTTCCTAAAAAACAACTCTGACAGGTGTTAACTGGGACTGTGTCCAATTACTTTGGTAATAATTTATGTGCCTCACAGGTGTGAGCAACACACACCTCTGAGCAATTTAAGTTATGACATAAGTGCTGGTATAGACAGCTCTATGCTAGTCGGAGAGCTTCTCCCACTGATGCAGCTACCACCTCTTGTGAAGGCATGCATTATTGAGCCCATCGGAGAGCTCTCTCCTGGCAGCTTGAAGCATCTTCACCAGAAGTGATACAGCTTCTATAGCTATAACGTAGACGGATACTGCGAGTGAGGGAGAATTCACTGAAGTTGCTCAAGTTGAGACTTGTCTGGATTGATTTCCATTTTCTCCACCTTTCTGAGGCTAGATGATGTCCCTTACTTTGATCCTTGCCATACGCACCACACCACACCTTCCTAGCACTTCATTCAAAGAATCAACAAAGTGTGCATTCCCTGTTGGAAACAAGTCAGTCTGAAGTTGGCTAACAGTAGGAGGGTGGAAAGAGAGAAGAAGTGAAGTGGGAGAGGAGGTCAATCTGTAGCATGCTTTATCGAGTTGTGGTTGACAGCTAAGGGAAGATCTGACAGCAGAGCGTCTTCAGCGTTGGGAAATAAAAGACATGCAGCCGTCACTTGAGAGTGGCACAGGTCTCTACTTTAAACACTGAGGGAAGAAGAAGAAGTTGAAAATGAGACTAACTCACTCTTCTGCAATTCCTCAGTGCAATGTAACACCTCCCACACTCCCCAAAAATCATACTTGTCTTCAGTACTTGGAGATTTAAATGGCTAGAAAGCTAACTGATGAATTTCTTCTGATCTTTTTACTACAGTCTATAGCTTAGAACAAAGAAAAAGAGCTCAAAGCTAAAAACATGATCTAAAAAGATAGGTTAACATTCATTCATGCTGAGTTAATTTGTGGCTAGAAGACTTACTTGTTTCTTAAAACGAATTGTCTCAGTTCTTACACATCCATTACAACTTATCTGAAATGAGCTCTAAAATCTGCATAGCCTGAAACAGATGCCTGTTTATTGGTTGTGGATTGTTTTGCCCCTCCCACGTGTACACGCATGCATCTGTGAAAATGTAAAACATTTTAGAATCCAGCAGTGTGACCCTCACAGGAAACAACTACTGTTATATGAAATTGTGGGGAGGGAGCCACGAGAGACGTGCAAAACACTAATTATGGCCCATCTGAGATTTCCCTCACCACAACTTGTAGATGGCATCAGTCAAAATAAAATGGTGACATCACAATACACTTTTCCAGGGGCTCAACAAACAAAAAAAGAACAAAACACATTAAATAGACTTGTAAGTCAAAAATATGGATAACCCCAATTATATTTAGTGTAAAACTAATGGCAAATTACATTTAAGCAGGATCCAAACACAATTCAACCAAAGGACCTCTTATAAAAATTTTTGTGGCAGTTTGTCTGTCAGCTTGGTCAGTGTCCCATATCTTCTGCTCCAGTTCCGGTAGCAAATTACAAGAATTCTCTGGCCATGATTCTTGTATAAAAGGCCATCTTCCACTTTAAGCATGCATATTCAAGGTTTTCAAAGAGATAGTTTCTCTCCATCTGCGGAGACCATTTCTGGTAGGTAAGAAAACCCACAAGGCATTGAAGACAAGTTTCAAGAGACAGCAGAGGCAACCCTTGCCTGCCCTTGCTTTCATGTACCTTTCATACTGAATCTTTCAATGCAGCCCTTGTTACCTGGAGTTTAAAACAAGCTCAAGTTAATTGCTTTCCTGGGAACTCTGAAATCCATGGAAGTCACTGAAGAACTAACTTGTCATATAAAGACTCATTTTGGAAACAGTTTGTGAACATCCATCCCTGCCTTTTGAAAGGCAACAGAAGTTTTTGCTTTCCAACAGAGAAAATTTGGTTTGCACTTGCCAAATAGATACATCCTAGGCAACAATCATTCATTTCTTTTGCTATGACATCATGTGAATTATTTTGGAGACTTGGGAGTGGAGCTGTGATTAGCTCTTATTCCTATAAAGCTCCCTTATCTGTTGGTCATAACTTTTAAAAGGCAGCTACTATTGCTCTCATTAAAACTCTTTCTACACTTCTTTGAGAGGACACAAGTGATCTTAAGACACACCCAACCAAGCTGACTACAGATTTTGATCTGACTCAGTCTGATAAAGAATTAATTATTCATAAAGCTTTGAATAAACCAGTACATCTTGCAACTGAAAATTCAAGCATTTATTCTCTTCTTATAAAGGATGTAATTCCAGAGGTATGAACCTGTTGCTGGCTTCGCCCAACCTCCAGCAGCCAAAGCCTCCAACCTTTGGAATAATGTTTAGCTGGATGAGCATAGAGTATACAGTGAGCTGGAAATGGTAAGGAAGTCCTTTAAAGCAGTGGTTTTCAAACTTAGGTGAGGAGGTTACAGCATCCCCTGCTGCCGCTGCTAAAAGACTGAAATGCATTGCTCAGAAATTTAATTGCTTGGTTGCAGACATTAATAATTTTTTTCAACCAGGTCCTGAAGAAAGAGAGTTTGAAAACCACTGTTTAAAAGAAATATGGTACTACTTCACATAGTGCTTGGCATGCAGTACCTGGGACCTATTAACATATGAAAATCAACTGGACAGGTAGCCAGTGCGAGAATCAGACGTGTTTTGTTTTGTTTTTGGTTTTTTTTTCAAATTAATAGTTTGCTCACTCAGAAGGCCAGCAGGTACCTTTTGAACTAGCAGGTGTTCCTTGGTGACTGTTACAAATAACAGCAAGTAAAACTTACCGCAATGGATCTGCTTAGGGGTTTCAAATTACACATGATTGAGAAGATTTACAGAGCTACTATTAACTAATCACCAACCCTTCAAGCACTGGAATTACAAATGAGTGAACCAGTTTGAATAAGTAAAGTGGTGACCCACAAAATTCAACATATCTGAATCTTTGGAAATAAAGCTTGATTAAATATCCTTCAAACACCCTACCCAAATTCTTGTATCTTTCTAGTATCACTTGTGGATGTTTTTCAGTATTCCCAATTTGAATGGAAACAGAAAGGGTCATATTTGTTAAAGAGCCGGCTCTCATAAGGTTAGAAGCACCTAGGCACATCATCTCAAGAGATACGAAAGAGAATTCTTCATTCAGATATACATGTCCTCAAAACACTTGAAATTTAAAATAATTCACAAATAATTTCAAAATTCTAAACATTTATTAAAAAAATAGTTTCGCTCAAAATCCAAATAGTATTCCACTGCATATTTTGACTATCATATCCGCTAGACCTAGTTTTAAATTTGCAAGCTTTAATAACTGTATGTTAATAAAGCTCCCTTTCAGCTCTCACCTTAATTCCAAAAGGTGAAACAACACAAGTGAACTTCCTCGCCCACCCAAAAAAATTCCTGTAGGCGTAGTTTTGGCAGACCTTTCTCTGGTTGATCTCCACTGGATAGTGCCACTTATGCACTTCAATAGCTAGATACCAGTAGGATATAAAAGTCCAGAAACATTATTTGGGAATAGACACACAAAACTTATACCAAACAATTCCCCAGACCAGCACATTCTTTCAGTTACCTGAGATGACAGCACAAACAAAAAAAAAAACACACACCACAAGCTATTTGCAGCACACTTTGCTATATGTTTACTTATATTCAAAGCACCTGTGCCAGTGCACTGTTCTGAACATGCATCACATGTTGTCTTTACAGCTTAACTACCCAAAGATAAAACAAAGTGACAGCAGGAGATAGTTTTCTCTCACCCTATGTGCAGTAGCTTTTAAGCCAATAGCCATTCAAAATCTATGTTCTGGAAATGCCAATTATAGTCACCATCTAAGGTGTTTTTTTTTTTTAAGTGATAAAAATCAGTCACTTCATGAAATACCATACAACATGGAATTTTTGCAATTGCTTTGAAGAAAATTCTTAAGAAGGCATGTCAGGTACTATCTCCACACTTGAACTAACCCTTCCAGTGAAAATGCAAACCCTTTAACCTGCAAGGCCTTAGCATGGTTCCAAAATAAACTTCAGGAGTAAGGTAAGATTTAAAACATAGACTAGCATACAATGAGAGGGAAAGAAAATAGTTTCTTTCACCCTATTACCATTTCTGAAGCACCTAACAAGTTATTTGTTTCCTTCACATTTTTATGAGAATCATTCTCAATTCCCCTCAATAACTGGTATTTGCATTAATACAGGAGATAAAATTCCTATGACCAATAGTATAAACAAGACACGGGTGTTGTGTAGCCTCAAGGTACATTAATATTGGAAAGTTAATTGCTAATACAGAGTTTGTTTGTTTGTTGTTTTTTTTTTTTTTTTTAAAGACCGTATCATTCCTACACTGGAATTATAGGGGATCAAGAGTCTGGCAATGTCTACACAGCAATCCAAGGTTTGACTGCAGCTCAGGTAGGTATGCCTATCCAACTCTCATTTAGTTAACATGACTAAAAATAGCAATGAAGACATGGCAGCACAGACCTTAGTGCAAATTAGCAACTCAAGTACGTACCCAGGATTCTGGACCAGCTTGTATGACCCACACTGCTACATCTTCACAACCCTTTTTAGATCTCTAAGCTTAATTAAAGTTAACATGGGTAAGCCTTCGACTGCAACACATACTCCTAGGCTGGGAAAACATTTACATGTGATGTTACCAATATACAGTTCACAGAGAAGATGCAAAATTATATTTATCCACAGGTTCACAAATAGAAAGAAAAGGTTAATAATAAAGTGAGCGCCATGGTCCTTAAGATATCCAGTGATGCGTGATTATGATTTTAGGCAGCATTTTTGTATGGCAACATTAGTGTTTTCCTTTACTGTGTTTTACACATGAGTACTTCTGTTCAGGATTATATTGTTATACAGCCCTGTATTATGTAGATAGAGCCCTATCCAACTCCTTGGCCATTTGCACCTTCAGGAAGTTTAGTCAGATTTGTGCTAATGACTAACAGCTTATTAGGTTGCATCAGTTTCCTGCTATAACAATAAACACTGCCTAGGTAAACACAAGAGTCTTGGTTTATTATAGCTCCCTGCCACACAGATGCATCAATCCTTATTTCAAGCCCACTGCTTCATGCATCCAAAGGTAAAGAGGGAACTCCTGTTTGTTTTGGATTTAAGAGATATCTTTGCAGAAAATGTTTGACTACCATATGTGATTCATTACGTTTATTTGTGTAAACTTTCTAGAATTGCATTTCAGAATCTAGTGGAGCGGGGAAAAAAAACAAAAACACACAGTGGATTTCAGAGACCCTGCTGTTGAAAAAGTATAACTATCTACTATTTTGCAAACTTTCCAATTCATACCACAAACTATCCCAATTCCTTGCAGGATTTCACAGACTCCAGACCCTTCAGCTTAAGAGCTCTATAAGACTGGAATGTTTTCCCAACTTCTTTCCATTGTACCAGGAATTTAGTCATGGACAAAGTCAGTATAAGCATTTTCCAAGAAACAATTCTCCAGATACACAAAGTGGTTGGAGCTGCTTTGAGTAAACAATTTGTACAGATTCAGGCAAAATGTGTGTGTATGGGGGGAGGGTTTATATATCCATTTAACAGTGCTTCAGAACTACAATATTCAGACTGTTCTTAAAGTTCTTCCACCCAAAAAGCTGAAAAAGGTGAATGAAATACAAAGCACAACAGAGACTCCCCTCCTTCCTAAATAGTAAAGCCTCTATACAAGCAGGTCTAAATCTTTTTTACCTTGGGATTCAAAACCTGGATTATTGATCACCACAATACAAAACATAAAGAAAAGGGGAAGGTGCAAGCAGGAGGAGGAGGAGTGAGGAAGTGGTAAAGTGTGGTTTTGGATGGCAAAGAGGAAGAAACAGGGAGGCAAAACAAAAGTGGAAGCAAGAGAAAAATTTCACTTTCCCTCTCCTTCACGCCCATTAGATCTAAAAATTCACTGTATTTTGCTGCTATTTGCCTGTCTTCTGAATCATTGATGGCCATTACAAGTGTATAGGGAAGAGCAGAGGTGGGAAAGCTCCTAAAAGGTTGAGAGATTGGAATGTTTATCACACCCTACACCCATTAAGCAAACTAATCTAATCCTAGAAAATCTCACACCTATGCAGCTTCCCCCCTCACACCAGTCTTTACAGGACATCTCATTTCTGTTCCCAGCCACTCCCCACCAGCTCCCATTGGGGTTCATTTCTTTCCCTTATGCCCCTTGAAGCAAGATCATATCTTGACCACCTTTCCCTGTTAGGCTGCCTCTCCCTTTAAGAGGTGGAAACTGATGCTGCAGCCTGCAGATACATCAGATAGCCGGGCCTGGTGAAGATACCTTCTCCTGAGCCATGATACCTCCCACTGTTTTGTCTGTGGAAATGCGCTGTGCATACCACCCTTACTCAGGGCTGTACCATAAACCCAATCTAGCTCTATCACTGTTCGAATCAAAACTAGCAATTTCAGTATTGGAATTTAGTTAATATAATGTCAAGAAATGCTAAAATATGGACTCATGGATGTTAGTTAGCAGATCCTCTCTCTGAAACTATGACAGCAAACTGAAAATAGCAACAAATGTTCTCTCTCTTTTTTGAGAGACTCCAGGACCATCATCAATTATACTTATATCTAAAATATTGTTGCTAAGAAACATTGGGATTTTTAATTAAAAATCTGACTTTTCAAAGATAGTCTACACACAAACTAACTTTAATTTTAGTTACTGATTTAAACTTGCTTCTGCAATTTTCCTTCAAGTAAGTTCAACAAATCTCAGCTGCCAAAAGTCTGCCACTGAAGATCAATCACGTGATATTTTGCACAATTAATCTTAGATATGCAAGTTATTAACCCCAGGCATTAAGGTTTTCTAAATTTCTTTGTATGAATGTCATTATTCTGGATGAATAAGCATAAATAATGCTTGGGAGTTGAAAGCCTTTGGCTATTTAAGCTTTCTAAATCTATCTTTTCAATCTGTCTCAGAAAGGGTATATTGTCTTGAAATGCTTTGAAACAGGTCTTTCATTTGAGGATATCCCTGTGACAAAATTTAAAAGCTTAGTTTTCAAATGGTGAGACTCAGTGAAAAAACAGTGTGTGCTCTTTCCCAACCCCCTTCCTACTGCCCTGCCCCCCTAATTCATCTGTGGCTGCTCTCCCAGCTGCTACTCCCCTGGATGGCTAGCCCAGGAGATATAAAAAACAGCCAGCTAGCTGGCACTGGGCCTTCCCCAAAGTGGAGGGCCTTCCCCAATGCAGAGCCTGGGACATTTACTCACCCTACCCCATAGCTAAAACCACTTGTGCTTGTAACCTCGCTTCCATCTGATATTGCTTCTGGCAAGGCAAAATTTAAGATGACAAGACTAAACTACATAATTAGATTCTTAACAAGGTTTTTCTAATATCCATCTAGACTCAAGGGATGAAACTGCCTTAGGGATCTTATATGATGAAAATGTCTTGAGACATACTGTAATTTCCCCTTCTCTTCAATGTTTTAAAATGTTAAAACAAGCACTCACATATATGAACTGATAATGTATGCATGTTCGGTCTAATTAAGTCCTCACCCGAAACACATGGACAGGGAAAGAGAGTGAAAATTTGTACCAAGTGACCTCTCAAGGAATGCACAAAAATATGATGACTTAACAGACCTGCTCTTTTAAGTAAGATTGAACACAAACTTGGTCACACAAACAGTGACCTGCTAATCTAGTTTATGATTGCAACTGGAAAAAGTTACTTAGATGTGATAACAAAGGAGCTGGTGTAGAACCCAAAGTTCAGGCAAAAGGCTTGACTTGCATAGTGGAGGAAAATAAAACTCAGATTTCAGAGCCAATGACCTTTTCCTCCAGTTATCAAAGTTTAAAAACCTGAGATTCAGTATAGCCAGTACACCACCATTTCTCCATAAAACTACAAACAGAAAAGAGCAGTAGGGGATTCTGAGAAAATGTAAAAATGTATGGATTTGGAAGGTGGCAGAGTCTGCTGTACAGGTACTTAAAGAACAGTGCAAGGAGGTTTTTAAATGTAAACAGGACAGACCATAAGGGATGGAACAAAGTCATACAAAGTTAATTCTCTCATTGCTCCCCCGTTCTTCATCCCATCAGTGATCCTCTGGCTTGTCTTTTTTTTTTTAATTCTGGAAGTATGGTCAGTGTGTTGATGAGGATTCCAGGTTGGTCCCAAGATTACAGAAAAGGCTTGAAGTAAATAGAAGGCGGGGAGGGGAAGAAAATGAAAGGTTAAGTGCTCTCTGATGTGAATTTTGGGGAATAAGTGATGCGCAGCAGGCCTGGTACTCACCACCTTGAACTTTGCCTTCATTGACAAAGAGAGTTTATTTTCTACCTCAGGATAACTTATGTGCACATGCTATCCTGAGCTAAAAAACACACCAGAGACAAGGCACTTGAGTTTTATTGCTAAATAAACTGTAAGCCCACCTTGGGCTAACTTTCCCTGCTTTAAAATCAAGTAAAACTGTAGGTATGAATGAAGTGGCTGATCTTTACTGTGTTTTTACCTTGGGAGAGCTCACACACTTAAGCTACACTAAAGGATAACTACACCTCTATTAAAAGGTGAGACAAAGCCAAACTGGTGCCACTATAAATTGTGGGAAGGTAAAGAGGATCAGAGTGCATCACAGGTGAGGAATAAATGTCCCATGATGTGGTGATTTGTCCCATCATTCCATGCGTTTCTGACCAAGTTTTACAGCATTTTTCAACAGTCCCAGTTTCCTGAGTCCCTGTCACCTCTATCAGAAGAGCAGAATCCTGCAGCGAGCTCCGCTGCTGTTGTCAAGTGTTCTGAACGTATTGCAGCTGGTTATGCAGACTATCACAAGATCCCAACTGGAATCCATGGGTCCTGACCTGTTGTGTGCCATGTGAAAAAAGAATGCCAGATTACAGTTTGCATTCCAGGAGCAGCTGCACATGGCAGATCACCACTTTTGGGTGCATGAAACAAGCACTGATTGGTGCAATTACATCATTAGGCAGGTCTAGGATGATGAACAGAAGCTGCAGACCTTCTAAATGTGCACAGATTTCCATGGAGGTGGGTTTGCAGAGCTGGCCCTGCCATGGAATGCACCACCACCAGAATGAGAGCTGCCTTCTCAGTGTAAAAGCATGTGGTGATCACTGTGTAGAAGGTGCCAACTCCAGACTGCTAGTGGTAGGTCACTAATCAGTTTGGAGTCAAGAAATCTATCATTGGCGTTGTGTTATCACAAGTGTGCCATTAATTGCATTCTGCTATGAAGAACTGCAAGTCCTGGAAATGTGTGACACACACTGTCAGCACACTTGATGCCATGCATATCCAAATATCTGGTGATGACTTATGCTAAACAATCTGTCCACTTTGTATTTAGCTGTGACAGACTGTCAGCACTCACCTCCAGAGTAACATCTGCTGCTGGTCCTCTGAAGAACAGCTCACACTAACACACTCATCCATGACCTGTGCTCCATAACATTTTCTCAGGGGTCTGCTCACCACTAGTCCTCCTCATCACTGTCAGGACACATAACATTTTCTTCCTGCAACCCGTGTCTGACCTCTAGCTTCCGGGGGATTTGACAGTCCCAGCTCCATCACTCAATTCAGTGGCCATCACAGTTGACCACCACCCTACTGGCAGTCTGGGGGAGGCAAGAAAGAACTCAGGCCCACCCACTTCTCCTGTCCCCATCCCAGTGATACTATGTGCTACCAGCTTTTACTACCTCTTTCCGCAAACTCCTTAACTGTCTTCCCTAGGCCACTTACCCACCACCCCAGTAACTCTTCTGCCCTTGTCTCAGAGCCTCTGGCTCACACAGAGCCCCAGCAGTCAGTCACTGCTCTGGACAGAGTGCTGTCTTCCTTCAGCCTTAGGGCAGTCAGTCTTCCCTCCGTGAGCACCTAGGAACGACACACACTGCTTTGGCAGCTTCCTTTAATACTGGACTCTGAACCTGGCATGGCTATTTTACAGCCTTTTCCCATTGGCTGTCACTCCCAGGGCCCTCTTTACCCCCTTCCTAGCTAGAGTGGGGCAGATGCCCCACCAAAGACACCCTGAGAACCTTTCCCAGACCCAAAGAACTCCATGTAAGCTTCTCCCTTTCACAAACAGAAGTTGATCCAACAAAAGCTATTGCCTCACTCACCTTGTCGTCTTAATTAGGCAACATACACAGAAAATTTTCCCTAAACACTTATGGTTCCTCCATGAACCCTTTGTGGCTGCCCAAGGAGCCAGTGCTCAAAGTTTAGAAAGCACTGTTCTTTATGAACAGTTTTTTAAAAGATGAAGCAACAAACAGAATCTGACCTTTATTGATGGAAGTTTGGAGGTGCAGAGGGCAGAAAAGAATCATGTACAGAGGGAAATTAGGTAATTTAGTTGGCTTTGTCTTGCTCCTCCACTATCTCATTCATTTGGGAAAAAAAATACCATGTCACAAAGATTTTCCAAGTTCAAAACTGCATAATTAACTTTTAAGGCAACAACAAAAATTAATCTAGCAGATGAAAATCCTATTTTGGAGAAGAGAAAAAATGATTAAAGGTCTAAAAAATATGAAATATGAAAAGAAGATTGGAAAAACTGCAGTTTGTTTAGTTGGGAGAAGAATGAGAAGGGACATGATCATTATTTTAAAGTACATAAAAGGTTATTGCAAGGAGGAAGGAGAAAAACTATTCTCCTGAATCTCTGAGGATAGACAAGCAGCAATAGGCATAAATTGCAACAAGAGTGGTTTAGGTTGGACATAAGGGACAACTTCCAAACTAGTGTCAGAGTAGCTAAGCATTGGAACAAATTGCCAAGGCAGGCTGAGGAATCTCCATCACTGGAAATTTTTAAGAACAGGTTAGACAAAACACCTGTGAGGGATTGTTGAGCTAATGTTTGGGCCTCCAAAAGTTCAGGAGACTGGACTATACGGTCCCTTCTAGTTCCATGATTCTATTATTCTATTCTACATAAAGCATTCAAATCAGACTAAATATTCCTTTTTTTTTTTTTTTTAAATTTGCTATACTGTGTTCAAGCATATGTATTAACTCAAAGCTCAGGAGAGCACGTGTGTGACAAACTCATTTCTCTTAGCCTCCTTAGCATGAAGTTTGATACACTGTATAAGATAAAAAATAAAGCATTATCAGCTGCAAGACTAGGAAAGAGTGAAAAAAGCAATGGACTTTTGAACCTGCTCATCCCTGTTTTTTAAATAATAAAATTATTATTTAATAATGTAACAATACAGTGTCTGAGACACAACCACCTTCTATAGCTTCAAAAAACAATTCTGACATTATAATCAAAGAGGCTGACAAAGAAGGTGCTTCAGCTATCACAAATAGATCAGATTACAAATGAGAGACTGCCAGAGAACTCCCCAGCATCACATTCTACAAGCCACTACCCTCCAGTTCCACTGAGGAATACCAAAAGAAACTACATCACCTACTTAAAGAAAATCCCTGAAGAAGCACAGGAACAAATCTATATGGACACGCCCCAGAAGCCATGACCAGGGATATTCTGTCTGCTACCCAAGATCCACAAATCCAGGAATCCTGGAAGCACCATCATCTTAGGCATTGGCACTCTCACAGCAGAATTGCCAGGCTACATGAATTCACTCCTCAGACCCTTTGACGCCAGCACTCCTAGCTATCATCATGATACCGCTCATTTCTTAAGAAAACTACAGTCCATCAGTGATGTCCTGGAAACCATCATCCTAACCACTATGGATGTAGAAGCTCTTTACACCAATACTCCACATGCAGGGCCATCTTTGTGGGTGGGGCACCAGGGACACAGCCCTGAGCCCCCATGTTTTGCTGGCCCCCACAAGGCTGACTGGAATGCAGTGCAGTTTCTGGTGCAGCCATCGAGAACCATACACCATGAAAGGATGCACCAGCAGCTGTACAGCACGCTAGCCAACCGTGCCCCTGAGGCGGAGTGACTACATGCCACCCTTGTTTCTGGGAGCAAACCAACTGACCTAGGGGCAGTGTGGGAAAGCAGAGCCCTGCCCTCCTTCCCCAGCACTGGGGGGGTGGCAGGTACCTCCACTGGCCAATTAACGCTGGGCCTGCCCATACCTAACAACAGCCCTGTGCACACAGATATGCACAAAAAGTCATTGGGAACACTTTCCCTGATGATGACACAGCATACCAGGTAGCCAAACTTTCAGAGTTTGTTCTGGCCCACAGCTACTTCAGATTTGGAGATGATCTATATATCTTCAAGTCAGTGGAATGGTTATGGGTACCTGCATGGCCCTTATAGCATGCCAACTACACTGATGACATTTTCATCATCTGGACCAACAGAAGAGAGACTCTTGAACAATTCCACTGGAATTTTGACAATTTCTACCCCACCATCAACCTTAGCCTGAACCAATCCACAGAATACACTACACTAAATATAAGGGATGGCCATATTAACGTCACCCTAAACCAAAACCCAACTGACTGCAAAACATACCTACATGTCTCCAGCTTCCATCCTGGACACATTACACAATTCATTGACTACAGTCAAGCCCTCAGATATAATTGTATTTGCTCCAATGCCTCAGACAAAGACAAAAACCTACAAGATCTCCATCACACATTCTTAAAACATAAAATCTCTCCAATCACATCATCAAGGATTTAAAACCTATCCTGGAAGATGATCCCTCATTCTCACAAGTCTCTGGAATCAGGCCAATCCTTGCTTACAGACAGCCCCCCACAACCAGGAGCAAACATTCACCAGCAACCAGACACCACACCAAACACCCAGGAACCTAGTACTGCAACAAACCCTGTTGCCAGCCTTGCTCACACACTGACTCTACTGATATCACCACAGATCCTAATCACATCAGCTACGTGCTCATTCACTTGCATATCTACTAATGTAATACATGCCTTCACGTTCTGGCAATGTCCCTCTGACGTGTACGTTGGCCAAACCGGACTGTCCTTACACAAAAGGATAAATGGACACAAATTTGATATAAAAAATGGTAACATCCATAAAGCAGTAGGAGAGCACTATTATCTTCCTGGACACACTGTAGCAGACTTGAAAGTTGCCATACATCAAGCAAAAAAAAAATTCAAAGCCAAACTACAACATGAAACTGCAGAGCTGAAACTCATATGCAAAGGTGACACAATCAGACTGGGTCTGAGTAAGGATTTGGAATGGTTATTTCATTAGAAAAGTAATTGTCCCCCCCCTCACATATTCTCACCTTATAATCAAATGTTATCAGGCTTCACCTACCCTAACTGAATTGACTTTGTTAGCACTTGCCCTCCTCACTGTAATGCATGGGTGTCAAATATGTGGGAACTTCTTCCTTTCAGCCCATGACTGCTCTCCACAGGACCACACTCTCTCACTAACCCAAATAAAACAAGAACAATAGGTCTCACGTACCCAGTGCTCCATGATGCAGTCTGTCATACCCAGCATTTTGCAATATCAGATCTCGTGACACTACAAAGTGCTGGGTATGGCAGACTGCACTCCATAAGACTATACTCTCTTTCCCCACAAGCAAGCAAGCAAGAATTGCAGAGTGCAATCTTGCATACCCATCACTCTGCACTGCTGCAAGACTGCCCCAGTATTTCAATTTATGGTATGCACAGCTCACGAAGTACATTTAAGTCAAACCTGGCTTGCCACAGCAAATGAGTTTGATACCCCAGCTGCAATGTTTGTCACCCATCCTTGCATGTGCATATATGCCTCCTAACTCTAGCTTCAATTTCATGCATCTGACAAAGTGAGTTGCAGCCTATGAAAGCTTATGCCCAAAGTAATCTGGTAAGCTTTAAGGTGCCACAGGACTCTTGTTGTTTTTGCTGTATACAGAGTAACACAGCTACCCCTCTGGAACTTGACACCTCCTACACTATCACTTCCATGCAGCCATACAAAGCTACTAATCTGATGAAAATTAGGTTTCAGCTTCAACACATGACACCACATTCCCAGTATTGCAAATAGAGATCTCTGCTATCCGTAAAGTTTGATACAGGAGACTTCCTCAGACAAAATCTTATCCCAAGGAATAACTGGATCTTGCTTCTGTTTCCCACAGCTTTTAAACACTGCAGTAAACACAATTTCACAGCAGGGAATTAGCCATCAAAAAAAAAAAAAAAGCTAATTTTACTTCAACCCATCTTTGTGTGTATGGTTACTATACTTTACTTCAACTCAAAACATTATCTGGAAGTTTTTCTTACTTCACACACCAATATACTTCCGCTAGACAAGAATCAAATACCAGTCAGCCAACAACTAACATGGATACAAAATGTATTAATAACTACTATAGTAACCTTGGCAGGAAGGGGTTAACACCATACTCAGTGAGTCTCAAGAGAGCCAACAGAAACAAAGTACAGGTTTCTGAACTGGAGCAGCAGCCTTGCCTGTTGCCTGTTTGGTGGCAGCACAGCTCCTGGAAGGATCAGGAGACTAGAAAGACAGGCCTGAAGGATCCAGGAACAGCCATGCCCAAGATAGGTTCAAGTCTGACCATGCGTGAGAAGAACAGGGAATGTTTAGACAGACGTGGTCAGGTTACATCTCTCTTTTTGGTTCATTTCTGGATTCCTCTGTGCTGAGCACATGCACTCCCTCCCACTATCCTGTAACTACCTAAGTTAAATCTCAGAGAAACAACTCTGTGTTTCTTAGCTGTTGTTCTTAATTAAAGAATTTACGCTTTTAAAATAAGCTCTGGTTCTGAGTCCTACAAGGCAAGAGACTTTGTATGCATGTGCCTCAGACTGCATGGCTGACTACTAAAGGGGATTTGGTCCATTTCAACAGATATCATAGCTGGGATTCAATCGCTGTCCTGAGGGAGGAAGACAAGCAATTGAAGGTACCTCGCAGGGAAGAATTCCCAAGTGCACCTTCCCGGGTTTTTGAGAGGTTTTGCATTTTGGGTGGCAGTAGCAATTCCACTCCAAGGCCAGGAAATTGGTAGTCTTAGAGAGTATTAAGACAAGGCTTTAGGGCCAGTGGGTTTTAAGGCCATTTGCAAGCCCCCATCTTCTGCACTCAAAATGCCAGAGTGGGGAAACAGTGTTCACAACTACAATGGGACACTAACTTGATTTTAAACTCCATATCTGGGTCTGCTTTATTTTGAGAAGGATGTAACCACAGAATTGTCTACTAGTAGAGAGCTACTTAACCCCAAAATTTCTGCAGACATGAGCCAATCTAGTGAACAGCTCCATGAGAAGATACTGCAGTCTCCACCATCTGCAAGACTGAAAGATGGACTGGAAGGGAATTTTGCAACACCTATTCCAGCAACAACTCCCAGTTGTGTTGAAATCTCACCATAGTGCATTCAACTCCTGATTCTGATACAGGGATCTGTCTGATACATCCTCTCCTGGACAGCGGCCTAGTAACTAGTTGGGGGGGGGAGGTGGAGGGCAAAGAATGGATGAGCCAGTACCTTAAATACTATGTGCTTCTGCAGGGATGGAAGGTGCCGAGCAACTCTTCTCCCATTACACTTAATGAAAGATGCATTGTTTTGGGCACCTCCAGAATACATGCTGCATATCTAGGTCATGTACCACAGGCATTCAATTTTGACCTAAACTCATAGCCATTCTTTTCTGTCTGGGGGGGGGGGGTTGGGAATATATGGTATAAAGCAATTGTAGACTATCCTTGTGGAAGGATGTATAATTTTTGCAGGGAGAAGAAAAATGACTAACATCAATAGCATTGGTGCAAATAATCACACATGGCCAGAAGGAATTTATAGTTTCAACATAAATTACATGGGTTTTCCTTTTTTTGGATGGGATCAATACATGTAATCTGCTAAAAAGAAATTCAATTTTAACTGTAAGAACAAATAAAAAAAGAAATAAAGAAGAGATCAATAAGGAGGTCAAGAAAGGTAATTCAGACCACAAATAAAAAGCAAGCACTTCCATTACTAATATAATTTGACCATGTGCAAAGTTTTCAAAAAGCATTCAGGTGACTGAGGCCTGGCTTGCACTAGAAAATTAGCTAGGCACAATTATGTTCCTCCAAGGTATTAAAAAATCCATACCTCTGAAGGTTGTAGTTAAGCCAGCCTAAATCCCCACGTAGACAGCAGTAGGTCAATGAAAGAATTCTTCCAGCAACCTGACTGCTGCCTCCTGGAGAGACAGATCGCCTGCACCAGTAAGAGAAACTCTACCGCCAGCAAAAGCAATGTCTGCACTGAAGCACTTGAGTGGCACAGCTGTGCCATTGCAGCATTTTTAAGTGTAAACCCTTAAACTTACATTTTCAAAAGGGATTTCGTTATTTAAATTCTATTCTTTTCCAATGGCAATTAGACTGCTAACCTCTTTATAAAATGGGATTTAGGTGCTTTGGGGATTTTATCCTATATAAAACAGTGAAAACTGAGCCACATTTGTAAATAATGAAGTTTGGTTAAGAATTTTACTGAAGTACCAAAAAGAGTACATAAGGTAATATGCAGATGAATAAATGATTTAATTACACTGAGAACTTAAAATGGGCAACAGTCTCAACAAGATTAACTGAAACTAAATACTCGGAGCTGTGATGTGACAGCAAAACTAGCTGTGAAAAGAACATTATTCACTTCTCTGCTTTCAGTCATGCCAAACTGCAATGTGCGTTTCTGCATAACAAGTTACATCAGCAACTGATTCAGCTGCTCCAACCTCTGAGGCAAGATGACTTGGAGGACTGATAATAGTATGTGGAGCCCCACAGTGTTAGACAAGTGGTATGAATCCACCCATGTTAAATAGGGATCCCTCCAAAAAATCAAAGTATTCATTTTCCTGGTCTATATGTCAGTCTGACTCCAGTTACTTGTACATACATATCCAAGTCATACACATGTAGCCATCATCTTTGGCATTGTTGCTGGTAGCATCTGATAGTGTCTTAAAATCCAAGGAGCAAGTTAGACACGAAAAGTGACCGGCCCTGAAAGCTCTAGTAACAGCCTCCTGAAGAAGCTGGCTAAGACACACAACTAATAGAAATATGTTAAACTCGTCTGCAATACCACCGTTATAACAATTTGTTTCCCATTTTAAAATTTAAAAAAAAAAAAAAAAAAAAAAAAGAGCACCCATTTCCAAATCATGGAATTATTTAAAACAATTCCACAAAGGCACTAATTTCCTCAGAAGCTATGTGGATAAGGGTTAGTCAGAAGAAGGCTAGTTTAATTAAACTCATTGATGATAATGTGAAGGATTCATAAAGATAAACCTCAGTCATGCACAATGTGTTTCCTTACACTTACTTTGCATCTTTTTTTTAAGCATCAATTCACTGCACACATGAAAGTGAAAGTAAATAACTGACGTACAGGAACAGAATAAACTATGCCAATTTTCCTGTGCTGAAGAGCTAGGCAAATTCATTGTCCAGAGAAGAAATGCCTTTAACACACAAGCTGCATAAACCAGACTGTATAGGAACTGAATAAATATCCTGCAGCACCGCTACTAGCAAAAGTTCATAAACCCAAGGAAAATAGTTTCCCCATCCACTACAAGGAAGTGTAGTGCTTATTCAAGTCCCTTGTGGTCTCCTTGAGAATCAAAAAAGACTTGGTGATGGATCTAAACAGACATAAATCCTGGAATACTACAAAAAGCCAACTTTCAACACAAACTGAAACTGTGTATCCATCTCTTTGCTTAGCTGCAAGAATCCTATGACATAATTTTCTTGACTTTGATTTAGAAATTTAAATATTTCAGAGCATTTTCCAGTAAAGCGTCCTCAAAAAGCCTGAATTTTTACAAGTAACTAACACCAACACCTTAAGACACGACTGGGGAAGCCAAAAATCAATACTTATGTATGCATTTTTCTTCTGTGAATTCTAATTCTCTATTATTATTTATAATTTAATAGTGGTCAGATGTCCTCAGGGAAGTTAGAGATCATATTGTCTGTGTGTCAAACTGACACACAGGAAGAGAGAATCCCTGTCCGGAGTAGCTTGCAATCTAAAAGACAAAAGCAATAAAGAACAAAGGTGGGGTGCTGCAGAAGATGGGGAACAGAATTCAACATGTAAATTGGGCAGAAAGACGATTGGAACTAGCATCAAGTATACTCCTGCCCTCATTTTTTTTTTTTTTTTTTTTTTTTTTTTTTGAGCCAGGTCAGGACAAATAGGTATGTAAGTTGAGGAGAGGGTACATGTATTATTACACACATACCATACATCTCTCATTATGCTGGTATGTGTTAATTGCATCAATTAATCACAGTCCTATAAGTCTGGGAATATATTAAGGTCCCTTCATTTAGGTTAAGAGAACGAATGATTAAATGTTCCTTTGTTTAGTGACAGCTGGAACAACAGAGGCATTATCTAAGGCACAAGTCTGTTACAGTACTGTAAGTTAGTTACAGCAGTGTAAGCCATGCAGGACAAGGGGTGACCCTGGAGACTGAATGCAGCTGTAGGAGATAGGACATTGTGTGTGGGGGGGGGTACATTGTTGGGGGGGTGGAGTAGAAAGAAACAAGAAAATGAGGAGAGAAAAAGAAAGCCGCAAGAACAGCACTGTGGCCCTAGGTGAAATCCAAGAGACAAGAGCTTCTACTGGGTATACTCACTGAAAAAGCAGACTTGTATTTCTGAACAAAGAAACTGTCTCCTGTACTTGTGTAACTTCTGTGTAACCAAAAACAGGATTGCATCAAAGAAATACCTGACTCCTATGGTCAAGTTCTCCTCCAATGGAAGCAACCCATCAAGTCCCTAGTATTAGCTAACTAGTCAGAGTCAAGCAACATTATATATTTCATAACGCAGAGAGAAAAAATGCATACATCACCTTTATTTAATAGTGTCTCAACCTGTTAAAGGCTGGCCAGTTTCTGGCAACCACCTCAGCAGTATGGATTTTCAGACAACTGCCAAAGGCAAAGACAGTGCTGATCTTATGATTAGTTAAGGGAGAATATTTCATGCCACAGGAAAGAAAGAGTATGGAAGGAAGCACAGAAATATCTGTGGGAGAAACAGACCAAATAAGTAGCTGAGGTAGGTGCCGCTGGCAGAGCAGAAGGGATAATGAAATCTGGTTTTTATGCCAGAACTGAATGGAGTAGGTTAGTGGTAGTTACTGCAATTGTAATTTAGAATCATGTCAAGTGGATGAGCTGTAAGTATAAATGAATGTTATAGTTACTTATTATTACCACAAGTGTAGTGTTATTTTATTTCATTTTTAATGGCAAAAATTGTAGTACTTTGCATACAGATATTTTACACCTTAGCAACCCTTAACTTCAAACTTTGCATGGGAATAAAAAAATGCTCCCTCCAGCAATGGTGTATTCAATCGTATTTGCAGTACTCGAAACATTTCAAAGGAAATAGAGGCCACATTCAATATTGTTGTATGAGAAGCAGTAGCAAATTAACCAGTAATAAAAATAAAAAATAAAAATAAAAATAAAAATAAAAATAAAAATAAAAATAAAAATAAAAATAAAAATAAAAAGGTTGGGAGCGCAAAAAAAGAAAAGCTTGCACTTAGAAATTCACATTTATAATTCACAAGTAGTTCGTTTTTAATGAGTTTAAAAGAGAAGTCCTACAGAAATCCCATGATTAGAACAAAGTTGAGCACATATCATTAATACAGTATAATGGGCCTTGCTTCTGCAGGCTTTTGGGTCAAAGGTTAGTAACTTGTGGAATTTGCAGCTTTTTGTTGCTTCTTCTATGAAGAGGTTTCTGAGACTTGGTAGCATAGAGATTTAAAAACAAAAACATGAAAAGTTACAAAAGCACTTAGGGTGAGGAACTGCCTTAAGATAGACAATGAGAGTCTAATGGTAGGAAAGGAAAAAGGGGTAGCATATGAAAGACAGAGTCAATTCTCATTATTCCTTTGCTCTTTTGATTTCTCATGGTGCTTGGAAGACTTTTTTTTTTTTTTTTTTTTAATTCTTTCACAGTTTTAAAAACAACATTTAGATAAAAACCATACAAAAATAAACTAGGATGTAATCACTTTAGTATTTTTTTCAGTGCACTAATATCTGATGGAAGAGGGAGGAAAAACAGTTCCTTAGGCCTTGTTTAGAGAAGAAAATTGTACTGGTTTAACATAAAAAGAGTTTTTATACCAGCTTAGCATAATTAGTGCAAACTCCTTTGAACACCTGGGATTGCCAAAGCTGGTACAGTTTAGTATAGTTCTTTCTGAAACATGATTTCCTGAAGTATACAGAGCATATTACACACTCCTGGCACTTTATTCACACATTCACTTAACAACAAGGCCAAGCAAAAAGTCCTTTTTACAACTTAAGTTTAACGTTACATAAGAGGAAGGCCACAAGACTCAAAGTTAAGTCTGATTCACTTAACATCCTGTCACTTTCTCCGGTGGTGTGAAGGAGGTGGCAAAGTACTACAGATGGAATATCTTTTTTTTAACTTTGAACTTACTAACTTTTCTCTGTGAAATCCTTTCCAACTCTTTCTTTTAGGAGAAACCTCATTTTCATTCTGTTTGTTCTATCTTCAGTCAGTTTTTTCTCCATTTCCACTCCATCTACTTCTGGAGATGGAGATGAAAATAAGCAAGAAGTAAAATTGTATACAGTTCCTACATCCTTGTCAGCTCCACTTTATAGTTAGCCCTTATCACTACAGTCTATTAGAAGGTTTTGTGTAAGCACTCTACAGAGCGGGCTTGTCCAACCTGTGGCCCAGGCTCCAGACTCCATCCAGCGAAGGGCTTTCATCCAGCCTGCAGAGTGCTGTGGCAAGAGCCTGGAAAGCTGAGCCATCAAGGCGCTATATGGTTGGAGGTGGTAGTGTGTGAGCTGAGCTGGCGTTGTGTTCAGTCTGGTGTGGGGAAGGGAATCATAGAATCATAGGGTTGGAAGGGACCCCTCGAGGTCATCTAGTCCAACCCCCTGCCAAAAAAAGCAGGACCACTCCCATTAGATCATCCCAGTCAGGGTTTTGTCCAGCTGGGCCTTGAACACCTCCAGGGATGGAGATTCCACCACCTCCCTAGGCAGCTTATTCCAATGCTTCACCACTCGCCTAGTAAGGAAGCTTCTCCTAATATCCAGCCTGGACCGCCCCAGCTGTAACTTGAAGCCATTGCTTCTCGTTCTGCCCTCTGTTACTACCCAGAACAGTTGAGCTCCATCCTCCTTGGAGCAACCCTTCAAGTAGTTGAAGGTTGCTATCAAATCCCCCCTCAATCTTCTCTTCTGCAGGCTAAATAAGCCTAGTTCCTTCAGTCTTTCTTCATAGGGCTTGAGCTCCAGCCCTTTGATCATTTTTGTTGCCCTCCGCTGGACTCTCTCTAATTTGTCCATGTCCTTTTTGTAGTGGGGAGCCCAAAACTGGACACAGTATTCCAGATGTGGCCTCACCAGTGCAGAATAGAGGGGAATGATCACATCCCTCGATCTGCTGGCAACACTTCTTCTGATGCAGCCCAGTATGCCATTGGCCTTTCTGGCAGCAAACGCACACTGCTGACTCATATCCAGCTTCCCATCCACCATGACTCCCA
>ML681963.1:75127911-75151127 GCA_007922195.1 Podocnemis expansa | reverse complement strand
GTCCCCCATGAGAACCAGGGCCTGTGCTCTAGAAACTTCTGTCAGAAGAGGAAGAGGAGAACTAAGCCTGAAGGCAAGGGGAATCCAGGAGAAGGAGAGCACTGCTGAGTGGGAGTGAGGAGAACATGAGGGGACAAACACAGGACAAACTGTGGCAGTTCTGGGAGGTTGAAGAGGCAAGGAAGCAGTGTGGCTGGTTGGCAAGACCCAGCTACTTCCTGACCTGGACATCCACCCAGTTCTGTCTCTTCCCACACCCCTAAGCACAGCACCCCTGTCCTTCCCCTGACCTTAGCTGCAAATAAAACTCTTCTGTAGAAATTGCTACTCATCAATATTTCTGGTACAGAGATGCCCAATGCCAAAACCTGTGACAACTGCAGAACTTTTAGGGTTTCTGTCCTGTCAATTTCCAAAGGGATACCCATGTTAGTCTAGTCCAGCAAAAAAAAAACAAAACAAAAAAAAAAAAAAAAAAACAAGGAGTCACATGGCACTTTCATTCCATTCTGTAAGTTCACTCATCTTCGAAGCATCTGACGAAATGGAATTTTCTCCCATGAAAGCTCATGCGAAAAATAAATCTGTTAGTCTTAAAGTGCCATACGACTTCTTGTTTTTTTCTGTCCTGCCTCTGTCTCTCTGTTCTCCTCTCCCTCTCCCCAGAACTGCTCTCCTTTCCCTGAGCAGTGCTTGACAAGGAATGAGGAGAGCAGAGTTGCTGAGGTCCCTGTCAGGAAGTAGTTGAGTCCTGCCACACAGCTCAGCTCCCCCCACCTCACCCTTCTTTCCCTCCCCTCCTCTGCCATGCTCCCATCCTGCCTTGCTCCCCATGTTCTGCCTTGACCCGTCACATAGGTACCACTACCCCCCTTGTCCTCTGTACACAATGCAAGCAAAAGCAATGCCAAATGTAAAACTCATCATCTTATTAAAGTTTATAATTAACATTGATTTGTATATCTTATCAAAAATTTTCTCACTGCCCTCTCCAACCGAGAAAAGAACTACAATGTGGCCCCTCACCCAAAAAGGTTGGACACTCCTGCTATAAGTTTCTTCCTTTCCTTTTGACCTATTATTCCAGTTATCCATTAGACAATTTTGTAACTCTACCCCTAAATCACCCTTCGCTTAGTTTCAAGCCATTACCTCACCTTATTAGACCATCATAAACAAATCTTTCTAGCCTTAGGTCCCAATTCAACAAAACTCACAGGCACACAATTAAGCATACACTTATGTTAAACACATTTTAAAACATAGTTTCTACCTCCCTCTCTTTCAGTTTGCACCTTTACAATATGCCAGTGTTCCACCTGTCCTTCTCTTGGAAACAGAGAGACATGGAACAGAGATTCTTTACAGTGGTCTTTAGCATCCTAGTTGCTTTGTACAACACATACTGAATTTACACTGGGGATGAAAAACATGTTTGACTGATTTTTAAACATATCACATAACTCAGAAGTTACAGCTTGAAGAGGAAATACAGTATTACCATAATTAGTTTCAAGTTTCTATACATACAGGAACTTTGATTCTAACATTAGGACTTCCCAGAAACTTCTTGTACCTGGAATATTTATTAGAACAATTTAATAAGTCACTTCATTTGGGCTGATTTTTCAGTTTGCAAATTAAGCCCTTATTAAAAACAAGTCATCAAAATTACGTTAGCAGAGCACCAAGTAAACTAGTCTGTAGAAATGAGAAACAAAAGCAATCAGATTTTTATCAGTTTCCACAGTCGCAGGAAATCGGGCAGTCAGGCAGTATTGGGGAGTCAGACAATTATTTAAGGACTGCAGATGTCACCATTTAAAGTCTGATAACCATAAAAAACACAAATTGTTGTCATCATATGTCCAAATATGCAAAAGCACACATCCTTATACAACTATAATTTTTCAGCCAGTATTGTTCTTACTTTGCCTGTTGGCAAATTTTCATTACTATTTGATAGAAATAGTTTATCATCATTTGGCTGTGTGCATTGAAATCAATGTTACCAACACTTATCAACCAATACCAAATCCTTCCAAACATTTTTTTTGAAGCCTGGCTGTCCCTCATGCGCACCCATATAAAACACATATTATATATTTGCTATACATGCCAACACATATACATATATAATGCATATTATACATACATGCTATAAAATGAATCATTAAGAAATTGTGTTTTTATACTTTGGCAATTTAAAATAAATTTGTACTGAAAAAAAATTCTGGAAAAGAGAAAGCCAAGAATAGACTCAGGACACACTTCAAATATGATGCTTGTTTACTGAGAAATTTCAATGGTATTTTCTAACATGACCACTAGGATTACTCCAGTTCCTTATAACTTCACAAAAAACCAAGAGTTTACCTCTAAGGTTAGATCATAGACAAATCTGACCTGAAAACTCCTGGAGTCAAACAAATAAAAACCAACCAAACTAAAAGCCCCAAAAGACCAACAAACAAAAAAAACAACCAACATAAACTAATTTCAAAGTGTTTATACAACTATATTCTTAATTCATCTGCCTATGTATTTCACTATAACACCTAAAGCATTCAGTATAAAAGTGCAATTCCTTCAACTCTTTAAAGATTTAAGGAGGAAGGCAATGGAGGAAGAATGAAAAAAGACAACAGTTCCTATGATACTAACAGCTGAAAAATACTAGACTGTATCCACATTCAGACTGATAGCTCATATTCATATTTCAGGGTCTCTCTCTTATTTGGCTCTCAGCCAATCAGAAGGCAATACCAGCTCATCATGCGCTTTAAAACAAAGTTTAAAAGTGTGATTTAAGGGAAAAATATTAAATCAGACTAGTAATATATATTTAACATAATTAATATATACTGTTGATATATTTGTTGTTCAAATGGAGACAATAAAAGTTAAGAATAAATGTTTAGGCAAGTGACATCAGTGTGATTGACATGTCTCCAAGCAGACTGCAGTAGTTCTGTCCAGCTGCTCTTGACTCTACAGTGGTACACTAAAAAGACTATTCTCAAGACAGCCTAAAATCTAAAATGGCATTACCACCAGGACCTAATCAAGAGTTTCTGGGCAATTATTAGGTTACCTATTACTGTAATGTCTACAGTGCTCAAGAAACAGAATTTTTCTAAGGTGTTGAATACATAAATGGCAGCCCCACTTCAAAATCTGAACACTTTTCTATTTTAAAACAACCACTTCAGATCCAAATAAGAGAAGGCAGCAGCAGTCATCAAAACCCTCTGTTTATTTCATACCTTTCCACTTAAAAGGAAGACTGCAATGGGTACAGAGACCACACCTAAACACATTAGCAGCAAATAGATCAACCTCTCCTTCTACAGGACCTCTCAAAGAGATGTGTTTTTCCTCCCATCTTCACCCCAAATCCTTTCAAGAAATAATACTTGTTTTTCAACCCCCTTTTAAATTAGGTGACAATGACATTCTTCACAGAGTGGAAAATATTCCAGTTACAGCTAAGCTGTCATGATCCCAATGACTTAATCAGACACAGAGGGGGTCTTTGAAAGGCAGGAGGGAGTCAGACAACTGAAGAAAATAAGAGACGCAGGTACAATGCAAAAATTTTCCTTCAGAAGAATAGCTGAATCAGAGTAACAAAGCCTAATATTTTCAAATACACTAACTACAAGACAAATTCAAACTGTGCAAGTCAGCCACTAAAGGACAGTTTTAAAAAGAACTGTGAAACCATCTGATAAATCAGCTGTTGTTTCTGTCAGCTATATCATATGACATACCACACACTTCCTGCATTCAAACTTATAAAGCTTAAAGATGCAATACCCATCATAGCTCATCCACTTGCATTATTGAAATGTAAGTCACTCTATTCCTTATGGCAACAGATGATAGCCAATCAGTTAATCAAATTTCAAAAATACACTAAAACCATGGCTGGATGTCAAAATCATTTATCTTACCTGACAGGCAGATGTAAGTTAAATATTCACCCTGACCTCCTGTTGCAAGGAAGGGGATTTTTTTCTTCGTTCTCCTTTTCACTTGGACAGCTCCCAACATCCTTTCATCATGTGGAGCGAAAATTTCTTTGTTGATAGCTGCCTTGGCACTCATTGTAGATCAGTGATGGAAGAGGCTTCAGACCTTTCTAAAATAAAATCATCAATCAAAAAATTAAAATGAATGTCAAGTTATAAAGAGACTATCATTGACTTTCATGTAGATCAATTATTTTAGGCTTCAAATTGAGTTTTGAATAACTTGAAAGACTTTGGATGATCATTTTCTCTCTTATAATCTAGAGGTATGATTTACAAAACCATGTAAAAGATGTTTTCACTGCAGTGTTAACCTCAAGTTTATCTATATGCAAGTTACTCCTCTCAAGTTAGCCTTGCTAAAGCATGAGCTGACACACTGCACAATAACACTCGTCTTGCAGCTCTGGTGCTGTGCTTGCTCATGTGTAACACATCTCATACTTTTAGTGCTGCGATAACCCAAACCACACAATGGATTCTTTACCGCTGCACTGTGTAAAACCAAGTTTGCCCTTTCAGAGAACACAAAGAGAATTGTGGGAAAGATCTGAAAGACTAGCAGCACAGACATGTCCTCATTACAGTGATCATTATTACTCACAGATGAATCTCATTCACTTCAGTTATAGGTAGAGGTCACTCAAGATTTTGGTAGCCTACACTGTCACTTGGACCAGCAACTAAAGCTCAAAGCACCGCTACAACAAAGCAAAGAGCATTTATATGTGGGCATATGCAAAGTTAGGAGCAAACCAATAATTTTAACTCCATTGAATGTCATTAGGTCCTAAGAGATTACATCACAGCTGACTATGAAGAAGAGGGCCTCCGTTCCCACCTACAGATGGAACTCTTCACCTTCCTCCTGTCACTGCCCCCCACTATGTTTTCCCTGAAGAGTCCTAAATAAATTAAACGACCTTCTGCCTGGCTCCCTTAATTAGCTTAAACTTGTTTTCACCTTGGGACTCATTCTCTTGATACTTTAGGGTATGAACATGCACATGGACACAATGAAGTCAACCTAAGTTACATCAACAAAGAATCACCACAGTAATTAAATAACTTTGCATGTTCACATTATGCTCCCCATACATGCAAAGGTACACATCCTCTTCAGGAGCACTTACACTGATGGTTTTAACTATCAGCGTGGGGCATTGTGAGAAGGCTTCTGAAAGGCAGCAGTCAATGTAAGTAATTCAGCTTCTGCACTGACACTGTCAACCTAACTGCATCAAATTAAGTGCTACTCCTCTCACAGAGATGGAGTTCAGTCAGTGTAGCAGGCGAGTTATATTGGTAGGATGTACATTTTAGAGTGGACACTAACAGATTTAAGTTGATGTAAGTGGCCTTCAGGCTAACTCTGTAGCGTAGACCACGGGTTAGTTTGTTAGTACCTAGAGGGAATGAAGTCCAGTTAAGTGCCACTCCCTTCCTTTATTTAGATTTAAAATATAGGTTTAATTGATTTTCAAAACAGATTCTGTATCCAAGTTAATTTGTAAGTAAATGAAATATCCCTTATTTACACTCTTCAATTTCTACAATATTTAACATAAAACTTCAAATGAAAGGGCAAGACCTCAATCTGCAGGAGGAATTAATGAAGGAGCTCACAATACTATTCAATACTATTTAAATTACTCTACCCAGCTCTTCATTCACCCAACCACCTCAGACTCAGTCTATGTGTATAAAGTTTTGCTGGCACACAGTCACCACTATAATTAAATTGTTGTTGCGCATTTTCACTGTCTCCTTCTGTCAGGGGATTGCATTCACACTCTTTTGTGAGCAAAGTGAGCAGTGCACTGTGGGGAGCTATTCTACCTTGTAACTGCACACAGGCTGCTTTAAGAAGGGCTTGCAGTGCCTCATGGGACAAGGATAGCATAAGGTGATAAAAGTTCCCTATTAGTTTGACAGTTACTTTTAAACTGCCCTGTCAGCCAAACTGACATTGCTGAAAACAGACACAAGAAACTCACAGAAGTGATGGAAGGAGAGAGCAAGTGAGTGAATGAGCGAGTGTGCGAGACACACACGCACACAGGCAGGGACAGAGACAGACAGACAGCCTGTGTCAGGAATATTGCATCTGTTCTCCTGTAAGTTCAGACAGAAGGAGCTGGAAGCAACAAATCCCATGGCTAATAGCTACACGGAAAGCTAAATAGCTGAACAAATAAGGAGTCCTGCATTCCCCCACCCCCTCAGCACAAACTGGTCCAGTGCACAAGGGAAACAGTTCCCTCCTCCCTCACTGGCCCTAGTGTGCAGGGCACACAACGAGTTACACTCCCCTTAGTTTAAAGCAGACAGGCAGGATTGCCTTTGCTGTGCCGTGTAGCAAGTTCTTCACACTGGTGCGTGTTACTTGCAACCGCTTGTTTGTTTTGAAAACTTTCTGGGACCTTGAAAGTGAGATGTGGAGGTAGAAGACTGCAGGTAGTGAGATCAAAGAGGTGATCAGAGTGGCATCTAGTGTGGCATGCTGGGATAATACAGCACCTATTTTTAATGATATAACTTAAGGACAGTGTTTACACAGTGTTTTTTTGCAAAAACTTTGCCAAAAAAGGATAAATACCTTATGTCCAGGTCAGTGGTTCTTTTTGAGTACGAGGACCCTTTTTTAACATCACAGAATTTCATGGACCCCCCAAATGATGATAGCTGTTATCAAGGACTGGCTGCAGGCAGAGGAGCTACAGAAGGGCAGTGGAGGACCTGGCCCCAGCCTGTTCACAAGGGGTGGAGATATTATCCAGGGAGTGGTTGCTCACAGCAGGCAAATCCAATTCATTTAGAACAGAGGTGTCAAATTCATTCAATGGGGGGGGGGCACACACTGGACAGCAGGACACCTGTCACAGGCCATGTAGCTGCATGGGCTCCCCAGCCCTTTTCCCCTCAATGTTCAGAGCAGCAGGGACTCCCCTTTCCCCTCCCAACCCCACAGGTTCTCCCACACCTTCCCTTTTCCCTACACTATGGGGTCCCTGACCCCCCCCCCAACTTTTGGTGTCAGGCAAAAAAAAAAAATCCAGTCTCAGTTACAGACAGCCAAGTTGGGCTCTTGCCTCTCCCCCTCCCCACCCTCATTGTCAGTCTTTAAGAATGCTGGCCTTTGGTTGGTTCAGTACCGGCAGACCTCTGATTGGCTTGTTCCCACGTGGGCCACAGCCACTTTTTCCTTTTTTACTTGTGATTTGTGCACTGTGCTGTCAGTCAAATCAGCATACTGACTGACAGTGAACAGCTGGGATAGAGGGCAGTGCAGTGGCTCTCCAAAGCTGACCTATCCTGCTGTGACCAAGACTGATTGGCTGGCAGACCACAGCAAAGATGAGCCAGAACTGGCTGGAGTGCTTCCTTTGTTCCCTTGCGCTGTGACTCGGATCACATCAGTGAGTCAAAAGCATGCCTAGCCTTGCTGCACTGGGAGCCTGTCTTTGCAGTTCACTGCTGCAGACAGCTTACAGGCACGGCCCAGGCAGCAGTTCCAGGGGGGCAGATCAAAGCCCTGGGATAGCTAGATCCAGCCCCAGAGCAATAAGTTTGACACCCCTGATTTAGAGCCCTCTCCAACACAGATCACTGGCCAACAGCAGCTGGGGCTGGATGTATTCACAAACACCTTGCAATAACTCCTCAGGCCCCCAGCATTCCCCACACCACAGGCTGGGAACCACTGGTCTAGGTAGTTTCATTTTGTCAAGAAAACAGGGCAGTTTTATTGACAAAAGGGTCATTATAGTGTATATATTGCAACTGTTCTGCTGACAAAAAAAGTCACCTTTTGTAGATAAAATTGTCTAATGTAGACAAGGAGAAAGACAATGATTAACCTTGTCTGCCTAGTTTCAAGCTGATAAGCAAAGCAGGTCAAAATTCAGTGGAAATCCTCCAGAACTTTCACATAGCACTTTGGGCCACAATTTGCAAACTATTAAATAGATGCTAAACTTTATACACATTAGAAATTCAGGTGAGGTTAGTGTTATTCATATGCGAATTGTGAATTCACATATGCAAATCAACATGATCAGGGCCTTTTCCTCCCAAAAAGCTTTGGATTTTTTTTTTTTTTTTTTTTTAAATTTACTGTTTTTCAATATGTGCTACCAATTTTGATGAGTCAGCTTTGTCAAGTGATGGGATTCTTTCTTCAAAATCAAGTTTGAAAATTATTTGAAAACCTAGTTCGAAATTCTAAAGTGTGCTTTTAAAAAGGAAAAAATCTATGAAAATATTATATACATTTTCAATAAATGAAAGCAAATCAACCACTTTTGCAAACTAACACAACGCTTTTTCAAGTTTTCATAATTAAAAAAATAGTTTACTTTCCAGCCAGTTCTACACATATAACATTTGAACAAAATTTGTAGTTAAAATCTGTGGAATAGCCACAGGGAAAAAATGTTTCTAATCTTCATTTGAATATTTTAACAAACAACTAGTGTTTCATCTCTACACTAGGAATTAAATGGAGGAAAAATCCCTAGTAAAGACAAGGTGGTTTGTAGTTTCCATGTGACCTAGTGTTTAACTCTTGTATAAATAAATAAATTCACATACAAACAAATGAAAAACACTAAAACATTTTTTTTCTTCCTGAGACAAGGCCAAGGTGACTGTGCTTTGGCCCTTTCCATGTGCAATGGTCAAGAACAGTAAAATACTTGAAAAATACTTTCCTGAGAGGTATCTTACCCTAAACTCTAGATTAGCAGTGACAATTCTGCAACTTGACATCTGGGTTAAAATCTTGAACCTAATTTAATTGGCAGCTATAATTCAGAGGGTTTTGTCTGTTTTTTTAATGAAAGTGGCATGCAGAAGTCAGTGTGACCCAGCAATATTTGAAGACTTACTGGTGGGCTCTCTAGTTATCCTCTCCCCCCATCCACCACCACCAGCCTACTCCTTTCACAGTGCCTGATGTATATGTAGTGTATTGTTGCATAATGCACAACTAAACTCCCTTACTCTAGTTATAAAGGCATTTAGGCTCATAAGCCTCTTTTTATATCCTGAGCTTCCTTTGCACACTCATAGTATGAATCATCTTTAGGTCAGTCCTATTTAGACCCAAAATTTAATTCACTGATTAAAGAAAAAAATGAAGAAGAAAAAGAAAAAGATACACAATAGCTAACAAAACATATGGGAAAGTTCCAGTCCCAGGTTGTGCATTAAAACTAAAATAAAAGCAAATAAACATAGGATCCAAGATTCAGCATGCATACATACATAAAGCCATTTCAATTTAAACATTTACATTTGCTGTTTGCACATAATTACTATGGTAATCCTTTCATTTAATACAGTGAGACCACTTATGTCAATAGAGAGATTCTGGACTTACTCAGGTGTGAAGTAATTTGGCCCTGGCAGTTTACTATCAACTCATTCTGGGACCAATCAGAATTGCTAGGAACAAAGTGCATTCTAATATTTTATGCACAAAACATTCGCCATAGCTACACTGTTGGGGTTGTGCAAAAGCTGCACAAATACTTTCTCAAAATTGACATTCCTCACAACTCTCAGTAAATAACTTAAATAAACTTTGAAAAATAGACTCATGGCAAATGAATGAAACCAGAAAGAAAGACAGGACAAATCTTTCACTCTCCAATTATACACTATTAATTAAAAAGGTAATTCAGACATATCACACTTCTCTGACATACCACAGTTCACTCCATGTCTGAGTTTATGGAAACAAAGGCAGTATCTAAGATAGCAGGATGTGACAACTAATTAAAATGCTGACTTGGTAAATGTGACCATTATAAAGCATTATTGGCTTTTTGCTACACACAGAGAAAGATTAAGGCTATGTCCTCACCAGAAAAGCTGTAGGAGCACAACAGGCAGATGAGCTGCTGCATCACTTCACTACAGTCTAGTGGTTCTCAACCTGTGGCCTACAGCCATCTTGAGGCCCATTTAGCACACAATAAACATGCTGCATTGTAGTTCCTCACTCCCTGGTCCTGGCTGGGGCTGCTGAGGGGAAGATGGTGCCACAGAGATCTCTCTGCAGGCAGGGAAGGCAAAGCAATGCCCTGGAGCAAAGGAGGAGCTCAACCAGCAGGGACACAAGCATCAGTGCCAGAAGGAGTGTTACCTCATTGCTTCTGGGCATATGCACCAGAAGTGTCTCAAGAAATGTGGGGCATATGCCCTGGGGGAGGGAGAAGGAACAGGGAGATGACATGCCCTGCGCAGCCTGCAGCAGACAGCACCCGCCTTCCCGTTCCCTGCTTGCCATGTCCAGACCTGGACAGGGGAGAGGGGTGGGGTAGAATTTTATTTCATGGAGGGCTTCCCAGGTAGGATACCCCATTGCCTGGTGTCCATAGAATCATCCCTATCTGATTGTCTAGGAGCAGGCATGGAGGAACAATTGCAACTGAGCAGCCACAGCAGGCAGGGCAGGGAGAAGTCTATGCTGCTGTCAAATGCCCTCCATAGCAGTGATCCTCTTTGGTCTGGACACTACCGCAGCGTAGAGTCTCACATGGGGCTGAGTGCACACTCTTGGTGCCCAATGCACTTAGTGGGTTGGAGCAGCCCCCTGTATCCAGGGGTTAAAGTAAGGGGAATGCCCCAGAATGCCATTCCAGGACCCCTATTTTTAGGGAGCCAGCGTTCTGGTGCCGCCTAAAAATAGGGGAATGCCCTGGAATGCTGTGTTCCTGGGCCCTCCAAAAATAGTGGGATGCGCCAAAACGCTGAGTTCTGGGGCCCTCTAAAAACAGTAGGGTATGCCAGAGCCAGTGTGCCGGTGCATCCCCTCTAGGCTGGTGGAAGGAAGGGGCTGCAGGCTGGGGCCAGCCCAGCCACTCCTGCCTCCCTTCCTCAAAGCCTGTGTGGCTCTGCCCCTCTCGGCTGTGGCCTGGCTGTGCACGCAGCCAGGTCCCAGATTCCAGCCTGGGATTCTTTTTGCCAGCCTCCTGCCCAGCTCTTCAGCTAGGTAAGGGGACTGGGGGAGGGTTGGGGTGGTCAGGCAGCCAGTGGGGAAACCGTGGAGGCAGGGAGGGTGCATGAGGAGGGGAGAGAAGAGGTTAGGATGGTGAGCTGGGGGGTTAAGAGGGCTGGAATGAGGGCAGAGAACTTAAGGAGTGGTGAATGGGGCTAAAAAGGACATGGGGAAAGGCGTCTGATGGGGGTAGGTGTTTTGGGGCTGTAGCTGGGGTGTATGAGAGGGGCTCACCAATTTAGGAGGGCTCTGGGGCTCTAACCCCTGCCTCTATCCCAGTTTCACTGTGATATTCACTATTGTCAGCCAGAAATCAGGGCCCGCTCACACACAGAGACAGGAGCCAAGCAGCCTCCCGCAGGGCTCTGTCTCCACCTCAGACAGCACCGGGAAAGAGGAGCCCAGGGCAGAGAGTTGCTGTGTGTCCCATGCCCTCTACGCTATCCCCTGCACTGCAGCACAGCAGCCTGGAAAAGGGCATACTGTAGCTGTTTTGTGAGCCCAACACAACCAAGGCTGAAACAGGCTGGGTTGCAAGGGGTCACAGTTGTAGCAAAAAAAAGAATTAAAAAATGGAGTCAGGCCTCTGAGGGTGCACTTTAAGTGCTGCGCTACCAAGTACATTAACATTTATTTCAGATACCCACTCTCACCTCTCCGTGCAGACCCTTTATTCAGCCCACTGAGCACTGAGCTCAGGGAGTCACAATTATCTTGCAGTGACCAGAAGTCAAGGACAATCCTACTGATGTAGAAACTAGTTGATTTCCTGACTTTACCTTCCATTCCCCAATTGTTATATACATCATGGGTACTGGTACTATGTCTCCCCATGACTCTCACATGGTGGCTCACTCTCATGCATTCACTGCCAACCTGTTTCACAGAACCTTCACCTACACATGCTCATTCGTTTTCATACCCGCTCAGTCACACCCATATGTTAACAGAAAGAAATCTTTATTTCAGTAACTAGTTTGGGCTACTTTAGGGCTAGTTTGCGAGTGACTTACAATGATGTACAAGTAGTTCTTCTGAGCACCTGACAAAGTAGGATTTTTCTCCCAGAAAAGCTCATGCAATAAATAAATGTGCTAGTGTTTAAGTGCCACAAGACTCCTTGCTTGTTTTGCTGAAGCTACCCCTTTGGAACCTGGCATTATGTGGGTGGCTGCAGGCCACATAAAAAAAGCTGCATACGAGGCCCACAATAGAAAAGGGCATTGAGCACCATTTGGTGCAGACCTTCTCTATAGCAATGGGAAGAGGTTCCTCCATCTTCATAGTTAATCCACCTCCCCAAGAGGATCAACCTAAGCTTCTACTGTAAACCTAACCTGAGACCAGTGGTTAAAGCGGGCCGGAACGCACTGGAACAGCATTCCGGGGCCCACTCTTTTTAAGGGGTCAGCATTCTGGGGCCCCTAAAAATAGAAAATGGAGCTGGAACGCAGCATTCCAGCTCCGTTTTCTATTTTTAGGGGCCCCGGAATGCTGGATCTATTTTTAGGGGCCCCAGCATTCCAGAACCCCTAAAAATAGAAAATTGAGCTGGAGTGTTCTAGCAGGGAAGGCATCATTCCACAGAGAGGTGAGGTATGCCTGCCCTGCTGTGAGGTGCCAGCCACCCCCCCCTGCGCATGCGCAGGCTCTGCAGCCTGGAGGGGAGAAAGGGACGATTCTCCCCTGCCCCGGCAGGCCCTTGGGAGTCCACACACCACTGAAGCAAGCTAGCACGATATGGGTCCTGGCCTCCCTTCTGGCAGCTCAGCTTGGGATGGGTGGGGAGAAGGGGTCAGGATGATGGGTTGGGGAGGTGTGGAGGAGGTCGGGGGGCTGAAGAGGGTGGAGGAGGAGGATATGGGGAAGAGAGGACTGATGGGGGGCAGGTGTTTTGGGCGCAGTAGCTGTAGTGGGTAAAGGGGGCCCAGATGTGCACCCAGGAAGGGGGCCCAGAAATTTGGGAGGGTTCCAGTGCCCCCCCAAATTATACTTTAACATCTGCCTGCCACCAACAAGCTTCAGAAGTTGGTCCAATAAAAAATATACTCACCCACCTTGTGTTTCTAATAACCGTCACAAAGACAGAAATTTCAGTCTCAAATCTTCACACACTTGCACTACTCTTCACAAACAGCTCAAATTAGAAAAACCACTACAAACGGTCAGATCTAAAATGCAGCAGTTAGTATGGAGTCTAAAGCAAAAGACCTTTTCTCCCTCCAACTGCCCAGCCTGATGTCACTGCATTCCACACTGAAGTGCTGATGCTCAAGTGTTTACGAAGGCTGAGTTTGTATGAAACAAACAAGGAATTCTGTGAGACATTTAAAAAGATTCACAAATTTGTTGCATGAGCTTCTGTAGACACAATCCAACTTCCCACAACCCCATGAAAACTCATGCTACAAATAAATTTGTTCATCTTCAAAAGTGCCACAGAACTCCTTGATAGTTTTGTTGAAGTAACACCATTACTCCTCTGGAACTTGAGTTCATGTGGAAGCACATGTGCCCTCAAAGTTAACCAAGGATTAAAAGAAGTCAGGCTTGTGTTGTGCAGGCCAACTGGGGAACACATTCTAAAGAAGGGGCATTACGGCACTGAAGTCAGTGTCCTACATTTTCATTTGTTTTTAAAAAGGTGCTTTATGTTCCCACGATCCACCTTTTTCTAAAGTATAAACTTCAAAAAAGAAAAAAAAAAATCTTAACTTGTCTTGATTGTCCTATGTTCTTCCTGAGTTACTTTAACACCTGACCACACCCAACCCCAGTCCTAAAAAAAAAAACCCACATACGTAGCTTTTTTGGGGCTCTGTTATAATCTTGATCTTCACAGCATGCTCCAGCAAAGAGCTCAACATATTGACTGTGTGTTTGTGTGAAGAAATACTTGCTTTTGTTTGTTTTATACCTGCTGTTTATTGATTTCATTTGGTGACCCCTGATTCTTGTGTTACGAGTAAATAACTTTATTTACATTCTTCACACCAGTCATGACTTTACAGTTGACCCCCATGATATCTCCCCTTTCACCATCTCTTTTTCAAGCTAAAAAGTCTGTTTTACTAATCTCCATTCATATGGATGCTATTCCATATACCTAATTATTTCTACTGCCTTTTCTGTACCTTTTTAAATTCCAATATCTGTATGTCTTTAAGATGGAGCAACCAGTTTTGCACACAATATTCAAGATGTGAGCGCACCATGAATTTACATAGCAGCAATATTCTGTCTTATTATCTATATCCCCTTCTTAATGATTCCCAGCAGTCTGTTAGCTTTTTAGCCTGCCGCTGCATATGGAGTAGGTATTTTCAGAGTAATATCCACAGAACAAAAACTTGTTTTTAAGCATGGAGCACAAGACTAGACACAGATTACTCAGTTAAGAGGTTATTCAGTTTACTGCCAGAGTGTAGAATCCAGGACTTCTTTCTGTGCAGCTAAGCGGTTTATGGCTGTACCCAGTCATAAGCGGTCTTTGCTATAAGGGAGCCTGTGCATTTGCCCAGGCCCCCCATGCTGGCACTGGGCCCTGCCCAGGGGACAGGGCACCGAAGTAGGGAGGAGGGCAGGGGACACAGGACCCCATCCTTGACTTTTGCCAAGGGCCCTGGATTCACCCCTGCACCCAACAAAAGTAAGAACGTGGCACAATGGCAAAATGGTAACCAGACCGCTAGCTGAAAGCATGTTCATTACTAGTCAGTGAGTTAATTTTGGAGTGAGGTAACTAGTTAGATTCCCCGTTACTGTTACATGATCAAGCAGTGACCAAGAATCCTTTTTTGGTATTGACATATATTCCTAACTAGACAGGTATGACCCTCTGTCTTGCAACTGTCTTTCATGCTTGACAGTTTTATTGAGTCCCACTCTACCCCAAAGGATATCTTCACCAGCTACCTATACAAAAACAAAATTACTGTATATCAATCTTGTCTTTAATTCCGTGATGTCTTGCAGGATGGAGAGATCCAGCTAGGCAGTACTATCTCAAATGAGGCAGGAAGGAAAAACTTGATATTTAAAAAGGGAGTCGAGGGTTGAATTTCAGTTTGTCTAACAGCTCACCACCAAATACCACAAGCAATCAGACCAAGTCAGAAGAACACATTTTCAACCCTAAAATTAAGCAATTATTTGTTATTTTTTTCCATCTCTCTCCTTCCCAGTTTGTTAGGCTGATTTCCATCTCCTTTTCCTTTTACATTTCTATTATTGTCTCTGCTAGCTAAGACTCAGCCACCTGACACTATCAGCTACCAACATATGATGTGTCACTAAACTAGAAGGAAAGAGCCTGTCCTGTCTTTGTTGTTCCTGTTAGGGAAGTATCCTCTACAAGAACAACAAACACCGGTGAACAGAAGTTCCAAAGGGGCTGCCGTGTTAGTCTAATTTAACAAAAACAAACAAGGAATCCTGTGGCACTTTTAAAGACTAATAAATTTATTTATTGCATAAGCTTTTCTGGGAGAAAATCCCATTTAATTCTTTCATTAACATGGGAAAGGAAAGAAGATTCTCTCATACAAGTGTTTCAAGGTGGGGTGTTGATAGAAAAAAAAAGCAGGATCCCCTTGAATGAACAAATGTGCACGTGTGCACACACCCCTCTCTGTTTGTTGCCAACTCATAATTTTACTGTTCCACCGTAACTGGCTTCTATTTAAAAGTCCCATCTCTTGAATTTATATTATTGCATTGATTTTAGTTTTTGTGTTTAAAAAGCTGTTACTAGCCCTCAGGGTTGCAGAAAAGGTTAAAAAACTGGACTACGAAGGTAGAGACCGCCCAGAAAATTTATTCTGTGAGGGGGCAGCCTTGTCACAATTTGAATACTTACAATGAGCAATGCTGCAAGCAAGGTAGAATTCTAAAATTAAAAACAAAAACAAAAAAAAACCCTTGCTGTTTTTGCTCCTACCTCTCCCAAATTTACTAACAATTTTTCACAAATTCTCTTTGCAAAATCTGCTTCATCTCACTATCACAATGTATAAAAAATTCTATGGTAACATTTTTAGGCAGTTGCAAACAACAGAAACTGCAAATAGTTGGTACCATGTTTAGTTATTGCCTTCAGAACTGCTCTCTTCAGCCAGAGTATAAAACACTACCAGGTGCCACCAATCTGAGTAATCAGATCCCAATTAAAATCTACTCAGCTGCCTGATTCGCACCCACAGCTGAAAAGCATCTCATTTTGTAAATGAACTAGCCACAGGTTCATTACAAGCTTATCAGTAGGCACTTAACTCTTACAACATGGAGAAATGTCAGATAATGTTCGGCGCAAACCAGTAGCGGCCTTAGGGGTAGGCAAAGCAGGTGGACACCTAGGGCCCTGAGCAATAAGGGGCCCCATCCTCAATTTGGTGGACAGAAATGAAAATATAGAAAAATATAGAAAATTGTTTCCATCTAGCAGAGAGCTGGAAACCTAAGCACTTTTCAGTCTTGGCTCATCAAGGCAAACTAGCATTAGGATACGTGCTTCGCCTGAATTGCAGATTTCTCCATTATCTGCCCACCACCTTCATATTGGCATGCTAAAAAAGCAGGAACAAGCAACAGACAACACAATAGCAAGAACTCTTCTAGTGGTCTCATCTTTTAGTTCCTCAGTGTTGTCATTTATTCTGTGATTTTTTAAATCCTGCTTGTGAAATATTGCCTTTTTCTTTTCTTTTCTACCTTTTCTTTTCATCTTTGCCTTTGTGACATTTTTTTCCTTTGGCTTTGGTTAGCTTAGATTACCAGGTAGATCCATACAGTCCGTTACATATAAATATAATGCTGCCTTCAAGTAATCATGACAGCTGTGTGTGATGTCTGTGCTGTATGTCTGTCTTCTGGTAAGTAAATTTTTAGCTTCTTTTGTACTTACTATTTAATATTTTTAACAGGGTCAGAGTCTTATAAACTTGAATACTTCAGAGAATGTCACTGAAATGTGGTGTTTTTCATTCATAGCTACACACTAGAAATCTTTTCACTTATTTTTATTTATTATAATTATTTGTATTAAACTTCTAGTGCACATAAACCCAAGCCTATATGAAAAATTTGTAAGATCCAACTGCCAAAATTTTAAATGTGGTATTTTTAGTTATTTTGGAGCCATCATTAATTTTACCACTTTTTTTTGTTAATTAATGCACATACTTTTTTAAAAAAAAATTTAAATGTCATTTTAACTTTGTAGTTCAGCATTAGCTCATTTATGTTAACTAAAAGATGATCAATTTACAGGCTTCATGATGGAAAGATCTTTAAAATATCATATCCAAGAATAATTTACAAGTTCCAGAGGGATAAATTTTATCAACCACGGATAGCCTTCAAGAACTGATAATAAGCAAACAAGAATTTAAGGGTGTAAAAAGACCTGCTCCCCTCCTCATCAGGCTTGAACTATGTAGACAAGTCATATGGTCTCAGGTCATTTGGTCTTTCATAAAAACGTCAGAATGGCCATACTATGTCAGACCAATGCCCATCTAGCCCAGTATCCAGTCTTCCAACAGTCACTAATGCCAGGTACTTCAGAGGGCGTGAACGAAACAGGTGATCATCAAGTGATCCATCTGATCACCCATTCCCAGCTTCTAGCAAATAGCAATTCCTACCCAAATAGCTAACAGCCACTACTGGGTGGATCCTCCATGAATTTATCTAGTTCTGTTTTGAATCCCATTATAGTCTCAGTCTTCACAACACACTCGGGCAAGGAGTTCCACGGGCTGACTGTGTGTTCCATGAAGAAATACTTCCTTTTATTTGTTTGTTTTAAATCTCCTGCCTACTAATTTCACTGTGTCCCTTAGTTGTGTTATGAGAAGGAATAAACGACACTGATTCACTTCTCGAAACAAGTCATGATTTCATAGACCTCCATCATGAGACTCTTTAGAAGTCTCTTTTCCAAACTGAAAAGTCCCAATCTTCTTAATCTGTCCTCATAAGGAAGCTGCTCCCTTCCCTTACTTTTGGTTGCCCTTTTCTGTACCTTCCCAATATTTCATTTTTGCTATGAGGAGACTAGATCCGATACTTGATTCTTGCATGCTGTATTCAAGATGTGAGCATATCATGGATTTATAAAAAGAGGCAATATGATATTTTCGGTCTTATTATCTATCCATCCACCTCTTTTGTAAAGACGCTTACATTTTGTTAGCCGTTTTTGTCTGCTAGGGCACATTGAGTGGATGTTTTCAGAGAACTATTCATGACACCATTCAAGAAAGAGATCTGGGAGTTAACAGCTAAGTTAGATAAGCTAAATTTTATCTCTATAGGTTGGGATTGTTTTCTGATGTGCATTACTTTGCACTTAACAATGCTGAATTTCATCTGACTTTTTTTTTTTTTTTTTTTTTTTTTTTTTTTAAACCTAGTCACCCAGTTTTGTGATATCTCTTTGCAATTTGCTTTGGACTTAGCTCTGCTTAATTTCACATCAGCTGCAAATTTTGCCACTTTGCTGTTTTACCCTTTTTCCAGATGATTTACTTCAACTTTGAGCATCCGGTGTCCAGCAGCAGCAGCCAAGCTAGATGGCTTGGAGGAATATGAGCTATGCTGCCCCACCCTCTCAATGAATGCACTCCTTCAGCTCTGAACCTGGAGAATGCAAGAGCCATTCCAGCTAGACTCCTGTGTGGAATTGCAGCATTTGCCAAGTTTTATCAAGAGGAATTTATTTTGTGGTATCCTATTTTTCTTAAAGTGCAAACTTCCTTGAGGCAAATGATCACATAAGATCTCAGGCTTCCTTTAAAAAAAAAAAAAAAAAACATTCTAACCCTTGATGTTGCAAAAAAGCAAAAACATGAAGTGAGTACACTCTGAAGGTTTACAGATCACCAGGTAGATAAACAGAACCATTTTAAGAAACAGGATTTTGGGATGCTTTTGACTTACAATTTTTGAACACTAAAGTTTGGCAAGTCTGTAATGCTCCTTACTCTTTTACAAGGCATTTTGAAGAGTTGCAGATTACCTTTCTGCATTCAAAATGGTAGCATGCTCCTCAAAACAGTTTGTGTTAATCCTTTTGCCTCAGACAGCAGTGGATATAAAACGCTGATGAAAGACAGTGGTCAAAATATTGCTGCAACATTTATAGCAAGCAAATACCTATGGGGGAAAAAAAATCAAGATTCGTAAAGCAGCAAAAGCTGTTCTTGTGAAGTGGTGTTTTACAATGAAACCATCAGTAACTGAAATTGACTTCAGCACTGTCTCATGGTTTTTGGTAATTTCTGCAACAGTTACTCAACAGTGTAATAGTGTGGGCCATGACTTAATAGAGAGACTGTCTTCCAGATCCAATCATGTTTGTGACTATTATTACCTTAATGAATACAGCAGTCTCATACTTTGAAAAGTAATAGTTAAAACTGCATGCATACACTTAATTTGCAACTAAGTTTAATATGAATGGTTTTGTTTTTGCTGGCAAATAGATGACTCCCCTTCCTTTTGTCATTTCATTTTTCCTTCCTAGTGTTTCTGTCCTCTTCCTCCTCTGAGCCTGCATCTTGCCTCCATTTTTGCTGCTCTCAGTGTCTGGTCCTTTTCACTCCCTTGCACAGTGTTTTGAGTTGCTCTTATTCCACTAGATATTCCTCTTCAACTGGAAGCTCTAGTTCTAGGCTGAATTGTTCCCTTTAGGGCTGGTTTCCTTAAAACCATCTGTGGAAGAGTAGCCCTAACAAAGATATTGGCTGGATTCTCTTCCTTGATTCCACAGCCCAGTTAAAACAATTAGAGACAAGGACAAGGCAACTGCATGTGATACATCCACTCTTCTCAGACTGCTGGCAAACATTCTGAGTGGTGTATTTGACGTATTTTGGGCCTCACTTGCACAGATCTGCTTGACCATAAGCAGTTTATTATTTTTTAGTGTCACCTCAGAACCACTGCAAATTTTAGAATTGAAATTTGGTTATATCACTGAATTATGGTTCAGCGGTCCAGATGCAAGCTGCTACATGGCAGAAATCCCATTGAGAAAGATTTTACCATTGAAAGATGTGTGATGTGGTGGATAAATTGTTTATTTCAGATTCATATTTGATCAAGTGTGCAGGAGAATTTTTTTTTCTCCCGTGTGTTTCATTTAGTCCTCATTCTGGAGTGTAAATTCTGCAATCATATCTGTAAAACTATGGCAAGAACGAAAATTTGCACTGAGGAAAAAGCAATTTTCTTAATACCTCCAAGATTATCATTACAGTAACATGAATGAGAATTATTTGAAGCAAAAAGTCTGTCAGGGACATCTTGAGTTCTTTTCTCAGCTCTTTCAGAGCTTTGGGTGACCTTGATCAAAACATTTAACTACTTTACCGTTGTGTAGTCATCAGTAACATTCTTAGCTCCCTTCTAGTGGTATAGTGGGACTTAATTCACTTACTTGTAAACTGCTTTGAAATCCTTGGGTAAAATTCCTACCCAATGTTAAGACACCCAATTTCTAGACTTAATCCCAGAAAAGGTTTTGGACTTTAGTTTAATCCTTGTATGAAGAGATAATTAAATTCTTTAATTATATAGCTAGGACAAACTTAATAGGTCAAATTCACTTACAGAGCCAAGCTGAAATCCTGAAAAGGCTGCTAGAACAGCAAAAGTCAGAATACTTACCTATTCCATTCTTTCCGTCTGCTAGTTGTGACTCTCAAGCAAAGACAATTTCTTACATTCTTTATGAAAGATTCAAGGACCGCTTAGAATTATAGCCCATGTTGCAAATGTCTATTACAACCTATTTATGTGTACTCACAACTTTCCAAATATTCACAAACCATTAAAGGAAACATTCAGCTCCAATAGTGAAATTGTCTTAAACAGCTGAATTTTCAAATTGAGTTTCCAATCCTCTTCAGAAGTACATGGTCAGCAGCCAATGCTTTTTAAACTATGGAAGTTATGAACTTATAAAGTAAAACAGTCTATGTGGATGCTAATTTTTAAGTTAAGTTATCTTAAACAAATGTGGTCTGTTTTTGCTGTCTGTTTGCCACCCCCCCTCCAGCTCCATATTTACATAACTGCATACCAAAAAGATGTTAAGTTGAACCTGCAGGGACTTTTAGAACTGACAAGAGAAGGGGCAAATCCATACAGACAAAAGGAATCGGGGCGGTTTTAGAAACACAAGATTCCCTAGATTTCTTCCAACCTCTGCCACTCACTGGCAACACACATTTTGCATTTTTTCCATCAATGCTTCCTTGTGTCCATCTTATCAAGCAATCTAGATAGCTCTTTATCAGTGACCTGTCCTCTACACTATTTATCACTTCTTTAGTTTTTGTGCCACCTGCAGTGATTTTGTCTTCTTCCATGTCACAGAGAAAGAAGTTAAACGGCATTGAAACAAGAACCGACCTCTACATAGTCTCCCTAGTAACGCACCTGTTTGATGGTGATTTCATGTTTGCAATTACATTTGAGGCTTATCAGTCAGTCAACTTTTAATCTATTCCATGTTTTATACTATTATAATACCTCAACACTATTACCTTTATCAACCAAACGTGCAATATCATAAAAATCTCAAAAAAAAATGGTATCAAGTTTGACAGGACCAGTTTTCCATAAACTCATGTTGAATGGTGTTAGTTTTATAATTCTTGTAATTCTTTATTAATTGAATCCTATTCTGCCACTCCAATATTTTGCCCAGAATTGATGTCAGGCTGCTCCTTGAATATTGTAAGTGTATAGAACATTAAAAGAGCCTACAATTTTTTTTAAAGGCAACAACAACAACAAAACCATCCAACAAATCCTCCTCCTTCTGTTACTGTGTAGTGTATTACTTTGGCCAACACACCACACATCCTGAACATGTGACCTGTATAGTGCCTTGAACTAATGTGGTCACAGTATACTCAACTTTGCTGGGACATACCAAGTCAAAACTACTACCTTAGTATGATGTCTCTCAGAAAAATGATTTTGTCTAATGACCATGAACAGTAATCATTTCTGCCTCCATAGGGACAAACTCCACTAGTCCTAAGTATGACATGAACAACTATCTGTTAAACAGCGATGGTCTGGTAGTCTTGCAGTACACAACCATCCAAAGCATCACAGCTCATGTGTCCACAGGGTTACTGGAACTCATCACACCTCCACCCAACAGCCTACTGGTATCAGCCTGAACCAGAACTCCTTGAAGTCCAGCTCAGATAGAAGGCTCCACCCCTACATCCTTATTAATGGAACACTAGAGTTCCTCACTGGCTGCTCCCCTTATTTATTCCAGAAGAATAGGAAATCATCTGTACTATTGGGTTCCACACAATTTCAGACTGCTCAGCCACCCAGTTTCAGATTGCTCAGACTGGTCCTCGTACCCGACTCTTGTTCCCTGACCTCAGATCCTGCTTTTGAACTCCAGTCAGCATGGGGACCCAACCCTCTGCTCTATACTAGCCACAAGACCAAGCACAGCCATGGCTTCCCTCTAAGGCCCTGAGGCAGCTGAGCAACTTACATTGCTCACTCTGTGGACCGTGCCCCTCCTCCGTGGATCCACTCCTGCCCCTCCCCATTTCCCCCAATCAGTCCAATCCCCTTTTTCCTACCTAACGCACTTCCCTGATAACCCCCCAGCCAGCCGGACCCCCAACCCTCCACACCCTTACCTAGTCGCCGCACAGCATGGCCAAGCCACGGCTCCTTCTGCAGGAGAAGCACTGACAGAGCATGCTTACGGCTTCTGAGAATGCTCTGCCAGAGCTTCTCTGGGAGGGAGTTTTTAAAACTCCCAGCCCCGGAAAAGCACTCAGCCAGCCGGTAGACACAGTCTTGCAGCCAGGCAGGGACTACGGCTGCCGGCTGTGCATAGCCAGCAGTGTCCCCTGCTCAGGACAGCAGCCACGCAGCTCACAGGGAACACTGCAGCCACCTACATCACAGCCTTGACATAAAAGAAAGTGGTATGAAAGATGACAGAGGATGAGGAAAAAGCTGAAGTGCTCAATGCTTTTTTTACTTCAGTTTTCACAAGCAAGGTCAGCTCCCAGCCCACTACACTAGGTACGGGGGACTGGGGAGAAGAAGAGAGGCCCTTGGTAACAGAAGGTGAGGTTAGGGACTGCTTAAAGAAACTAGATGTGCACAAGTCCATGGGG
>ML681963.1:75115556-75127511 GCA_007922195.1 Podocnemis expansa | reverse complement strand
GTGGTCCTGCTTTTTTTGGCAGGGGGTTGAACTAGATGACCTCGTGGAGTCCCTTCCAACCCTATGATTCTATGATTCTATGAACAGGTAAAGAAATAACTAAGTTAGGATTTACAGTTTAATCACAATACTACTTCCTTGGCCTTAACTCTTAAAATGGGTCCCAAGCCAATAGATGATTCACTGTTTGATCAAGAGGCCTTGTAAAGAAAATCCTCAGTTCTATCCTTCCCAAGTCAATGACACTAGCAAAAATAAATCTCTTGCTACAAGGTTACCCATTTCCATTTTATCCAGGCACCTTGATGAACCTATGTTAATCCAATTCTGCACGTGGAAACTGCTCAGAAAGTGGCTTTGCAAACATATCTTTCCCAGTCTTTTCCAAAATATTGTGAAAGAGAAGTGAGAAATAGAACAAGTTTTACTTGACTTTGCATTCCAGACCAACCTTACTAAAAACAGTGAAAAAAAAAATATAGAGAGACCATTAAGATGATACTGCACAAGATACAGTGATTTTATTTTGAAAGAAGTTTGTGGTCAGTCTCCAGCCCCTATGGAGTAGCGGCAGTTGCCATTCATGGTCATTAGGCAAAATCATTTTTTTGAGAGAGTCTCCACTCAACACCCCCATGCCCATCGTCATCCCTCCTCCTGCCCACACCCACATACAAAATCTTGAAGAAATTTGAAAGGAGTACAAGTTAAGAGTCAAAGGTGTACACATGAAAGAAAAAACCCCACAGAAATAATGTGACAGAAAATTGAGCCAATAGCATTAAAAAAAAAAAAAAAACAGCAACTTTCATAATCATTGACAATCACCTGGTTACTAAAATGATTGAACTGTTACGGCTTCTCTACTTTGAAAATGCTGCATTAGTCTCCACCGATCGACACAGTGGGATCGATTGAGCAGCCAGCAAAGATCCACTCAAATCAATCCTGCAAGTGCTCTTCTTTCGATGCAGTAACTCCATCCCCCAGAAAAGAGTAACATTGTGTTAGAGAAGACTTCCCATCATTGCAGCACAATGAAGACACTGCAATAGGGGAGAGTAAGTCGACAGGAGACAGGCAATTTACGACCATAGACTGTGATATCTCCCATATACTCAGCAGGGCGGTATAGGCACATGCATCACAAACAAACAGTCACCATGAAAACCAAAATCCAGCTGAAAGTGAGATACTACAATACTGGTTTTCTTTTTTCCTGGACAAAGTAATAGCCAACATTGCTGACCTTATCTGTGAACAAACATTTTTGGAAGGGTCTGTGTGTATGCATGAACATGCGCTCTCTAAGATTAAAAACAATCACGTGAAAGTTCTCACAGCCGTGGAGATCATCTAGCCTGACCTTCGGAATACCACAGGCCGCCAGTACCACTTAGCAGCTACATATTAAGCTCAGTTACAAAATTAAAATCAACTGTTACAGCCCACAGGAGAACAAACTACTGTACACCACAATCAGAGAACAGGAAGGATGAAGATGCACCAGTGACGGATACTCATGCAAATGATCAGTGATCCAACTTTACATATGGCAATCAATTACACACTGAGCTTGTGAGCAAGACCCAGTCAGCAAAGTACCTGAGAGACAGAATGCTTGATCCAACCTCAGAGTCTTGGCCCACCCCATCTAATGCCTTGTCTCTAGCCATGGTCATCCCTAAATCTTCAAAGAAAAGAGACTTTAAAATAATCAAAGGTTTAAAAAAAAAAAAGGCCAGGGAGTAATGAGATTCTAAGAAAGGGACAGAGCTTTCTCAGCAGCTAGCCTGCCATTATAAAACACCATGCTGCAGGAGATTAGTAGGACAATTAATATTACCAGTTCCGGGACAAAAGGTAAAAATTGCCTATTCTACACAGCCTTGATCACCAATACCTCTTGTGAGCAAGGTAGATAAAAAGGGGGGAAAATCCAACCTACTATGCTAATGAAATGGTGATAAAGAAAGAGGAGAGATCCTCTGACTGTACACTCAGAGAAAGGGGGAAGAGAACAAGATTATATGTACTTAAATTTTTAAGGGTTTGTTACAGTTCATTAAGGTACTAAATAATATAGTGATAAGAGGTAAGTGTGAGACAACAAAGTTCAACTCCTAATTGTTGTTCTGAGGGGCAGTAAGGCTAAATAAAATTAGTACAAACTATATACAGTAGACAACATGTTAAATGGAATTGAACTGATCTCAATCCCTGTAGTGATAAACCAAAAAGTAATAGCATCATACCACACACTTCACAGAGTGTTTGGGGTCTAATTGTTTACCCCCTTAAAAATCACAGAAAATCTTGTCCTTGTGGCTGCTGAAAAGGGAGAAATTTAGAAATAATGATTTATTTGTCTCTTCGGTGATCTTACAGAGTCTAGTAGCTTTTTCTCTGTACTACTAGTACATTCTTTTATGATAAAGGCTGTCTCAAGCATAGATTTTCTCAAGTAGTTTGCAGTAGGTACATAGCCCATTCCAAAGACTATCCTTTCTACTAGTGTGTCCTTATTTGTTCCTGATAATAGCTTTGTATTTGCTACTACTGCTTAAATAACATGTTTCAGCCATTTCTACAGGTTGACCAACAAATCTGTCATCATGTGAAGGTAACTGAATCTGGACTGTGTTGCAATGAATGTGTTTTTTGTTTATCAGCACTGCGTTATTACAGGTGGATTGTGTGTCCAAAGTCACATAGGACAAAAGAATTTAATTTTGTACAAAGTGGTATGTAATAAGCCCAGAACAACAATCTTAAGGTGCTCAACAACTGGAGTGCTATAAATGTTCCAGTTTTTTCCTGAAACACAAAATCAACACAAACAAAAGAAAAACAAGCTATTTAAAAAGCAGCAGCAAGACTATCTTCACTTTCCACAGATTTGAAAGAAACAAGTTATATATAAGACTAGGCAGGACTAAGATAGATGTAAGGATGAGAAAAAAAATTTACAGGAAGAGTAAATGCAAAGATTGGATTACTAAGGGAGAGAAAAAAAGCTAGGAGGAAACATATTAACAGGAATAAAAAGTAAATTATAAGGCATATTCTCAGAATGTTCAAGTCATTCACAAGGTTGTAACAAAAAAAAAAGCAATCCTCTTGAAGTAAGACAAAAGATAGAAAAGTGGATGAGAGATGTATGGGTGACAGAATCTTCATATTTAGGATTTTTAATCTTTTGTCACTCTTGTATGTAAAACAGGGACTTTGGATGTGAGAAGACACCCCGTTTTAAAACTTCCTAGCTAAAGAGTGATGCACAGATAAGCAAGATGAGGAGAAAAATGGCCAGATACACTACATTTCTTATATATACTCTCTCTCCCACATACAGCTTCCTAGTTGTGTTACTCTGCATGTCATGGACATCCCAATTTTTCAAGCATCAACACAAAAAACCTTACTGGGAACTGCTTCACCCAAAAATTGGTAGGTTACCTGCAGTAACCATCCTTCTTCGAGATGGGCTGCTCACATACATTCTGTTACAAGTGTCTATATGCTGCAGCACATGGTTGGTCAGAAAACTTTTGCCCTAGCCTGGCAGTGCAGGTCAGTGACCAATGCCCCCTCTGCACCACATACTGTGGCTATATATTTGACCCTGACACTGCCCGTCTCCAGTCCCTTCTTCTTGCCAACTCCGAGTAGCAGGAATGGAGGGGGATGTGATCAGAATGTATGTGAGCAGCCCATCTTGAAGGAGGATGGTTACTGCAAGTAATCCATCGTCCTTCTTCGAGTGCTGCTCACATCGTTTGTTACAGGTGACTGCTAGCCATATCTAGGATGGTGGGTGGAGTTAGTATTTCCCCACTTTGAGCATTGCCCTGTCCAACACAGCATCACCTCATGCCTGTTGGCTGATTGTGTAGTGTGTCATAAAGGTGTGTACTGATGACCACATTGCTGCTCTACAAATCTCCTGAATCTGGATCTTCTCGAGGAAGGCTATTGACAACCCTTGTGCTCTTGTTGAGTGCACCCTGACCCTCCTAGGGAGAGGCGTATTTGACCTTCCGCAACAGTCTCTAATACAGTTCACTATCCAAGCCAAAATACACTGTGTTGTCAGCAGCTGGCCTCTTTTCCATTCTGTGACTGCCACAAATAATTGGGATGTTTTGTGAAACACGCGTGTACAATCAATATAGGTCTGAAGTGCTCTCTTGACATCTAAGGAGCGTCATTTCCTCTGGTCCTCTGTGACCTGTGGATCAGGGAAGAACACTGGGAGACAGATACCCTGGTTCAAGTGGAATGGGGAGGCCACCTTAGGGAGAAAAGCTGGGTGAGGATGTAGCAGCACCTTGTCTGCAAAGAATCTTGTATACAGCGGTTCCAGAGGAAAGGGCCTTTAGCTCTGAGACCTGTTTAGCCGAGGTTATGGCTACCAAGAAGGCCACCTTCCAAGGCAGAACCAATAGAGTGCATGAGTTAATGGGCTCATGCCGTGGTTCTGTTAGGCCGTGAAGCACCACATTTAAGTCCCATTGTGGCGTAGGATCTCTGGGCTGTGGGTTGATCCTCTCAACCCCTTTTAGGAACCTAGTGGAGTGTTGGTAGGATGGAGAGAAAAAAAGAGAACCCCATCCACAGTCTCATGTAGGGCTGAAATTGCCGCTAGGTAGACTTTAAGAGAAGGGGTCGAAAGGCCCTCCTCTTTTAGATCTAGGAGGTAGTCAAATATGAGGTGGATTGGGGCTGAATCCAGAGAGACCCCTTCTTCCCTAGACCAGAGGAAGGACCATTTCCACTTAGCAGTGTAAGCAGACCTTGTGGAGGGTCTTCTACTACCAATCAATACCCTTTGAACCCTTTCTGAGCAATGCCTCAGTCTCATTTAGCCATGCAACCTCCAAACTGTTAGGTGCAGAACACACAGGTCTGGGTGACGCAGGCGGCTGGAGTACTGTGACAACCGATCCGCCCTGTATTGGAGGTGTAGCGTCATGGCTATTGATAAGTCCTGTAGGATTGAATGCCAGGGTTGCCTGGGCCCGGCCACAGCTACCATTATTATATTTGCTCTGTCCCTCTTTATCTTTAACAGGGCTCTGTGGATGACGGGAATCTGGGGAAACACGTACACTAGCAGGGCCCCTCCGTGATATCAGGAAGGCATCCGAACAGGAGCCCTTTCCCAGTCCCCTGAGCAACCAGAACTGGGGGCATTTCCGATTCCGGTATGTTGGGAATAAGTCTATTTGAGGCATGCCCCACAGTCTGAAAATGTAGTTCACTACCTCTGAGTGCAGAGACCACTCATGGTGCACGAGAAATCCTCTGTTCAGAGAGTCCACCCTGTCATTGTTTGACCCAGGGAGGTGAGCTGCTACTGATGTGAAATTGTGTATTAGAGCTAGTTCCCAAACCCTGAGTGCTTCCTTGCATAATGCAGGGGAGCAGGCCCCCCCCGACAGTTTGTGTAAAACACTGCCGCTGTGTTGTCCAGTAGAATCTGTACTGTTTTCCCTTTCACTATGTCCTGGAAGGCCCAGCATGCTAGTCAAAGTGCCCTGAGCTCTTTTAAACTGATGTGAAGGGGGCTGTCCTTGACTGACCAAGTCCCCTGTGTAGATAGACCCCCCTGAGATATGGGCTCCCCAACCATGATCTGAGGCATTGGTGATGACGGTCACCAAGAGGTTGGCAGTCTCAGAAGGGACCCAACCCCTCCCGAAGGCAAAACGAGGGTCTTGCCACATTTCTAGTGTTGCCAGGATACAAGGGGGGATGGAGACCACCTTGTTCAGTAAGTGCCATCGTGGATGAAAGACCATGGCTAGCCAGAGTTGGAAAGGTCTCATTCTCAGGCAGGGCGTTCTTATTAACGACATGGAGGCTGCCATGTGCCCCAGGAGCTGGAGACAGCACCTGGCCGTGGTAAGCAGAGTCCTGTGGAGCTCCAAGATGATGGCACACATGGACTGATACCTTGACAGGGGCAGATATGCCCTCCCTTTTATTGAGTCCAAGAGAGCCCCTATAAGCTCTATTCTCCTTTTTGAGAGAACTTTGACTTTTCTAGGTTTATGCAGAGCCCTAACTTCCTGCACCGCTGCCTGGTTACCCAGATGCTGTGGCACACCTGGCATTTGGACCTTCCCTTTACGAACCAGTCCACATTGCGAACCAGTCCACAATGTCTAAGGCCGGGACGATTTGTGACAGGGAAACCATGTGGAATTTTATTTTCTTTAAAGTATCTGTTCAGGGCTCTGAGCTCTGAAATGGGCCTCACATCACCGTTCAGTTTGGGACCAGGAAGCAACGGCAGTAGACCTCTTTCCCTGGTCTTTTCTAGGGACTTTTTCTATTACCCCTAGTGATAGCAGTTCACTGCATTCCCATCACAGCAAAAACGCATGTTATGGGTCCCTGAGTCTGGAGTGAGGCGGCGGTTTTCTGTCGCAAGGTTTGGATCTGAACTGGATGGAGTAGCACCTGGACACTCTCTCCAGTATCTAGCAGTCTGATGTGATATTGGCCCACAGACGGTACAAAGGGCGTAGATGGTTCCCAAACACTGGGGGCTGGCAGGTGGGTGTGGCGCAGCCCTGCAAAGGGGCATTTGGCTGCTTCTAAGATCCACAGCCTCTCCCTCCCCAACCTCTGTCTCTGTCGGGTCCCCCGTAATGGTACCGGGAAGGCCTCTGGCATGCCCCTTGCTGCTGCTGCTGGGACTGCTGGGCCCAGAAGGAGCATCTGGCCACCTGTGGCATGTACATGCCCAACAATCTCAAAATGCCCCTTCAGTCCTTCATCCCGTACAGCTTGGAATCCATAGACCAGAGGTTGGCTACCTTTTCTGACCCCCGTGCCAGCCCTGCCCACCTCACACTTAGTGGGTGCCAGGGGTGGGCCCAGGCCTCTGGTTTGCAGCTGGGGCCAGCACCTGCCCCTACAGTGTCAGGTGGCCTCCAGGGGTCAGCGCCGGGGCCGTCCCTGGCGGGGGGACGAGAGGGTGACTGCCCCAAACTGTCCTGCCAAGCAGGGCAGCGTGGGGTCCACACTGCTGCCACCCCCCGTGCTGGGGACTGGGCAAGCTGGCCAAAAGTGGCAAAAGTAGCAATACGGGCCCCACACTGCCTGCCTCCCATCCCCTCCCTGCTGCTCCAGCACAGCCGAAAGCAGTGCGTGTGGCAGCGGGTGGGGGGAAGTGGAGAATGGGAGAGCTGAGCCAGGCGCTGCTTTTCACCAGCTTGCCCAGTCCGCAGCATGGGATGGCCGGTGCAGGGGCAAAGGGGCCTGCCCCTCCCCTGGGACAGCTGGCCCTTACCCCCACTGTCAGGGGACCGCTAAGTGGGCAGCCTCCAGGGGTCAGGGTTGGGACCGGCACCCACCCCTGGCAGTGGCGGCTCCCAGCTGGCCAACCCACCTCGCTCCCCTCTAATCCTGCCCAGCAGTGGGTGGGGCCAGCAGGGGCCGGGAACTGCATGCTGCAGCTTCCTAGTCCTTGCTGACCATGCTCCCCAGTGGGGGAACAGTGGCCGGGGGTTGGGGGGGGCCTGACTGGTGTCGCGTGCCACTCAGACTCAGCCCCTGTGCTGTTTTTGGCATGGGTGCCGGGGGTTGCCAACCCCTGCTATAGACTCCTTGAACAGCATGGGCCCTTCATATGGGAGGTCCTGGATGGCCTCTTGCATTTGGGGTCACAGACCAGACCCTTGAAGCCAGGCAGCCCTTTGCATGGCAACTGCCAATGCCACGCGACAACTAGCCATGTCTGACGTATCCCAAGATGTCACCAATGCGTCATGCAAAACCAGCAGACCCTCCTTCACCATGATCTCATAGTCCCTCATGTGTTCGTGTAGGACCAGATCCTGGAACCACTCCATGGACTTCCACAGGTTGAAGTAGTATCACCCAGCGAGCGCCTGGTGGTTGGTGATATGGAGCTAGAGGGCTAAGGCGGAACAGATCTTTCTACCAAAGAGGTCCAGTTTCTTGGTCTCTGTTTCTTGGCGTGTCGGCCAGTTGTCCCTGCCTCTCTGGTGTTGCACGTCCACTGCTAGGGAATCAGGCATGGGATGGTTGAGCAAGAAGCCAAATTTTCACAGCAGGAAACAGTATTTGCATTTGGCAGTCTGATACCGGTGGGACTGATGAGAGCGTCTGCCAGCAGGCCTTGGCAATCTTGAAGGATGGGGATTGTAACCCTGGCTGGAGGGGCTGCATCACCCACATCAAAGAGGGGGTCAAAATCCTCCCTGACCACCTCTATCTTTAAGTTCAGGTTTGTCGCCATGCACCGCAAGAGGTCTCTAAAGGGCACGGGGGCTATCCCTGTAGGTCTCGGGAGGAAGATGACAGGACCCTCAAAGTAGTGCACTGGGGATGTCTGATGCCAGGTTCGAACTCCTCATCAGAGGCCCCCAGGGACTGAGAGACTCTAGAGGTAGGTGGTCTGGAAGAGCCCAGTATCATGGTCTCATCTTGTGCTAGCTAGCCCAACCACCAACTTGACCCATCCTTGAATGGGGCATGGTGCAGAGTCGTGCTGTGATGGGGACCAGCCTCTCTCAGAGTGGTGCTGGTCAGAACTGCTCTGGTGACTTCGGGAGTGGTGCTTGCCTCTACTCAGTGCCAGCGAGGCGGGGAGTGCTGACGTCGGTGCCAAGACCACCTGCACCAAGAAGCAGGTGCACAATCCCCTGTGTTGTGGAGGCGTCAGGGATCGTTTTTGGTGATGCTTCCCTGCTTGTTTGGAGGCTGACGGGGTTGGTGCTGGTGGCAAGGACGACAGCCAGTGCTGACTCGGTGCCAGAGGCATCAGAGGAGCTGAACTTGGACCTTGTGCATCAGGATCCCTACAGACACAAGACAGAACTCTCAGAAGATGACACTGGGGAGAAGGTCAGGTACTCCCCTTCTTCCTCCTGCTCCGGCTCCAAAGGGAAGGGAGTTGGAGAGATCCCCGGTGCCGGAGTAGCCCTGTGTGGCAATGGTGAAGGACTTTGGTCATCCCCTGAGCATTGCACCAGCAGAGTCTCACTCTCCATACTCACCCATGCCTTGGATAGGAAGGCCAGCTTGCTCTTGGACTTCTTGGGCTTAGGAGGCATGGGGGTTTGGGAAGCTGCAGCAGGGCCTTTGCCACCTCAGAGGTCTCCTGCGTTGATAGCATGGGCAGCTGCTCCTAGCCCTCTCTCCAGGATGGGGGCAGCGGAGGGGAACTCAAACGGCACCAATGCTGAGTCTGACCCCAAGCGGGGCTTCTTTGGCTCCCCTGGGGAGTGGCATTATGGGGGTTCCAGTGCCAACTGTGCATGCAGTGCCGACTGGCCTTTCAGCACCCCCAATGTACTTGGCGCCGGCTGTGGGGCCTGCTCTAGGGCTAAACTGAGCAACTTTTGCTCCCTGTCTTTTTGGCTCCTTTGCTTGAAGGAGCAACAGATGGAGCATTTACCTACCCCGTGAGATTTGCTCAGGCACTTCTTATGATGGTCACTCAACAGGAAGGCGTTGCTGCAGCCCATGCAGGGTTTGAAGCCAGGCACGGTTGGAGGCAAGCTGGTGAGGCATTCTATCTCCGGATGCTGGGTGGACTCAGTAGTGCTACCAGATCACGGAGGAGTGATGAAGATGAATAAGTCTTCAAGGCTGAATATAAAATGGATAAAGACAAGGGCTTGCACAAGTGCAAGTGTGGGCTGTTCCAGTACCATCACTGAGAGTGGAAAGAAGCAACCGGAGAGGGGCAGGGGCAGGGGCAGCGTCATATATATGGCCACGGTACACGGCACAGAGGGGGCGTTGGCCACTAACCCTGCACGAACAAGCTAGGACAAAAGTTTTCCAGCCAACTGTGTGCTGCGAACCTGTAACAGAATGATGTAAGCAATGCTCAAAGAAGCTACTGCTATGAACACACACACACACACACACACACCCCTACCTTCCTCCCACTCACCAGAAAGGAAACCATTCAAATAGTACAGAAGACAATCAAAAGTCAAAGGGAGTTTAAAAAGGGGGGGGGGGGTTAAATAGCCATGCTGATGTATCAGAGGGTGTGCAAGTGTCCTGTAGGTAAAAAGTGACTCTGCCTGGTTTTTGTTTTTGTTTTTTAAATTGTGTTTTGGACACAACAGCTACATCAGGGCTGTAACCAAAGCTAGGCAAGCAGGGTAGCTGCCCAGGACACGAAGACCAGGGAGCAGAAAAATGGTAGGAAACAAATATGCTTGCTCACCCCAGACACTAAAATGCCTAGTTACAACATTGGGCTCCATTAAAAGCAAAAAAAACCCCTCTGCTCCTGCCAACAGCTAGTGCAATGTGTTGCCATTTCTAGAAGCAGCAATTGACAGAGAAGGGGCTGTAACTGTGAGATAAAACAGCTGTGGAACAGTTCTGTGTCCAGTGACGAATTCCAGTTGGTTTTAATGAACACTATTCGTAATTATTACTGCCACTGCAGATCAGATCACTCTAGAATACAAACTGACGTTGTGAGAAAGCCATATCTGGAAAGTGGTGATGAGGCTATCAATGTCCATTAACACGGGCTTTCTGCCTTGATGAAAGAATGGGAGTGCTACAAGACAGGCCACTGACATCGAATGGACTCTGGACCTGCTTTGAGCAAGGGAACTGGAGTAACCACCCTGTCCCTTCTTGCACTGTAATCTAAGCACATGCCTGGGAAAGCTACAGTTTTCTGTGCGTGATCATCTGACCTAGAGAGAATTGTGTTTCTCCATACCAAAGGGAACTATTACCCTGCAGGAAACAGAAGACACAGGAGGGCAACTGGAGGAAGCAGGACCTTGCATCTTCTTAGAAGGGAGTGTTTTATTGCTTTCCTCCCATATTGTTCCTAAGGGTGTAACTAGAACACCAAAGCTCCCAAAGTCAGGTGGACTCTGGGGAGTATTAAGAAACTGGGGAAGGCAGGACGGCAGAAGCATTGGTTCCAAATGGGTCTGGGGTGCCAAACAGCAAAAACAAACTGCCCAAGAAGTATGTCAGGCATGGGCTCCACATTTGGGGAGTACATCTGAGAAAACCAGAGAAAAGAACAGTGACCAGACCCAGAAGCACATGAAATTCAGTGGCTTGACTCAAATCACAAACCAGCTAGCCCCCATTCTGATAGTGGAACTGGGTCAGGTAAAAGCCTGTTTCATATTCTCAGATTTAAACATACATATGTCCAATTTACTTCACTCTCAAAAAGGATGCTCAGCTCAAGCTGATCACACTACACTCAACTCACCCACCTTTTTAGTCTTATCACAAAGGTGTCAGTGAAAGGCATGCTCATATCTCCTTATAAAATATAAGTGGATTACTCAGAGCTTCCCAATATATATACACACCTCTAAGTGCTACATAGCATCATAAGACTTGTTAAAATATAAATCCTACATAATACCCAAAGAAATAAGGACAGACCAACATCTTTAAAAAGAGACACTGGAAACTTCAAAGTCAAGTTGCAAGCAACAGTGGGCTTGTCTATATGGTGATATTAACTGGCAGAACTATAGCATGACATATGCTGGCGTAGCGGTGGAAGTAGTATAATACTACTTTATGTTAACACTCTATTCCTGTGATTTTCTTCTGTGGGGCATTCTGACTTTCTAAGATTTCCACAGTGGTCCAAACACCTCCATTAAATAAATGATTTTTTTCCCCGTTCATGTTAGCCTAGTTCAGCAAAAAAAAAAAAGAGTCCTGTGGCACTTTTAAAGACAAACAGATTTATTTATTGCATAAGGTGTCAGTAGAAAAAATACTACTTCATCAGAGGCTTGAAGATGGAGAAGTACAGATGCATTTCGTCTGACAAAGTGGGAATTTCTGCCACAAAAGCTCATGGGATAAACAAATTTGTTCCTCTTTAAAAGTGCCACAGGACTCCTTGGTGCATCACACACACACACACACACACACACACACACACACACACACACACAC
>ML681963.1:74979865-75115546 GCA_007922195.1 Podocnemis expansa | reverse complement strand
CACACACACACACACACACACACACACACACACACACACACACACTACAGCTTATGCCACTTTAGTTGTTCAGAAGAGACAAAGAAAAAAAATCTCACTTTTAACAAAGAATACAATATCCACATTGGGAATACCACCGGTATAGGTCCACTGGTAAATTATACCTCCTAATTTTGCTCACTGGTTTCTGTTGGATGAACACTAAAGCTACCTAATTTGCCAATGAAATCTTTGATTATTAAAAGTGAAAATCGTAGAATTCTATTATGTTCCTCCTTTGCTATTTGCCCCCCCCCATCTCCTGGAAAAAAAAAAAGCCCACACCAATAGTTTCGTTTTTGACAGTCACTTTCAGATTCTTAGTACTGTAAACTTTGCATTTAAACACTGTAGGGGAATTTCTGTTTAAAACTACTGTCATTGGCACTAACAAAAAAAGTGTGGAAACATTGAATTGGTTCTTAGGTTTTACAAAAGCTTATTTTTAACCATTCCCCTAATTCAATTCAGACTTTAGAATTTTCTCTCCTGTCTTTTTTTTCCAACTTCCTTCTTTTAAAAACATTCAGATACCATATAAAGACTCAAAATTAAAATCCTGTGTGAATATGTATAAATAAGGTTTCCACTAACACTACAATGAAATTTCTCCTCTGAGGAGGGAGAGCCAAAATAGCAAAATCTTCCACTGACGTTCCTAGCACTGAGCCCTACACATTTCCCAAACCAATGAGTCATCCCATCCAATAACTCTTCAAATTAAGTTGTTCCGGGTTGTTTTGTTCAGAAGAGAACACTAACAGGATTTGTTCATCATAAATACATCAGGCTTAAGCAAGTACATTTTATGCAGCAGATACATACAAATATAATGACCATCTTCCAGAAAGGGAAGGTTTATCTGAGGAACTACAGGCCGGTCAGTCTCATCTTAGTCTCTGGAAAAATCATGGAGCAGTTCCTCAAAGAATCCATTTTGAGGCACTTGGGAGAAAGGAACAAGAACTGTCAGTGTGGATTCACCAAGGCCAAGTCACATCTAATCAACCTGATTGCCTTCTTTGATGAGGTAAACTGGTGCTGTGGATATGGGGAAAATGATAAATGTGATACACCTTAACTTAAGCAAAGCTTTTGATGCAGTCTCCCAGAGTATTATCAGCAAGTTAAAGTAGTATGAGTTGGATGAACGGACTATAGGACGAATAGAAAGTTGGATAGATCATCAGGCTGAAGAGCTCAGTGTCTGGTTTTCAGCTGGTTAACAAGTAGAGTGCCCAGGGATCAGTGTTCAGGTCAGTTTTGTTCAAAATCTTCAATAATGATCTGGAGGATGGGATAGATTGCATCCTCAGCAAGTTTGCAGACCACACGAAGGTGAGGGTACTGGGAGATACAATCGAAGACAAGGATAGGACAGAGAGTGACTTAGACCAGTTACAGGATTGGGGCACAAAAATCCAATGAGGTTCAGGAAAGACAAGAGTAGAGTCCAGCACACAGGACAAAAAAATCCTAAGTACTGCTACAGACTATGGAGCAAGTGGCTAGGCCAGTGATTCTCAACCACTGTGTCAGGACAAATTACTGTGTTGTCACACACTGGTAAATGTGTCTCAGAAAGTTGATGTGATGGCTGGATTTAGCTTGGGGAGGATAGGCTGGTGTGGACACATCAACACTACTCTATACCAAGAACCTATTGATCGGTACAGTTATCTACGTCCCTCAAGCTTCCATCCTAAACACACCACACGATCTACTGTCTACTGCCAAGCCTTAAGTTATAACCGCATTTGCTCTGATCTCTCAGACAGAGACAGAGACAGACATCTTGAGGATCTCTATCAAGCTTTCTTAAAACTACAGTACACACGTGGAGAAGTAAAGAAACAGATTGACAGGGCCAGACAGGTACCCCAGGGTCAACTACTACAGGAAAGGCCCAAAAAAGAAAACAATAGAACGCCACTGGTCACCACATACAACCCTCAAGTCAGACCTCTGCAACAGATCATTAAGGACCTACAACCTATTTGAAAAGATGACCCCTCACTCTCTCTAGCCTTGGGAGACAGATCTCTCTTCGCCTAGAGACAACCCTCGAACCTTAAACAGATACTCACCAGCAACTACAGACCTAACACCAGAAACATTAAAGCAGGCACATACCCCTGCAACAAACCATGCTGCCAACTCTGTCCACATATCTGCACAAAAGACACCATCATAGGACCTAATAAAGCCAGCTACTCCATCAAAGGGTCCTTCACCTGCTCATGCACTAATGTGATTTATGCCATCATCTGCCGCAAATGCCCCCAAGCCTTATATATTGGACAAACAGGACAATCTCTACGCAGAAGAATAAATGCACACAAAACTGACAAATCATAACACCAAAAAAACAGTTGCTGAGCACTTCCATCTTCCTGATCAGTCTATTGATGATTTGTTAATGATAGTCATCAAGAAAACCAATGGGACATCAAGACTTCAAAGAGAAACAGCAGAAATTGAACTAATATGCAAATTAAATTGTGTGAGAGCACAGCTTAATCATGACTATGGATTCTTTTCACATCATAACAGGTAATTTGACTTCAGCCTCCCTCTGTGTGCTGTTTCCTACAGTTTGAATCCTTACAAATGTTCTGATTTGCTGTTGCAGTATGACCTGATCCCATGTCTTACACTCCCCTGCATTTATTTTCATCCAATTCTGTAAGTTCGCTCTCTTCAAAGCATCTGACAAAGTGGGATATTCTCCCATGAAAGCTCATGCGATAAATAAATCTGTTAGTCTTTAAGTGCCACAGGACTCTTTGCTTTACTACACTAACACGGCCGCCTCTTTGGAACTTGGAAAAATTATGAGGGGACTGGAGCACATGACTTGAGAGGGTAAGGGAACTAGGCTTGTTTAGTCTGAAGAAGAGAAGAATGAGGGGAAGGGGGATTTGATAGCAGCCTTTAACTAAGCGAAAGGGAGTTCCAGGGAGGATGGGGGAAGGCTGTTCTTAGTGATTGTTAGGTGACAGAACTAGGAGCAATAGTCTCAAATTGAAGTGGGGAAGGATCTATTTTGAATATTAGGAAAATCTTTTTTTATTAGGAGGGTGATAAAGAATTGGAATGGGCTACCTGAGAGGTGGGCGAATCTCCACTCTTAGAGGTTTTGAAGATGTGGCTTGACAAAGACCTGGCCAGTATGATTTAGTTGGGGTTGGGTCTTTTTTCCCTTCCCCCTTCAAAGACTAAAAAAACACAAAAATTGATCTGAGCTGTCATTTAGAAGGGGCAGAAGGTAACTATATAAAAAGACTGCACGCAAAAGTGCCTTACAAATACAAAATTGATTTGCTAATTATATTCTACATACATGTATTTACATCTGTTTGTTCAAACAAACAAAATTTCCCTTCGATGTGCGCGGTAAAAATTGGAATTTACTTCTATACAAGACATTAAAATATCACAGTCATGGAGCCTCAATTAGAATTCTTAAACACAACATAAAAAAAATATGGGGTTAATGATTATGATACACAGACAAACTGCCAGGATCTCTGATCAGTACTTGTCACTGTGCCCAACACCCACCAGCTGGAGTCTGTTTCCCAAAACTCAACTCTTCAGTCACTGGCAACTCAAATTTAGAAAGGAGACTACAAGCCAGACTGAAATCAATAGAGTTACACTCATGTCCGTGGAGCAGAGCTGATCAGAATATAGCCCTACATCCTTATAGGACATTTTAGTAGGGTTCTCAGAACTATTTACACCCCCCAGTTTTTCATGCTAAGATCTTCTTAATATCCACTTTCCACTATCATCTTCTATAGTTCTGTGCCATTATAAGCCAACTCCTGTCAAAGGGGGTGGCTGGGAAGCAACTTCATCTAAGCTTTTAAAAGCAAAACAAAAAAATCCACCAGCAATGCTGCTCTTTGAATTGGCTGCGGGGGTCAGAACCACAGGTAGAGAACCAGCCTCTCACAGGGCTCAGTGCACTGTCTCCACAACACTACACCTCAATGATGCTAGCTCAGACTTAACTTCACATCTCCTCAAGTTCACTATGCTGCTCTTGCCTTGAACATATTATACAATTTTCCCTGCTTCATGGTGACCCAACACAAGCCTTTTTGACAGTCATTTCCCTTTTTGTCTCTTTCTACATTAGAAATGTTCAGTCTTCCGTAATACTGTTTGCACTTTCTCCTTTCTACCTGGATTCTTTTGTAATAAAGTTCAGCAGAGTTTTGCCTCCTCTCTTTCATATCACTTGAGGCCATAAATTAAAATTTAAAGAATTTAGGCCAGTGGGCCCAATTTTTAAGTGGCACCCCCGCTTTCCCCTGTCCATGTCACATACACCGTCACACCCCAAGGAGCTGGGACAAGAAGTAAGGACATGATTGGAGCCAGAGCACAAGGCTGAGGAGCCAGAACTGAGTCAGAAGCCATGGGACAAGATCATGACTTGGGCCCAAAGTGAAACCAGAAGTGGAAGCGCAAGTGGATGCAGAGCCAAGGCAAGGGGGACTGGGGGTGTGGCCGGATCCATGGCTAGGGCTGGGAACAGGGGAAAAAAATATATATATACACCAAGGAGTTGTGTGGCACTTTAAGACTAACGGATTTATTTTTCACATGAGCTTTTGTGGGAGAAAATCCCACTTCATCAGATGCTTCGAAGATGGGTGAACTTACAAAATGGAACAGAGCCAGGGGCAAGCTGAGAGCAGAGCTAGAACAGGGGTGGGTAGCCCTCCTTTCCCCAGCTCACTATGCCCTTCTCCTGTCCCCAGGTGATGTACCTCACAGTCTGAGGACCTTCAATTTAGGCTCAGCTGTTCAAAGAAATCTATAAGGACTTAAAGCACACAAATCCTATGAAATTCAATGGAAGTTGGATGCCTCCCCTTTCTCTTTTGAAAAAATTCTAACTTCAGTATACGAGCATCAGTTGTGTTCTTGTTAGCTCCATCTGTGAGCCCATGTATGATATAGGATCTTTGTATGTGGTCGGCACTGTTAAAATATCTAAAATGATCATTCCAAAGTGTTTATAATCTAAGTACAAGACAAAAGAAAACAGCTACTGATTCACCGGGGGGGGGGCACAAACCCACTGAATTCTTCTTTATTCCTACAGTAAATTAACTAGTTTTAAAACAATGGATATTAGCAACTAAAAAGGTGTGTTCTCATACAAAGCTCGATGAATATTACACATTTGTCTCAATTACATTTTATAATTTTCAGCTTAAAAAAACCCACACCCTATGCATTTTGTGCTCCTAAACAAGAGAATATAGCACCTTTCTAGTTTCCAATGCAGGATACTGCCTTAGGAGACTTGTTGGCATAACGTGATTTGTTGTATTAATACAACATAGTACATTATTCTGAGATAAAGGATAGCTGCTATTATTGCCTTATTTAAGATAATACCATGCAAGACCCTATTGCACATGAAATTCCCAATGAATTTCTCAATCATCCCATGTTCAACTTCCAACAAAATAGTACTTCAAAAGTCAAGCAGAGTGCACGTTTTGGGCCCCAGTCACATGACATGGCTATGATCAATACCTAAACTGATAAAAATGTCAACCAAAATTGATGGAGAGAAGTAGAACTACTCTCAAGCTTGTATCAGCTGCTACATTTTTCCTTTGAAGTACTGAAGACATGCACAGAAGGGCAGGAGTAGGGCAAAGACAGCTATCAAATGATAAAAACACAAACAGACAACATTTAACCTTGTCATGATGCACAGAGATGTCCAGTGGTACTGACATTTTAAGAAAGGTTGAAGACATGGGCAAATATTTGACAAAACTATTGCCCTCAATCCCCTAGTTCTTCACATTAAGCTTCACACTAAATATGCAACATATTGCAAATGTTTTATTGTTTGCCCATCGCCCTCAAAATAATACCAAAATGTAAGCCAGGAGAGACATACTCCCAATTGGGATATGCAGTTCAGCTACATCACAGAATCTCATTCAGAAGCAGCTTCCTTCAACAGCTCTCATGATTAGATTAGCACAGATTACACAGTAAATGGCAGCTTCATCAATAAACATTTTTCTCTATCCTATTACCAGCAGAAAACAAAGTACATTTTGTTGTGCCAGCTGAGAAAGACTGAAGCTGAAAGTGTCAATAATCTTAACGAATAGCACATAGGATAGAAGCCAAACTGTTTTTACTAAACTGAGGAATTTTGGCATATCACAATGTCCTCATACGTGTTTGTCAAAACTATCCACCCAGACAAAGCTTCCAGCTCACCTACTATGTTAATACAATGCCGTAACAGAACACTAGAAGCAGTGTGTGGAAGGAGAAGGGGGAGTTGGAGTTGATCCTCCAGCAGCCAAGTTTTAGATCCAAAATAAAATACCACACGAAGGATTTACAAAAGACTAGTGACAAACTATTATTTAGACAATGTGAATTCTGCCAAAGCCCCAGCTGATATGTTGAGAGCATTGGTGGGAAAATTATTTTAAATTGAACATTATTTTGCATTCAGTTACAAAACTTAGGAAGGACATACCAAACAAAAAGCCATTTGTTTATATCTAAAGTCACAGATTTGTACATCTAAGAATGATTACCAAATTTTAAAGAACCTTTACGCCAGAATAACATCAATCTAACGCCATGACAAATTAAAATTGGTAGCATTTCTACTGGTTATTTATCCAGTTTTCAGCACAACCCTAAAACAAAGATGAATCTTTAGGATTGCTACTTCATTTTATTTTTTCTCTTTTCCATTAAAATCTGCAGATAGAAAAAGAGTACTTAAGTAGTCCTGTCAGCAATGATGTCAGGTTAACAAAATGCATCCCATATGTTAAGAGTGAAATCAACAGAAGAAAATTCACATGCTCCAGGAGCTATTTGCACATAGTTGGATGTACACAAGATGCCCAATGCAATGCAAACATCCTGAGCAAATATTTTACTGTATGTCAGGTTCTAAAGTCTCTGCTTTTTGTTTAGTTTACTAGCATACAGTTACCTCAAATTCTGGCAATCTCCCATTTTGACTGGGGGAAGGGAAGATGAAGGACAAGGCGAAACAAGCACCAATAATGTTGTTCTTTACCTGCTTTATGGGAGCTTTTACACAACTGCAGACCAAAAGAGGGGGGGGGGACTACTTCAGCAGGTGCAGCCTCACCATGCTAAACCAACAAAAACAGGGTGGAGTAGAAAACAGCCTTCAACTTATATTCAACCGCTAACCAGACTGTTCCCGGAACACTGGGTCTAATTCAGCACTGCCTTACACCTTGTGCAATCATTTCCACTTCCGAATTGTGTGAAATGCTACAGAATGAGAATGGCAGTGTGTCATACCCACTGTGTGCAACTGAGACTACGCAGGGAGTGAGGCAGAGAAGAATCAGGGTCTCAGGGTCTAAATGCTCCATCAGTTGATATGAATATATGGAGTACGTAATGACCAGCAAAAAAAAAAAAAAAAAAAATACAAGGAGTCTAATATATATGGAGTATGTAATATAATATGTGATATGTAACGTAATATGTAATATATGGAGTATGTAATGAACAGCAAAGCTGAATAAGGACTGCAGTACAGCTGCCATAGCTCTTCACCAGGGACAGAATGGTTGGAGATCTGTCAGGAGACATGGCCCTTATGATAAGGGCTTTGACCTTAAGAAGACACAAGTTTTCCTTTTACTCTGGCTGCTTTTGAGATGCATCTCCATTTCTTTAAAAATTACTAACCCCAAAGCATGCAAAAACAGAATAATGGGATTCTCAAACTCCCTAAAATGTTGTGCTCATGTCTCAATAATTCTGCCATAAATTCTTCATCTCAAGAGCTAGGAAAGAAATTAATAAGAGACTCCTAGTCTAAATGGTGATATCTGGGAGACAGAGCCATCTGTGGTGAGGTGGGACAAAGGGGGGGGGGGGTCACAGCAGGGGAATTGTTCTGGGCCCCACAGTTTTGTGCTCCTCACACTGCCCCATCAGCAGCAGGGAAGAACAGAGCCTGTGTCACTGTCTCCACCCCACTGCCATTCTGTTTCCTGCCCCTGCCCTACTGCCTTAAGTGGGAAGCCAGAGGCAGCAGGATAGGGCAGGAGCACAGAACCCAACCTCTGAGCCAGGCCCTCCCCGTCCGCAGGGTGGAACAGCCATCCAAGGGATGGGCTCCGCTCTCCTGCCATGCCCCTGGGCCACCAGTTGTTCCACCCTCGGGAAGGCAAACCCAGAGGTGGGGCGGGAGAGCAGAGCCCAGGCTCTGGGCCAACCCACCCTGACCCTGTGAGTGGAGTGGCAAGCCTAGGGGAAGGACGGGCGCACAAGGCCAGGCAGCCCACCACCACTTCCCCAAGACAAGATCGGCAGGGGCCCCCCACAGACCAATCGGCCCCAGGCCTCGGCCATCCCCAGGGACAGCCCAGCTGAGAGAAAATATCTTTGATAAGACTAGCAAGGGCAGATACCCAAATTAATTATGAGAGAAATATGAGCCAAGTGTTATTACTACCTTCCCTCTTTTAGACAAAGTGATAAGCTGGACAACCACCTTAAATAGAGCTGAGCAATTCTACCACCTTAAGTACACTGTCGTGCATCGCCAAGTAACTTGGCCCAGACCAACCAATTAGTAAAGATACATAATTAAATATTCTTACCTGCTCAAAAGCAAAGGAATAGGCACCCAATAAATAGGGGATCCACATGGTACAAGAAACTGGAGAGGCTGTCACAGTTTATTTCAGTATCATCAACATCTTTTGGGCTTACACCAGCTAAGAGACTGAGAAGGAGAACAAGCAAGGAGTCCTGTGGCACTTTTAAAGACTAACAAATTTATTTTTTTGCATGAGCTTTCATGCGCAAATTCCCCCACATCATCAGATTTGTTAGTCTTTAAAAGTGGTTTGTTTTGCTGAACTAGACTAGCCCATCTTCAAAGCATCTGATGAAGTGGGATTTTCTCCCATGAAAGCTCATGCGAAAAATAAATCTGTTTGTCTTTAAGTGCCACAAGACTCCTTGTTTGTTTGGGGTTTTTTTGTTTTTTGTTTTTTTTTTTAAACACAGCTACTCCTTTGGAATTTGAGAAGTAGTACTGGATAGGCCAGAAAAGTGGTTTGAACAAGCCTTACTTCCCAAGCTCAAGACAGTTAAGAAGCTGCACTGTTGCTGGACAAAGGGGAGGATCTACTCCAAAAGGTGAGGCCTGAGAAGAACAATTTCATGCAAATCACAGCCCTATCTAAATGAAATCAAGAAGGTTAAGTCCATGGACTTGCCTTTTGTGACTTAATTACTGCCAACTAACAGTTATTTTACAGTTGGCTGAAGAATTAAGCCTGACAAGTGAGACTGTACAACTACTGACAGTTTTTAATGCAATTTATTTGTACAGTTGATACCTAAAAAGAGACACCTTTATAGCTTATCAAATTTAACTATATAAATGACACAGCATTCAAACATTTTAATATTCTAACATACAAAGGTGTATTGGTTTTATTGTAATAGTGCCAACTATCTTAACCATAGCTCTTTTAAAATTTGCACAGGCTACCCATTGATTAACTCTACTCAACCACGTAGTTTTGTTTGGTATAAGAATATTTCCAAAAAGAGTGGAACTGTTATTAAACATTTTTCACCATAGCTGTGTCAAACTTTAAGAATCTGTTTCACAATGATCTGTGGTGAAATTAGGAGTTTCATTATTTCCTCTCACTCCTCTCCTCACTCATATTGTGCTTTAAAATCAATAGCACAACTCCCGATAGTAAAAAATGGATGGCACAATATGGCCCATTGCTGGCAATACTAAAATTTCTTGTCGATTTTCCCCATAATATGATTAGCCCTTGTTTCACAAAGAAGGGCAATTGAGGAGTTGAGATTCCCAACTCAGTGTAAGAAAGCACTTAGCTAATGACCAAAAACAGAGCACCAAAGAAACTTTCAAGATTTACCTGTTACCATTATCCTCTTGTTTGACATACCACATTTCCTTCACTCTACCCAGGCGAAACTTCAAGTACAGAACGTATAACTATGTAAAAAATTACTTCCTCAATGTCATTAACAAAATACCATAGTTTTCACAATGCCAGGGGACAGCAAAATTCATGAAAATGTTTATGCCTAATAGAAATAGAACATGAAATAAAAAACAAAAAGATACACACTAAAATCAAACTCTTAAAACAGATCACAGAAGTGTATAAATATGCCACCAGTAGGTTAACATATTCAGTCATTGATCACTTAAATCCATACAAGCATCTTTTAGATCTGTTTACTAACTATAGATAATCCATATGATTCCTTCAGACTACACGTACTGAAACATTCCCCCCCACCCAGCTCCCAAATCAAGCAAACCAACCAACCAGCAAACACACAACCTCAACTCTCATCCCATCTTGTATAGTTTAAAAGGTCATGCTGATACAAGTGGATAGTGCCTATTATGTTACTAGTATGGAACACATACTGCTGTGAAAATATCCTCAATAATTTAATCGCTGAAAAATCTACATGGAGTACCAGTGCATTCAGAGTTCTTTGATCAAATGAGAGAAAGATTATCTGCCCTATGCAATAAAATATGGTCACCAATATAGCTTTCAGGACTCTCTCAAGTTGTTGTACATTTTTAAATAAAACGAACAAAGACTCCCGTGGCACTTTTAAAGACTAACAACATTTATTTCTCACGTGAGCTTTTGTGGGAGAAAAATCCCATTTTGTCAGACACTTTGAAGATGGAGGAATTTACAGAATGTGAGGAAATAAATACAGGGAAGTACAACCCCCAAGTCACACGTCTACAGCACATCATCAAGGATCTACAGCCTATTCTACAAGATGATCCCTCACTCTCTCAAGCCTTGGGAGACAGACCTCTCCTCACTTACAGACAGCCCTCCAACCGTATGCAGTTACTCACCAGCAACTACAGACCTAAGAGAACCATTAAAGCAGGCACATATTCCTGCAATAAACCACACTCCCAACTTTGTCCACATATCAGCACAAAAGACACCATCACAGGACCTAATCAAACCAGACACTCCATCAAGGGCTCATTCACCTGCTTATCCACCAATATGATTTGTGCCATCATGTGTCAGAAATGATCCCCCTGCCTTATATATTGGACAAACAGGACAGTCTCTGCACAAAAGAATAAATGGGCACAAATCTGACATCAGAAATCACAACCAGTAGCTGAGCACTTCAGTCTTCCTCATCACTCCATTGATGATGTGCTAATAGCTGTGTTCAGACAAAAGAACAACTCCTCAAGGCTTCGAAGAGCACCTACAAATTGGAATTGACATGCAAATTTGACATTACTGCTTTAGGACTAAATAAGGACTTTGGATTTTTTTCTCACTGTAACAGGTGATTTGACCTTATCCTCCTCCATACGCTGTTCCACAGTGTTTGAATCTTTACAACTGCTTTGATTTGCTGTTACGGGTACGACCTGATCCTGACACTTCCCTGAATTTATTAATTATTCTCCTATTCTGTAAGTTCACCCATCTTCAAAGTGTCTGGCGAAGTGGGATTCTCTCCCACAAAAGCTCATGCAATAAATAAATTTCTTAGTCTTTAAAAGTTCCATAGGACTCCTTGTTTGTTCTGCTGAACTAGACTAAACAGGGCTGTCCCTTTGGAAATTTTCAAGTAAGTAGCTCTTCAGTGTGGGTTAGACAGCTGACTTAATTTACAGCAATTCTAACAGGGATGGCCAGGGGCGTTGTTGGCTGGGGGAGGGACCCGGGGCACGGGCCCAGGTTTTGCCCCCAGCCAGCAGGCCACACCACGTCCCCAGCCTACAGGCCGCGCCCCCTGGCCAGGGACAGGACCAGGTGCTGCTGCACCGCTGCAGCCGCAGCCACAGCTGCGGGCAGCCAGGCCCCAGATCCCCAGCCAGGGACAGGGCCGCCGTGGCCACGGGCGGCTGGGCACCGCATCCCTGGCCGGGGACGGGGCCGCGGGAGACCAGGCCCCGGATCCCCATAGGGGAGCGGGGCCGCCGCGGCCGCGGGCAGCCGGGCCCTGGATGGGGACAGGGCCGTTGCGGCCACTGGTGACTGGGCCCCGGATCTCCGGCCCAATTGGGCCAGAGATCCGGGGCACTGGCGCTGGGGTTCAGGGCACATGCCCCGGCGTGCCCAGCACCAGCAACGCCCCTGGGGATGGCAGCCTGCTCACTGGAGGCTGATAAAGGGGATAGGAACTGCAGTGCCATGCATGTTAAAAGGTAAATGTCTATGAACAGTCAGGAAAAACAGAATCTATCATTATTATTTGTATTACTGTAACACTTAATAGCCCTAGTGATGGACCAGAGCCCCATTGTGCCAGATGCTCTACTAGAGACACAGAATCCTCATCTAGACAAGCTCTCAGACATTGTTTACATTACCTCAATAATATCATCCATCAATAGTATAATAATGGAGTGAATTCTAAGACCTCTTTATTCAGGACATGATCAATCACGTCATCAGACGCTGTTAGTATGAGTAAGGCTGAGGCATTTATTGGGCCAAAAACATATCAGACAGATGCAAGTAATGAAGTTATGACCACTATGAAGTGTTCTTGTAGGCACGTGTGTCTCCCAGACATCCTGAGACTAAGTAGGTGAGGTAACATCTTTTATAAGACAAACTTCTCTTGGTCAGAGAGAGAAGTTTTCAAACTGCCACAGAGAAGGGGAGCTATAAGCACTAAGGGTTGTCTCTATCACCAAGTTTACCCAATAAAAGATACAGCTTCACCCATTGTCTCTCATATACATACAGTAAATTTTATGCCCTGTTTATACCACACCTAAACTACTCTAGCAAGTATCTCAAGTATTCCATCATTACGTCAGCATTCCTAGTATTACACAAAGGGTTGGTATTTGTGCTTCTGGCATATTGTGCCATGAAGTAACTGCAATGCACATGTGTAAGATGAATGTATCCAAATACTTTCACAAGTCACATGCAGCTGAGCCTGAATTAGTCAGCACAGTAACAGCACATAATAGCCAGTAAACTGCATCAACTATAAACCATGATTCTGGCAAGTGTCACACAAGACAAAGACTGACTCTAGATGCTACAGAGATATTGTCACTGCAAATAAGTTGACATGTTGTGATGTTTTTAAAATTGGGAATATCACAGTGAAGTAATACAGTGATTTATGCAAATAAATGTCCTGGACAAAATTTTCAAATTCAGTTGGCTACATTTTCAATTACATATTAGGAAAAACTTTCTACTCTAAGTTCCAGAGTGGTAACCACGTTAGTCTGGATGTAGTAAAAAGAATAAGAGTCCAGTGATACTTTGAAGGCTAACAAATTTCTTTGGGCATAAGCTTTTGTGAGTTGCAACCTGGTGAATTTTTTTTATCTTTAAGATGCCACCGGACTCTTGCACGCCCCCCCCAGCCTGATAGTTAAGCTCTGCAACAGATTAGTTAAAGAAGTTGTGGAATTTGTCAGTGGAGGCTTTTAAAAACAAGCTAGACAAAAACATGTCAGGAATGAATCTTGCCTCATTGTAATAGAATGGGCCCAATGGCCTTGACTTCCCTTCCAGCCCTACATTTCTACAAGTCTAAGAAATCTGAAGAATGATTTTAAAGTTGGAAATACATTTTGCATAAATTAAACAAGGAGTTCTGTGGCACTTAAAGACTAACAAATTTATTTATTGCACGAGCTTTTGTGGGAGAAAATTGTATGACGAAGTGGGATTTTCTCCCATGAAAGCTCATGCAATAAATAAATTTGTTAGTCTTTAAGTGCCACAGAACTCCTTGTTTGTTTTTATTGAACTAGACTAATGCAGCTACCCCTTTGGATCTTTGCATAAGCTGTCGCTTACCACAGAACTAAAATATCTAATTAAGACAAAACACCAAGAAGGATGCACAATGCCATGTATGCTGGTGCAGGACAGGAGTCCTGGGTAAAGAGGTGAATTAGAGCATTAAATGGATTTGGTCAGTTTTCAATAGCTCCAGAAATCAGTTGAGAAATCCATGATCCCTATTTCTACCATAGTTGTTCGTTCAACTAAAAAGAAATTAAGTGCATGCCTTGAGCTACATGAGCTTTTTGCCTCTAACAAGCGAGTCTGAGGGACACACATAATCACAGAGTCTTCTTAGTCTCCAAAAATAGCCTCAGAATGAGCAGAGTTTCTGGGACGATGAAACATGCTTTTGGCAGAACTTCATAATCTAGAGAAACAGCCATGTAAAACTCTGGATGGCTTCCAACCTGTTTCTTACACTGCCAGAGTATTGTATGATGCACTGCATGAATCAGTTGCCAGGAAGAACTGCAAATGAAATTCATTAAAGCATTCTTAGAGAGAAGCTATCTTGCAGTATACGGCATCATCTAGCACAGTCATTTAAAGGGAGATATTCCAAAAATAAACAAAAATCACCAGTCACAGTGAAGCAAATATTTGCTGCTTTTTAAAACAAACATAAAAAAATAATTTCAAAAATGATTGTGTTTTTTAAATATAGACAGCATGCATTCAGGTGAGTTTTCAACATGAACCCTCAAATCCAGACCAACTGTTGGACAACTATGTTCATGTCCAGTGGTCAGAAAAACTATTTTCTCACATCCACAAACAGCATCTTCAGTGGTTGAGCACGCAGCCTCTATACCTCAGATTGCTGTCAGCCAGGCTGCTGTGAACAGCAAAGAACAGAGCATGGGTTAGATTAGAGGACCTAATTTTCCATACTATGCAACTGGGAAAGGGGAGCAAATAGCCCTACCAGATCTAGTTGCCCATTCCCTTTAACCTTGGGGAGGAAGTGTTAAAATCTAAGTTTTGAAGAGGTAGCTGTGTTATTCCACTCCAGCAAAACAAGCAGGGAGCAACACAGAAGCTGATGCGATAAATACATTTGTTAGTCTAAACGCCATAGGACTCCTTGCTTGTTTTGTTAAAAAATCTACTATGTCTGACCCACCTACTACTCCATTCTCTCCACCCTTCCCCCCCTTCCCCCCATGATGCAGGCAGTTAAGTTTCTTTTCTGGAAAGAAAGAGAGAGGTTGGTGAAAATGATAATAGGTATGAGTAGAAGAAAAGAAAAATAGCAGGGGGGATTGTTTAAGGGGAAGAACACAAAGGAAGAAAGACAAAAAAGGAGTCCTGTGGCACTTTTAAAGGCTAACAAATATATTTACTGAATGAGCCCTCATGGGGGAAAGGAAAACAAGGTATATCATAACCTCGAACACCTAGTAGAAGACTGAAATCTCATAAGAAACAGGCATGATATTCTTATACGCCTTTTATTAAGTATATAAAATATTAATATTCAAAATACAATGCCCAACTATAAAAACCCCTCATTATCAACAAAAGAATACATGTAAATACTTATAAGTACAGGTCCAAATTCTTGGTTACACAAACAGTCCCACTAACAGCAGTGTGACAACTTATACGATTACAAACGTAGCTCAAATACATTATGAAGCAAAGTCATTTCAAGTCTATTCCTCTGACTTCTCTGCCAAGATCAGGCTGCATCTTGCTACCTTAAGCCCTTACCTACAAACACTGTTGCCCCCTAATACAAAATGGCACAAGGAATGTAACTTCTGTTGTGGTTTATAAATGATGATACCAACAGGTTCAGGGGAAATCGGATTCTATGGCCCAACTTGGCAAATAGTACCCCCTCTCCCAGACAGATCTACATCACAGCTGCAGTGTGCATCCCAGCTCAAGTCACCGGACACATACTAACTTGCCAGGTCTGCAGAGGCATTAGCTCAGGCTACCCGCCCAGGTATGTACTAGAGAGATCCAGGCAGGTTTGGATTCAGGTGGTTAGCCCAAGCAGCAACCTGTGCTATTCCCAGTTACACTGTTATTTTTAGTGTATTGGCTTGGACAGAGCTCTTCTGTTTGTCTATCCTCACTAGGAAGCAACAAACAATACACTCATTAATACTACATTTTCTCCATGTGTCCTCCATTGTCCTTCTTTTTGTACTTCCCTGTCCTCCTTTCCATGCTTTGGTATCTGGTAACCCTATGTAGAAAGAAATAAGGAGATGGCTCCAAGATATACTCCTCTCCCCAGCACTCGGCCCAAACTCTGGTATAATTTAGAACACCAAAAGGATCGTTGCAAGTTTTCCCAACTACAGTTGTCCCCTTGGTCTTGGAACAGGCTTGCCATCCCCTTCACACCATAAGAATAGCATGACAATAAAGTGGTTGAGATCTTGCTCCAGGTGTTCCCTTCCATTAATGCTAGACAATCAGTTAAGCTCAGGATTTAATCTTCTTTTTTAGGTTCTAATATGACTGTATTATGAGTGCATAGTTATTTAAAACCTTGCAACGTAACATGCAATATTGAATCCCAATCATATCATCATTGGTGCTTGATTGGATCACTGATTTACAGGGTCACATGATCAAAAAACCTATTTGCATTAAGGTTTAAGAAATTTTAGATGATGTCATTCCTGAACTTGTCTGTAAGAACAGGAAAGTCACACAAAGGCATGACATTAGACTGCTTTAATAGATATTTATAGATTCTTCCCCTAGTGAAACTAACAGAAAAATCACAAAAACAAGATTCTCCTTCATAACAAAACAAAACAAAAAAATCACTGCAACATAGCTCTTCACTAGTACTGCTGGTTTCTCCTGCATGAGCTGGCCTAGCTATTTATTATTTTAGAAGCATTAATAAAAAGCCACTGAAATTAATTGTAGTTTAGGAATGGAAAAAAATTAGTCTTCTTGTTGAGAAGGCAATAAATGCCATCATCCACATCCATTTATGTAGATTTCCAATCACTGTAGTATCAAGATATCATAAATAATATTTAACTAATTCCGTTAATTAAAGAAACTCAATATTCCACCTCCCTTTAGTTATAACTAACATCCTCACTGATAACACTTAAATGCCTGTCTTCCAAGAGAACATCACAAGAGAAGCCTGAGCAAAGAAATGGCCTTGCAACATGCTCTCAAGTGTCAAGACTAGACTTCATGCTGATTGGCTGAATCGATAATTCTCAGCTGAAGGCCTTCCTTGGAAAAATGACTTGACTACATTCCACTCACTTGTCACCCAAAGATTTCATGCTATGAAATATCTAAGAAACTGCCTTTTGGAGGGGACTCAGACCAGGCCAACTTTCAACTTCCCAAGGACATTCTCTTTCAAAATGCTAAAAGCAACAAAATAGCTACAATCTGTAAAGTGGGGAAAAAATTGTCAACTCCTATCAGGTCCAATACAGCCAAGGGACTTCTGCTCAAAAAAAAAAAAAACAAAACCACCTCTCTCTCAAAGTCTGAAGTTACCAATGATGGGAAAACCACTAGATTCACTTTTGAAAATTCTGTAGAAGTTGACACATGAAGCAGGACAGTGGTCTTAAAAAAAAAAAATGTTGTAAAACTATAACCATACCAATTGTTAGCAACTGATGCATCCCCTATGTTTTACATGCAATTTTTACAACAGAAATTACTTCTAGTACAGAAATGGAATGCGAGATTGGGCTTCCAGCTTAGGCCAAGTGCTAATAACAATTTCACATAGTGTAGGTTTACATCAGGTTTTTGTACCTCAAGTTAACTGATGACTAATTAACGTGAGGCACTTAGCACATGAGAAGTCAATTGTACGGCCATTCCCAGAACCATTTGTTTTAGGATACAAATATTTGTTCTTTATCTAAGGCCTAGTCCACACACTATTTTTTAATAGAGAGGACTCTCTCAAATAGTGAGTGATTTTTTATTTTATTTTTTTTAAATACTGACAAAGTTACACTGATAGAACTACTACTGCCATCAGATGTGTCAGTACAGTACTGTAAATCCTGGAAGGTCAAAAATCACTAGCTTAAAAAAAAAATATATATATATATGTTCTGCCATTTTGGTCCCTCTTGATTTCTGACCCTCTCTGCAAGAGAAGCAAGACTACAAGAACATGGTAATTAGTATCCAAATCCAGTGAGAATGCTGATTCTAGCCCCCTGTGCTGGAGCCCTCAATGGCTGCCTGATAGCCAGCCTCTCCCCCCAAATCCTAACGTTCTAATTAACTGTGTCCCGCAGACCTGCCGATGCCCCCAGAGCAGTAACATATGCATGTCCCACACCCCTATCAACTGTGTCTTTAGGATTACCACCTTAAAAAAAAAAAAAAAAAAAAAAAAAAAAAAAAAGGCATTCCATCCCTGGAAAGTCCGCTGGAACCCCAACCAGCAACCACACTGCCAACCACTGCTATTTCAACAGTCAATTTTAGTATCTAGAGAGATAACACATATCGATAAGATTAACGACATTTCAGGTCTCCTTGCTCATTTATTTATTGCATGAGCTTTCATGGGAGAAAATCCCACTTCATCAGTCTTCAAAGAGCCTGAGGAAGTGGATTTTCTAGCATAAGTGCCCACAGGACTCCTTGTTTTACGAAACTAGACTAACAGGGTTGCCCCTCTGAAATCTACTTTCACTTGCTCCTCCCTCCTCTTCCCCTCCTCCCCTGACAATGAGGTTGATGTTGGTGTGCAGACAGCTATTCATTTTGATCTGTTACTGCTTAAACTCCAGAACTGGGAACACCACAACATCTTTACTTGGAAACAGAGTTTCAACATTAAATAGCCTAGCACAGTGGTTGTCAAACTTTTTTCCTCAGGACCCAGTTCCAGACCCCTCTGCCATGCGATGACTCTCCACTGATAAAAAGGGGCTGCTGCCAGAACACTGAACAGAGACCATGGCTGTGGGGGGCTACGTTCCCTCTAAGGTGCATGGCCGCACACATAAAAAGCCCATGCCACGCACGATTTTGTTTCCTGCGCATGCAACAGATAGTCTTCTGTGCTGCTGACCTGGCCTATCAGGCACATAGCCCAGGGTAGTGCTGCCCTGGAGTGGGGAGGTGCAGCTGAGAATCTGCTGCGGAGCGTGGGGGGGGGGGCAGCCCCCAGAGTTAGGCTGGGCGGGCAATGCAGCTGGAGACCCAGAGGAGGCGGCAGGCCCTGAGTCCAGCTGGGACAGGTCGGCAGCACAGCCGAAGATCAGCCACGTGGGGAGTCCCAGGGTAGGGCTGGCCTGGAGTGGGTGGCGGATGCAGCCGAGAATCGGCTGCGGAGGTGAGAGGGGGGAAGCCAGCCAGAGACCAGCAGGCGGCGGCAGGTCCCAGGTAGAGTTACCAGACCTCCAGCAAAAGAAGGACATGTCCTCCTTTTTGCCTTCATGTCCTCCATCCTCTAGGCATTTTAAAAATAGGTGCTTTTGTCCAGCTTTTTACTGCTCAGGAATAGACTATTAAAAACCCCTCTAACAGCCAAGTTACAGAGCGGGGGATCTTCCCCAGAGGCTGGAGATCGGAGGTGGTCGTATGCACACACCACCCAATTGCAGCTCAGCACAAAGCAGGCCTTTTCACTAAGAGCTCAGGTATCCCCTGATTCTGGAGGCTACTTTTACAAGGCTGCATGAATAGCTCAGGTGGTAAAGAAGGTATCTTTTAACCTTAGGTTTGTGGGCTCAAGACCTCTGAAAGGCACTTTTAGTTTTGGCCCTTGCTCCCTACAAATGGCTAAATTGGGGCAGGGGGAATAGGGACACTAAGAAAATGAAGGAAAATAAAGTATGCTATGAATAAAATTACTAACAGGGACCATTTAAGTAAAACAAATAAAGGCACACATTTGAACTAGCTAATAATTTAGGATGAATTATTTTAAATGGTAAAATGGGCTGCTGTGAAAAATGAAAAACAAGAGGCAAGCTACGTTTTTTGGGGGTTTTTTTAAGCCTTTTAAGGTGCTTTTCAAGTTTACATTTGCGAATTTAGTCTAAATTTTTTTAGTCTCAAATATTAATGAAAGGGTCATGAAAAACTCATTTACTGAAAAAAATCCAGTTTTTAGTAAAAGAAAACATTTTGGTAATTTTTTAAAAATAATTTTAAAAACATCATTTTGCACAGTTTTAACACTGCATTCATTAAATTACCCATTTTCCATGACATAATAGGGTAATAACAGTTGTATTAATACTCATTAATTCTCCATGTGTCCTCCAATGTCCTCCTTTTCACATGAGTTTGCAAAAAAGTTTTATTCAGGAAAAAAAGTTTTGCACACAGGTTGAAAATTTTGCACACAAGCCACCAAGAGGGAACACTGGTGGGGGATGGGGAGGGTGCAGCACTGGTATCACAACTCACTACCTTTGTAACTTTGACAACCTCTGATCTTGGAACATGCAGAGGGTGATCCCACATGCCATCCTCCTGTCTCAAATCAGGAAGTATGTCAAGTCTCTAAAATTGCATATAGTAGCCTGGAGTGTATGTGTGGGAGCTCCCTGCAAATGAGGGGGTGACTGAGTGGAGAAATGAGATGGAAGTGCTGAGAGAGGGGAGGAAGAGAGCCAATGCCAGACTGGAGAGAAAGGTCCTGGAAGCTCCTATCTGCTGCTGAGAGAACATGAAGTGGTGCAGGTCCCAACCATCCCAGAGCCCTTCAAGGCACCAAAAGCCCTGCTGCTTTTGCCTACACCTGCACCACCAATGCCACTTAAACAGAGAGGAAAGCCTGCTCCCCTCTCAGGGAAATGGTCCCCTCATGAGTGGCACCACTCCCCAAGGCCTAGCACAGCTCCGAGCTCCCTGGCACCTAGGGAAGAAGCCTCCCTGAAGGCCTTGAGCGGCACCACCATAGGCAGGGCTTGGAAGCACAGTAGGCAGCACTGTTTCTCCCTGGGCCGTAGCGCCTCTGCCTCTCCAGTGCCATGTATATGGCCTGGTGCTGGACCTCCTGCGTCATCAGAAAGCTTTTGCTCACCAAACGTGAAGGAGATCACCCCATTCAGGAAAGCCCCTTACCAGTACTGTCCTCCTGAACAGTCGGTGCCAAGAGAGGTCTCTCCCCAGTGGACCCATCATGGTACCAAGGTGCCTGTCATTATAAACCCAAATAGGGAGCTAAACTCTAGGCCAGGATCCTACAGAGAGAACATCACGGCCCATTTTGATCTGCTGTGCAAGATTACGGCCCACACAGGCCTAGAGGCTGAACCAATCGGGGGGGGGGAGGGGCCAAGACCCCCCCCATTCGATCCAGGTGCTTCATCTCCCCTCAATGCAGTAGCAGTGCCCTTGCACCCTAGTGTGCTGACATTTGCCAAATCCCGACAGTAATACCCTACCTTGATTTTCCTGGTGTCAGACATAGCAGCCCACAGGTACCAGATCCCACTGGAGGAATTTTCCTTCCTCTCTTTTCACTCCAGCCCGAGCCGGCAAGTAGCTGAGGCCACCCTAGGGAGCAGGGTAGAAGCCTCTACAGACTCCATGCCAGAGGCCAGGCAGTTGGAGATCTTGGGCAGGAAGGCGTATTTCACCTCGGCCTTCCAACTATGTATATGAAACCACTAAGCACTGGTAGCTAAATATACTGCTGATATCTTGGATTCCCTTAAGAGATTTTTGGGCCTTCTTCCCCAAGATCTAAGGGGGGATTTCGAGTCCCTTCTTGAAGAAGGCTCCCTGGCATCCCATGATGCACTCCTAGCGGCTTGGAATGCCACAGACACAGCAAGCCAAGGAGCCGCCACAGCCCTTGTTATGAGGCACATGGCATGGTTTAGTGAAATTGGCCTACTTCAGTCCACACAACAGGCCATAGAGGACCTTCCATTCAAGGAACAGTCCTTGTTTGCGGAGAACACAGACACCCTCCTAAGTGGTGCTAGGGCCCCCAGGTCGGATCTCTGGTCCCTGGGAATGCTCCTCTCTCACACACCGAGCTGCCCTATTAGCCCTTATCATCCTAGGGAGCGCAAGCTGCCCTGATCGATTAAGCATAGAAATGACCTGGTTGTGGCCCCAAGCCAGTGTGTGCACAAGGCTCCCCGTCTTAGTCCAGTGGATTACCTACCTGAATCTACAACACCCTCCTCTTACAGAACCTGCTGAGAATCATTGGACAGCCTCACCCCTTCCTGAGGCAGAAATTCCCTAGTGTTTAACAGGGGGACCTGCAACTTGGTAAGAATAGCCAAACAATCTCTCTGCCCCTTCGCACTCCCACATTACAATGGGTCGCTGGACCGGGGACACCAATTTCCCTATATGCAAAGGATCCCTGTCTCTGCGTTATATGTCTAATCTGGGTTTTTTCTCCAGCAAACTCAGCTATCTTCTTGGCATATACGGGCAATTGCCCCCTCCATCATTTGCTTTCTGCTTCACTACAGTACTCGGGGCCAGCCCTCCAAGACCCTACTTCCACTCCTAGCTCTTCCTAGCTATTTACTTTGCTCTAATTCTTTTTTTCTCCACTCAAGTCCACAGTGATTCATAGCCTTGCTCAGTAGGCTTAGTAAGGGCATGGCAAAGATCCAGCCAAGCCGCGGATCAGCCGCATAGAGCTCAATTACAAGGGAAGATGAGATTCTTGTGGAGTTGTACAGAAGGCCAAAGTAGGGCCTGCATAGTTTTTCTTAGTGATCCCCAAGCTTGAGGGTGAAACCGCTTGTGAGCCAGTGCTTTCCGAATGCCCTCACCTCTCACTCATAGTTGTCCACTGTACAATGGGCTGTGGGTGAGTGTGGTGTTGTTCCTTGGGAGGTGGTACATATACATATCCCCGTCTTCCCCCCACCCCCATGTTCCTTTTCAATCTGGGCCAGAGAGGACCAGGGCCTGAGCTGGGCCTCAGGTCATCAGGTGACAAGAGCCATACCTTGCCATACATGGTGAGCCGATACACCCTCTATTTCCAGTGGGTCTGCACTCAGTGTTGGGGCATGTTTTGTAACTTCGGGCCAGCATTCCACTTTTTCTCCTCTATGGATCAAGAAAGATCTTTGCCTAGGCCAGTCCATCTTTTATAAGACCCCATTTAATAACTGACTATTGTCCAAGTGCCCTGAAGAACTTTCACTACTGGGGCCCTTAGCTTGAGAGAAGCACTGGTGGCTTCTTAAATTCCAACCCTATGGGACCTTCATCACAAGGGGCTAGTGAGGGAAATTGCCCCTTGGACAGTAGTGGTCAGACATCTCTACTCTTGAATTTACTGGGTGAGACTTCTCCAGTTTCCTGTTTGCCCCTTCCAAGCCTCCCGGTGTGCGTCTTCTCAGACAAGGGAGGACAGTCTCCTGTCACCCTTTCCCCCCTTTTGGTTGAGGGCCAGCTCACAGGAGGGAAAAGCAAGAGATGCACACACACCCTCTTTTTCCCCTCCTTGGGGTGCTGGGCGGGCTCAGCAAGTAGAGAGGGTGGGCTCTGTGTTTAAGCGTAGGAGTTTGAACCCCATGTTGATTGCTTTAAGTGTTAGGTTCCTTTATGACCCTCTTTATGGCCAGCTTATACTACCATTATGTCCTAAGGGGACATTATAGTCCCACAGATGACAGTGAAGGGAGCTTGATCCTTCCCCTTTTCCCAACCTTGCCCTAGGGGCCACCTTCTCCCCTCAGAGGGTAGACCTCGGGAAATTACTAGTAAAATGTAAAAACGCCCTCCGGGACACCTGTATATCCGGGCGCACAGGCTAGGGTATTATGGCTGCCATTCTCAAGTCTCAATTCCTTTACATTACCTGCTCACTTTTCTTATTGATTGGGGTGCCCATGGGCCTCAGCCTCTTGTGCCAGAGACCTAGAGTGCTAGGTTGCATACTTTGTGCCAGGCTCTTTTTCTCTTAGGTGGTAAGGAAGGTTGGTTGTGCGATGGGTTTACCCTCAAATCCCTTACTATATTTGTCCTTCCTCTCCAAACCTCCAGCCTTGGAGAGTTAGAGCAGGTTCTTAGTTCCCAGGGTCACACGTGTACTTCCTGTGGTTAGGACAACTGAGAAGAAAGGATCCCTTTTCCTTCCTGTGTCGTCCTCCTCCATGTTATCAGTGTCTTCCTCCTTTTCCCCTTTGGGTGTCTCCTTTGATCCTGGTACTGTGGGCCTCTACATACTCGGGTTGCATTGACTATTGCCTGCCTTTAGGGATCTGTAGGGAGGATTCCCTCAGAGACTTAACTCCCATCCATTTCCTCGCCTTACCCCCCCAGAGGGATCAGTCTAGATTGATACTCCCTGCAAGATAAAAACAGAGTAGCACTCCCCAAAATCTTTTCAGACCGCCATCTGCTACCCCCAGGCTCAGGGGTGACTCGCTTATAGCCTGAAGCTAGACCTTCTGCACTTAATGTTTCCTGTACTGGGTTCCCTAGTGGAAGCACTCCACTCACAGCTTAGGGTTATAGGGTTACTTTGGAGCAAACCCTCATTACCCATCGTTGAGCTCTGCTTTGTTTCTCTCAGGATCGGTGAAGTAGTTTTTACTCACACTAAATACTAAGCATACAGTTCTCTCAGTCGAAGTGAGGTAGACCAGCAAGAACATTTCGGCACCGAGGTCAGTGCCGATCATACCTCCTGCTCCACAGGTGAGCGGTGCTGAGATGATTCTGGTGCTGACCTGGCACGTGGTAATGGTGCCGAAGGCAACCCCAGTTCTTCGGGGACAGGCTGCCGCGCTTACTCTAAGGCCAACATACAGAGCCTTTGCTCTCTGTCTTTGAGCGTCCTTGGCTTGAAGGACTGAAAGATATAGTCAGTAGCCTGGTGAGACTCACCCAGGCACCTCTCATGGGGCTCACTCCACAGGAAGGCCTTGCCACAAGAAGCACAGGGTTTAAAGCCTGGCATCTCTGGAAGCTGTTGGGAGCGGTGTTCTGGCTCCAGACTAGCACGTTGCAGAGAAGCACCAGTTCTCGGTGGAATGATGCCCATGAACAGGTCCTCTAGCTTAAACGGGTGGTTCATGCAACAAAGTAATGACAGGCACTTGCAATTGCAAGGACAGGGCTCTTCCAAAACCATCGCTGAGAGCAGAAAAAGGAACTGAGGAAGGTCAGGATTGGGGCCGTATACGTAGCCACAGGAGTGGCCAGAGGGGGCATCAGCCACTGACCCTGTTCTGACAGGTTAGGGCAAAAATGCTTCCGACCAGTCACGTGCTGCAGCACATAGACACCTAATACTGAATGTATCCAAGCAGCGCTCGAAGAAAAACAAACTGTTCTAGTAGGAACCTGCATTAGAAAGTACAGTATATTTTTTATTAAAATCTGTAAATTATAACTTTTTTTTTTTTTTTGCAAGCAAGGGAAGTCAACCCACTGAAAAAAAGAGAGGCAAGACCCCAACTTTGACAACCATTGTCCTAGCATATTGTGATAAGACAAAATTTTATACTGATATAAAAATACTCAGATTAAATTATTTTTCTGGAAATTTACAAATCCACAAAAATTACCAGCCAGGCCTGTCAAATACTGACCAGGTGATAGCAGGAAATAGCTGCAGAAGGGTCCTCTTCTCCCACTTACCAGGCCTGGACTGCAGGGATAGAGAAGGAAGAGGAAGAAGCAGACAGACAACTGACCCATTTTTCACAAGGCAAGGAAGAAAAGGGAAAAGAGCTATAGTGACCTGCTGAGCTCTTTCTGTTCCTCCTCAGATGAGTATGGTATCACCTGGCCCTTCTCACTCTTCCCCAGCCCAAGTATGCCTCTTTGTTCCTGGGACAGAAGCCAGGAAAGAGGAGAAGGCACCCAATCAGCAGTAAAATTTGTGAAAGCTGGAGCTTCTCATGTTATTCAAAAACTGGCTCCAACCTCAGCCAAATCTGTTTTATCTTTTAGGAAATTGTGAGTCTTTTCAGCATAACTGACACAAGGGTACTTTAATATATAGGGCCCCCCCCCATGTATGGATAGTGCTATAGTGGCATAAGGTACCTGTACACAGATGTACCTGGGTCCACCTTCAGAGGATTTTAAGACTGACTATTCCAGTATAGCAAAAACAGTACAACTTTTGTGTTCAGACAAGTCCCCTGGGATCAAACCAGGTTTAAGCACAAAAAAAAAAAAAATTAGCTTTGTTTAAGCATGTGAGGAAGCCCCATATTAGCCTTTATAAACATTTTAACAATCAAGTTACTTGGCAAATAACTTAAGGCATGGAAATCTAGTGAAGACAATCAAGCCCTTCGAAACTGGAACGGCTGTCCCCCACCTCACTGTCTGGAACAGCAAGACAAGAACTTCCTTGTAATTTATCGCGTGTCAACAAATCTTTCATGCTGCCAATGCATTAGAGCAGGGCTGGTTAAACAAACAATATAAACAAAAATAAACATCACAGCCCATATTGTTTATTGTTCTTTAGCTCTCTTTTGTGTTGTAGTAAAGATATTGCTTACTACTCCACAACCATAATAAGAACAAATAATGCAGATCAAGTATACCCTGGATTCATTCCAAACCCCCACTCCCACCTCCCCAAAACTTGCTGCATTGTTAATTCGACACTTTTGAACCTATTCCAGTACAGTGGGAAGTGTGAATACCACTTAGCATGTGTAGGAAGAACATAAATTGTGATCAAAGTAGAATAATTTAAAAGAAAATCACTTTTCATTCATGAAATCTTGCCCTAAGAATGTTTGAGCATACTGGAGTTATTTTATCACCTTCATTCTTTAATTTACTTCAGGTCCTACATTGAGTTTAGCAGCCAGTTTTAGTGCATTTTACTGGATTGCTAAAATGTCAAATACAAGCTTCACTCTTCCAAGAGTATTTCCTTCAGGTAACTTCATTTAGTTTGTGTATGTATACCTGAAAACTAAGAGCAATTTCTTCCGCAAATATATAGCAACAGAAGCAAAGGTGCAACTCCTATCCAATTTTCACTCTCATTCGTCTCTAACACACACAGTTCTACTATGCAACCATTCTTTAACTATGAATTATCCTTAGTGTGGACATGACCCTCTGAGATTACTCATCTAGCCCTCAGCAGAGCACAACCCTAGCTGGTGTAAGATTGATGTAAGAGTTCTACACTAGCCTTCTACTCATCCCTCAGCATATAGGAAATGTGGTGTGGGAGTGGAAGGAGAAGTGATCAGAGTGCACTATGTCTATTCTTTGCTAGCAACCATGGGAAATAGAGCATATGTCAGAGAAGTCCAGGCAGCAATGAAACTCTACATAGTTTATCAGCTAACTACAATGGAACAATATTTTGGCAGGATTCTAAATGACTGCCAGTATAAATTTGCTCTCAGGTCTTGAAATTCCAGTCTGTGAGATTCCTCAGGATATATGTTTTAAAGACCTCTCCAATGATGCTTCTACTTGGTTGTAGGGAGGGGACAGAGGGGAGAGACATACTCCAAAATATCTGCTCATATTGCCACTGCAGATCTTTAAAAAGAAGCTTCATCCTTTTAAAAAGAGCATCTATTGCTGTTTCTTTCAGTAACAGTGGCACTATTGAACTTTAGACGTTTTGTTTTCACCAATGCTGATACCAATGTAGCTAGATGAAATTTTGGCCTGTTGGCTCCCTTTCTGGAGGGGAGTGAATAAAATAGAAAGCAAAGCAACCCAGGCGCCACCATCTGCTTTTGGAGATAGGAGGGGGGAAATCAAAGAGAAATATAGCTGGAGCCACACCATTTTTCATAAGACAACATGGAAGCAGGGGGCACAGCAGCCTTTAAGCAGCTGCTTCTTGCAAAGAAGAGCAGAGTGGGAGTGAGGCATAAAGGACAAAGAAGTATAGGAGGAGAATCGGAGCCTTTCACATACCCTGGTTACAACAAGCGCATCATCTATAGATTGCTAGTGGTCTACAAGACCATATGCTCATATCATCAAGAGCTGGAGAAGCTCCAGTGGGAGGCCTTCAAAGTTTCAATAGATATTTGGAAACCATTTAGAAAAAAAATCTTAAACTGAAAATAGTACAATTAAGAGGTCCATCCCATTAGAAATCTCATTAGAAAAGACAACATCATCAACAGAGAAGATCTCTTTAGAGTTTACACTCTTACCATTATTCTTCCTATACTGCACTGGCAGAATTGTTTACACCACTATGTGTCTTGATATTCCTCAAATGAAAAGATACTCAAGATAAAATACTTGGAAGGTATTGCACATGCCTGAATGTGTGTCTGCTGATATCATCAATACTTTAACAAAAAGGAAGCTGCTTACAGTACTTTCACCAGCTGTAGTAAGAGAAAAATCGAAGCCTGAAAGTCTGGGCTTATGTCTTGGCAGGTATGTGGAAGGTGAAATGGATTTTACACAAGTATTTATTTGCAACTTAGATATACAACTGTATCCAGTTAGCGACAGCCAATCCTAAAACAAATTAGTATTTTTAAAAGGCTCCATTCAATACACCAGTAAACCCGTGACCAAAGCAGTAGTACCACAATGCCTGCTGCCATGTAGCAGTCTCAGATGGCATAATGCCGAACACTAATATTACACAGGCCTTGGGGCATGCCTGGCATATGGAAACACCGGCTTTAATCTTTCTCTTTATCCTTCCTTTGGGCTACTGCAAAGGCAGGATCAGATGCTAGAAAGCATTCAGTCAGACTTCTCACTGCACCATGCTTAGAGCACACTACATAGGCAAGATATCTTCTTAAAACCTCCCAGACTTCCATGTTTATGTCTAGGAGAGATTTTTTTTAAAAAAAACAACAAAAAAGTACAGGCTAACCGCTGAGCTTTTTCTATTAAAAATAGTTTGGTCCAAGTAGAGGTTGAACTTGAGTACTCCTCGGGACCAAAGTAACATTTAGTTATCCTCCATCACCATGGAACTTCACAGGGACGAGTGCTGTTCTCATAGGGTTTCCTATGAGAATTGTTTGTTTTATGTTTTGCTTTATAAAAAAGAATGAGGCTTTCATTTCAGCTTCCAAGGGACTTTAGTCAACTGAAAGGAGGAAAAAAAGGCTCTGAGAACTTTTTACCCACTATAATCACGAACACCACCTCAGATTAGATGTTTTCAAGTTCACTCCATCCATTAGACAAGGTGTACAGTAAGTCTTGCTGTCCCTGAAACAAAGAGTCAGTTCTCTACTTCAAGAGTGGTTCACACAGCAGCTAGCAAATAGACTCACTTAAGAGAAACAGGATTGCAAGAACTGTAAATACAGATATGGCCCTCAGAGGAAGAGGCAGTACCTGAAACTACTTGCAACTCATTTTTAAATTAATTTATTTTCAGGTTGACACCAGCTCTTTACCAAGAGGGTTCCTGAGCCACCAGCAGTGCTTAACGGTGAAGCAAAATGTGCAATTTCAATGAAAACTCCAAGGGGAGTTTCAGTTATGCAGAAAGTAATTACCTGATTTGGAATTAGGCCAGAAAACAGGGGTTAATAAACCTTGTCCTCCAAAAATCCTTAGCTTTATGTTTGATCTAGAAAAAAGGAAAAAGCTTGCATCACTGCAGTAACAATCAATAAGTCATTTATTAGGCTTTACATTATTAACTCAACACATATCACCACTCAAGGCACTAATCCTCAACTGTGAGGTCTCATGCAATGGAAATATATAATGTAAGAAGTTTCAGGAAAATCAGTTTGGCTTATTTAACTCTTCAGTCTTTATACAAACACAGGATCTCTTTGCAAATACTTAAGATTGGTAAATTTGTATGTGATCTAAGTTCATCTATCCAAAATAAAGACATCCAGAATTAGAAGAAATGAGCCAGTTCATTTATTGTATGCATTAAGAAAAGAGGGCCTCTAAATTGAGAGGGAGAAAAAAAAAATCAGAACATCAGATAAATGTTAATTAAATTAGGGACACCATGTAGGAAATTAGTTAAAGAGCAAACCGAGCCATTTTTAAGGAATTCTGTCAACATGCCACTTCTGAGTTTTCTACTATAGATGTTATCAAGAAGCAGTATATTCAAACAGTTGGAGCATTTGGGGATTAGACTGCAGTTTACCAGAACAGTGACACCACGCAAGAGAAGAGAATTGTGCCCACAGGAAAATAAAAACCCTGTGCTGAACACGACAGTGTTCATCACCACAGTCTAAGGAGATGATACGTTTAGCTGTTGGCTACAGTATGCAGCAACATTCATATAGTTTAAGGCCAGAAGGGATGGTTAGATCAGTGGTTTTCAAACCATAGGTTGGGACCCACTATGGGTCACAAAACCTCAAGTACTGTACTGGGTCTCGGCACCCCCTGCTGCTGGCACCACAAGACTGGGACGCATTGCTCAAAGACGGAATTGTTGGGTCACGAGCATAAATGATTTTTTTCAATTAAGTCCTGAGGGAAAAAATTTTGAAAACTTCTGATCTAGTCTGATCTCCTCCTGTGCATCACAAGTCACTACATTTCACCAAATGACCCCTGTATTGAGACCTGTAGCGTGTGTTTGACTAAAGTATAAGTTGTTGCTTGAATCTGACAACATCAAGTCATGGAAAATCCTTCACTTCCCTTACTAGTTTGTTCCAGTGGTTAATTACTCTCACTGAAAAAATTGTATCTAATTTTTAAATTTCACTTTGTTTGGCCTCAGCTTCCAGCCATTGATTCCTGTTATGACTTTCTCCACTAAATTAAAAAGCTCTTTAGTAACCAGTGTTTTCTCCTTTTAAGGTATTTACTTCCTGTAATAAGTTCACTTGTCAATCTCTGTTCCATATGTTAAACACACTGGCTATGTTACACTAGTATTAGTTCAAATTAACCATTATTAGAGTGAATTAAATTAATTTGAACTAGGTTAATTCAAACTACCATGTCCCCACTAGAAACCCAAATCAAACTAGCATGTCCATGGACAGGACTTGCTAGTTTGACTTAGGAGGGGGGCACCATGAGGAGTGTGGCAACATGGCCCCCAGGAAGGGCCATACCCCAATCCAATACATAGAAAGAGAAAGTCACCCGGGATCCAAGAAGATCAAACCACATTAATTCAAACTAACAGTTAGTCTGAATTAGCACAACTCCATTGCGTTAAGTTTAAATTAACTGTTATTTCAAGGTTGAGGTTTTATAACAGGCATCGCCAAACTGCAGCTCAGGTCCCACATGCAGCTCTTGAATGAAAAATTGTGGCTCCCAGAAGAACGTCAGCAAATCAGTTTAGGAAAGCAGCCCCAGCCTAGGACTCCAGGCGGGAGTCATGATGGCGGGGAGAAGTGTGACATGGTCAGGATTTTAAAAAACTTGCCACTAGCCTGAAGTCTTCTACACTGAGCAGCAGCTAAGTTTTTACTATATAGGCCTAATTTTCATGGTAACTTTAAGTAATTCTTAGAATCTGACGTCAGTAGGATTGATATCTGTCCTCTTTTTATGATACAATTAAAGTGTGCAATGAAATTTAAATTTAGTAATTTTGGAGCAGGTAAAAGTATATGGCTATGCACCTCAGTGTGGCTCTCGAAGGTTTGACAATCAATCAACTTGTGTTGCTCTTGAGTTCCATAAGTTTGGCCACCCCTGTTTTATAACTTCAAAGCAAGTGTTCATTACTTGCATGACCACTCAGTCCTCAGCACTTAGCACTTCGCAAATCTATCGCCTGCAATTCAGACAAAAAACCAGCAGCAACCTTATTTTTACTTTCAGATTACGGATGAAAATGTTCAATAGCAACAGGCCTAGTATCAAATCATGCAAAACTCCACTGGAAACACCCCCATTCAAAAGATAATTCCCCCTGAAGACTATCTTTTGAGATCTGTCAGTTCTTAATCTACTTATTATGTGCTTTGTTGATACAGTTCAGTGTTGTAATGTACTCTTTTGTAAGTCAAATGCCTTACAAAAGAGTACATTTCATTTACCTTAAGACTCAAAAGAAGAGCTGCGTAAGCTTGAAAGCTCATCTCTCTCACCAACAGAAGTTTGTCCAATGAAAGATATTCTCACTAATCTCTCCACATTATATCTATTCAGTTACCTGTAACAAACAAAGTTGTAATTTCACCAAAGAATTAAATCAGATTTGTTTGACAGGATTGTTTGCCATGTTGACACATTAATTATATGCATGTCTTTTAATTCTTTAATAATTGCATCCTGTTTCCATTATTCAACCTGGAGTGACATCAGGCTAACCAACCTATAGTTACCTGAGTCAATTCATTTGCTGTCTTTGAACACTGGCACAACATTAGAGCTCTTTCAGATGGTACCATAGGTAGGGAATTGGGAGACCTAGTTTTAAGTCCCTTCTCCTTCACAGACCTCCTGTGTGACTGTGGGAAAGACACTTAGGGTCACTGTGCCTCAGTCCCTCATCTATGAGATGTGGATAACTAGTACTTAACTTCATAAAACTCCTCTGGGGAAAAGAAATCAATTAAATTTTCTGAGGCCCTCAATTATCATAGTAAACATGTCACCAGTACATAAGACAAACTGATTAAAAACTACCTTGGAATAATGGAAAAATTCCAGACTCTCACTTCAGAAGGCCAGAGATGATTTAAGCCAACTCTTTTAGAACTCTTGGGTGCAAGTTAACAAGGCTTGCTGTTCTAAAAATATCCATCCTTAACAGGTGCTGTCTCATATCCTCCTCAGTGGAGGGCTATTATTTATTCTGTCATCCTCCTAGGATAAAATTACATCATCCTGCTTCTTCACAAACACAGAACAGAAATATTTAACAGTTCTGCCTTTCCCATGTTATTACTAACAATTCTATCATCTCCATCTAGTAACTGCCATGTACCATTGTTAGATTTCTTTTATTCCTAATATACTGAAAATTATTACTACCCTTTGACTGGCTAGCCATGGATTTTCTCCTGATGTCTTCTGTAGCTTTCCTTATCTATTTTCTGCACACTTCATAATTTCTCATTTGTAAATGATTGTTTTCTATTTACTGCTTTCCAATTTGTCTTATATATATAAATTTTTTTATATATATAAATAAAATTCCTCTCTCACCCCTATGGGTGGTATGTGTCTTTCTCAACCTCGGGTCCTCTACCAGAGGCCTCTGAGTTTGAGGGTTCTGCGCAGTATCTTAGCTGTTCCTAGCACTGCACTCTTCTGGACAGAGAGCTCTGATGTTGTTCCTGGGATCTGTTGGAGCCACTCTCCCAGCTTAGGAGTCACAGCCCCGAGTGCTCCTACCACCACCGGGACCACTTTGGCCTTTACTTTCCACATCATCTCTAGTTCCTCTTTCAGGCCCTGGTACTTCTCCAGCTTCTCATACTCCTTCTTCCTGATGTTGCTGTCACTTGGCACTGCTACATCTATCACCACCGCTGTCTTCTGGTCCTTGTCTATTACCACAATGTCTGGTTGATTGGCCAGTACCTGCCTGTCCATCTGGATCTGGAAGTCCCACAGGATCTTAGCCCTGTTATTCTCCACGACCTTCTGTGGAATCTCCCATCTGGTCTCGGGAGGGTCTAGCCCATACACTGTGCAGATGTTCCTGTACACAATGCTAGCTACTTGGCTGTGCTGTTCAGTGTATGCTGTTCCTGCCTGCATCTTAGTCCAACACATAGTGGCAGGATGTGTCTTTAAGGCCTCCCTGCATAGTCTGCACCTTCGGTCCTGTCTAGTGTGGTAGACCCCTGCTTCAATGGATCTGGTGCTCAGTGCCTGTTCCTGTGCTGCTATGATCAGTGCCTCAGTGCTGTCTTTTAGGCCAGCCCTTTCCAGACACTGGAAGGATTTCCCAATGTCAGCCACCTCAGCTATCAGTCAATGGTACATCCCAATGCAGGGTCTTGTCTTGCCATGGCACTTCTTCTGCTTGATCTTCCTCCCATGTCTGCTGCTGCTGCCTCAGGCATTCTCTCAGCAGCTCATCTTTGGGTGCCATCTTACTGATGTACTCCTGGATGCTCTGGGTTTCATCCAGGACAGTGGCTTTGACACTCACCAAACCCCGCCCGCCTTCTTTCCAGCTGGTGTACAGTCTCTGGGTGTTGGATTTGGGGTGGAAACCTCCGTACATTGTGAGGAGCTTCCAGGCCTTCACATTGGCAGCCTCCATGTCCTCCTTTGGCAAGCTCACTATACCAGCAGGGTATCTGATGACTGGCAGGGCGTACCTGTTGATGGCGTGGATCTTGTTCTTCCCATTGAGCTGGCTCTTCAGGAATCTGTCTTATCCTTTGGTGGTACTTGGATGTTGCTGTCTTCCTTGCCTCCTCATCATGGTTCCCATGTGACTGTGGGATGCCAAGGTACTTGTAGCTGGTCTGTATGTCTGCTATGTGGCCTGCTGGTAGTTCCACCCCATCAGTCTTGACTACCTTCCCTCTCTTTACTACCATCCGACCACACTTCTCCAGTCCGAATGACATCCCAATATCCTCACTGTAGATCCGTGTCAGGTGGATTAGCGAGTCGATGTCTCGTTCATTCTTAGCGTACAGCTTGATGTCATCCATGTAGAGGAGGTGGCTAATGGTAGTTCCACTCTTGAACTTGTATCCGTATCCAGTCCTTGTGATTATCTAGCTGAGGGGGTTCAAGCCAATGCAGAACAGCAGCAAGGACAGTGCATCACCTTGGTATATGCCACACTTGATAGCCATTTGTGCAAGCTGTCTTGAGTTGACTTCCAGTGTTGTCTTCCACAGTCCCATTGAGTTCTTGAGGAAGGTCCTTAGTGTCCTGTTGACTTTGTATAGCGCCAGACATTCACAGATCCATGTGTGTGGCACTGAGTCGTAGGCTTTCCTGTAGTCAATCCAGGCTGTGCTCAGATTGGTCTGTCTAGACCTTGAGTCTTGGGTGACTGCTCTATCTATGAGCAACTGGCGTTTTGAGCCTCTAGTGTTGTTCCCAATGCCCTTCTGAGCTGTGCTCAGGTACTGGCCCCTGTGGTCCTGTAGCTTGGCGGCTATGATGCCTGATGGGACTTTCCATGTGGTGGGGAGGCAGGTTATTGGCCGGTAGTTGGATGGTGCTGTTCCCTTGTGGGGGTCTTTCATGATCAGCACTGTCCTTCCTTGTGTTAGCCAGTCTGGGTGGGAGCCTGCTGCTAGCAGCTGGTTCATCTGTGCTGCTAGACGTTCATGCACTGCTGTTAGTTTCTTTAGCCAGTAGGTGTGGATCATGTCCGGGCCAGGTGCTGTCCAGCTCTTCATGTTCTTGACCCGCTGGTGGATGTCTGCTACTGTGATGGTGACTGGTTCCTGTTCTGGGAGATTGCTGTGGTCTCTTCTCAGGTCCTGCAGTCACTTTGCACTGGTGTTATGAGTCTTCTCTTTCTCCCAGATGTTCTTCCAGTACTGTTCAGTTTCTGCTGTTGGTGGCTCTGCTGTTATTGTGTTGTTGCACTGCAGTTGGGAGTACACCTCGGATGGTTCTTTGGGGAACAGGGCATTTATCTTTCTGGCCTCTGCTTCTCTAGTATATCTCCTTAGCCTGGTAGCCAGTGCTGTGAGCCTTTGTTTAGCAGTCTCTAGGGCTTCAGATGGAGTCAGGCCCTCGTATTTTTTCAGTAGCCGAGTCTTATCCTTAATCTCTACACCCTTCTGTAGTTCCACCAGCTGACTAACTTCTCTCTGAGTTGCCTTGATCTTATCCTCCAACCTCATTTTCCGGGGGGGGAGGGGGTATGTACTGCAGTTCTTCTTGATCATGTAGCCAAGCATCTCCAGGATTAGAGAGGCTGTAGCATATACCAGTTCATCGGTTTGAGTTATGGTGGTAGTAGGAATTGTCATTAGGGCTGTATTGGCATCTTCTAGTATACTATCTGATGGTACTTCTCCAACGAGCCTTGGTAATTGGTCTCCAGGGTTGACTGTAGCTAGTTTATCCATGATCTTATGCCTCATATCAGCTGCTGTGCTCTGTAATGGAGGGGGTGGCAATGAAGTTTCAGCTTCAGGTGTTGGCTGCACATCTAGTTGTACTTCTGGGTCTTCTTGTTGAGTCCAGGATGTAAGGTGGAGTTGGTCTATCTCAAGTTGAGAGAGCAGCTTCCTCTTTACTATGTTGAAGCGTTGGGTAACTAGCTGTTTCTCAATTAGTGTGGATGTAGGTCTTTTGTCCATCCATAGTTCCCTCATACGTTTCATATATCCCCTCTCATTAGGTCTACTGTTGTAGTAGCATTCCATCAATTCCAGGTTCTCTTGTCTCATCCAGATATATTATTTATATATATATATATATATATATATATAAAAATTTTCATTCACATTTTTTCCGTCTCTATTTCAGCACCTAGTATACCTATTACTTCTTGGGACCGTCTTTGTTTTACCCATGTTCATGCATCCCTAGGAAATTACTAACTTCCAGTAAGAGCCGTAACGCTGGTTTTTGCTGCCCGGGCAGTTCCCATTAGCAGTGCTTGGAGCTAGCACCGTGAAAACCGCCATTTAACAGAGCGGCTCTATTGAACCACTCCGTGCCACCCAGGGCTTTGCCTCGTTGACCCCACCACAGTTACAGCTCTGCTTCCAGTCCAGTGATGAATTCATGTTTATTATAAGGAGATCCAAACTCATGTTGGGTACAACATCCTTTCTGCTAGAAAGCAACCTACAGTTTTTAGATTCTAATGATGTTTGACTGCAAGAGGCTGCCACCACGTCTCTCCCCAACTGACATCAACTTTTCTTCCCACACATTACAAACAAATTTGAGGAGCAACTCACCCTCTTCTTTAAGTTGATTTACTGCTTTGTAACGGAGCAGCCCTTCTTGTGCACCACCACACCCCACAAGGAGCACCCCCTCCTTGACTTTGTTAGTTAGTAAATGGATCATTATTCGTCTGAGTCTGTGATTCTGGGTTATCAGTAACACTAAACTAGGGGCAAACTCATTTGCTATAGTAGGAGAAATTTGACTTAAAAGTACTTCAAGTTGGCTGTACATACCATAAATGAAAATACTATGACACTCTCTCAGCCTCGCAGACTATTGTGTTGTCAAATTGTGCTCTGCAATACATCCCTCCCTCCCCCACCTCTCTCCTTGGAGGGCTGTTCCATGGAGCACAGTCATGGGCTGTTTGGATAGGTTCATGGGCCGCATGTTTGACACCCCTACTCTGAAACCAGTAACGGTGGCTTTAATGTACAGTGCAACACCTCCCCCATTCCCCAGACGCCTTTTGATCATTTTATCCTTCCTGAACAGATTATAACCAATGATTTTAAGTATTCCCATTGTCCGAATTGTCCCACCATGTTTCAATAATGCCAATGAGTTAGAACTTCCAACTCCTTACAATTATTACCCATACTCCCAGCACTGGTACATCAACAATTTTAAAATATTTGCTCATATTTGGCACATTAGCTCAATATCAAGTTTCAATTTGCACTACATTCGACTCCTTGGCACTCTCCTTTTGCACTATTAACTGAACACCTTCCCAGCTATTCCAGCTACTTTCCAGCCCAGAGTATTTCCCCACACAATCTCTGAAATACAGACTACCTGTTTTGTACAGACCTCTCCCTCAGTAGAATATAGCCCAATTTATTATTTGAATTACAGTAGCACCTAGAAGCCCATTTACAAACAGAACAAAAGACAGCCCCTGCGCCAAAGAGTTTACAATCCAAGGGTAAGACAAGAGACAACAGATAGTTACAGAGACACAGATGGAGAAATAATGAGACCTTCTTGATCAGCATAATGGGCAGTGGTCTCACCTCACCATGAGTCCAATCATTGTCATGTTTCTTGTAGGCACTATGGGGAAAAAGAGTTTTGATGGAGACTAGTGAGTTAATTTTGCAGATGTTTATGGGAAGCTCCTCCCAAGCATGAAGGGCAGCATAGGACAAGCACAAAGATGCCAATGTGAAAATTTAACAAGTGGTGATGAAGGCTAGCATCACAGGATGGGGGTTAGGGGCAACCACTGATAGTGATAGACCTGATAGATAAGATGGAGACAGGCCATGATGGGCCTTGAAAGATAGATAGTTTACACAATACAGAAAAAGAAGTCAATGAACAGATCCAAAAAAGTGTAACGTTGTCAAGGGAGCAGCAAGGAAAATCATCTTTCCAGCAGCATTCTTAACAGATACAAGGACAAGACTTCATTCATCAAGGGCAGAAAGCAACATAAGAAGAAACTCATCTGTGTGAATGGACAGAAAAGGCCAAATCTTGGAGACGTTATGCAGGAAAAATTTGCATGATTTAACATAACTGCAGCATGAGACCAGGAGTAGATGTTGGGCATAAGCGAAGTATGTGTGGGGTTGGATAGGGCAGATCTACAATGGGAGGGAAGTGTTATAGAGTCACAGGCTAAGAAGAGTAAAACCTGGAGAGAATTCATAACCATATCATTGGAAGGGACAGGAACAAAAGGACTGAGAACAGGCAAAAAGTCATCAACATGAATAGACTGGTAGTCACCGAAAAGATGAATGATAGCGCACAAGAGAGAGGATTGATAAGCAGTGCTGCAGGTGATCACATATTAGGCCAGGGGTTTACAACATGTGGCTCTGGAACCACATGCGGCTCTTTGGCTGCCCCCTTGAGGCTCTGGGCTCCCCACCCCCCGCCACCAGGGGAACCTACGGGCAGTCCCCTCCTGGCCCCAGGCCCCCTACCCCCAGGAGACCCTGCTGGGGATGCACTTCTGGTTCTGGCTCCCCCACCCTCCACCAGAGACCCTGTGGCACTCACCCCAGCCCAGCTCCCCCTATTGCAGCACTCACCACATTTGGTTACTGAAGGACTTTTTCCAAAACGGCTCCTCCTTTGGGTTGCTGGCCCCTGCATTAGGCAGAGGGGGGAGCTTAACAATGGGAGGCAAGGGAAAGGAAAGAAAGAGGAAGAGAGAGAGGTGTGAATGGTGAGTTTCAGTGAGTGGAAGAGTTTAACCAGAACTGCAGGTCAAACAAAAAACGTGTGAGTGAGGAAATGTACAACTAATGTTCCATAAAACTTAACCATATTAACTGAAGCTCTTCTGACATTTCCCATATTGCTGTATTAAACAACAATGTTGCACCTTCCCTGCACCCTCCCCTCTCTGATTCTTATGTGTGCCAGTGGTGGGATTGTAGCACACTTCCAGCAGCAGCACCTCTTCTCTTTACATCACAAGGGATCCAATAGGGTGGGGAGAAAAGGGACTCAAGAGAACACTTTTTCACTGACTCTCCTCTCAATCCCCTGCTTGCAGCTTTTTACTACCTTCTTGATATCCCCTTTCGACATGACGACAAATCACAGGCAGTGTCATCCTTGAAGCCAGGGGGGGGGGGTCGGCGGGGTGACCAGCCTGTGCCCCACAGTTCCATGGGCCCTGCAGTGCCCCACTGTAGCTGCACATGCCCCACCCCCAGGGATGGCCCTGATCATAGGAATTTGCAGCTGATCCCCTCCACAACTTCTCATGAGGCTGCACTATTTCATATACTGGACTTGAGCCCATTCTGGTGTATAGAGAAGGAAGAGTCGCGTTTATGCACATTTTTCTGAAAGCCCTCAAGAAAAAACCAAATACATACACACACACACACACAAGCCAAACTGATTTGAAACTGAATTTTGGACACTCCTATATTCAAAGATCTATAAAGAAATGTGATCTATGCCATCATGTGTCAGAAATGCCCCAAAACCGTATACACTGGACAAATAGGACAATCCCTGCACAAAAGAATAAATGAACATAGAACTGACATCAGAAATCACAAAACAGAAAAACCAATTGCTGAGCACTTCCATCTTTCTAATCACTCGATAAATGATTTGTTAGTGACTGTATTTGGGTACATCAAGACTTCAAAGAGAAACAGCTGAATTGGAATTAATATGCAAATTAGAATGTGTGAAAGCACGATTAAATCTAGACTATGGCTTCTTTTCCCATTACAACAGGTAATTTGACTTCAGCCTTCCCAGGGTTTGAACCTTAACAAACTGCTCTGATTTGCTGTTACTGTATGACCTGATCCCATGTTTTACACTCCTTTGCATTTATTTTCATTCTGTTCGGTAAGTTCCCCCATCTTTGAAGCATCTGATGAATTGGGATTTTAACCCATGAAAGCTCATGCAAAAATAAATCTGTTAGTCTTTAAGTGCCACGGGACTCTTTTTTTGCGCTATAAAGAAATTCATATACAAGAAGGAATAGAGAAAGTATAATATACACTATTTATTCCTTTGTCAACAAAGCAAAGTTTCAAGTTCTCTGTTTGGTGTCCCCTTCTGGTTCCCTGATTTTGAACCTGTGACCCTCCCTCCTGATCCTGTTTTTCATTAGCTGCCCCAAATCTATCTGATCTCTGAGTTTACTGGCTCGTCCCTTATGGTCCTTCCAACATAGATAGGAGTACCCTCCAGTATTTAACTGGCACTAGATGTCAAACAGTAGATAAAAAAGGTGACCAGACAGTAAGCATGAAAAAATAGACTTCTTTTTCCCCAAGGGGAGTGGGAGGGAGAAGACAAAACATAAAATTACATACATAAGACAAAGCCCCTACTGTTGGAACATCTCTTTACCCTACAGACACGTAAATATCAATTAACACATTTCAGGCAATATTTCTGAAACGCTGGAAGACTTGCATGAAAAACACTGTAAATACGCAAGTTCCAAAGGGGCAGCCATGTTAGTTGAGTAGTTCAGCAAAAGCAGCAAGGAGTCCTGTGGCACTAAAAGACTAACAGATTTATTTATTGCAGGAACTTTCATGGGAGAATACACAATAATTATCCAGGGATCTGCAAACAGAGTGCAAGTCCCCAAAAACACAGTAACAATTCAAACTCCAAGTGTTTGAACAAAAATACATTCACAAATCTATTTTCCCTCCCATTATGGCCTTGGAGCCCACGAAAGCTTATGCCCAAAGAAATCTGTTAGTCTTTAAGGTGTCACAGGACTCTCATTGTTTTTATTATGGCCACTGTCTCACACTCATTAAATTTACCGAGAGTTGCTATTAACTGCACCATAATGAGGACAGAGTCAAGTCCTATTTCACCAGCTGTACTGTATGCTTAGTCTTGCGCGCGCGCGCACACACACACGCACACACACTTACAGACAAGTAGTCTCATTTAAATCAGAGTATTCACATGTAGATATAACCTTGACTGGGGTCCCAAGACACTAGAGTTCTGACAAAGGACATACAAGACCAAATGTTTAGCTCCTCCTTTCCTCCCACCTTTAAAATATTTTTTTTTCTTTTCTATAACTAAGGAAAAACACAAGAGGCTTTATTTCATTTGACAGCTACTAATCCAAGCTTCTTATTTTTGTACAGAAAACAAGTAGCAAACATTTTGGGAAAGTTTCCTGAGAGTATTTTTGCAACAAGAAATTCATTTTCCTGAATTTCTTGTAGCTTTCTCAACTTCAATCTTTCAACTGGACTTTTCTTTTTTAAAAAAGCCATAAGCATTAAAAGCCAAAGCTAAAAAACCACTAAACTTAAGATTTTAATGATTTATTTCTTAGTAAAAGCTCCCAAATCCATTAAAACTTTATAATTGTACACTTACTGCATTTGGATTTTATTTCTAACAAAGATGTCAAGCAATTTACTTCTTGAGATGAAAAATGCAGAGTTGTTCATAACTTCAAAATTTGCCAGATTCACTGATCAAGTCAATGGCTTCTTGTTTCCTCAGCCTTTCCTAGACTGTCGTCCAAACCTATTCTCGAATGAAGTTCTCCTTACATAACACTATCACAATGAGACAGAGAGGTTTAATTGGATAGAATTTATTTTAAAAATGTCAGGCAGAAAATTAGATTCCTCAAGAATGTTTAAGAAAAATCATTGAATCAGCTTGAGAAATCTGTCAGAACGAAGAAGAGTGTTAGTTACATAGCCTTTTCCCACAAAATCTGAAAAATTAAATTCAAGTATGTAGCATTCCCCCCCCTGCAATCTGGACTGGTATGCCACTGTGTCATTCCCCCCACCCCCATTCCCTACTTCTGGGCCCTGACTTAGTCTACCTTACTGGGTGGACCCCCATTCCTGGATCAGCTCAGAGCAGGTTCCTGAATGTAATCAGGCTCTTGGGCAGTAGAAATGCTCTCCCTAGCCACATGTGGGATGGTCCTCCAGCAAGCACACCCTGCCCCCAGATGCATATCCAGGAATCTGTCTTGCAGGGATCAGGATGTTTCCTGATTACTGCAAGATCTTTATTCCAATCCGTCAGTTTAAGAAAGAAAACTGGACCTTGCTTCAAGTTAGGCGTTCACACCTACCCTTCCTTTCCAAAAGGTACAGGACTTTAGCTAAAACATTAGTTTATTGATTAAAACACAATTTTGGGGGAGTATATATTATATAAAAAAATCTTTACAAAATCAGCTGGCCCGTAAAGGAGATAACCATTACCAAACAAAAGATAACTCACATTCTAAACTAAAAATCACTGCTGCAATCTATTGCTAGCTTACTTGTATGCTTTGGTTACTAATGATTTTGCAGTCAGGTCCCTCCCAAGTAGGTAAGTACTAAACTTTGAGGTTGCTTGTAAAATGCAGTCCAAGGCAAAAAGCCAGTTCAAAATGTACCTTTTTCTTTTTACCCCAGTCTTCCTCACCCCCTCTCTCTTGGGGCCAGGTGATCGATCCTGACCAGACAGGAGGGTGGGTGATCTGCCCCTCTCAAGCCAAGGTGCTGCAGATGTTTTCCAAGTCCACTGTTCTACTATACATACCTTCAACGGCTATGCCTCTTGCAGCTCAGACTGCCTGTTCCCTTTTTGAGCCCTGTGAAGGACATTTGGAGCAGGGGTGTCGCTGTCACTGGGCCCGCAGGGCTCATGCCATGCATTGCCCTTGGCTGGCCCTGCCCCAAATCTGGCTCAGGGGTGCCTGCCACTTTCCAGCAGGAGCTGGATCTGGCTCCAGGCCACCTGCCGCTGGCCAGCAGAGGCTGGGGGTGGATCAGGTCCACCCAGGCCACATGCCACTTGCTGGCAGCAGCTGGAGACAGGTTGGGCCCTGCAGCAGCGCAGGGCAACCCCTTTTTTGAGGGGCAGCAACACCCTGATTTGGGGACATGTTTCATAACTGTACACATATATGATGTTGCAGGAAACATGACATAATAATGTGCCACGAGCATTCAAAACACCTCAACATCTTTGTACGATCAAACGACAATTATATTGCAAGGGTAGACAATACAGACGCATAAGATCACATCACAGGGTGTCGGGGAGGCGTGCAGCAGGTCAAAGAGCATTCAATGTTAAGTGGTTATTTAAAAAGAAAAAATTGGGGGAAAACACACCTCACAGAACTGAAAGCAAAGACCATTCAAGATCTTCAGCTGGAAGGTCTTGTATTTCGAACAGTAACCGAGTAGGCCCGACAGCATCAGCAAATTGGAACTTATGGGCCATATGTATGGTATACACTGAGAAGGGGAATTTTTTCCCCCAGAAGTTACTAAAAACCACAAAAAGACATGGAACTTCAAGTGTGAATGAAAGCAAATGAAGCATCTAGTTTTGGCCTTAAATGCCTTTTTATACATTCGTTTAATACATATTTCATTTGGCTCTTCCATCCCTACAGTTTAGAACAGGGAAACACATGACAGAGCACACCAGCTAATTCATCCAATTTTCACTGAAAGCAACTGGCACCTTCCATCAACCTCACTAAGAGTCAAATAAATCAAGCACATTTTTAAAGTTTCAAATGATGAATTTATATATGCATCTTTTAAGGTCTGGCAAATTGAAAGTGATAATCCTCATGCAGATCTCTGAAGTAAAGTATTCAAATTGGTTTGTGAAGCAGGAAATTATTTTTAAGACATTCAGCCTCAGATGTCTGTTTCAAATACTTTCTAAGACACTGGTAAAGAAACTAGATTTGTAAATACCACTTCACAAAATTATTTTATTGGTATGTACTAGTCTTCATTTAAAAAAAAAAAAAAGACAATGCTCATCACAGAGTGAACAGCTGTTAATACGTATGAGATGTGGCGGAACAGAACATTTAAATGCACATCTGTTTTACACATACATATTCATATTTTAATGGATATGTGTTAGAAAAAGGAAAAATTGAAATCTAATGAACTAGTCAGAAGCAAATAAAAATTCCTTACAATAAAATTAAACTTCTGTCCTGAATAAAAGAAAAATAAACACCATGGAAGTTTTCAAAATGATCAAGCCACTCATTTTTTTGAACCTTCAGCTCTCACATTTGTACAATACTGGTATCACAAAGCTATTATTAATTCTACATTTATATCAATACAAGACCAGAGGTGACAGACAAAGAGGAAATACAGGAAAAACAAGCATGTCCTCTTTAAAGCCTCACAGCCCCTGTAATAACCTTGTAATGAGAGATGTTGGTAGACAATACCAGTTTTACCTTACTTAGCAAAAATATAATTTCAGGCCTCCTTACTTTGAAGGGACCACTTCTTGACTGGCATCTCCAGAACACAGGAATCAAAACACATAAGAATACCTTTTGTTTTTAAATAGCATATTTAGGTATTTACAGGTTGTTGTTAAAGGACCCAGATGCTTCAGCGATGGGTATCTGAACAACACACACATATAACCATTTTATATTATAAAATCCCTTCCTCCCTTAATATTTTAAAAATACCTTCCTTTAAAAGTGTTAAGAACACGCCACTACGAAGTGTCAAAAAATTCAATGTAAATATGACTTCCATATCAGTGTGACTTCCTTTGTACAGACATGTTTACATGATTTAAAAAAAAACAATCTAGACATTACCCCCTAGGACCTAGCTGGTTCAAATAAACATTCATAACCTACAGCATTACAAAGTCAAACAGACCAGCATTGTGATAATAAATAAAAGCCAAAGAACAAGACTACCTAGCTTATTTTCATCATGTAACTGACTATACTCTGGAAAGCAAGCAGAGTGAAAATATTGTCCAAAAATCTAGTTTGCTTCCTCCCATTACTGACTGTTAAAACTCACTACAGTTGAAACCAAAGGATGTGAAATCTCATGAAACATGCTGGACCTGTTACATATTATTACTTCATGGAATTTGTGAAATTCCTTCCTGACCCTACTTGTTTATAACCCAAATATGAAAAAAAACAAAAACGCTTTTTTTTTTGTCCTAACTAATGCAATTCAAGTATCGAATCCCTTTTTGAATCCTAAAATTTGTTGCTACTTTAAGAAAAGCTAAATACAGCAGACCTGTAAATAAACTGAGAATAATACTTATCAGGAAGGTACTGGTATTGGAGGTCGAGGCTGGATATTAGAAAAAAACTTTTTTACTAGGCGAGAGGTGAAGCATTGGAATGAGCTGCCTAGGGAGGTGGTGGAGTCTCCATCTTTGGAGGTGTTTAAGGCCCAGCTGGACAAAACCATGATTGGGATGCTTTAGTGGGAGCTGTCCTGCCTCTGGCAGGGGGTTGGACTAGATGACCTATGAGGTCCCTTCCAACCCTAGGATTCTACCTACATGTACAAGGCACTTAAGCCGCTCTTATGGTTTGGACATTAGAAAGACCCTATAAAACACAGTTTTATAATCCCATGTTTGTGTCTCAGATAGCATAAATTACTGCACTGTATTTAAATCTGCATTATTCCTTTGAAAAACAAAAATCAGACAATAAGCCAGATTCTCTCTTTCATCTGCACTCTTCTTGGTGCAAAAGAGTTGAAAGATCGGAGAGCGAATAATGGCTGCCCAATTTTGTGGGCTGATTTACATCAGCCTGGAGATCCTTGGAATAGCCCTTCAACATGCAGAGCAGCACTCTTACAGGGTTATTTAAACCAGTTTAGTTAAACTCTTGGTGGACAATCTGATTCTGATCTGAACCAGGGTTATTTAAGTTTAGCTCAACTTTAGAATCATGTATAAATTAAACTACCATAAACCATGCAAATTGAAATAAGTATCAACCCATGCATTTGCACCATTTTAACGGCATAGGTTTAACTAAACTGGTAGAAATTTCACTGTGAACCAGGCCTAAGACAATCCTCTCTAAATGTAGTTTGCAGAGTGTCTGCCTAGGTATGTCATGCATACAGTTTGTTTTAATTCTCTTTTGACTGACAATAAATCACTTGTAATTTAAACATTTGAGTATTATGCTATCTGGAAAATTCACACAGATGTAAAACCCACCTATAACCTCTAAAAAGCCACCATAAAGAGAGGGTATCCAGAACTAAGGGACTGTTTAATTGTGGTGTAGACACCCAGGTTCAAGAAAGGAGGATCCCAGAGCTCTGACTGCAGTTTAAGCCTGAATGCCTATATTGAAGGGGTGGCCAAACTTATGGAACTCAAGAGCCACACAAGTTGATTATTAAACCTTCAAGAGCCGCACTGAGGCCTATAGCCATATACTTTTACCTACTCTTGTCAAGGCTGTTTCCCCACTCTGGCACTCTGAGTGCAGAAGGTGGGGGCCTGCAACATGCCTTAAAAGCCACTGGCCTTAAAGCCTGCTCTTAAAAGTCTCAAAGGCCTCCAGTTCCTGGCCTTGGAGTGGTATCACTGCCACCACCCAAATGCAAAAAAACTCTTAAAACCCAGGAAGGCGCACTTGGGAATTCCTCCCTGTGAGGTACTTGCAATCACTTTTATTCCTCCCTCAGGAAAGTGACTGGACCCCAGCTGCACTATGAGCTGGAACTGGAACAGAGTCCCCTTTAGTAGGTGCCTGTGCAGTCTGAGGCACGTGCAAACAAACCTCTTGCCCTTCCCAGACACAGAACCAGAACTTACTTAAAAGATAAAATCTTTAATCAAAAAGAACAGATAAAAAACACAGAGAGTTGCTTCTCTGGGAATTAACTTAGGTAGTTACAGGGTAGTAGCAGGGGGTACATGTGCTCAGTACAGAGAAATCCAAAAACAAACCCAAAACAAAGAAAATACCCTGACCGCGTCTAAATAAACACTCCCTGTTCTACCCACGCCTGGTCAGTAACAAACTTAACTTATCTTTGGTAAGGATGTTGCTGGATTCTTCCCAAGGCTCCTCTGGCCTCCTCATCCTTCCAGGAGCTCTGCTACATCCAAACAGGAACAGGCCAGGCTGCTGTTCCAATTCAAAAACTTGTGCTTTGTTCCTATTGGCTGTCCTGGGACTCACTGACCAGAGTGTTAACCTCTTCCTCCCCAAGGGTTACTACAACTCCAAAATTACTAAGTTTAAAATTCATTGCACACTTTAATTTTATCATAAAAAAAGACAAATATCAAACCTACTTATGTCAGAATCTAATAATTACTTAAGGTTACCATGAAAATTAGGCCTATACAGTAAAAAACTGAACTGCTGCATGATGTAGAACACTGCAGACTAGTAGCAAGTTTTTTAAAATCCTGACCATGCCACACTTCTCCCTGCCATCCCCAACCATGCTGCACTTCTCCCCACCTTCCCAACCCACTCCTGATCTACTAGACTGGGGCAGCTTTCCTAAATGGATTTGCTGATGTTCTTCCAGGAGTCATAGTTTTTCATTCAAAAGCCACTTGGGGCTCCCGAGCCACAGTATGGCCATGTCTGCTACACTGCAATTAAGAGCCAAACTGGAGTCAACTGCCACAAGCCAGCCATAGGTTTTTAACTGCAGTACAGATATCCCATTAATGGCCTAGGGCAGTGGTTCCCAACCTTTTCAGGCTGGGGACCCCTTTTTAACAAAAAAAAAAAAAAAAAAAAAAATCTTCGCGGGTCCCCCCCCAGCTGATTATGTAATCTGGCCCCCACCACTCTGGCTGTGCCGCTGGGACAGCCAGTGAATGGCACCGCTGCCACCATGGCCCGCGTCGCCGGGGAGACAAGCCATGGTGGCTATGGCCTCCTGCCCTTGCCCCTCCTAGGGAGCCGCCACAGCCTGATCCCCCTGCTGGGATCCAGACACTGGTGGGGAGAGGCAGCCTTGGCAGGGTGCATCGGGGCTGCAGCTGGATTCCAGCCCTGGGAGGGAAAGGCTCTGCAAATCCCCTGCAACATGTCCACGGACCGCAGGTTGGGAACCCCTGGCCTAGCGTAGACACCCAGAGACATACCTGTAGGTGTTAGTGGTTAAAAACTTTCCATATACTTCTAATGTCAGAGAGGATGAAATTCACTCGAATGCCTGTGCAAGGTTTACTGCCTTGACCAAAGTTTGCACTTGAACATTTTGTGGGATTTAAGTAGTGTCAGGGATGCTCTTTGCATCACTGTGAATTTCAACCGTAATGACTTACGCTGAACAGGCACATTTTTCTGTGACTTAAAAAGAATTATTTCAGTTCACTCTATTCTTTCAGAAACTGCCTGGACGGCTACTGACATTTGCTTAAACATCTAGCCTTTATGTATTCAGAATTATTTAGAATTCTGAAAATGCTGCAGACTAGTTTTATCAACAATTTGCATCACTAAACAACCCAGTATTTTGCTAATGAACTGTACATAATTTCCTGGACAAGATGCTTCTCATAGAGAATCAAGATTGCAAATATGCATCAATTGCTTATGAGAATACAAAGTAGAAATCTGAGTGTGAACTAGTCCCAAGATAAATCTCTCTAAATGTAGTTTGCAGACTGTCTGCCTACGTATGATATACATACAGTTTGTTTTAATTGGATTCTCTTGACTGATAAGTGTTTAAATTACAAATTATTATACTATCTGGAACTTTCACACAGATGTAAAACCACCTATAACCCCTAAAAAACCACAGTAAAGGGAGAGTATCTGGAACATATCCTTAGGATATTCAGTCAAAAATCATTTACTAAAAATCAGCCCTCTCCCTTAAAATGTATTGCTTTCAGGATCACAGTCCAACGGACATGCCACACAGCACAAGGGAAAAGACTGACACCTTGTCCAACTTTTTCATGAGCTTACAGCAACTAATTTCTGGACTCAGATTCACCACTATAAAAGCTTTCATGTCATATCTGCTATGCATGCTGAAGAGCTAGTTGGTATCAATACATGGGCGTGGTTTTTTGTTTTTTTTTTTTTAAACTTTAGAAACACAGGCTCTCTTTTAAAAAGAAACAAAATATTATAGAACCAGAACTTGTTTCTTCTCCCCATGGCCATTATGTCAGCACTATATATTTGGTTAAAATTAGAGCTGAGCAAATAATTGATTTTTTTTTAAATTCACTTTTGGTCAAACCCATGAAAAAAAAGGTTCTGTTAGAAAAGTTTTAGTTCAAAACTCTCTCACAGAAAACAAGACAAAAACAGAAAGCCACAATACAGTGGGGGAGGGGGATCATTCAGGTTAAACAAAAACATCTGGAATGTTGCTTCAAAACATTTCCCAAAAACAATACTGATTTTTTCCCAAAAAAAAAAAAAGAAGCTATTTGCCAAATTCAACCTGAATTTGCAATAGTTTCCGTGCTGTGAAACCTGTCATTTTCAGTAAATTTAGTACTGATTGAGAAATCATTTTGCCCTGTTGTAATTAAATCCACAGTATGCAATTTCATAAGTAGAAGTACACAAATCCCACCACCTGCGGGAACCAAAATTAAGGATGACTAAACTCCTCAAGAAACAATGTGCAAGGTAGAACAGGAAACCAAATCATGAACTTAAGTACCCCCTCTTCAAAGCATCTGAAGAAGTGGTATTTTCTCCCACAAAAGCTCATGCAATAAATAAATGCGTTAGTCTTTAAGTGCCACAGGACACCTTGCTTCTTTTATTACTCTAACTCCTACATTGAACACAACTTCCACTGACTAGACGATCCTTCAGAGTTCTTCTCTAAGATCCTGTCTACACTAGGAAGTTTTGTCGACGAAACAAAACAGTCCCAGCATACACACTGCACTCCCCTTTTTGCCAACAATGCTACCCTGGTTTGCCAACAAACTAAAATCACCTAAAGTGACAGAGCAGTGAAATTGACAAGAATAAGGGTATTTGTCAATTCCACTGCCAGAGCTGTGAAACTGTAAAGGGGTGGCGGTGGGAGTTCAGCCACCTGCCACTAGCCAGAGTCCTGGGCAGCAGTCGCTAGGGATGAGAGCTCCAGCAGCTGCTCCCTGCCCCTGCCACTCTGCACTGGCAAGCCCCAGTAGCTGAATGCCAGCTGCCCCCAGGGACTGGTGAGCCCTGGAGGCTCCCCTCAGCAGCCGCAACCGCACTGCACCCAGGACTGTGGGAAGCATCCACCTGGATCATGGCTGCAGCCACAGTGCCAAAAACCTGCAGGGGAGGCAAGAGGGGTGAAGCAGTAGGGGAGCCTGTAGGATCCTTGCAGGAGCTGACAGAGTGCTCTCTCAGCCTCTCCCACACTTCCACTTAGGTCGGTGGATGTGATCCTAGCAAGGACACCCTCCACTGACCCAAGGATGGCTGTGTGGACATCAGCCATCACTATATTTATTGTAATGGCTCTGTGAACATCAGCCATCACTATATTTGTAGTGGTGGCTGTCTGCCAGTAAAGTTTTTGCCAAAAGAACTTCCTAGTCTAGACATAGCCTTAGAGTCGCAACATGAGGGATGAGGGAGGGAAGGGAAGAATGTATTTTTTATGTTACAGGCATACAGTCTCTTATCCAGAAATATTACCTCTGACACACAGAAGCATCTCTGCATACCATGTGGAAGGAGAGGGATAAGATGAATGAGGTATCATATTGGACCAACTTCTTTTGGTGAAAGAGAGAAGTTTCAAGCAATGCAGTGCTCTTCTTCAAGTCTGAGAAAGGTACTCAGTGTGCTATAGCTAAATATAAGGTGGACAGATTGCTAAGTATAAGAAGTAAACACACTACAAGAAACCATTCAAACTAAAGTGGGCAATTAACACCTCTACAGTCATAGAACAAAGTATAGTTAATGAGTTATTGACTGTTTTAATGAGGTAGAAAACCAGAGTGCCTATACTGTTCTTAATTGGGGGGGGTGGGGGCTAGTAGAGTTAAAACTCCCAGTCTTGTCTTTTGAACAGGTTATGGAGGCTTTCTTTGAGGACAAGGATGGAAAGGTCAAATACGGAGCACCTGTGAAAAGTGTTTGCCCCAATGGCACTGGACACAAGGGGCACAAGCCCCAAGTCCCAGCACCACTGCCCCAAATCTGACCAGGAACTTGGGGCCAGGCTGCCAGTTGGCAACAGCAAGATCCGGCCCACAACCCAGCTAGGTACCCAAGGCTGGGCTGCCAGCAGCAGTGGGATCTGGCACCAGCCCTGAGTCCAGATGGGGAGCCGGGGCTGGGCTGCCAGTGGCAGGATCCAGCCTCAAACCCAACCAGAGACCCAGTGCTGGGCCACTGGCTGGCAGTGGAAACTGCCCAATTTAGCCATTGACCAGGACCCAGGGCCACATCGGGCCCTGGGGAGGGAGGAAGGGGGCAGGGTAGGGAGACCCCTAGTTCTTGAAAAGTGTTTTGTAGGGCAGGGAGCCATATACCACAGCACTGCAACATGAGGGAGTTTATTTATAGAATAACCTGTTTAAGAATGTGATAAAACAGAATTTGACCTTAATGTTTAACTATGAAAAATTATGCCACCACAAACAAAGATCATGCACAAAGTTAACTGAAACCACAGCAATCAAGCGCACATTAGACAAAGACACTGAAGAATGTGTTTACTAGACTGCCAAATGAAGTCACAAGGGCTTTAAGGAGAAGTTATTGCTTAAATATTGCATTTAACAAACAGTCAAGGAGGAAAAAAAAATAAGGATAGGCCATTTGCCTAGTGAATGTCTTTACCAATTTTACTTTTACTATATATAGCCTTAACAAAACATAGTACTTGTCTTCAAGAACAACCATGGTTGTTTTCGTTGTACTATCTTAGGTCCACAAAACTAGTTAGTGTTTACGCCAAAAGCCTGGATTCAGAAACCTCACAATTATTTATTTGCACTCTTAACAGTCAACGTATATGAATTTTGTTAGCCACAGGACACAGCCCAGCCTAGAGGAATTACTATCCCTGGGACAACCCTGAGAGGACTGGAGTTCGGACTTCTTTCTGAAGACCCTCAAGTCTACATGACTATTTATTTATTTATTTTAATAACTGAAGAGCCTCAAGTCTACATCCTTCAGTGCAGTGCTCTAAGCTCTTTACTCCCTTATTCTTCATGGTGCCATTATTTATTGTACATTAGGAAGAATTATTAGTGTATGTGGGTAAGTGTTTGTCTCCATTTTGCACTATTCTTCAGGGACCACGGGGATTTATTTGGAATATGACACCTATTTTCAAATCACTGGTTTAGTTGTTTTCTATTAAACAGATGCCTTAAAGAGGTCTCAGGAACAAAAAACCACAGAGAAATCTATTAGTAGCAATAAGATGTTATGTTTCCTGCAAGACTGTGTATCCAGATTTCAGTTATTTGCCAATTCACAAAAAAAGGGTTAAAATGCCTTATTTACTTTCACCTGTCTGGGCTCAGTGAGGTCAGGCATACTACACTCCACCACACAAGTGGATCTGTAAACTATTCAGAGTGTATAGCTTCAAGATACAAATTAATTGGAAGATTTACAAGTGCTTCAATGCAAATATCACTTAATCTCCACAACACTGCTGAGCCAGACTAGGAAAAGCAGATTCAGGAAACCCTTGAATGGCTTTGTTTTCACCACAGAATTGTACAGTTCATGTAATAAAAGCCTATGACAGCCTTCTGCTTGCTGTGCTATATCAAATCCAAGTGGAAAAAAAAAAAGATGTATAAAGCTGGGATGCAACCATTTTTGCCTAGCACTGCCGAGAACAACCTTAAACAGACTCCCTCCCTGAATTGCAATCACCAATGTCAGAATGAAGGGAGAGAAAGAAATTCACCATTACCGTAATAGTTCAACACACACACCAGGGTGACTAACTGTAATTACTATTTTCTATCTAGATTCAGCAGTGAACAGTGTTTTATTTCCCTTCTTTTAGAGAACATGTATATGACACACAGAAAATGAACCTTGCATGTTTGTTTGAGGGTTTTGGTGGGTGGGGTACAGAGTTGATAGACAAGGACAAAGCACACTCCCCTCCCCCTATTTGTTTCTGAATACTATAATATAACCTATTAAACACACCAAAGACCATGCAGAATTCACACATTTCTCAGGGAATTTCTCTCTTTTAAAAGTTTAACTGGTCAAAATATATAAAGTTTGAAGTGTTATGAGAAATTATAGAGAATTAAAAAAAACAAGAATCCCCTGAACTGCTAATTATTTTCAACCCAACCTCAATTTTCAAATCAACATATATTGCTGAAAAGGCATGAACCTCCTTACACTAAAGCAAATTGAGCTGAGTCTGAGCTACACAGAATCCTACTTATCTTAGGGACTTTTTCAGAACACATCATCTTGTTATCTCCAAGTGTAAACACAGTAAATGCCTCAAAAACTTTCATTTTACTGATAAGGACCGTTGCCCAGAAAGGCAAACTCCAGGAACTTTGTTTCTAGGACTAATTCTACCTAGAGGTAGGTAACCATTTTACCATGTCCCACTTCCCTGTCACACTGCTTCTTTGGCCGAAGGAGCTGTTGAATTATCTAGTCGGGGTGGGGGGGTTCTGTTTGAATATCGACATGGTTAAATAAGGGATTTTTTTCCGTTTGCTCCTTGGAAGGGACATTTATTTTCTTTTGGGGATAGTGATTAAGTGGTATTAGAAAACCACTCTATAATGACAAAGAGCCCTGCAATTAAGAGGATACAGGAAACGAAGATATTGGGGGGGGGGACCTGTCTCTTCCCGCTAAATGTCCAGTCCTATTTAGTCATCCACTATAATGCTCCACCAAGTGGGTGGAACTTCTATGCCTGTTCCTCTCCTGAGACACCTAAAGGAGAGAAGAGACAGTAGATTTTAGCGACCTCCTCCTGAGCAGTGTGCTGCTGCCCTGATTAGATATGACTAGCAAAGGAGAGCCAAGGTAACGCACTGCCCATCCTCCAATATTTCAGTAAGGGGAGATGGAAGAGCATATTCCTCCAGGTGAAAAAGAACAGCAGAACATCTGAGGAGATGCCAGCACCATTTCAGATGGCCCAGAGACGGTAAGAGAATCTTTTAAGTATTTTCTTGTGAAACTGTAGTGTGTTCTGAATTTTGGTCCAACTCAAGGAATAAAAAGTGATAAAATCTCCTCTGCTTCAAAATGAAAACAAAGGACAAAAGTGAAGTATCTCCTGAGAGACAATCTGCATTAAGAGAGATGGAGGTTAAAAGGGGACATTCCGATTACTTAAGCCATAAAAGGTAGTTTGCAGTTTGTTTCTTTTGAGAGGAGGCAAAAGGAGGGAAAGGAGCAGAATGACAGAACTTGAGTTTTCTTTTCTAAATGAAAGACTCCATTGCAGTGTTTTGGATCTTAACAGCTCCATTGTTCTGATGTAGGAGAAATACTGAAGCTAGCTGTAAAGAAAAGTGAGGCTTTCAAATCTAGTGGCACTGTCCACCCTAGATAAAATGAAAATGGTGAACAGGCAACATAATTAGTGGTAAACAAAAGTAACCAAGTGTATTATTTTAACATGTTTTACAAGCAACATGCATAAAGCAGTTGAAGACATTATATACTTATTTTTATTCCAACAAGAATCTCATTTTTAGACTTCATAATCATTTCTGGCACAATCCCCCACTACTAGTCTCGACATTTCACAGCCCACTCTGTTACAGTGCAAGCATCTGACTGGTGGTTGATTTCACTGAGCAGAAAGACCACAAGAAAGCAGGAAGGTGAAGACCACAAGAGCCTTTTCTTTTCCTCTTCTGCTTTAAAACTGTGCAGGGACCAAGGGTAGAAAAACTGGATCAGATTCTGATCTTCATTACTCCAATACCTCAGGAGACTCTGTGCTGATTTCTACAGGAAGTGCAGTTTATTTCAAAGTAAGACTTGGCGTGTTGTCCTTCCCCAGCTGGCACCTGCCACCGCAAAAATCTCACCCCATCATCCCACTTAACTAAGCCAAACACGCGCACACACTGCCAGGATCACAAAAGTCAAGGCACACCAGCCCCATGCAGCCCCGAGGAGAAGCCCATTCAAACTCTCGCAGCCTGTAATTAATATTTGACTTTTGCTACACTTCTGAATGCCAACACAGGAACAGGGGTGGTCTTAAGCATTCTGAGGCCCTGGGAAAAAGTCAAGGATCCCCATCCTTGACTTTTGCACCCCCATAGACATCACCAGAGGCCTCCTGCCAGCATTGCTGGGGGCTCCACCACCCGGGCCATCCCAGGCTAGGAGGGGGGAAGGCACAAGTGGGGCAACCACACCAGACCCTGCCATTTGGTGGCTCCTGCGCTACCCCCCCAATCGAAGGACAGGGGTGGGATCTGAGCACAGAGCCCACCCCTGGGTCAGTCTACCTGTCACCCAGCCCCTGCTAACCTCAGCCCCCTGCCAGCCTCTCAGGGGCCCCCTGACAGACTCCTCCCCCCCGCTCCCCATTGGTCTCACCAGATCCCCAGCTGGCACCACAGCCCTGCTGCCAGCCCCCTCACCATCCCCCCAGCCCCACTGGGTACTGCTGTGGCTCACAGTGGGGCCAAACTAACCTGCCCCAACCCACTGATGGCCTCAGGAGATATGCCACCGACATCAATGGAGTGGGATCCAGTCCGTCAGAAGCATACACTCAACAATGGGCTTTTCCTAGAAGACACAAACCCAGTGGTGCACCTTACACAGGGATAGCAAGCCTCAGCCCGGGCCACTGGCCCTGCTCAACACTTCCACCATCTGCAAGTGTTGGAGCTCCAGAGGTGGTTGAACCCTTCCGTCTCGGTGCTCCTGCTGCTTCATACTCCACAGGAAGAGATCAATCGCCAGCCAGAGCCCCTCCAAACCCAACACACCCTCCCAGAAAGAAGCCAGCAGCAGGCAGCTGTTCCACCACAACAACTTCAGGGCAGGCTAGACCACCTGATGACCAGCAAGTTGCACTGGAAATAGGAAAACCTCCCAGCAACAGCAGCAGCAGGAGCAGCCTCCCAGTGCTGCCCACGTGTAACTCCAGCAGCAGAGCAGACCCACCTTTCTGCCCGGATCCCACTGCTGCTCTTTGGCCGTGCTGCATGCTCCAACCAGCTCAGGGTGCCTGCACTCTATTAACACAAAGAGACCAGCCAAGGGCTTGAGCATGCCCACTCTAACTCCAGGGCTGGATAACATCCTCGTGGGGCCCTGGCCAGCCACCAGCCAGCCTGGGGTGGGTCTCTGGCACCAAGGCTGCTGTACTTTCATCTCCCCTCCCCCCACAACAGCAGTGCCAGCACATTATGTGAGGGATCTGTGGGCCCATGTACCACTCTGCCCCTCCAATTAAGCAGCAGCACCCCACGGGGACAGGGGGCCCATGCCCTGCTCCCTCCCTGCTGTGGCAGTGGTGAGGCAGCTGTGACAGGCTCTCTCTGGGTCCTTTCTTACACCCAGGTCGTAGTTGGAGGATACTCTGCCTGTCTGTGAGCTGCGAAGCTCCAGCCCTCACATTTGCCTCCAGCATTCCCTGCCCTCAAAGTGTTCCCCCAAATCACATCCACTTCTATTCCAGCCTTTGCCCCCCAGCCCCTTCCTCCTGCATCTCCTCATCTGCACTCCAGCCACTCATCGCCCCCTGCTCCTCCATCCTGCCCTGCCCCCTCACACCTCTGCTCCCCTCACTAGCCCAGTCCCCCATCCCCACCACTCTTACTACTCTGGCTCTCAGAAGTCCAGCCTGGGGCAGGCTGCAGTGCATCCCTGTACATGCAAAGGAAGGCAGCCACTGCAGCTTGGAGAGTGGTGTGGGGGAATTGCAGTCAGCTCAGCTAGTAGCAGCGTGGAAACAGACCCCACCCCTGCAGCTGGCAAATGTGACCATGAAGCTAGACTACCCGAATCTGGGGGCTGAGGTGTCTCGGACATTCCCTCCAAGCAATGCCTATCTGGGAGTGGGAGCAACCAGCCAGGGTTGAATTGCCCCCTCCCCTAGCTGGGGGCCTAGGAGTTCAGCCTCTAAAAGCTCATGTGCTAATCCAGCCCTGGCCAACTCACCCAGAGTCCCACCCAACCTTCAGCCTCTCTGCACTCATTCACTGAGCCTCAGCAGGGGCCCTAGGGGCCAGCCAACTCTCAGCCCCGGGGCATGAGTTCAACCTCACCCTGAGATGTGGAGCCAAACCAGAGCTTTAGGCTGCCCCACCTCTCCCTCCCAGCCCTTGTGAATTGTGAACCAGGGCTCACTTCTCAGGTTTGGGACTCTCAAAAGGACCTGAAATAAACAGGGCTTTGGATCCTTCACCTCACCAACTCCCAGTGCAGGCTGAGGGCACCAGTTTCACTGAGAAATGTGTAAAATAAAATACAACAACACATGCCCAGGAGTGGAAGCTTGGACTGAAAATGAACAAGTATGCAAGGGGGTGGGGAAAGAAACCTGGAAAGAATGAAACACAGAAGCCTTTGAGAAGAGAAAGTGCTGATTGCTCCCTGCTTTTCCTTCCTGGACCGAACACGGAAGGATAAGCAAAAGTCAGTGGCATATCCCGAGGACGACTGGTGCCTGGGAGCCAACCCCACATTTGTGCCGCCCCCCAAGAGGCAGGAGGGATCCCTATCCCACCCCCCAGCTGCCCTGGGGAGTGGGGGATTTGAACCTACAAGGGGAACCTGAGCCTGGGGGAACATAAGCCCCCCACCAGCACTTATCACCCCCCCCAGCAATTACCCAGAGTGCAGTAGCAGCTGGTCCCCTGCTGCAGGTGCACCCTGGCTTTGGCTGAGCCAGAGCAGTGCAGCCACCACACCGCTACCACTGGTCATCTGGGGAGAAAAGGGGGGCCAAAATGGCTCTTTACTACATGAGCAAGGGAGGTCTTAAGCATGCTAGGGCACTAGGCAAAAGTCAAGGGACTTTCACCTTCCTGCTGAGCTCACTGCCTGCCCCAGGGACCCTGCTGGCAGGGCCCTCCCTGGGGTAGGGGGACAGGGGTGGGCCCCATCCTCCCCCCCACACCAGATTGACCCCTCCTAAAAGGCCAGGGGCAGGGCAGGAGCATGGAGCCCTGCCTCTGGGCTGGTCCACCCTGCCCCATGGGGAGACTAGTTCATCCACAGCAGACGCCAGGCTCCATGCTCCTATCCTGCCCCCTCAGTGTGGGGCATAGGGGGTCCCAGAAGCTGACTGGCCCTGGGTCCCTGCCTTTCCCCCCACAGGGACGGTCCTGGCCCAAGCTGGCCTCACCAGGGCCCCAACTACCCCCCAGCCAACCCCCTCTTGCCACAGTGGGGGGGGCAGACAGATACCCATTGATCCCTGCCCCACAAGACCACCTATGCACAGGAATGGGGCCAAACGGACCCTCCCCAACCCCCCTGAAGGCTAGGGGAGATATCGATTTTAAAATGGATAGCCGGGTTAGTCTAGTCCAGTGACAAAACAACAAGGAGTTGGGTGGCACTGGAAGACTAACAGTGCCCCTGACAGCAATGGGGCAGGGTCCGACCCTTCATCCCCCCCCCTGCCCCAGAGGCCGAGCCGGGCACACAGCAGGGGGCTCTTCCCGCACGCCGCGGAGCCAAGCCCCACTACTCACCCCAGCACTTGAAATGGGGGGCTCACTAAATCAGCAGAACACTATCAGCAGCTGACAACCGCAGGGGTGCCGGGAAAGTCCCCGAGCTCGGCGCTGCAGCTCCGCACGTGTGGGGCGCCAGAGGCGGCTTAACCCTCCCCACGCCGCGCGGCCGCTCCCCGCTCCAGCGCCAGGCAAAGTCCGCCCCGAGAGCGGGCAGCGGCTCCCCCAGCACAACTTCAGCGCGGGCTGCACCGCCCGCCAACCAGCAAGTTGCAATGGGAACAGCAGCACCTCCGGCCCCGCGAACTGCAGCCGCGGAGCGCAGCGCACCTACCTCCCCGCCCGGCTGCTGCCTCTGCGCTCCGGCGCCCGCCAAGGGCTCGAGCTGAGCGCGGCTCGCGACTCGCAGCCCTCGCGCTCCCTCCTTCCCTCTCGCACACTCCCCCAGCCTCACGTGCAGCTGCCCGGCCAATCCAGAGCCGGAGGCCGGCTCCCCTCCTTCCCGGCCCCGGCGAGTTGGGAAGGAGAGCTCCGCCGGCGGGCTTGGGACTCTCCAGGGGATCCCGAGCCAGCAGGATGTTGGTGCTCCGCCTTGCAGGCTCCCACTGCAGGCCCGGGGCAGCAGTGTGCACCGAGAGCTCGTGGGAAATAAAGTCTAGTAATGCCGAACGGCCAGGAGTGGAGGAGGAGGAGGAGGCAGGGGTGGGGCAGAGAAATCTTGCAAGGAAGAGCGAACGAGGAGTTCTAAGACTGACACGTTTGTTTATTGCATGAGCTTTAGAAATGAAAGTCCCACTTCGTCAGGCGCTATGAAGATGGGGGAATTTACAGAATGGGAGGAAATAAATTCAGGGGAGAGGCCTGGGAACACGTCCCACTTGTTGTTAGTGTGACCTGTTCCTATGATTTACGCTTCCCCGCATTTATTTTCTTCCTATTCTGTAAGTTCCCCCATCTTCAAAGAGTGGGATTTTCTCCCGCAAAAGCTCATGCGATAAATAAATTTGTTAGTCTTTAAGTGCCACAGGGCTCCTGCTTTGTTTTGCTGAACTAGACTAACACGGCTGCCGCTTTGGAACTTGGAAAGAAAGAAAACAGAAAGCTTTGAGAGGAGAAAGGACTGATTGTTCCCTGGTTTTCCTCCCTGGACTGAACATGGAAGGCTACGCAAAAGTGAAGTTCTAAAGGTGCAGCCATGTTAGTCTAGTTAAGCAAAAAAGCAAGGAGTTAGTCTTTAAGTGCTATTGGACTCCTTGCTTTTTATGCCAAAGGCCAGAGCCCTAATGGAGTGTTTTGCTGTGTGGGGCGCGTTCCAATCAGAAGGCACTCCTTCCCATTAGCAGCACTTAGAGCTGGCACCACAAAGCCGCCCCTTTAATACAGCTGCTCCACTGAGCCACTCCGGGCTGCCTGGGGCTTTGCCCCATTGGCCTCGCTGTAGTTATGACTCTGCACAAGTGAGTGGCATATCTGGAGAGCAACACCATAGGAATGTGCCCCTTACAATGAGCAACACCTGGAGCAAGTGGAGCCAATCACGCCCTTTGATAGAGCAGCTCAATGGAGCAGCTCCAGGCACCTGGGCCAAAGCCCCATTCACCCCACCTTAGTTATGGCCCCACTTGACGGTGACTGGCACTAGGGCCAAATCCACATCCCCCCCCCATTCACACTTCGCCCCCAGCAGGAGTCCCTGTCCAACCCCACAGCTGCTCTTGGGGGGGGGGGGTCTGTACCTACAAGGGGAGACACAAATCCCCCCAGCACTTAGTGCCTCCCCCACACACTTAACCCTCCCCCTAGTTATCCAGCATGTCACAGCTGCTGGCCCCTTGCAGCAGCCCAACTGTGGCCAGGACAAGGCAGTGCAGCCTCACCACCACTAACCTCCCTAGGGAAGTGGAGAGGGGCTGGATTGGATCTTTACTACATGAGGTAGGGGAAACTGAGGGGCATCTGTCGGCACCTCCTACATCCAACCCCTCAAGTGCTGGCAGAGGGGCCAGCCCCCTTGCCCCCCCCCAGCACTTACTGTCTTCTGTTGCAGCCTGTCCCCCAACCCCTGGCTAGAGCAAGTCAGCCTCAACCCCCCCCACCTCCCACCTCCTGAGGAGGGCAGGGGATCAGAAGGGATGGGTTGGCCCTTCACATCACAGGGCCGGGGTAGTGGTGCTGGTGCTGAGGGGCCCCAGATCAGACCCATGTAATTTCCCTCATACTCCGTTGTTACAGGGCAGGGATTTCCCTAACACCCCCCCTTACACTCCCCCTGAATTTCCCAAAACCCCTCAGTTGTCAGCTAGTAACAATGTTATACTAATTTAGTGAGCACCCCCAATACACCTCCTCCTACATTCCTTAATTTCAAGTCCTGGGGAGAATACTGCCAGGGGCTTGAGTGCAACAAACTGCTGCGGGACTGAGAGCTGTCCAGCTCACATAGAAAGGGAAGCCTTTCAGCACTGGGACACAGGAAGCAGCACCCAAAACCTGGACTGTCTTAGCCTGAAGCTCTGTTTCTCTGAGAATTAGCAACCCAGAGCCACCAGTGTGCCACACCTCCATCCCGTTTATTTGGTGGGGGTGGTGACGCCTGGCTGGCTCTTCACAATTGATGTGCACAGGAGGATCTGTGATGCTCAGTCTTCTGCACCTTGTGAAGGGCCAGTCCAGAACAGCCCCACTGCAGCCTGTCGTCTGGGGGCCACACACCCATCCCCAGCTGTCACCCTCTGTACACCACTTGGAAAAATATCTAAAATGTAATCTAAGGAATCAAGGCTGTCCATTTAAACAACAAAAACAAGTTTGTGAGAAAATCTAAAGGAAAAGTAAGGGTAACCCCTAAAAGGATTTACCTGGTAATTCTCCCATTGAAATCAATGGGCGATTAACCTTTTAGGATCTGGGCCTTAAAGTCAATAATGCTATGGTAAAAAGGAGTACGCCCCCCCCCCCACCAAAACTATTTTTCCCTAACAAAATAGCTATTGTGACAAAAACAGAAATTCATTAAAAAGTCCATTAAAAAAAAAAGGCTTTTCCACGAAAACACATTAAATTAAAACATTTTTTGCTTCTAACAAAATTTCACAACCTGCTCTACTAGTGCTTGCAGGTTGCTGGCCTTTGTTGATTTCCAATACAGGAAGGCCTCTTGGAAAAGTATTCAATGTACCAGAAGCAGCTTGGAAGAACAGATTCTGAAGCAAACCCCCTAGGTATGTGAATGGCTTCATAAATGAGGTACATTCTGAGAGATAACTAGCTGGCATGTTTGCAGGGCTGGGACTTACATGGTGGAATTAAAAGAATTCTGAAGAGAAGAGAAATCCAAACAACATAGAATTCATTTAAAAAGTGTCATTCTATTTTTTTGTATCATAAGCTTTACAATGGTAACTTCGCTAAGAAAAGCTGAGATATCCACCTAGTCTAGTGACAGATTGCATATCATTATGGGAAGGAACTTCTCTCATTTTGAATCAGTCCAGGGACTGAATGTTAAACAGCTGTGGAAAATGTGATGCTAGGAAAACACTAACTACCATTTCGGCTCTGATCCTGCAAATTTTCTCTCTTCCATTCTGTCTGTATGGAGCTTCAGTGTTCTAAAGCCTGCTTTCATGGAACAGATTGCAGGTTCAAGACCATATTTTGCTACATTTTGTCTAATTTGTTTTTATATTTAAAAAGAAAATTTGTCCTACTTTTGGTGTGTCACATTGTGTAAACATATACTGACACTGTCCCATCAGTGCCAATGCAACATTTAAAAACCGATAAACCAGCTAGTATGATAATCCATTGGGTCTGTTTTCATGTCTACAAAGTTAAGAGAAGAGGGTATTTTGTAATGTTTTCCGCTGGAACATTTTTACAGCATTTGAAGAAAGCTATTTAATTTTTATTATACAGTTTCAGTTGAGTTTTATATTTACACTCATTTTATTACAGCCTAACAGTTCACTTACCACTTACATGTTCAGTTTTGCTTCTTAATCAGCTACAGTTCCCAATAAAGTTAAATCACTGATTAGCGTAGGCCAGGATTGGGCCCTGTATCATTATAACTTATTAAATTAAGTTCATTAGAACTCAATCCAGAATCCACAGGAATCTATGGCTATGACATCCATTAGATTTCAGAATTTTGGATAGGGGCCTTGAAAAACATGCAGCCTACTTGCCTCTGTGCTAGGCTCTTTAGCAGAGCCTCGTCCAGCTGTCTGGCCTTCTCCCATTATGGTATCAGGGACCTGTTATTTTTCAGTTGGCCAACACAGGCCTTCCGTTTTCCCTGTTGTGAGGTTAAACTCTCAAATGAGGTCCCTTCTTTCTGAGATTCTGATTGCCAATATAGCCAGGTGTTTCCAGCACTCACAGATTTTTGATCTAATGCACAGTCCTGGAAGGAAGCCAAGGGCAAAGGGCCAGGACTTCCAAAAGGGTAAATTCACATGCAGATACAGACATTGAAGCTAGCCCTCCTCCCACTGCTGTAAAATGCAGCAGTTTTTGCTGACTTCAAGGAAGCACGAGTCAGCCCCCCATCCCAAGACTGGCTTAAAATCATGAGATTTTTCAAAATCATAGATGTATCTTTTTAAATTTGTCTTTTGTAAGCCTTTAAGGTACACTTAAGGCAAATTTTTATATTGTCCTCTTCAGGAACAAGTGAGAGAAACTTGAAATCAATGAAACAAACAAGGACTCCTGTGGCACTTAAAGACTAACAAATTTATTTATCACATGAGCTTTCCTGGGAGAAAATCCCACTTTGTCAGAAGCTTTGAAGATGTTTGCCAAAGTAGCTGATGAAGTGAGATTTTCTCCCATAAAAGCTCTTGAGATAAATAAATTTATTAATCTGTAAGTGCCACAGGACTCCTTACTTGTTTTGCTGAACTAGACAAATATGGCTACCCCTTTGAAAACTGAAATCAATGAAAGTTCAGAGAGTCTAAATTCCTTTGAAGGTTTAGGCCTTGCTTCCCCCCCCCCCCCATGAAAACTCTGATTCTTGTGTAATTTCATGATTTCAGGAGGGGAAGAGAAAGAAACATGAGAACTGACAGCACTGAAAACAGCAGTTTCAACCCTATTTTACCAGTTCTCTGCCAGCTCTTTGTTTTTCTTCCTTTGTTTCTAGCTCTTTTCCTCACAGGTTCACTTTGCAATTTTTATATACCACACTTAGAAAGATGAATGTTATATGTTGTGTTTAAAAGCTGCATTCCAAGTCCAGCTGTTACTCTTCTCGCCCACAGTCTGATTGCCAGCTGTTACTCATATCTTTAGTTGAAATGTTAATTTCTGCTCCTTTTATTTATATCTTCTTGGAAAGATCACTTTTTGGAGAGTATGGAAGAACTCTAATGAGATGTAGCACTAAGAAAGAATTAATATGTCGTAAGTAGCAGTGTGGAGTAGAAAGCCCAGACTTTGCTGTTCAGCCACCCTATAGTAAATAAGCAATCATGTAAAACAAGACCGCTGTTTCCATCAAGGAAATCTGGTCTGATAGCATCTTGAAACAGAAAAGAGAAGCTTTGATACTTTTGAATTAAAAAAAGAAAAACAAAACTAATATACAGAAAACACCATTGTTAAGCATGATCCCCCCCCCCACTATACAATTTGTAAGTCCGTATGGTGCAAAATGAAATACTACCAAAATTTAGAGTACTCTCACCTCACTTTTATCTCCTTATGTTTATTCATTCCCAATTTGTATTTTACCTGATATCCCTAACTGAAAGTTCAGGTGTATCCTAACCCTTACCACCAGCTGAACATCAAAAGTGTAACTAAATCTAAGTAGCTTCCAAAACAATGGGCCTGATTCTCTTCTGACATCAGTTTCCAATGATGTAGTGCCTTTGACCTTAACAGAGTTACTCTGGATTTTGGATAGTATTAAAAGAGAGTATGGTGGCCATAAACTTTCCATAATAAAAATGAGAACTTGGAAAGTGAGTTGAAAGTATGCATATGAGTTATACGAAGCTCTGGCTCATTATCAGTTACAGGTTTTGGAGAACAGATATTTTATTATTTCTGATGAGCTCAACTGTTAATTACAGAGCTTGCTTAACCAATTGTGTATAACATCATTCCTGATTCACAAGGAAATTTATTGTACATGATTATGATGTCACCTGTTTTCTTGACTGACGCTTTAATAATGTTTATAATTTGACCACACAAATTCTAATATGTTATGTAATCAAGTAAGGGAAGCACAGCACAAAATTATACAGCATTTGAGTGGCACACCTTTTTGCTAATCATTACAAAATTGTTATTGTCATAGCCATGTGGAGATACTAGATATGTATCAATGATAGGGTCTAAACAAGGACGTAGATGCAGATAATGTTTTCATCACAATTAGAAGTTGTTGCAGTTCAATGTTTTGGGACTTTTTTGGTTGTCGGTGGTGGTGGGGTGGCCAGAACGTGTCTCAAAAGCTTAAAGCCTAATCATGAGAATTCATTTAAACAAACAAACAAAACTTCCCATGAGTACAGACTGCAGGAAAAAACAGAGTGCTGTACAGATTACGGGAGGAAGCATAGTAAATATATGCATAATATTTTATTGACATGGTTGGTGTCTTTTTAAAAATTGTTTTCCAGTTGAACTAATGTAAACATATTCCTTTTCTCAGATGGAGCTTGTCCAATTGAAATTATCAAGTTGTCTTGCCCAGTTGAAATTATGGCTTTGAATGGAAAGAAGAAGATTAAATGTCGGATGGTTATTAGAAATGTTTTGGCTCCTTTCAAAAACCTCCTGATTTGTTTCTCATTACTGTAATGATTGATTTTTCTTAACATTTTGTATTTCTTTAAAAAAAAATTGCAAAGGATGTTTGGAACAGCATGTTTCTTGTGAAGAAGAGGTTTAAAATCCATCAATAAACAGGATATCATAAACACATGAAAAAGGAGAGAGTTTTGAGAGTAGCTTTCTTAAATCCAAATGCACAGAAATAAAACCTTCCACACTGCTTCTGAAGAGTCAAATTTCATTCTGACCTCAACTTTCATAGGTGCAAATGATGACAACATTAAGCTATCTAACTACCTTACTTAACAGCATGGTCTGACACATAGATGTCTCAGTGCTGCCTCTTGTGCCCACAGACAGAAAATTGCAGGAACTAGATGACATTTAGTTCCTATCTTCTAAAAAGTATAAGCCAGAGTTATACATACAATCTTGTGTGAAAAAGAAATCTACAGACAATCGTGCCAGAAACTGTGTTGTAGAACAAACCACATAATTTTTCATAATCTGTTATAACTGAAGAGATCATATCAAAAATCCAGAAATGGGACAAACAGGGCCCAATACTGCCCACCATTTCAAGAATAATTTCTATAGGTCTCAGCGGCAATTTGGAATGCCAGTTGAAGGCAATATGCATGCGTAGACTTTTCAAGCTGAAAGACTTATAGAGTGTGTGAAATGCCTTTAATAGAAAGCTTGATTGTCGGACAATTTAAATTCATAATCAAGTCAATTAAAATCTTACTACTTCACTCCTAATCACTGTACAAGCTTTAGCACTTAAATTCTCAGAACATGCCATGAAGTCAGTATGATCTTCTGAATTTTACAGATGTGAATCAGACACAGAGGTGTTAACAGTCACGTTTTCAGAACAGAGCTCTAGTTTGAAGTGCCTCAGTTTTTGAATAACCATTTGAGTCTTGTAAGGGAAATTGTATGTAATCTCTTCTGTAGGACAGTGAGAAAGGTGCTGAAGTGTAGCCCTGGTTGGAGCTGTGGGTTGCTATGGTGGGGGGGTCGTTTCTCTGGCAAGTCATGTATCTAAGATTCTTTAACAAGTGGCCTAGAGTTGATAGTTAAAGTGTGTTATCTCCCCTTCCTCATGCTTTTTCTCCTGACCATCTGGACAAGGAATGTAAGCTAGACTGTCCCATCTTTGTTCTAACTGAAAAGGGAGTATTACCTCCTATCTCCTGCTCACCCTTCTTGGCACCATAGCCTCACAAGAATGTAAGGTCAGCATCTCTAGCCAGAAATTAATGAGTTTGCAGGTACTGCGGCTGCCCAGGATAATGCAAATGATGTCAACAGTAAACAGAGGCGGCGATAATTATATGCATTCTTTAATCATTAATATGCATTTAATAATGTTAATGTAACCATATACGGGTCTCTAAACATTGTCAATCATGTAAGCATTATCATAGTATTATCATACTGTGCTGGATAAAAGTGTTGTGATGCTGCCCCTCGGGGCTCTCTCTCGCACTTGAGTCGTTGGGGAGGCCTGCTTGGAGGGGCTAGCACTTCTTTGCTGCCCTCCGATGCAGTTCCTTTTGTTATTCAGCTGAATAATAAAAACCTGAACCACACCTCGTTCTCTGCTAATTCGAGTCTCAGCTGGGAACGGGCCTTCAGCACTGGGGAGGATCGGTGGTCTCTCTTTCCAGGTTGAGAGCCCTGATTAATTTGTCCCCCACAGTCTTCATATGGGATGTAAGTGTGGGCATTCAGAAACTACAAAACCCTGAATCAGAAGATATTTCTGAAAACAGAATTGCTCAAGATTTTTCAGCAAAGCCAGGTTTAGAATAGAGGAGTTATTGGTTTCCCATCCCTTATCTCTCAGCAGTGACTAGGCCATGTTGCCTTCTCCCTTATAAAGGAAGAGAGAGATAGGGATATTAGCTTTGAAAACTACAGGACTCCAATGCAAAACTTATGGTACAGCCTAAGATAATGCCAGTGTAAACTACTAGGGCCAAATTCTGAAATAAAGAAAATGAAATAAAGAAAAAACAGGCTTAGAAACAAGCAGCCCATTGTCTGCTCCCCCTCTAAAGAAACCTGTCTGTGACTTTATGTAGCACACTGCCTTCCAAACTTAGTTGATCTTAATGTGGTAGATAACACTCACAGTAGCATGAGCTCCCTTTAGAGTTTTCTGGCTTTCTCATAATGAGATGGGAAGAGGCATAGCAATGGAGATCAACAACAGTAGTTTTCCCTTTTGACTCCAACAGTTAGCAACATTTGGGATCTTTGGGTTACTTTTTTGGGGGGAGAAATTGAGGATAGAGTCAGATTTTTCTTTGATGCAGTCATGTTTATTTACAACTCATGTTCCCTGAACGTAGTAGGAACCAAACAGAAGAGTTCCAAAGGGGTAACCATGTTAGTCTAGTTCAGCAAAACAATCAGTCCCATGGCACTTAAAGACTAACAAATTGATTTATTGCATGAGCTTTCATGGGAGAAAATCACACTTCATCAGACTCTTCTAAGCAATTACTCTGATAAAGTGGGATTTTCTCCGATGAAAGCCCATGCAATAAAGCAGGGGCACTGCTCCCCCGGAGAGGGATCTGGGGCACGGCCCCAGGCCCCACCCCTGGCCCGCAGACCCCGCTCCCTGGCAGCAGGCCACCCTTTCTGGCCAGGAACAGGGCCGGAAGCCGCCGTGTGTCGCCGCGGATGGCTGGGCTGGCATCCCCAGCTGGGGACGGGTCCAGAAGCGGTCGCGAGCAGCTGGGCCCCACATCCCCGGCCGGGGATGGGACCGGAGCGGCCGCCGCTGCTGCGAGCGGCCAAGCTCAGGATCCCCGGCTGGGGTTGGGGCTGCTGCGGCCACGGGTGGCTGGGCCCTGGATCCCTGGCTGGGGAAGGGGGCAGGAGCGGCCTCTGCGGTTGAGCCCTAGATCCCCAGCTGGGGACGGGGCTGCCACAGCCACCGGGCAGCTGGGGCCTGGATCTCTGGCCTAATTGGGCCAGAGACCGGGGGAGGCCCACCAGACCCGGGGCAGTGGCGCTGGGATTCAGGGGACGTGCCCCGGGTGCCCAGCACCAACGACGCCCCTGCAATAAAGAAATTTGTTAGTCTGCGTGCCACAGGAGTCCTTGTTTGTTAGGCAGAAGAGAGACTCCTTGCTCAGTGTTCCAAAGCTTTTCTTCCAGTCAGTAGTCTACCCAAAGAGCCAGGGCTGGCCCAGTGCTTTTTACTGCCCTAGGCCAGCAGGGATTTTGGTGTCCCACCCCACCCCCAAAGGCTGGAAGTGTGGCACTGCTGCCGGGATGCAGCTGCGGGAAGGGAGCAGCACCATGGGTGGGGGTCTGGCCACGGGCCTGGAACAGAGCAGCTCCAGCCCAGCCTTTGGTGCCCCCTAATTTCTGGCACCTTAGATGACTGCCTAGGTCACATCTATGGAAGAACTGACTCTAAAAACAGCTCTTTCTCTAGATTAGACCACTTACAAGTGCTCCGTTGTTTTTGACTTTCTGCTGCCTTCTTCTCCAGTGTTTCTTCCTGCCTTGCTGCACTCCCACACCCCCTCCATCAAATTAATCCTCAGCCTTCTGGATTTGCATTCAGCCTTTCCATGAAACCATTCCAACCACACAGTTCAGTTTCTAACCAGCCTTGCATGCGGTCTGTGTTTTGACTCCCACTTCTTCAGCTATCCTACTCCAAAAAGGAATAATTGCTTCTTAATTCATTCTGAATGTACCTCCACCAGCTTCAGAGGGTATGTCTATACTTGCAAGTTAGTTTGAATTAAGGAGGCTTACTTCAAACTAACTTAGTACCTGTCTACACTAGGCTTCTATTAGTTCGAATTAAGTAATTCCTTCACATGAACTGGTGAAAGCTTAGCTCAGATTAGTAAGATCTGCCAGTTAGTTTGAACTAAGCCCTTAGTTCAATCCTTAGTTCAAACTAAAGACAGTGTAGACTAGGATTAACCCTTAGTTCTAACTTAATAAATTTGAATTAAGGGCAGTTCGTTCAAATTAACAAAGTGCACTAATTTGACTTAACGTTAAGTCAAATTAGTCCACTTTGTTAATTTGAACTAATAAATTCGAGTTTAGTTCTAAATAAATTTGAACTTAATAGTTTGAAAAATTCAAACTAACTTTTCCTAGTGTAGACATAGCCATAGTGGTTTCACCCAGCATAATGGCGTACTTTATGAAGCAGTTGGGCTGCCGTGGAGTACATGGAAGTGACTGAAAATAGTGTGCTCTGGTTTTCCTTATTCAGGAGCTGCCTTCAAAAGACTTTTAGCAAAACAAACAAGGAGTCCTATGGCACTGGTAAAGACTAAGCCCTTGCATTTATTTTCATTATTTTCATTCCTTTCTATAAGTTCACCCATCTTTGAAGCATCGGAGGAAGTGGGATTTTCTCCCACGAAAGCTCATGCGAAAAATAAATCTTTTAGTCTTAAAGTGACGCACGACTCCTTGTTGGTTGTTTTTGCTGGACTAGACTAACACAGCTATCCCTTTGGAAATTGACATGTTTCTATGTCTGAGAAGCATTTATCTCTAATAATGTACACTTCACAAGTGAAATTCATCCCTCCCCCACAAAGCCTGAGAAACTGAACATTAGGGTTGGCATTGAGACTGGGAGGGAGTTGAGATTTATCAGCCTCACTATTGTCAGGTTTCTGGGCAGCCATTACTCCATAGACTGAAGCTATCAGTCATTGTCATACAGCTTTGCCTGTGGGCTGATTCTGAGCCCCTTGGCATGGAGAGGTATAAGTTCTGTTTAAGAGGGAGTGGAGGATTAGGTGCCTGGCCTCCACCCTATCGGTGTGTTGAAGCCTGTTTAGTTGATATTCACCCCACGGTACTGATTGAAGACAGCAAGCCATAGCATAATAACCAGAAAACAAATATAAATAAATCCTTAATATTACCATCAGTTCTTTTTATATTACTCTTATTAATGGACCAGTTCTCACACCTGGTTGCAGCTACCTTGCACCATTTAGATAGCATAAAGGGTCCCCTAACCAGCCCTAAACTGCCAGTAGAAAATTCCCTGACTATATTGGAACTCACAGTGACTGAATTTGCTCTTCAACTGAGCTCCCCAGTTTCTTTCTGGTACACAGGAGTGGGTGTGAACAGAGGTTAAAGTTAGCTAGAACACACACCCCCATTTTTAGGGGGCAGCATTCTGAGGCCCCTAAAATAGGGTAACACACCAGAACACTGCGTTCCAGCGTCCCCTAAAAATAGAGGGGCACACCGGAACGCAGTGTTCTGAGTGTCCCTCCCAGGGCTAGCTGAGGAAAGGGGCTGCAGGCTGATGGGAGCCAGCCACCCCAACCCCCTTTCTCGAGGCCTGTGCCAGCCCTGCCCCTTCCTGCTGGGCCCAGTGGCTTGCGTGGCCCTGACCCAGTCTTCAGCCCTTGCCCCCTCTCACTAGCTGGCCATTGCCACCTGCAGTTTCCCTCCCCCGCTGCCTGGATCCTCAACCATCTCAGCAGCATGGATAAGTGGGGTCTGGGGGGTTGTGGCAGCCTGTGGGCAATGTGGGCTGGGGGGGGGTGGTAATATGGGCTGGGGATGGGGGCTGAGGAGGACATGGGGGAAGAGTCTGATGAGGGGCAGTAGCTGGGGTGGGAGGTAGGTGTGGAGGGAGCAGAAGCTGGGGTTGGGAGCAGGAATTTGGGGGAGCAGTAGTTGGGGTGGGGGGATGGGTGTTGGGGGGGCAGTAGCTGGGGTGTGTCAAGGGGGGCCTGGACCTGCATGAGGGAGCCCATAAATTTAGGAGGGTTCTGAGGCCTGCCAAATTATACTTTAACCCCTGGGTAAGAGCATTCTGAAACACACTTCTGCTCCAGTGTCATAGAGTCCAGCAAGGACTTTATGGCAGTGAAGCACCTGAAAGCTGCCCAGGAGCAGCTCTAAAAGGACGTCTGCACCGAAGCTGGGAATGTGTTCCCCAGCATAGGTAGATAGATGCAAACACCTCTAAAATCACCATTTAGCATAGGCAGAACAGGCAGCACCTCAGGAACTGCTTGAGTACAAACCTGTCCAGACAGGGTGGATACACTGAGTACAAACCCACCCCAGACCTAGGGCCCTGGCCACTCCCAATGAAGCATCACTCAGGTGCACCAGCCCTGGGGCCATCCAGCAGATTTGCCAGCCAAATGTGGCATGCCAGTGCTTGGGGCCCAGGGGGCCAGAACCTGGGACCAGAGACCATGGTCTGTGGCACTCCCACCCCAGGCTGGCTGTTGCGTCCCAGTAGGATGAGATAGGGATGCTTTTTTGGAAAATAAACAAATAAATAAATAAAGACTTTGCTGTGTCCAGGGATGGCTTTTTCTGAGAAAGCTAACTTGGAAAAGGCTATTTCTTTCAACAAAGCTGTCAGGTTTTGCTTTTTCAAAAAAGCACTCTGGTATCTCGAAATACCGAAGTACTTTTTTGGGATCGCTAAACCTCATTATATTTCGGAAAAAAAGCCTTTTTTGAGTTAGCTTTTTTGAAAAAAGCCATCCCCAGACACAGCAAAGGCTTTTTTTTTTTTTTTAAAGCCTCCCTACCTCATCCATTGCCATCCTTTTTTTTTGAAAAAGAAAGTCTGGTGTAGACTTTCTTTTTTGAAACAACAACAAAAAAAAAAAGCCATGGTATTTCGAGACAATGAGCGGTCCCCAAACTGTTTTCCCGAAATAGCATTTTTGAAAAAAAGTTTTTTCAAGATAATTATTTCAAAAGACTTATCATGCAAAAAGTTTTTTTCAAAAATGTAGAGCAATGTAGACTTAGGCTGTGTTCACACACAGAGGGTTATTTCGATACGGTTGTTTCGAAACAATTTGTATCGAAATAACACCTTATTTCGAAATAACAATTCAAATTAACAGTTTGTTAATTCAAATTAAGGAAAAAAGCTCAAAGTGAAATAGCAGGTTCAGGCAACAGTTATTTCGAAACAAGTCACCGTTGTTTTGAAACAACATGTTTGCACGGCGTTGTTTCAAAACAATCATTTTGAAACAACGTTGTTTCATCCCTGCATGGGGTTTAACTTGTTTCAAAACAATGCCATTGTTTCGAAACAACGGGACCCGTTGTTTCGAAACAACTGTGCGTCGTGTGAACAGCCTAAATCTTATTTCAAAACAACCTCTGTTGTTTCGAAATAAGAGGGCTGTGCGAACACAGCCATAGCCACGGGCTGCACTCAGCACTTCAACCCATGTTGGTCCCAAATTATTAGAGTGACAAGGTGGGTGAGGCAGTATCTTTTGTTTGACCAACTTGTGTTTTTGTGTGTGCCAGAGAGACACAAGCATTTGAATCCCAGAGCTCTTTTTCAGGTCTGGGAAGTAAGTACTAAGGCCTTGTCCAGGAACGTCGCTGCCTTGGGGAAAGACCCAGAGCACGGGCCCAGGCCCCACCCCCTGGGCCCAGGCCACGTCTCCTAGGCCACGATCTGGCACGCCAGGCCTGATTGTGCATCGGGCTCCTGCTGCCTCCAGCCTCTCCCCAGATCCCTAGCTGGGTTTGGGGCTGGGAGAAGTGGGCACCGCCGTGGGCGGCTGTCCTTGATCCCCCGCTGGCAGAAGAGGGCGCTGCTGCAAGTGTCCTGGCCTCAATCCCCAGCTAGGGCTGGGGCTGGGAGAGGCAGGTGCTGCAGTGGGCACCCCGCCCCCAGGTCCCTAGTCGGGGATGGGGTTAGCCCAGACACTTGGGGCACTGGCCCTGAGACTCGGGGCACGTGCCCCATGTGGCAGGTGCCAATGATGCCCCTGGCCTTGTCTACACTTTAAAAAAAAAAAAAAGTAACCTCATTGTGGCAGCTGATTCCCACACTACCCTCTGCATGTCAGTGGAGTATGGAAGCTGCTGGGGAGTGAGGTCCCAGCTTCCCAGGCTTGTCTTTTGAAAAGTAATCATGGTCACTCTACCTCAAATGCTCCCTTACAAATTGTGCTAACAACAAATTGTACAAAACAGCCTTGCATACCTTTTCCAGATCATAAGAAGAGCCATGTGACTCAGCAGCCTCTCTCATCAAACGAAGTTAGTCCAGTGAATATTACCTTATCTATTTGAGGTGCTCTCAAAGAATTTAATGTGCTGCTCATTTGAGCTATTACTATGTCTGATGAGGTATGTTATGCATCGTGCCACCTAGTGGCTAAATTATATAATACAAACAAGGAGTATGGTGGCACTTTTAAAGATTGACAAAATTTATTTATCTCATGAGCTTTCATGGGAGAGAATCCCACTTCATCAGATGTTTGAAGTCAAAGTGGAATTCTGTCTCACAAGAGCCCATGCGATAAATAAATCTGTTAGTCTTTAAAATTGCCACCACATTCCTGGTTCGTCTTGCTGGACTAGACTAACATGACTACCCCTTTGGAACTTTGTATAATACAGTTTATCATTTAGTTACCATTCCAGATGGTGCAATGCTACTCCCTGCTACACTGCTGTTTTTAGCGTGCTAGATGAAGCAGAGCTAGTCTGTGTATATCTATCAATGGCGGGAAGCATGTTCTCAGCTTTAGTGTAGCCCTACATTAAGTGGAATTAGAATTTTCCCTGACATCACACAATCCTCACATCCATGCAAATCTATCGCACCAGAGGGAATATGCCTCAAACTGCCACTCAAAAGTTTGTAGGCAACCAACACCACAAAATAGTTTATTTTAATTCATTATTATACAGTATTTTAAAATTGCAACTGAAGAAAGTTTAAAAGGGCATTTTATTGTAATATAGAATTTAAAACACTGTTGAGGCTTTTGCTTTGTGTATTAAAAATCTACCTCAGTCAGGGATATTTGAACTCAAATATCACTGTCAGCCAAACATTCTCATTCATCTCCACCTGTCAGAAGGATTCAGAATTAGAACTTTCAGCCAATTCCACAGAGCAGCTCAATCTGCATCAACCAGAAATCAGAAAATAAAGCTAACTTCACGCAGGAATTCATGAGAAACTTGAAGATCCTGCCAAACTCTACTCTCTGGGCCCAGCATTATTGTTTTAATGATTATGTTTACCTATGTTTCCATAGACAGTTTTGACAAAGATAGAGGAAGGCAGTTCAGGAAACCTGGCTCAGATATAATTGTGCACAGCTACTTTCTGAATTATTCTGAAGTCTTCATTATATCTAAAAACACTTCAAATAGTTCATGTCTATATTATGTTACTTTTTTTCTCCCATCCTCCAATTGCATGTGTTTTACAATAACATATCCCCTTCAAAAATTTCAAAGATCTCAGCATCATGGATCTCACTCGGTTTGTTATTATACCTGGAACTAGATTCAGGGCTGCTGCTGGAGAGTCAACTCAGGCTTGGATGCAGTGCAGTGTCTACAAACTGTCTACCAAAAAATGTCTACACACTTCCTTCTGCTGAGAGCTTGCAGGCAGATATGAATTACACTTGCCAGTGAAGGTGCATGGGCAGGGTGTCTGGGTGATGCACCTCTTTATCATCCACCCCCACTCCCACCCACAAGTGAGGTTTTGGTGGAATTATGGCCCAGCATGACTAAAGTTGTCTTCCCTCTGTGAAACACTTGAGGGAAGGCAAGCAGTGAAAACTCCAGCTGCAGAGGGACAGGGACTATCAGCTGAGGGAAGTGAAAGTAACACACACACCTCAAGACAAAAATCACTTTGAGGTCATACATAGAAAGGATCAAATAGTTAGTTCATTTTCAAGCAGTTCAAAGGTTGTTAGTGTGTGCATGTTTCTATTAATTTCATTTGTGTACGCTAGAACTCTGTGCATGCAAACAAGTACTGAACATGTGAAAATTAAGTAACTGCAGTCTTCATAATACAGTATTTGGGATGCACACAACCGAACAGTCCTCTGAAAATTGTCTGTTAAAAGTGAAGCTACCTTGTTTAGTGAGGCCTAGATAATCCAGCCTGCCTTCAAGTGAGAGACCCCACATCAGCTAACAGCATATTTATGTCAGAAATAATATAAATCACAACTTTTGGCTTCAAAAGAGAAAAGACTCAGAGACAGCTCATGTAGATCAAGCAGTAGGAACATATAACCCACTTAAAAAGACTTGTTAATTTCAGCAAAGAACAGCAGTAAACATATACCCATAACCAGTTCCTTAGTTACAATATGCACCAAAAATCAAATATTAGATTACAATAGAATGTCAACGTTAATGCAGTCCAATGCACAACCTGTCCAAAGCATTTTAAAATCTATTAGGCAAAGTATTCTTCTTTGTGATTTCTCACAATTAATTCAACTTCTAGCAGATAAATTAGGATTGTTTCCCCCCACTTTTGGTTGGACCACATTCTCCAAAGAAACTAAGCAAGTCAGATATCTGAGACTAGGCAGATATGCAGAAGGGGGGGGGGAGAGGGAGGCCCTCTAAATGTACAATCTCTTTCAACAAACAAACAAACAAAACACCGCATTTTATTAGAATAGTTGGTTTATTCTTTTATTATTAAATGATTCAAGTTACATCACTCACACGCAATTTCTTAAGTACAACAAAGGCCAATGCATTCAGTGACCGTAATACCTAATACTGAGAATCATGGAAGTGACTCTATACAATCTTCCAACACTATGATTCTATTCTATTCTCAAATTAGGAAGAAGACCTTTATAGTTAGTATATCATAGGTGGATTTTGGAGCTTGCCCTGGGGAACGTGGTGCCCTGCCCCTCACTCCCCCCCCAGCCATGCCCTGTCACTGCTTGGCCAATCTGACTCCTGCTGCTGGGGCTGGGTCCCATTGCTCTCAGCAGCCACCCCAGGTCCCCGGCCAGTGCTGGATCAAGCTGCCAGTGGTGGCTCCAGGTCCTCGGCTGGGGCCAGCTCCTGCCTCAGCAGGGAGTGGGGAGGAGGCAAAGCGCCACTGATCAGGAGAGGCAATGCCTCCCCCTGCCTCTGATGAACTCCTCCCTTAAGTATATATACACAAGATTGCATTTGAAGGGGTTTAGCATGTGCACTAGAACAGACTACAAGTTCTACAAAATTTTTAAATTACTAGAGCTGACCATGTAAAGGGAAGTAGTGGATAAATACCTGTAAGGGATAGTTTAGGTTTATTTGTTCCTTCCTCAGCACAGGGGTCTGGACTTGATGATGTTTTAAGGTCTTTTCCAGACCTACATTTCTATAATCCTATGAAAATAAAAATTGTCTGACACTGTTACAATTTACTCAAATCTGAAAGCCAATTTCAATATAACCATGATCATGATCTATGTCAGTGGTTTTCAAACTTTTTCTTTGGGACCCAGTTGAAAAAGTCATGTATGCCTACAACCCAACAATTATATCTTTGAGCAATGCGTTCCAGTCTTGCAGTGGTGGCAGCAGGGGGTGCTGTAACCTAGTACCTAAGGGTCTATGACTCAGCCCCAACCAGTGGTTTGAAAACCACTGATCTATGTTGTGTGATTTTAGGACAGGGCCGGCTCAAGGGGTTGTCGCACCATGAGCCAACTTTTGCTTGCTCCTCCATCAGGGGTGGGGCCAGGTCTACAGTCGCATTGCAGCAGGCAAAGTCACATGGCCCCCTTGCAGAGGGCCTGGCCCAGTCTGGCCATGCTGATCCAGAGAGTGCAGGGAGCTGTAATTTTTGATGAAATCATCCATAAGCTTCAGCACCCCAAGCCAGTGAGACACTGGCTTGCCCCTTAAGCCAGCCCTGTTTCAGGAACATTTAAGCACTTGGCAAATTCTCCAATTTATAATCAATTAAAACTAATATTTAAAGTCTGGTTTTACTCTGAAAATTTGCTCTGTGAATAATGACGTCATGGGATTAAACTAACTTCTTCCCATTAATGCCAGTACTAAAGGTTCCACAAGACAAGTTAGGCCCTGACTGACACATGTTCATAGTCTTCATTGGGTCTAATTTGTGGTACTGGCTGGATAATCAAACATGATTATCATAGGAATTCACAATAAGTAAATAGATAACAAAACATTGCCTCTTAGCTTTGCTGGTACTGTAAGCTTGAAGTCTTCAGCTTGTAAAAAGGAACAGATGTGTTGAATAAAGTGGTCACATTTTAGAACAGATCAGCAATGTGAGTAGAAATGTAGTAAGATTAAGTGGAAAAGGTTATTATAAATGAATATATAAGGTCACCAATCACTTAATATCACCAATTAACACAGAGCAGTATTTGAATAATATTTCCAAGACTTTTTAAAGAGAATACTTAACAGAAAAAAGCTGAATACTTTTCATGGTGTGAATTCCCTCTAATGGCAAGATTCACACTGTAGCACAGACATAACTAAGAAGTGAGTGTATGTGTAGAAAGTGGGAACACATGAAAGGAAGTTGTCCTATATTTTAATTTATTGTTCATTTCCTGCTTCATTTGTAGGGCAGTTGTCTCCCAGTCACATTGTTTTAGACTTCTTACATATTTTTTTGCTTCACTATCAAACAATATTTAAGTTGGATAGTTCTGGTAAAGTGAGGGAGTAAAATATCTTTCCTTCACAACAATCGCTATGCTGTTAAAGTTGAGACAAGCAAATTTTTAGATCAATTTTCATGGGCTCTGTACACCAGAAACAGTCAGTGTCGGAAATATTTGTTATTTATTCTGCCTAAAAATATACAGGCCTGCTTTGGTTTTGTATTTAAAAAAGGAAAAGAAAAATTCACAGCTTTTCTCTTTCAAGGTTTGATGTTTCTCCGATTCAATTCAGTGGGATTATATTCAGGCACCCAAGCAAGTAAAAGAAGAACTGTTATAAAAGAATAGCATCTCTGTATCTATATTTAAGTGACATCATGTGACCTTCCCCCAAAACCAAAAATTTTCCTCTTTCTTCAGGTAAATGCTTTTTCATTAGTGGATATGAGTGAAGAAATTATTTCCTAAGGACAGGAATATGAAATGTTTGTTCACATAACAGTTTTCAAATAAACAAAGCCCCAGAGAATGCTGTGCAGCCATGAGCCAAATCCTAAGAACCTACTTTTTCTCTGTCATTTTATCTGAACTTTTTTAAATGGTTCCATTGTGAAGTGATAAAAAATGCAGTGAATTAGGTCAGAAGAAAAAACATCTGAGTACCACATATTATGAATCCCAAATAACTGCTTCCTCTGTCTGTCAAGGGGTTAAGATGGGTCAAACCAATAAAGTGAAAAACTGTCCAATTTCTGTGGCTTGCACAAACTAAGATCACATTTTGCATACTCAGTGAACTATAACCAAGTAGCTTAGAAATAGTTCTTGGCAGTCAGTATGTTTTCTTATAAATAAGGTGTTTTACTCCTTTTAGAACTGAAGAAAATAGTTTTTACTTAATGTTACTCACGCTGTAGTCAGGTAGAGAGTGAAGATAGTTTGCCTGAGTGGAATGAAAGAGAAATTAAAAAAAGTAATTCCTAAACCATACAAAATCCTTGACTTTGGAATTCTGATGAGTGGCACAAATAACTATGGCTATGTCCACACACAAGCACTTGTTTTGAAACAAGCCATTTCGAAACAATGCCTTATTTCAAAATAACAAAAAGCTATTACGAAATAAGGAAAAAAGCGGGAATCGAAATAGCATGTCATAGAATCATAGGGTTGGAAGGGACCCCACGAGGTCATCTAGTCCAACCCCCTGCCAAAAAAAGCAGGACCACTCCCATTAGATCATCCCAGTCAGTGTTTTGTCCAGCTGGGACTTGAACACCTCCAGAGATGGAGATTCCACCACCTCCCTAGGCAACTTATTCCAATGCTTCACCACTCGCCTAGTAAGGAAGTTTTTCCTAATATCCAGCCTGGACCGCCCCAGCTGTAACTTGAAGCCATTGCTTCTCGTTCTGCCCTCTGTTACTACCGAGAACAGTTGAGCTCCCTCCTCCTTGGAGCAACCCTTCAAGTAGTTGAAGGTTGCTATCAAATCCCCCCTCAGTCTTCTCTTCTGCAGGCTAAATAAGCCTAGTTCCTTCAGTCTTTCTTCATAGGGCTTGTGCTCCAGCCCTTTGATCATTTTGGTTGTCCTCCTCTGGACTCTCTCTAATTTGTCCATGTCCTTTTTGTAGTGGGGAGCCCAAAACTGGACACAGTATTCCAGATGTGGCCTCACTAGTGCAGAATAGAGGGGAATGATCACATCCCTTGATCTGCTGGTAACACTTCTTCTGATGCAGCCCAGTATGCCATTGGCCTTTTTGGCAGCAAGAGCACACTGCTGACTCATATCCAGCTTCCCATCCACCATGACTCCCAGGTCCTTTACTCCAGTGCTGCTATTTAGCTGATCACTCCCCAGCCTGTAGCAGTACATGGGGTTTTTTCGTCCCAAGTGCAGGATTTTGCACTTATCCTTGTTGAACCTCATGAGATTCCTCTTGGCCCACTGCTCCAGTTTGTCTAGGTCTCCCTGAATCCTGTCTCTGCCCTCTAGGGTGTCTACCGTTCCCCCCAGTTTGGTATCATCTGCAAACTTACTAAGTGTGCAATCTATCCCATCATCCAGATCATTAATGAAAATATTGAACAGAACTGGCCCCAGGACTGACCCCTGGGGCACACCACTTGTTACTGCCTGCCAACTTGACATGGAGCCATTGATTCCTACACGCTGAAACCGTTGTTCTAGCCAGTTTTCTATCCACCTTACACTCCACGCATCTAACCCATACTTCCTTAATTTGCCAATGAGAATGCTGTGGGAAACCGTATCAAAAGCCTTGCTAAATTCAAGGTATATCACATCAACGGCTCTTCCCGCATCCACAAATCCAGTCATCTCATCATAGAAGGCGATGAGGTTGGTCAGGCATGATTTACCCTTGGTAAATCCATGCTGACTGTTCCTGATTACTCTACGTTCCTCCAAGTGTTTCAGGATGGATTCTTTGAGAAGTTGCTCCATGATTTTTCCAGGGATTGAGGTGAGGCTGACAGGTCTGTAATTCCCTGGATCCTCCTTTTTGCCTTTCTTGAAGATAGGTACTATATTTGCTTTTTTCCAGTCCTCTGGCACCTCCCCCGTTCGCCACGAGTTTTCAGAGATAATGGCCAACGGTACTGCTATCTCATCAGCCAGCTCCCTCAGCACCCTCGGATGCAGTTCATCCGGCCCCATGGACTTGTGTACATCTAGTTTCTTTAAGCAGTCCCTAACCTGACCTTCTGTCACCAAGGGCCTCTCTTCTTCTCCCCAGTCCCCCGTACCTAGTGTAGTGGGCTGGGAGCTGACCTTGCTTGTGAAAACTGAACTAAAAAAAGCATTGAGCACTTCAGCTTTTTCCTCATCCTCTGTCACGAGGATGCCTGCCCCATTCAGTAAGGGACCTACACCATCCCTGATCCTCTTCTTGTTATTGATATACTTGTAGAACCCCTTCCTATTATCCTTCACATCCCTTGCTAGTCGCAACTCCATTTGTCCTTTGGCCTTTCTGATTTTATCCCTGCAGTCCCGAGCAATGTCTTTATATGCCTCCTTAGTCATCTGTCCTAGCTTCCACTTCCTGTAAGCATCCTTTTTATGCTTCAGCTCAGTGCAGAGCTCTCTGTTAAGCCACAGTGGGCGCCTTCCACATTTGCTGTGCTTTCTCCTTATCGGAATTGTATCTTCCTGTGCCCTTAGCAGGGTTTCTTTAAAATGCACCCAACTCTCTTGGACACCTTTCCCCTTCAGATCAGCCTCCCAAGGGATCCTGCCCATCATTTCCCTGAGGGAGACAAAATCTGCTTTTCTGAAGTCCAGGGTCTGTGTTTTGCTTCTTTCCTTCTTTCCTTTAATCATCAACTTGAACTCAATCATTTCATGGTCACTGCTACCCAGGCTGCCATTGACCTCTACTTCCCTGATAAATTCTTCTCTGTTTGTGAGCAGCAGATCGAGAGGCGCAAGGCCCCTCGTTGGTTGCTCCAGCATTTGTACCAGGAAGTTGTCCTCAACACTCTCCAGAAACTTCCTGGATTGCCTGTGCACTGCTGTATTGGCCTTCCAGCAGATGTCAGGGTAATTGAAGTCCCCCATGAGAACCAGGGCCTGTGCTCTAGAAACTTCTGTTAGTTGTACACAGAATGCCTCATCCACTTCCTCCTTCTGATCTGGTGGTCTGTAGCAGACACCTACCACAACATCCCCCTTGTTGCTCTCCCCTCTAAACTTAACCCACAGACTTTCAACTGGCTCGTTTCCACTTTCATAATGAAGCTCTGAGCAGTCATAGAGCTCCTTTACATATAGTGCTACTCCTCCCCCTTTCCTTCCCTGCCTGTCCTTCCTGAACAGTCTATACCCATCTATTGCAGAGCTCCAGTCATGCAAACTATTCCACCACGTCTCTGTTATCCCAATCATGTCATAGTTCTTTGTCTGCGCTAGTGCTACCAATTCCTCCTGCTTGTTTCCCAGGCTCCTTGCATTTGTGTATAGGCACCTAAGATACCCAGCTGATTGCCCTACTTTCCCATTTTGACATTCAATTCTATTGTATCTACCTCCCTGGATTTTCTTTTGGTGTTGACCTCCCCCACCTGCCTCAGGCATTAGGGCTTCATTAGAGCATCTAAGAAAGTTATTTGAATCCCCCCACATGCTCCAATTATCCTCTCTTCTATCCCTGTAGTTACAGTCCCGGCACCCCCCAAGTTCCATCCCATCCCCCTGGTCTCCCACATAGTCACTTACCTGTGGGCTTTGGTCTCCTTCCCCCTTCAGACCTAGTTTAAAGCCCTCCTCACTAGGTCAGCCAGTCTGCGTCCAAATACGCTCTTCCCCTTCCTCGAAAGATGGAGTCCATCTCTGCCTAGCAGTCCTTCTTCCTGAAACAGCAACCCATGGTCGAGGAAGCCAAAGCCCTCCTGACGACACCATCTTCGCAGCCAAACATTCATCTCCAGGATGCATCTGTCTCTCCTCAGGCCTCTACCCTTGACCGGAAGAATCGAGGAGAACACCACCTGTGCTCCAAACTCCTTCACCCGCGCTCCCAGAGCCCTGAAGTCACCTTTGATCTGCCGAGGATCACCTCTCGCAGTATCATTGGTTCCTACATGGATGAGAAGCATGGGGTAGTAGTCAGAGGGGCGGATGATTCTCGACAATCCCTCCGTAACGTCTCGGATGCGGGCACCTGGCAGGCAGCATACCTCTCGAGAGATCTTGTCAGGGCGACAGATGGGTGCCTCCGTCCCCCTCAGAAGTGAGTCCCCAACCACCACAACTCTACGTTTCCTCCTAGCTGTGGTGGCTGTGATCCTCCCAGCCTCGGGGGTGCATGGCCTCTCCTCTTCCACCTCCTTCACCGTCTCTAGCACCGCATAACGATTCTTCACCACAACAGAGGGTGGGTTTTGGGCAGGGGTGGAGCACTGCCTACCGCCAGAGGTAACCAGCTGCCAGTGTCCTCCCCCTGCCACAGGCTCCCCATCCAGCTCCAGTGTTGTGGCAGTAGTCTCTGGTACCTGGTCAGTGCCCTCCATCTTGCACTTCTCCTCGTGGATGCTGTCGAGGAACTTCTCCAGGGTGTGGATACTCCTAAGCCGAGACACCTCCTCCTGTAACTCTCCCACCTGCCTCCTGAGAGATTCCACCAGCAGGCACCTGTCACATCGATTCATCTCCCCAGCCTGATCGTTGGAGACAGGGAACTGCAGGCTGCAGTCCCTGCAAGTCCACACCAGGGTCTGGGTAGAGATATCTATGGTCAGGATGTCTGTCTGGCTACAGGCACAGGTAGAAGAGACAGAAGGGGTGCTGGCAGCAGTGCGGCTCCTCTTCACCATCGTGGTTTCACAAACTCCTCCCCAAACTCCCTCTCAAACTCCCCTGTTTGCTGTCCCCACACACAGTGGACATGCTATTTTGAGCTACGGGAGGGGAGGGGAGGGGCGGGGGGGCTTGTGTGGGGCTGGGGCTGCCCCGCCCCTGGGATTCCCCGCCATCCCCACTGCTCCTGCCACAGGCGGGGGGGGGCTTCCTCGCCGCCCCCGCCGCTCCTGCCGTGGGCGGGGGGGCCTTCCCACAGCACGAGTGGTGGGAGGCAGTGGGGAAGCCCCTCCGCCCGCAGCAGGAGTGGTGGGGGGAGGCGGGGAATGCCCCCCGCCAGCAGCAGGAGCGGCAGGAGTGGCGGGGAGCACCGGGGAAGCCCCCTGCCCCGGCAGGAGCTGCGGGAGGTGCTGGGGAAGCCCCCCCCCGCCCATGGCAGGAGCAGGTGGGAGGGCATCAGGGAATCCCATGGGCGGGGTGCCCCTGGGCTTGGGGGCAGCCCCAGTGGCGGGGTGAGCCGCCCCTGGAGCGGCTACCCTGTGGGGGCTGCAGCCCCCCGACCAGGCTGTGGGGCCGGCAGCTTCCCCGAAGCCCGGGCGGGGGGCAGAGCCCTGGGGGTGCCCCAGCCAGCTTCCCCCCACTTCCCCTTGCCAGAGGCAGGGGGGCGAAGGGGGCTGAGGAACCCGTTCCCCCCTGCTCCCAGCAAGGGGAAGTGGGGGGAAGGTGGCTGGGGCACACTCCAACCCCCTGCACTCCACTCAGCACCCTGGCCAGGGTGCTGGTCCCTGTCCAGGGTGCTGGGGGGGGGAACCTTCCCCCAGGGTGCTATGCACCCTGGGAGGAAGGTCCCTGTTATTTCGAAACAATCCTTGTTTCAAAATAACATGTCCAAACAGTGTTATTTCAAAACAACTGGTTTCAAAATAACCCTGCTTTCGAAAGCAAAGTGTTTTAAGCTGTTTCGAAAGGAGGGCTTTTGTTTCGAACCGAGGAGCTCCCTCCTTTCGAAACAAGAAAACGTTGTGTTGACATAGGGACTTGTATTTCAAAACAACCAGTGTTGTTTTGAAATAAAAGCCCTGTGTGGACATACCATATGAGACATTTGCAAGGCTTAGGTCTCAATTTATCAAAACATTTAAGTACACCTATACGCATATATAGGATAATAGTGCTGTAAATACTAGACAACAAGGATTTAAACTAACCAAATTTCCTTTTGTTTCAGGGTTACTGGAAGCTGCAGCCATGAATTATCTTGATTTTAGTGAGGCTTTTAACAATCCTGGCCTCATGATGGTCTTGCGAGCAGAGTAGGAAAATATGGTCTAGAGGAATTTACCCTAACACAGGTGCACAAGTGGGAAAAACCTGTATTCAACAAATAGTTTACAAACAGCTCGTTGTCAAACATACATTCATATCAAGTGAAGTCATGCAGTAGTCTATCCAGTGTCTGTACTATTTAATATTTTTATTAATGATTTGGATAATGGAGTGGAGAGTGCATTTATAGCATTTGCAGTTGGCAACAAGTTGGGAGGGATTGCTAATATGTTGGAGAACAAGATCTGAATTCAAATTGTCTTGAAAAATTGGAGAATTTGTTGGAAAACAGCAAAATGACACTCAATAAAGACAAGCACAATGTTTCACACCAAAGAAGGAAAAACTAAAATCAAATCTACAATGAGGAATAACTGATTAGGTCAGGGGTTGGCAACCTGCGGTACATATCCCAAAGATGGCATATGTGGACAGTTTGAGCAGCACGCAGGCACCCAGGTCGGAGTCATACCACTCCCAGCGCCAAGTGCCACTCTCACATCCCTGCTCTGGTCAGCACAGCCCTTCCCTTCCCCTCCCCTCTCCTATGCGTCCAGCCAACAGAAAATGGTTGGGCTGGCAGGAAACCCACTGCCACCACAGGCCCCACATACACCCCCGCCACTGCCGACAGGCCCCACAACCCCCCACTCACACCCTGCTGCACCCCATGCGCAGTTTCTCCCCAGGCAGCCACGTGTGGGGAAGGCATCTAGGAGGGACAGCCCTTCTGGGACAGGGCAGAGGGAAACTTTCCCCTTGGAGGGGAAACTTCCCCCACCAGGCTCCAGCACTCTGAGCCCGGCACAGGGTAAACCATCCTCCCCAGCTCTAGCTGCACTGCAGCTAGAGCTGGCTTGGGGATGCTTTTCCCTGTGCCGGGCTCAGAGTGCTGAAGCCTGGCAGGGAATTGGCTGTGGCAGTGGCCATTTTCCACAGCCATCTTGCCACACTTCCCATGGTACCCCCTTCCAATTAGAATTGGCAAGTCCAGTGCATGGACACGCCAATTTGAATAGGATTTTCTAGTATGGCCTCGTCAATTTGAATTTACTGAATTCAAATTAATAATTATTATTGACTAATATTGACTAATTCGAATTGAATCTAAGTGTAGACATAGCTTAAGTGCCACAGGACTCCTTGTTTGTTTCTTCTTATTATGAAGATCATCTGAATGGAAACTGCTTATATAGAAATGAAACACTCAGGCCCAGCCCAAGGCTTTTTGGCACCTTAGGCAAACTATGATTCTGATACCCCCGGCCCCCTGCCATGACTAGCCATCACTGGGCTACTGAGAATGACTGAACTTCCAAACCCCAACCCTCACACGGCAAACCCAGGCAGCATGCTTATGAAGCTATGCCATGACACATTTTATCTATTTACATATGTAACCCTTCTGCCATGGCAGGCTGGAAGAGCAAGGGCTGGGTTCCATATGTAGGGGTTTCCCAATAATGTACCACCACCAACTGGCTAAAGCCCCCCACCCAAGTTTCTGGGAAATCCTGCACTGTTCCCTGGGCACCCCAAAGGGGTAAGGCTTCCCCTCTTGCAAGCATGAGTCTGAGTGTAGTAAACAGAACTTTTAATAGTAGTAAAATGTAATGTAAAAGGCCAAAACAAACAGAGATCAGCACAGATCTAGAAACATCAATACAGAGCAAAGTTACCAACAGCCCATACTGCATAATAGAACATACAAGACTTAATGGCAAAAACCTGCACCAATCTGGAGAATCAGTGCTAACTAGGCTCCCAATCAACCCTAGTGTACATAGGGAGTATCTTTCATGCCAGCTGTCCACCCGTGTCACTTGCTGATCACTCACTCCATCCCCTAGCACCCTCCCTTGGCTCCGCCTGCTGTCCGCTGGCTCTGCCCACCAGTCACACCGGCCAGATCGTTGCTGCTCTCACTGTCCGCCAGCTTTGCCCACTGATTACTCGCACCATCCAGCTTGCTGCTGCTCTCACTGTCCACTGGCTCTGCCTACAGTCCACCAGCTCCGCCCACTGGTCACTCCATCGCTCCTCCTCTTCAGTGATTTCAGCTCAGAGGGAGAGGGTTTCCTCTCTCTAGTGATTTTAGCTTAGAGACAGTTTGCTTCTCTCAGTGATTTCAGCTCTTAAACCTCAAGTAACTGCAAACAGCTACTTCCATAACAAAGAAAAGGCCTCAAAGAAGCCCAGCCAGATCTATCATTTGACAGTGGGACCACTGGAGAAGGCAAAATGCCTCAGGCACTGCTCCAGAAGGAGCTATGTAAAACCTCACACCTGTCTTAAACTTTTCAGGCTGAAATATTCAGTGGCCTCTCTTACAAATCTCTTTTTAGCTAAGGGTAGCTTTTACCGTTTAACTAACCCAAACAGATTTGGAACAAGCAGAGAATAACATATCACAAAAGACAGTATTTTATATTTCCCCTTCAGTAGAATTACAGATATTGACAGATTTGTGATCAGCTTAACCCCAAATACCATTACCTCCTATGCCCTGCACCCAGGATGCAAATACCTAATTATGCTCTTTGTGTTCATGCTAATACAGGACCCATGCAGATTAGTTGCCCCCCTTCAGAAGCTGTTAGGCACAGCATCTAAGCCTACCTTACACATACACAGCTGTGCTCCACAGCAGGGGCATTGTTATGTGCAGGAAAAAGATTTGAGGCACAGCCCTCCCCAAATCCACCCTCCTCAGGCCTGCCCCCCCTGATTCCAAGCCCATGCAGAGCACAAAGTGCAGCCCCAGTACACACATTCCGTCTGTGCTGGGCACAGAGTTCGTCATCACAGGGCCAGGCAGATGCCCCAACTCCCTCCGACTCAAGAAAGAAATCAATGATTTTTAAATGTGTTCCAAAAAAAGAAAGTATTTGAACTGGAAATACTTTGTAAACTCTTCATAAGCTACTGTTTCACATAAGTGTTATAGCATGTACTCATTCTTAGAGGATATATTTTTCCTTAGCTCAAAAACCAGTGGCGTGGCTGGGGGGTGGGGCTCAGGGGGCCTCAGCCCCCCTGAAACTCAGGGAAAGTCCCTGAGTAGCCCGCCAATCAACTTCATGGGGGTGCGCCATTGTGCCCCCATGCAGGGAATGCTGCTGGGCCGTGGTGGGGAGGGAGCTGCACCAGGCTGGGCTGGGAGTTTTTAAGACTCCCACTGGCCCCATCCTGCACTAAGCATGCTCAACACAGGGTTGTGCCAGGGGCTACAGCCTGTGCCGTGGCCCTGCTCTCCTCTGGCCCCAGGTAAGGGAGCTGGGGGAGGGTCTGGGGGCAGGCAGGCCAGCCTGGTGGGGAAAGGGTGTAGGGGAGGGGGTTGGTCCAGGACAGCGGGGGCCAGTCGTGGGACCAGGGGTTTGGAAGGGCTTGGAGGGGTGCCAGGGGGACTGGATCGGGGCCCTAGCAGCTGGTGGGGGCCAGGGCCCCCCCCAATATTAAGGTGTAGCGTCGCCCCTGTCAAAAACCATCAATAGCCTTGGATTTAAAACAAAGGGATTTAAGAGAAATATACAAGTTTCCTCTTCAGCAGTAAAAGCAAAGAATAGTTACCACTACTGAAAAGTGCATGTAGAATTTTTAGCATAATGTATTACACAGCTGCCACAGGCTGCTTGGGAAGGAAAGTCTATGGGTGAAAAGCTGGCCCCACTGGAGTCAATGGCACTTACTTCATTAGTGCTCAGATTTCACCTTAATCTTTCATCATAATATTTATTCCTTGGTCAACTAATTAAAATAAAGAAGAAAGTTCAAGTTTAGTTATGGGAATACAGGCTACGTAAAAAGTATAGGATGGCAGAACACAGGAAGATTTTTATCCAGAGCTTGATGTAATAAATCTAATAGCAACTCTTCTTCCTACAATTGGAAGCCATCAAATAGCCCTCTGACTAAACCTGATGATACCCTTCACATCACTCTTTGTAAGGCCTAAATGAAGCAGTAGAGCTTAGTACACTCCCAGCTTCACAAAACATCAAGTTCAGCAGACCAAATTTAGATAGCCCTTTTAAAACTCTCATGTCTGTTGCAGCAAAGAGTGCTAGAATTCCCAATGGTTCACTCACCACAGATGTTACTGCTATTCCTGATCATTAGACCATTAACCTAATGCCAAGTCCTGCATATTAATCAGTTTTTAAAGTTTTCCTAGTGTAGGTTTTCACTGCCAGTTTGGGAGACATGTTAAATCACTTTTCCTGTGGGAAATAAATTAATGAAATATCCTGGAGGGAGGAAGAATCATAGCACACTGGTCTGATAGCTCTTATTAGGTATTTCTGGCACACATGCTAGCCTTGAACTTAGGAAAAGCACTCCACAAGCTGCCGTTCTCACAAATCATAAAGGTGCCTTGCATCTCTATAGTATATTATCCTAAGATTACAAAAAGTATGGTAAAAATATAAATCTCCACAGCACCCTTTTTGAGATATGTGATTAAGGTAAAAAAAGATAACTGCTCCCTAAGTAGGTAAACCGAGGCACAAAGATGTTAAATGGGACTAGAAACAGGAGGCCTGACCAGTCCCTGTGGTTAGCCACTAGGCAACCATCCTTCTCCTTTTCTCTCTCCCCTTCATACACTCTTTGAAGAAACCTCAATAAAGTGTGAATATTAATTTACAAGGCATCTTGCCTTCTGAATCTAACCTGGCTAAAAATAACAGCTTAGAGTCAGAATCTGAAGGGTTTATAGTTAAGGCTAAGATTATGCCACAGGTATTTTTATTAAAATTCATGGACAAGATATGCACAATAAATAATAAAACAGAAATATTCACAGGGTCAGTGTTAGAAAGTCTCAAGCAGGGTAATTGCCATGGACTTCATACCACAGGTGGCCCTGTGAAAGTAAGTTATAAGTGGTGACGCATGAGCTGAAGCTGCAACCAAACCACCAAGGGCTCAGTTAGTGAAATTCTGAGGAAGTCGCGGAGGTCTTGTAAAACACAGAATCCATGACTTACCCAACTTATGGTGCAGATCAAGTGACAAATATTTTGCAGTTTCTAAAAGCATTTATTGTAGTAGCTTCCTGTGGCAGACACAGGAGCTTTATTCTCAGATTGTGAAGATCTCCGTAAGTTTTCCTTTGTCAACAGAAAATGCTCAGAATTCCTTCTAAGGCAAACTGCAGGTACATATTAACAGATTTATTTATCGCATGAGCTTTTGTGAGAAAAAATCCCATTTTCTTCTCCCATGAAAGCTGATGTGATAAATAAATCTGTTAGTCTTTAAAAGTGTCACAGGGCTCCTTGTTTGTTTTGCTGAACTAGACTAACATGGATACCTCTTTGGAGGCAGGTACATAGTCTTTTGAAATAGACATTTATTTAGCAGCAAAACCATGCATTGAAAGTACTTGCCTTTCTGTGATCTAAAATCAGCCCTTTTGTGGCCAGATTAAATTTATATCTAAATTTTTAAGACCTTATGAGAGCTCATTTCAAGCCACTGAAATAGCTTTTTCTATATAAGTTGGTCAAAGTGCCCTTTTTAGAGTTACCACCTCAGTTTGATGGATCAACAACTTGGGGACCTTTCAATTAAAAGAAAGCTGTCAGCTTAATTTAGACCAGGGGTCTCAAACATGCAGCCCATGGGCTGAATACAGCCCCTAAAGGTATTTCCTGGATCCTGCAATGACACTATCATTACTGACATTTGCAGTATTGCTGTATGAAAAGGTTTCAGTGGTGCAGCCCTCGGGCTAATGTACTAGTCCTCATGCAGCCCTTGTGGTGATTTGAGTTTGAGACCCCTGATTTAGACCCTGAAATTTAGAGTTGAGATGTAAAAGGGAGGGAGGAGTTACCTATAAAGGAACATAACATTTTTATAATAATTAAGTCAATTTTTATTTCAGGATTCCCCTATACTGTTGTTAGCCTGAACACACACATCATTTGGTGCACACAAGAAAATTGGGAAGTGCAACCAGTAATGAAAGACAAGTGAAAATAATGAATCTGCTTTCACAGACCCAGCTCAATGAAATTCCTTAAGAATCAAAATAGTACATTGTTTTAAAGTAACTCAGATTTAAGATTTTTTCCCCCATAAATTATGCTCATAGTCAGTAATATAGAAAAGTTTGACTAACAGACATTTTCATCTCTACTGTACTTTTAAGAGTTCTATACAATGGTATTTTATTGGATTGGGTGGAATTAAACTTAGTTCCAAAATAAGCAAGTCCTATCCTTTTATAATAAAACTGTAGATTTCATCTTTTGGTATCATTCCTTACACAGTTAAAGGATTGATCTTGACTGTTGCTGAGAGCTTTCTACCAGCTATGCACCTTTAAATCCTATTAATTTCATAAATCCCATTAACTGAGAGTTATGGGTATTCAGCAAATAAGAGGAGGTTCTTCACAATTTGCATGACTGGGCCCTTGTATGCTATAAAACAGTGAAGAGCGGAGGACAGTGTAATGACTTGCATTCATTTTATATATTTCTCATTACTCTGGAAAAGAGTAACAACCAACCCAAGTTTTTACTTCTTATAAGCAATGATTCCTCAGCAGTTTATTGATCTGCATGTATTTTACTAGAATAATGGTACACTCAGAAGAAAATATTAGGTTTCTTAGAAGAAACCAAGTGAAATGCTGTCCACATTGATTTCAATGGGAGATTTGTCATTGGCTTGAACGGCTCCAGAATATCATCCATAGCATTTAAAACATAGTTTGGCCCTGAACCTTTTCCATTCACAGAACTTTATATGGCATTTTTAGGTCCAGATGCTTCAAAGACTTATGCATGTACTTAATTTTAAAACATGAGTTTAAAATTAACTGATGTAGTGGAAATATTCATGCTTAAAGGTAAACATGAAAATCTTTGCATAATCACTGCTGTTTTCTGCTCACTCTTCAACATATTCCCCACTGGGAAAATTGATCTTCTCTGTGTATTTAATAACTTCCACCCACCACCCTTTTCTTTTATTTTTGGGCTCCATCAGATTTATTCTTACCAGTTGTTTGCAATATCCCAAATACTCTTCCACTATTGTTTTGTTTGCTTTGGTAGATGGCCAATTGACGTGAAAGGGTAATTTACTTACCTTTGCGATATATTTGTTTTAATGCTTTTTAGAAATCTGGATTTCACCTTTGTCTTATTCTTTTTAACTGTGTACAATATCAAGACCTACATTTTGCCTTTTTGTTGTGCTTCTTTTGCTTTAGAATGTGACAGGCAAGTTAACTAGTAGTTGTAGTAAAAGGGCTAGTATTTAAAATGCCTTTACCAAGCTTCCTTTTAAGTTCCAATACCAGTGCCTACAAATAGTTGTGAGCACAAAGTTACTATTAATAATTATTTATACAGTGTGGCTATGTCTACACATAGAAGGTTAGTTCATATTAACTTGATTTGAACTAATTAATTCAAACTAACAAATAATTAGTAGAACCCTGCAAATCTATGCATATCCGCAGATATCGGCATTATATCTGCATCCACGGATACAACATGGATATCCGTGGACCATTTCTTGTGGATGCAGATCAGATACGAATCCACATATTTTTACCTACACAGAGCTAGAGCCCTGCAAATTTACAGATATCCACGGATATCCACATTATATCTGTATCCACAGATACAACACGGATATCTGCAGACCATTTCTTGCAGATGCAGGTCAGATGCGGATCCACGTATTTGTATCTGTGCAGGGCTTTAATGATTAGTTCGAATTAAGTTAATTCAAACTAACATGGTCCTATTAGAAACCCAATTCAAACTAGCATGTCCATGGACAGGACTTGCTAGTTCAAATTAAGAGATGGGCACCATGGGAGCTGTGGAAAGATGGCCCCCAAGAAGGGCCAGGCCCTCACCTAATATATAGAAAGAGGAAGGCACCCTGGAAGGAAGAAGGTCAAAAAGCATTAATTTGAATTAATGGTCAGTTCAAATTAACACAGCTACATTGGGTTAATTCAAACTAATAAATTAGAATTAACCCTTACTTCAAAGTTAAATAAGGTTTCACAACTTTGAAGTAAACTTTCATTAATTTGAACTAAGGAATTCCTTAGTTCAAATTAATGAAAGCCAGTGAAGCCATCCATTAATTTAATTTGAACTGATCGTCATTAATTCAAATTAAATTGTAAGTGTAGAGTAGACATACCCTGTCTGATCCTGCTTTTCTTGGAGTCAATAGCAACAATTCCTTTAAGTTCATTGCATGAAGGATATTACTCAGATATTACCCATAGTACCCGGAGTGTAAACACCAGGTATTATACAAATGGCAGGGAAACTTGGGACTTGCACTAAAGGGCCATCTACTTATGTGTTTATATAGCTTCATATGCACACACAAATAATTACACCTGACAAATCATACCTAGCATGCAAGCTCAAAATGGGTGCCAGAGTTATAAGTTAGGTGAAGTCTCAAAATCATGCATAATTAAGTGAAGGAAAAAGCACACTTCAAACTGCCTTGAACATATGCTTGTGCTCAGAAGTCACACGAGACCAAAATTTAAGATGTGGATGCCTAAACTGCATCTGCAAATAGGTACTTCAGCAGCAAAGAGATAATTGTGCATGCTAAACACAATATGGTTTTCTTCAGAAAAAAAGATTAGCGGTAATTTTTTGAGTTTGTATGCAAATGACCCAATTTATGGGCCAGATCCTCATCTGGCACAATTGGTATAGGGTCCTTATATGTCCAGCTGCAGATTATTGGAGTCAATTTGAAAATTTAGTTTTGAAATGTTTTCCCCCAAAAGTACAGCTGAAAATGATTGTGTAAAAACTACCAGCAACTTAAAACCTGCTTACCTTCCTGAGACAACTGCCTTAAAAGAAGATATATAAGAGGAAAGAGATGAGTCCCATATCAATTCTTTCATGACCTTCTAAGAGTGTGTTTATAATTAAAATGCTTCAGCTCTTCAGAATAGACACTATCTACACCTATGGGAATGCTTCTCCCATCAACGTAAGTAACACACAATCCTGAGAGACAGAATTCTTCCACTGACCTAAAGCTGTCCAAAAGGGGGTTAAGTTGCCTTAACAATTCCACTCAGTGGTACGGATTTTTCACATCCTTGATAGATGTAGTTAAACTGAATTAATTTTGTAGTGTGGACCAAGTCTAGATTATCTTTGCTCATTTTACAAATCAGAAGGTTCCTCTTTCCCTATCCTCCATCAGACAACCATGGAACCTCCATTTGGGATTGGAAAAAAGTCAAGTTGTGCTTTCCCTCTGATACCACTCTTAATAAATGATTCTGCAGTGAAAACTTAGCTAGCAATTTGGACGATGCAAGAAGAAAAAAAATATTATAGAATCCCACTCACTCTTCCATTACTGTATTGTCTCTTCAAGGCTAAAAAAGTAAACACCACAATCCATTGCTTCTGACACTAAACCAAGCAGGTTGGATACCAACATTTGCATGGAATAGACACATTGAGTTTAAAACTGTCAGTTTTACATTATTTTTCCTGACTTTAACATCTGGACGTTACTTTGATCATTTTTTCAACTAGTTCTCAACATGCCCATATGTTCTGCATCAGCAGGTATTCTTTTTTGGAAGGAGAGAGAAAATGTAACTTTGTTCAGTAATGGTAAAAAGATAGCTTTAGCAATCTTGAATATCTTTTTAACAGGAGACATATTCTTATCTTTCTATGTCTAAATGTTTCCAGAGGGGTAGCAGTGTTAGTCTGTGTACAGCAAAAACAACTGTTAGTCTATGAAGTGCCACAGGACTCTCATTTTTGTCTAAATGTAGTGCTGGAAGTACAAAGATTCAGCTGACCACTGAATTTTATTGTAAGGCACTAAGGACTTTGTGGTAAAAAGTGAGCTGATTTCTGAATTCACAATAAAATAAGAGAGAGAAGATTACTATCCTGCTAAATATCTAGCCCACAGCAGACTGTTTTGGGTAGCTGCCAAGGCACCAACTATATCCTGCATGTACAGCTGCAATTTTAGCATTAAAAATAGAAATAGTGCAAATACAACCAACTTTCTGGGACATGCTAAATATGAACAAATTAAGATTAATTTGAAAACATGTAGGAGAAATAAAGGCAATCTGTCATTCTACATCTTTTCAGTAAATACCTGCCAGGCTAGAGTGGATTAGTTTTCTTTCTGAGACCATTAAAAAGGTGGACACGTTGAATCATTTACTGGAAAAGGACAACAGTACACAAGTATACTTAGCTAAAATAAGACTTAAGAATTGTTTATTAATTTAGTGACTGTTTGTGCACAATATTGAATGCAATAGATTCTGTTAAAATGTCTGGATATAATCAACAAAAAAAAAAGTGATGTTCAAGCTGAAATGCTGAATGCTAAGTATTTCAGGGTCTATGATCAGTGTGTGATTTTAGATGCCATACACATTTTATCACCAAAAAACATTAAGGCAGTTTAAAGTCACTTTCAATCATAACTTGGAACTGCTTGACTTAAACCAGCAGATGTTAAGCAAAACATTAGCATGGCCTGGTTTTTTTTTTATTTATTTAATTTCCTTTTTATTTAGCAGGGTGGGGAGTATTCAGAGGTAGGGGATCCATTCAGTTGTCATTTGAAAGACAGTTGTGCAATGTGCTATCACATCACCCTGACATTTTAAAATTTATCTGTGACTTGGAGAGAACAGTGCCACCTACTGGGTCAACAATCACTTCCAGCAGCTGCAACATCTGACTGTTTTTGTCTTCAGTGATTAAGGGGATCCCTTTGTTTTTCACAGTGTGACAAAATCATAATGGTGAATTTGTTTCTGGAGAAGGCTGGAAAATGGGAATTTTTCCTGTGACGACTCCAGCTGGAAGAGTTCCCATGACAAGACTATTGGATAGAAAATAAATGTTTAACATGGGCAAATTAGAAACAATAAGATAGTGCTGGACATTCTTTTTTCAGCAACAAAACAAGGAGTTCTGTGGCACTTAAAGACTAAGGCTATGTCTACACTAAACAGATTAACGCAATTTAAGTTAACCCAATTTGATAAACTGAACTAACAGTTATTAAAGTGGTTTAAGTTAAATTGAGTTAACATGTCCCTACTAGAAACCCAAACCGAATAGCATGTCCAGGGACAGGACTTGCTAGTTTGGTTTAAGAGAGGGGCATCATGGGAGGTGTGGCAACATGGCCCCAAGATGGGCCGTGTTGCTACCCAATCCCCTGCCCACCTGTCACAGGGAGAGACCGGTAGCAGGGGAAAAAAATTCCCCAGCAGCTCTGGGTTACCTGAGCCCATCAGGGGGTGAAGGCATCTCCCCTACCCGGCTGCAGCCTTGGCTCAGCCAGGCAGGGGGGCAAAGGTACCCCTGTGCCAGGCTCCTCCCCATGCTGGTAGGGAGGTGGGCTCCCGGGTACTAGGCTGGTGGTGAGGGATTGGACTCCCGTACCAGGCTCCCCACGTGGTAGCCCGTCATGGGGAGAAAGGACCCCCGGGTTAGCTGCTAGCAACCCACACAGACTAGCCAGGCAGTGGGGAGGAACACCCCCCTCCCAGCTCCAGAGGTCCTAGTGGGGAGACGGATCACACCCCATGCTGGCTCCCAGCACGCTCGCTGGGCGTGGGGAGAAGAAAGTTCCATGCTTGGCTTCTGGGGTGCTAGCCAGGCTTGGGAAAGGGACAGCCCCACTGCGCCTGGCTTTAGGCATGCTGCCTGAGCGGCCAGGGAATGGGAGCCCCCCGATTGGGCTGCCAGCGCACAAGCCAGGCGCAGTGGAAACTGGGCCCCTGTGCCCTGCTTTGGAAGTGTTTGCCGGGTGGCAGGGGACTGGATCCCCGCACTTGGCTTTAGGTGCTAGGGGTGGGGGTCTGATCCCCTGCTGCCTGGTGAGCACTTCCAAACCAGGGCGTGGGAGACATTTCCACTGCACCCAACTTGTGCACTGGTAGGCCGATGCAGGGTTCCCATTTCCCGGCTGCCCAGGCAGGGTGCCTAAAGCCGGGAGTGGGTGGGGTGTGCCTTCCTCCCCCCCTGCACCCAGCTAGCACCCCAGGAGCCAGGCATGGGGCTATCTTCTCCCCACACTTGGCAAGTGTGCTGGGAGTGGGGTGTGATCCTTCCCCCATCTCCTGGCTAGTGCCCCTCCAGTGGGGCACAGGGGTCCCTTCCCCCAGCCACCTGCAACCAGGCATGGGGTGTTCCCCATGGCCCCCCAGGGTGCTGGGAGTTTGGCGTGGGGCTCTTTTCCCCACAGGAGCCAGTTAGAGCAGAGCAGGGTGTGGACCAACTGAGTGACCCACTGTCAGGGTCCTGATCCCCTCCCTGGCCAGGGTGCTGATGGGGGGAGCTTCCTTCCAGGGTGCCATGCACCCTGGGAGGAAGGTCAAATTGTTATATCAATATGACGTTATATTGATATGTAGGTCATATCGATATAACACAGGCACACTGGGTTATTTTGAAATGACTGTTTTGACATAACCTCCATTTCAATATAATACTAGGTTTTATTATATTGAAATTATTTTCCTTATTTTGAAATAAGGGAGCTCATTATTGGACCTACCACCTTTTAAATTGAAATAACCAGTGTTATTTTGATCTAAAACCTGTACATGAACATACCCTAACAGATTTATTTTTTGCATGAGCTTTCGTGGGAAAAAATCCCACTTGGTCAGATGCTTTGAAGATGAGGGAACTTACAGAATGGAAAGAAACTAAATGCAAGGGAGTGTAAAACATGGGATCACGTCATACAGTAACAGCAAATCAGCGCAGTTGTTAAGGTTCAAACCTTGGGAAAGGTGAAGTCAAATTACCTGTTGTAATGGGAAAAAAAGGCATAGTCACGATTTAGTTTTGCTTTCACAAAATCTAATTTGCATATTAATTCCACTTCAGCTGTTTCTCTTTGAAGTCTTTATGTCCCACCGACGTCCTTGAGTATGGTCATTAACAAATCATTTATAGAGTGATTAGAAAAATGGAAGTGTTCAAAAACTGGTTTTTCGGTTTTGTGATGTCTGCTGTCAGTTTTGTCTTTATTTATTCTTTTTCACAAGGATCATCCTGTTTGTCCAATGTATAAGGTATCAGGGCATTTCTGGCACATGATGGCATAGATCACATTAGTATATGAGCAAGTGAATGAGCCTTTGATGGAGTATCTGGCTTGATTAGGACCTATGATGGTGTCTTTTGTGCAGATATGTTGGCAACATGGTTTGTTGCAGTGGTGTGTGACTGCTTTAATGTTTCCATTGTTAGGTCTGTATTTGCTGATGAGTATCTGTTTAAGATTGGGGGGCTGTCTGTAGGGAAGAAGAGGTCTGTCTCCCAAGGCTTGAGAGAGTGAGGGATCATCTTTTAGGACAGGTTGTAGGTCCTTAATGATCTGTTGCAGAGGTCTGACTTGAGGGTTGTTATGTGGTGACTAGTGGCGTTTTATTGTTTTCTTTTTTGAGCCTCTCCAGCAGTAGATGACTTCAGGGTACTTGTCTGGCTCTGTCAATTTGTTTTCTTACTTCTCAAGGTGGGTACTGTAGTTTTAAGAAAGCTTGATAGAGATGCTCAAGCTGTCTGTCTCTGTCTGAGAGATCAGAGCAAATGCGGTTATGTATTAGGGCTTGGCTGTAGACTATGGATTGTATGGTGTGTTTTCGAGGGATGTACGTAACTATACTGATCAGTAGGTTTTTGGATTAGGGTAGTTTTGATGTGTTCATCCATAATTTGTACTGTAGTGCCCCCATTACAACAGCTAATTTGATTTCACCCTTCCCAGGGTTTGAACCTTAACAACTGCTCTGATTTGCTGTTACTGTATGACATGATCCCATGTTTTACACTCCTATGCATTTAGTTTCTTTCCATTCTGTAAGTTCCCTCATCTTCAAAGCATCTGATGAAATGGGAGTTTCTCCCATGAAAGATCATGTGAAAAATAAATCTGTTAGTCATTAAATGTCACAGGACTCTGGTTTTTTTTGCTGCACTAGACTAACAAGGCTGCCCCATTGGAACTTCACAACAATCTTTTTTCCCCTCACTGTTTTCCATTTGCTACCATGATGAGTTTCTATTCCCAACCCATTTTTCTTAGAAAGAACAGAAATGAGAAAAGGCACGCAACTTCCTATAATTTCTGAATAAAAAATGTTCTCCCCTAAAATTTATTTATGGGTTATCAAACCAAGAAATTCAGTCAATGATTTTTTTCAAAAACTTGGGCTTTTACAGAAAACATTTTTTTTAAATAAAAACTTAATCACAGATTTTTGACCAGCTCTGACTACCTCATGTATCTCTTATGCTTCTCCTGCATGTGACCATAAAACATCCTGTGGCAACTGCAGCAATCACTCATGTGGAAAAGTAGTACATGGAAGTTTCACAGCTCTTAAGTCAAATGATACATGAGTTCAGTCCTTCTTGTGGCAGGCAGGAGTGATCTATGTTGCATTTTTTATTTTTTTAATTTCACCTCTGTTCTCCCATCTCTTATCTTTTCTTCTTCTGAGTCCAGAACATGGTTTTCCTTTACCTGATCCCCTCTCATCCCCTCTTCCTGTACATTTGTCTCTCAGTGGTGGCTCGTGGTGGTCTCACTGCTGGGAAGTATCCCTGATCTCACTAGCAGTTCTGGTCACTCAGGACAGCTCCTTTTTAAACTTCTCAGTTTATGTATTAGATGTCTTAGTGGTTTGAAGTAGGATAGCACCTCTGCTTTGTTTATACCCGTTCTGTGGAACCTGCATATCTGTGAAAGCAGATGGAATAAATGCAGAAGAGCTAGCATAAATGTTTTCTTCAGACTCACTGGCTATGTCTACACTGGAAGCTTACTGGTAAGTCAACTTGATCAGGCTTAAGTCAACTTAAGCAACTCCAGGGCCACATTTGACGTTTATGAAGTCAACTTAAGCACTTGCTTAGATCGACTTAATAACTTTCACCCTTAAAGTCGACTTTAAGGGTTAGGTCGACTTTATGAAGTCGACTTCATAAAGTCGACTTAAGACAGGGGACAGATTTAAAGTCAACTTAATAAATGGGTTCCCTGGCTTAAGTCAACTTCATAAAGTCGACTTACACAAATGGGGACTCTCTAAGTCGACTTAATAAAGTCGATTTTAAGTCAACCTTATTAAGCCAACTTAACTGAGCCCCCTAGTGTAGGCATAGGCACTATGACCACCAACAAGCCCTGGGCAGTCCACTTGGACCACATTTTGAAGACTACAGCTCTATTGAGCTCCTCTACAAAGCATCTGTCCTGCTCCTGCTGAAGTTAATAGTGACCTGCTCTGATCATGCTTAACATAGATTTAATCACATACTTATATGGCTGCAGCTGCAGCCATGGATAGACCACTAGTGTGCATCGTTTTTATTCCATATCTAAGCCTATTTTAATTCATCTAAAAAGTTGTAAACACCTGAGAGGTAAGCCTTATAATGGATATTTTGGCAGTCTCTGTGATTGCACAGCAATGCTACTACACCTCATAATTAAACTTTCTCAAGAATATGTTGTAAGCACTGAAGTATCATCATGATATATTTTTACTTGACTAACAGGTCCCCAAGTGAATGGGATATTATCCTTTCATATCCCATCAATCGCCTTTATGACTGGGTGTAAGCACCTATCAGTTATACATCCTAGTATCTACAGTCACGAGCCAAAGTAATGCAAACTAAAACATTAACCAGTCAGTTGTACAATGCTAATTACTTCTTATTAGTACTTTGCTGTACTTTCTTCAAATGTCATTTCAGTATCCAAAACAATACATTGATTTAATCACAAAATATAGTATCAGCAACATGCAGTCTGGTGTCCAGAGGAAAAACAAAACTAGTATATTATAGATTTCTGTACTATTAGAGCATATGTGCAATTCTTCTCCCTAGCTCCCAGTACAATATACATTTGTGATGTGCAGTCAGTTGACAGGTTCTGTCAGGTTATGCTATCTTTTCACTCTTTGCTTTACTGAATATAAACCAAAAACTTAAAAAAAATCTCTGGGATTAAACTGGATTTATTTGTTTTCTTAAATTTAGTGCACTAGTCTATTAAAAAAAGCCGAGGAGTCGTGTGGCACTTTGAGACTAACAGATTTATAAAAATATCCCACTTCCTCAGATGCTTCAAAGATGGGTGAACTTACAGAAAGGAATGAAAATAAATGCAAGGGGCTGTAAAACATAGGATCAGGTCATACAGTAACAGCAAATCAGAGCAGTTTTCAGGTTCAAACCATGGGAAGCCTGAAGTCAAATTACCTTTTGTAATGGGAAAAGAACCCATAGTCTCGATTAAGTCCTGCTTTCACAGAATTTAGCTTGCATATTAATTCGAGTTCAGCTGCTTCTCTTTGAAGTCTTGATGTCCCAGCTACATCTCTAATGACAGTTGTTAACAAATCAGTCAGCGAGTGATTAGGAAGATGGAAGTACTCAGCAACTTGTTTCTTTGTTCTTTGTTTCTGATATCAGCTCTGTGCTCATTCAGCCTCTTATGACTTCAGGGACCCCGTCTAGCTCTGTCAATTTGTTTTCTTATTTCCCCAGGTGGGTACTGTAGTTTCAAGAATGCTTGATAGAGATCCTCTAGATGTCTGTCTCGGTCTGAGGGATCAGAGCAGATGCAGTTATATCTTAGGGCTTGGCTGTAGACAATGGAAGGTGTGGTGTGTTTAGGATGGAAGCTCAAAAGATGTAGGTAACTATACCAATCAATAGGTTTTCAGTATAGGGTGGTGGTGATGCATCTATCCCTGATTTGTACTGTAGTGTCCAGAAAGTGGATCTCCTGTGTGGAGTTTTCCAGGCTCAATTTGATGGTGGAGTGGAAATTGTTGAAATCTCTGTGAAAATCTTCAAGAGCATCCCTGCCATGTGTCCAGATGATGAAGATGTCATCAATGTAGCGTAGGTAAAAAAGAGGTATTTTCGGATGAGACTTGAGGAAACGTTGTTCTAAGTCACCCATAAAGATGTTGGCATATTGTGGGGCTATGCGGGTGCCCATAGCAATGCCACTGATTTGGAGATATAAATGATCCTCAAATCTGAAGTGGTTGTGGGTGAGCACAAAGCCACAAAGTTCAGTCACAAGCTGTGCTGTGGCATCATCTGGGATGGTTCTTCTAATAGCTTGTAATCCATCCTTGTGTGGGATGTTGGTGTAAAGAGCTTCTACATCCATAGTAGCCAGAATGGTGTTTTCAGGAAGTTCTCGAATGGATTGTATTTTCCTCAGGAAGTCCGTGGTGTCTTGAAGATAGCTGGGGATGTTGATAACATAGGGTCTGAGGAGGGAGTCCACATAGCCAGATAGGCTGGCAGTAAGAGTGCCAATGCCTGAGATGATGGGGCATCCAGGGTTTCCTGTTTTATGGATTTTAGGTAGTAGATAGAACATCCCTGGCCGTGGTTCTGGTGGTGTTTCTGTCTCTATAAGTTCCTGTGCTGTTTTAGGGAGTTTCTTGAGTAGGCGCTGTAATTCCTTTTGGTATTCCTCAGTGGGGTCAGAGGAAAGTGGTCTGTAGAATGTTGTGTTGGAGAGATGTTTATAGGCCTCCTGGTCATAATTCAATTTATTCATGATGACAACTACACCTCCTTTGTCAGCCTCCTTAATGATAATGTCAAGAGTTGTTTTTTAGGCTGTGGATGGCATTGCGTTCTGCAGGGCTGAGGTTATGATGTAAAGGAAAAGAGTTTAAAGGATGGAAATTTGAACTAAACAAGGTTTTCCACTACTTCATGTCCCTCTTCAGAAATGATAAATCAGTAGCAGGAGTGGTGTTATTTGAACTAGAAAAACAGTCTTCATTTCATTTGCAGGAGGCAGTCTTAAATTATTCAGACTTACTTTGTCTAAAGACTTACTACAGAAATATTTTAAAAACAAACTTAAAGCAATGCAGATGTTTGTTAAGAAGTTACATCAATAAAGATATAGGAATATTCCAACCCAAAGTGAATTCGAAATGTAAGGGTAATCTGAAAAACTGTTTTAAATACAGGTTTTTACCTTTCTCCCTCTTCTTTATATTGACAAAGATTCCCCCTCCTTAAATTAATATAAAATGTTTAATTTAAAAAATAGTTTAATAATTCATACACACCACTGTGTTTACTGAGAATTATTAGGAAAGTCTATGTTCATTAGGAACTGCAGCTAGATTTATTCCCATCAAAAAGCCCATCCAACAGTTTTGAGCTCCAGCTCAGCAAAGCACTTAATGGACATGCTTAAATCCGTCCCTATTCAGCAAAATTCTTAAGCACATGTTTTGAAATAGGACTCAAGTTTGTGCTTAGAGTTATGCATGTGCTCAAATGCTTTGATGTTTCAGGGTCTTAGACTGTCCAACTGTCCTTCCCTTGTCAACTGTCAGCATCTTGTCACTGATCTTACAGTCCTCATCAGGGCTAATGAGATTTATATGTCCAACATAAAAAACAAGCAAAAAGGAAGATACTCCACACCAGAAAAAAAACAAAACCTTTCCTTGTCTATAAGTCAAATATCATAAAAATAAATAAAAAAGCAGTAAACAACGTGGATCACCCCAATATTTTCCTCTCAATTGTTTTATCCTCTTCTTTCTACCACTCAAATTATATAAAAGGATTACTTTGTCTAGCAGTGAAATGAATCTGGGAAGAAACACAGTTTAACGGCACCCAACTATGAAACCTTTTTTCTAGCATAGGAAGCAAATACCAACATGTCTATTTGAAAATACAGGAGGAATTTAGGTATGCAGACTGCTACGTGAGTTGGAAATTTCACTATCTTGCCAGTATTCCTACTGCCATTAAATGAGATCTTTAAATCAATAGTCTGACCATTTGTAATGAATCCATCATGTGAAAGAGATGCTTTTGTTTTAAAAGGTACCATCTAATAAACCAGAACCACCTGCATGGTTTCAGCTCCAAGTACCAAACTACCCCTTTGCCTCCTTAGCAAATAAAGTTAGCAGTTACACCCTATAGCACTTCTGTTCTACAGTGTTCCTAAAAACTAAATACTGAATGAAAGCTCAGGGAGGTATGGCTGGAGGTGAGAGGGATTCAGGAGTCAGAGGGGCTTAATCTGTAGTACTCATTAGGGACCAATTTGCCACTGAACCTGCATAGAAATGCATGAAGAAAGGGGAATTCAACAAGGAATTCTGCTGGGGGAACATCTGCAAAAGGGGTTGGCACATTTGCAGACTTTGAGCAAGGGTGGGAAGGTACAGTGCTCACCAGTAGTGCTGTATTCCCAGGAGGGGTACCAGCCATGCTCCTGCTCTCTCTTATGCACCAGTAGTCAGAAAACCAGCAGAAGCAGAAACACAAGGTCACTATATTCTTCCAAAGGTTGCCGCAGTTGTCTCTCACCGACGTCATTCCCCGTCATTCTGCTGCCTCAGCAAAGACACAGGGGCTATGTCTACACATAGAGGCTTATTTCGAGCTAAGTTATTTTGAAATAAAATCCTTAATTTGAATTAACTTAGCTTGAAGTAAGGAAAAATACCAAATCAAAATAGCAAGTCCTGACACAGGACTTGCTATTTTGAATCAGGAGAGGGGCAGCATGGGAGGTGTGGCAACATGGCCCCCTGGCAGGGCCATGTTGCCAACCAATCCACTGCCACTGGCTCTGCAGAGCCAGTGGCAGAGGAAAAAAGCCCCAGGGTCAGAGATGGGAGGGAGCCCCTCCTCCCCGCTGCTTCCCTGGTGGTGGGACAGGGGGGGCAGAAATCAGAGCACGCGGTCCCCCTTCTGCTGGCCACTTGGAAGCAGCCAGGGCAGATGCCAGCTTCCTCAGCCCGACAGGCTCCACAACCTGGTCAATTTCGCAGAAGTGAAATTGACCAGGCTGGAGAGTCTAGCCACTGCCCCCCTGCGCCCCCCCCCCCCCCCCCTTCACCTCCCCTCCCTCCCTGGCCAGGGTGCTGAGGGGGTTGGGCCTTCAGCACCCTGGCAAGAAGGTCAAGTGTTATATTGATATGTGTGACATATCGATATAAGACAGCCAGAAGGGGTTATTTTGAAACCACAGTTTCGAAATAACCCTCATTTCTATACCAAACTAGGTTTTATTGTATCGAAATGATTTTCCTTATTTCAAAATAAGGATACGTCATTTGGACATGACTATTTCTTAATCAAAACAATGGTGTTGTTTTGATTTAAAAGCCTTGTGTGGACATAGCCAGGCAGAACCCCCTCTTGTGGCCTACCACTGGTTCAGAGGTCTTTCCCTTTCTTGTACAGCTCTGGCATTAAAGTCCTCAAAAGACCTCTAGGACTGGTTCATTTGGTTTACGTTTTTGTGAGTGCACCATACTAAGGGAAACCTTCTTTTGCCTGTACCTCAGAAAAGTCTGGTTATCAAACATTATAGCTCAGCATATTAAGTGTTCTGTTTGTTCAGTGTATTGCTTATCAAAAGTCAGAGGAAGACTTTCAATCTAATGGAGCTGGTACAAGAGGAGACTTTTATATAACTAACATTAGGACTGGGAAAACAGTTCAGACAGAAAAATGAACTCACTAAACACATTTTGACTCTACTAAAATGAACCTGAACATTGAACAAGATCAGTCTGGAAGACACAGAAATAAGCCTTTTCATCTTGAGTCTTCTTCCTACTAGTTTTTTCAGAATACCCCAGAAGTAAGCAAGGATGGTAGTGGTACCTAAATATTGTAGACTAGGTAGACCTGGTCAAATAATCAAATTTGAAAAATATTTACTGCAAATTAATTGTTCTTCTTGCTCTAGTAGTGGCGATACCTGAGATGGTCAAGAAGTTAGGTATTTCTTTACTTGTGTGTCCTACATAGAGTCATCTTTGGTCTGGTCTACACTTTCCAGCAAATTCAGTGATAGTTGACAGGAATTATGCAAGTTACATAGAATAGGTTGTTTAACTTACGTCAGCTTCCTAAATCTGTTCTGCATCCCATGTCCACTACAGTGCACCAATCAGAAATACATACCCGTCAATGCAGCACTACTTTTTTTTTTTTCTTTGAAGGTGGTTTTGCTGAATAGATTTCTGGATCAATTGAGCAGGTCCTCACTTCCACTCAATCAGTCTGGATAGATCTATCTGATACCAGCAAATTTGCTGTTGTCAGTGAAGACATACCCTAAGAATGCTTTCTGTAAAGGCAGATGTAGTTAAATTTGGACACGTGTATTTTTCAGATGACAAAATTAATGTGGATCAATACATATTGAAGGTGCCTGGTTTTAGTGCCTTACTCATTTAATATATTACAAGGACTGACTTATTCATTGGACTCAGATTTCAACCCAAATCTTATCAAGTCAGACTGGATTCAGTTTGCTGCATCCAATAAGCACATAGACCTTGCAGCTAGTTTGACAGGAGGTCATAGATAGTCTTTTGACTTTGAGTCTAAACCAGAAAGATATTGAAGAGGAATCACTGCTGGTAAAGAACTTAAACTGTGGATGTCTTCAAGCATTTAAGAAATTATACATTAAGTTTCTGTGCAAGAACAGATACAAAATACAGCTATAGGGACAGATATAAAATAAGCCCTGGCTGCTTTTAAAAAAATTCTTTGAGAACTGAGGCTAAGCTTTCTTGTTTTGTAACATTCTAAGATTTTATCCATGATAGCAAAATAAGATAAAGATTCATTTGGGTTTTTCTTAAATGAGTGTTAAATAAAATGGATGTCCATTATAATGCATTTGATCTGGTTTTGTATTACTGTCAGATTCTTAAGTATGCCATTACACATATTCAAGCTAATGAAAGATTAGATAAACACTTTGTTTTAATGAAATTAGAGTTACTGTCCTTATTACCGTGAAAATCCTACTTTTAAACACACATCTGGCTGTAACACAGATACAATTGACTTCCCAAACATAATTAAAGGTCTACTGTAGCTAGTTCCTTCTTATATAATGTCTTTATTGGGATAAAGTCAGGCCAGAGAGCAACAGGAAGTTATACCAGTTAGGGCAGGTATGTGAGCCCTAGGCTTTAAAATGCCCTTTTGCCTGCAGGCAGAGGGGAGGTTACTATAGCGCAATCAAAGACACCTGGAGTTACTCTGGGCCTGTAAGAGCCTGCCTCTGCTAGTGGGAAAGGGGGAAGGGAGAATCTGTCAGCAGGTTTGAGACTTCCCCAGGGAGTAGGAGATATAGTTTCCCCTCCCATCAGCCAGGACTGGAGAAGATGGATGTAGGCCTCAGCCAGCAGGAAGGGCTGATGTAGCCCCAAATTCTCCAGGGCAGTGCCACCACCTCCATGACCCTGTAAAAAGGCTGGAAGAAGGTAGCTCCCTCAGTTTAATTAGGTGGACTAGAATAGTGGTCTTCAAACTTTTTTCCTCAGGACCCAGTTAAAAAAAAAAAAATCATTTATGCCCACAGCCCAGCAATTACATCTTTGAGCAATGCATTCCAGTCTTTTGGTGGTGGCAGCCAGGGGTACCGCAACCCAGTACCTGAAGGTCTGCGACCCACTATTGGGTCCTGACCCTATGTTTGAAAATTACTGGACTAGAACCATAAACCCTCCCTAAGGGCTGAAGGGTGCCTCGCTGGGCTCAAACCAAAGTAGCCCTTGATGCCCCAAAAGACAGAGAGGGGCCAAATGAAAAAGTCAGAAACTTTGTCCTGGCTGGGCCAGATTTGCCCCAGGCCTCTCTTGCTGGGGGAGACAGTTGCTGTTGGGCAAGCTGCCCCTCCCTCTCCCCAGCCCCCGAGTACACTTTGCCACACTGTGTGTATATGTTATAACACAAACACATACTTCTGAGGGAGTGGAAAGGACCAAGAGTACAACAGATTAGCTGGATTACTTGAACCATGATTTCCTTGGCAGGTATCACATTTTCATACTTTTGGATTATTTTCCCCAACCATCTCCCCACCCCAAACAGGGAGGCTTCCTAAAGTCCTTAAGAAAAGATGGAGCACAAACTTCAAATGAAAGTTGAATGGGATTTGTTCTCCTAAAACCACATTAGACCCTTTTTATAAAACTACTCACAGTATCCAGGTTAATTTGGTATTGACTTGATTCAATGTGCAAGGGTTTCTCAGAGGTATATGTATCTAAGTTTTATATTATACTTTACATCAAGGTATCTTGGCATCTAAAAGGAGATCAACAGCTATGTGGATGTCTACAAACTCACTCCACAGTGAATACTGAGATGTGTGCACCCCTTGTATTTGCAAGCTGTGGAGCTCTCAGACTGTCTGACAGCCTACGAGCAGTAAAGCAAGGTGTTACTGAGAGCAGTAGAATAATCAAGGGTGAACACTGGTAAATGTAGTTTGCAGACTTCCATGTGGGGAAAGTATGAAGTTTTGTTTAGGTTAGTTTATGCTTTAAAAAGTCCCCAGTATACAGCAGTAGAGACTTTCCATCCACACCAGAATGGAGCCAAAAGGCTTAGGGAGATTCTCTCAAAGAACTGCCCTCTGTGGGAACTACAAAGTCACAATGACCTATAATTTTGTGTGAGGTGAGGAGGAAGAAGAAACTAAAGACAAAATCAAAGGTTGGAGGAGGAAGCTCTGACAAAATTTCCCTCCTTCCCATTTCTGAAAGTCTCTGCTATTTACCTTGAGGAATTTTCCAGCCATTCTGGATCTTTTTCTATCATATAGGACGGTAACAGGGATGCCAAGTCATTTTTGGGGGTGCAGGTGGGTGCTATTTAAGCAATCTCCGTTTAGGGTGGTATATGTGAAAGGAGCATTCCAAATTACAGAAAAGGAGGATTCCAAGAACAACTGAAACCACCAATCTGTACCCTGGTATCAGTGAACCCTGACAAAATCTGAGTAAACATCTGTCAGATTATAAATTGCTGTCAGCCACAGAAACTAGAATATTCCTTATTTTTTATGGTTCTTTCATACAAAGAGTCACGTAAAAGGCAAAAAAATTGAGTAAGTAACATCAAGGTAGTTTATACTGATATGGATGCACTCTGAAAGGAAAATAAGATGTATCAAGTTATCCTGATTAATCAAATCAGCATTTAGATGAAAGTAGGAGAAACCAAAAATGAAGTTGCAGTTAAAATAACTACTGCCATTGTGCACTAGGCCGCAGGAAATTTTATTGGACTATTGAAGAGAGATCTTCAGCAGAAAATTTAATCTTTCAAAAAACAGGGTATTTCCCTTTAAATACTTTGCTTTGTATCTGGCAGCTAAATACAGTGGCAGAGCAATTGGCCTCATTATCTGTTCTTCTAGTTTCTCTGACTGCCTTATTATGTCAGGGCAAAAATTACCACAAGATTGTTGCCAGCTTAACAATGCTGTACGAACTAAGAGAAAGCCCACATTAGTTCTCATTTCAGTGAGATGTACATTACCAAAGATCGTCTCATATAAAAATATTGCCAAATTTGTGCAAGGAAGTGTAAATTTTGCACCAGTAAATTGATGTCCATGGGTTTAAGGGAGTCTAAATTTTTGTAACTTACACATGGAAGGGGCATTAAAATGTTATCTTAGATCAACTTATCAGTGTGAACATAATCCTTTACATATTACCTCTGAATCTGGCTCCCTGAATCTCATGGAATCTAAAAACAGTGTAACTTACATGCCAAGGTGAAGAGAAAGGTACAGCAGGAAAACCAACTAAAAGGAAAGATAAAGTAAGCCTTATTTCACTTTAAATTACCCTCTGACTCTGAGGCATGTCAGCAAATTGCATCACCTTTCATTCAGGATTTCTGTACATCCACTTATCACTTCACAGATCACTTCTAAATTTGGATCTGCATCTCTGAAAAATTATCAGCTACTTCCGGTTATCTATAATATGCTGCTTAAATCTGATCTTTGTTATTGTAAATTTTTACAGTTACTGCCTTCATCAACTCGCTGCTAGATGAAAATCAGGGAAATTAATGGATTATTGTGGCTCAGGAGCCGCATGTGGCTCTTGAATGAAAAAGTGTGGCTTGTGGAGGAACGTAAGCAAATCAATTTAGTAGGTAAAAGTGTATGGCTATATGCCTCAGTGCGGCTCTTGAAGGTTTAATAATCAACTTGTGTGGCTCTTGAGTTCCATAAGTTTGGCCACCCCTGGATTAGACACTAAATATATTGGTCCAAATTCCATATTCATCTTGTAATACAACACAATAACTATTATGCCATCAGTGAGACATACTAATCTGTATTTCACTGGAACCCATAACTATTAAAAAAGGTATATGGTGATCTTCTCTTTCTTTCTTTTAATAGTTTCTGCTTTTTTGCCATTCTCTCTCAAACTCTTGAGCAGCTTTTGAAGATCCCATATCTGTTTTTCTTGGCATTTTAAAGTTGCCCATGCATCTTAGTACAGCCAGTCTGATTAAAAAAAGGAAGACCTCATCAACTGACAATCTACAGTGATTGTGATTCTACTGTTGCTGTCTCCAACCTTTCAAAAATCATGAAATAAGCTCAACCACCATGGCCTTATGTCTCTATATAAATAAATGTTAATAAAAGGGCTTCTATTTTCAAGCTGTGTCCTGGAACTACAAATTTCATTTATTAAAAGACCCTCAAATTTTCATGTGACCAAGCAACTGAGGCTTCAAGAAAGACTTTCTACTAAATATCATGAGATTCAAGATAAAAATCATGTCCTTTGGCATCACTGTTATCACGTTATCTCCTCTTAAAAATTTAGGCAGATAGTAACTGCAGCAAATGGCCACTGTGTGTTGAAAAAGCAAAGCTGTAAGAGATCAAGAACTAGGTTCTATTTGAAACCCAGTGTTTATTGCCTCAGGTATTTGCAGTTTCTGTCTGCTCATTGGAGGGACAAAGTGTAATCATATAGTTCAGAACCTGTAGTTATATTCAGGGGAATACAAATAGTTTTGATATAGAACCAGTTAACTTTCCAAAGCATTTTGCTTATGTTTTCCTCTAAGACATGCTTATTTGAAAACAAAACACTTAATTCCTGAGATCAGGGTAATGTGATAGTTAGAAGAAAACACAGGATAACAAGTTTAAAATAAAAGGCAAAAGTGTGTTGATATCTATAGGCCTTGCAGAATAGTCAGAGGTTTCCCTTTGAACTGCCATTCACTTTTCCCCTCCCTCTACCTCATTTCCTCTTCTATAGAATACATACAAAGGCAAGTGCGTAGCTTCAAGTACAATTAACGTCCTTTAATACCAGATGGACAGCAGAAGTAGATCACATGGAGAAAACTACATACTCCAGTATGAACCTAAAAAAAGTATAGCAACAGTTTTATTGGGTAAGGAAGAAAGAGCTTATGTGATCCCTAAACCATTTATTATCCTATTAGATTTAATCTATTTCCAGTACTCATGATACCATTCCCAAGTCCTTAATGCAGGTACACCTTTTTTGTCCCACTACCTATATATATATATATATATATATATATATATATATATATATTTTTGTGGCAACTGCATGCCTACTGGTCCAGATAATGTTTCATCTCTGAAAAGATTTCCTGTAAATAAGCTTAAGGTTTTAGCGCCAGATCTCTGCTGGAGTAAATTGGTACACCTCCATTAAATACAAAGGTGTTAGGCCAGTTTACATCACCTAAGGATGTTTTGAACTTCGAACATTTTTATTGATCTCTATGGCTATGTCTACAGTGGCAAGTTAGTTCAAATTAAGGAGGCTTAATTCAAACTAATTTTTACCTGTCTACATCAGGCTTTCATGAGGTCAAACTAAGGAATTCCTTAGTTCGAACTAATGAATGCTTATGTCAAACTAGTAACTACCACTGGTTAGTTCGAACTAAGTACTTAGTTCAAGCGTTAGGTTGAACTAAGTACAGTGGAGACCAGGACTAACCCAGAACTTAATAAATTTGAACTAAGGGCACTTAGTTCGAACAAACAGAGAGAGCTAGTTCAAACTAACGTTAGTTCAAAACTAGTCCACATTGTTAATTTGAACTAACAAGTTTGAGGTTGGTCTGAACTAACCTTGAACTTATTAGTTCGAACTAACAAGTTTGAATTAACTTGTCCTAATGCAGAAGTAGCCTACGTGACCAGCACAGATAATCAAGATACTATAATTATGCTTTTGTGAGCTCAGGACAAGGAATCAATGTACACTTTGTAAACTTCAATGCAGTTGACTCTGTGGTTAAAATCCCACAGATTTTTAAAATAGGTCCTTAAAATAGTTTCAGTGATGTTTCATGGTACTGCATTAAAAGCTGGGAAACTAAAGTTATTGGAGTACTGCTCAGAGAATTGGTTGCAGTTTGCTGTACTTGATTTACTGACATTCTAATTCATTTGACTAACAAGCTGCAATGGGAACAAGACATCACCTAAGGCTTTGAGGAATGCTGGACATTCTTATCATATCACAATCCTCTGTAGATGAGATGGTGGTACAAAATGAAAGGCTGGTTATCAATGTTGATTCTACATTATTAGGGTTTTTATGACAGGTATCACTAAGACAGTGGTTTCCAACCTTTTTGGCTTGAGGCCACAGATATTATTTTTATAACCCTGAAGGGCCACTAGTCTCCACCAGCAGTTGCTCTCCTTTTCCAACTGCAGCCAGACAGGAGTTCAGCGAGGAGGCAGCCTCCTCACTGATCTTGCATCTCCTTGAGTGCAACAGGGAAACTGCACAGATCCTATAGCCCTGTGTGCTCCACCTGGGTCCCTAGGTAGTGAAGCCCTTCTGCAGCCCAGGGGACAGAAGATCAGCAATCCTCTCCCTCTGGCCCCAGCAGAGACCCCAGCACCCATGGACCTAAATGGAGCACTTTGCCTCACTCAGTGTAAACAGGATGAGAGGAGCACTGATCTTCCATCCCCTTGACTGCTTTCACCAGTCTTTTAACCCTGTGGAAGTACACTCTGTCTGAGTCTTTAGGTAGCAGCTCTCTTCTGCAGCCAGCAGGAGAGGCTTCATGGGCCAGTTTGAAAGGCCCTGGGGACAGGCCACTTTTGGCCTCCAGGCCACAGGTTAAAAACTGTTGAACTGGGTGATGAATTTGCTCTCTATCTTGGTTTCTGATTAAAAGCTGTATCTGAAGCAGAGTTGCTCTTTGGGATTGTGTATTGATATTGGCCTGAGATTCCTGACAGAAAGGTTTTCTGCATGCAGGACTATCTCTAGGGGGTGCAGAGCCCGGGGGCCGATTGGCCTGAGGGCTCCCCCACACTGGGGTGGGATGAGGCTGACTGGCCCAGAGTCTGGCCTTGCACTTTCATCCTTCCCCTGAGTGTGGAGCAGGCTGGTTCAGGGGCTAGGCCAGCCCTCTCTGCCCCCAGGAAGGAACAGCTGGCTCAGGGGAGGGTCAAGAGAGTGGAGCTGGTCTCTGGGCTGGCCCACTCTGCCCCTGGGTTGGCTGTTCTGTCCTGTGGGCAGGGTGGACCAGCCCAGAGCAGAGGTCCCTCCTTCCCCCTGCTTTCTTCAGCTTTTTGCCAAAGACAGCGGGGAGGGCACAGGGGGCAGCACAGCCATGGGGGGGGGCAGCGATGTGGGACCCGCGCTACCCTGCTTACAGCAGGACAGCACAGGGCCCATGGAACTGCAGGGCCAGCGGTGATAGCCCCCTTGCTCCCCACTTTCTCCCCTCCCCCCCGGATGGCCCTGGCTGTGCATCACCTTTGGTCCAGGACTGGTGTATACATGTAAATAAAACAAGTCATAGGTTAGAATATTCCTAGACAATATCAATGATTTTTCCATCATTGGGAAAATGACAAGTCAGGCCCCAGACACCTCCTCCCAATCAACAGAGAGATGACAATAGTGTCAGAGTAGGATATGATCTTAGAAGAAGGGGCACCAGTATTAGATACCTTATGGATAACTAACTGGATTTTAATCTCCCCTCACCTCTTAGCATACTACTAAATTGTTATGTGTAATAAGCAGATCACTGGACTATGACTCAACTCCTGCATTCCATTTCCAGCTTGGCCAGTGGCCTGTTGAATAGTCATCTTGGCCATCTCCCTGTTCCAGTCTATAAAATGGAGAATGATGCTTACCTCCCTTTCGTAAAGTGCTTTAAAAATCTACTGATGAAAAGAGCTAGGCATCATTGTTATTTGAAACTTTACTACTACCATTATATAGCACTTGAGGTCATACCACAGCTGAATGGTATTACTTCACTCATCTTTCTCTCCAATAGATTGCACAGTTCAAAACATGAGGCAGGGGTAAAGTAAAGATCAGTTTTGTATTTAATATAATTCTTGTCTATTTATATTATAGACAATGAAAAGCTCCTATGTAAAGAAGCAGAAAATAAAATAAGCTTTCCTTTTACATATTTTAAGTTATTGTGCACTTTGAGTTCCCCCAACCCTCTACAAAAAAGCCTAAATGTGTGGATGGAAAGTATCTAGAGACTTTACAAATTAGAAAGATCACAGACTTATCAAGTTAACCAGATAAGATCAAAAGAGAAAGAAAAAGAACAGATGTAATGCTGACCAGTTATCTTGCAATAGTAATTTACAAGGGTTTCCTAAATGTGTATGTAATCTTAACTAGCAACTAGAACAAACATTTGATTACTTTTAATTCTTATGAATGTGAGGCCCTGGAAGACATTGGTTTGCATTAGGCATAATGTTTTAAAGTGTTACATAAACCTCTCTCTGTGGCTCTAACATAGGACTTACCTATCACTCACCCCTCACATTAAGTTCAGTGTGAACTATATCTATTTTTTGCCAATAACCATTATAGTATTTTATAGTTCAAGCACTGCCTTTATATGCTGTCTAATAAGGACTTGGGAAGTAATTTTCCTACTCAGCACCGTTGAAGTCTCAGCCAGAATACAGAGCACCACACATTAGGAAAGACATGAACAAACTGAAGAAAGTCCAAAGGAGAGCAACAAAAATAATGAGATTTAGAAAATCTTGAGCTATGAGGAAAAAATGACAGATAAGCCTTGGACACGTTTAATCTTGAGAAAAGAAGACTAAAAGGGGACCTGAAAATGGTCTTCAGATATGTTCAGGTTTGTTATAAAGAGCACTGTGATCAATTGTTCTCATGTCTGCTGAAGGTTGGGTAAGTAACAATAGGTTTAACTTGCAGCAAAAGAGACAGATATCAGGGGGAAAAAATCAGGGCATTTCTAACTGTAAAGATAGTTAAGCATAAGAATAGGCTTTCAAGAGAAGTTATAAAATTCCTGTCTTTAGAGGTTTTTAAGAAGATGTTGGATAACAACCTATCAGGGATTGTCCAGGCATACTTGACCCTGCATCATCCCAGGGGTAGGACTAATTGTCTATTGTAGGGCATGCCTGTCCTACAATGCCCCTCTCCCCCGCTGAGTTAGTGCAGCATGCTACATTCTCCCTGCCTCCGATTTGCTTGCCAGGAAGGGAATGATTTCACTTCAGGCACTTTTGACACTTGACTTAGTAATGTCTTTCATTCTGGTCAAAGCAGGTCTAACCCCAACTAATTCATCCAAGTGAAGACTTTTCAAGCTGGGCCTTAAAAACCTCAAAGGACGGAGATTCTACAACTCCCCTAGGTAACCCATTCCATTGCTTCACTACCCTTCTAGTGAAAAAGTTATTCCTAATATACCACCTGGACCTTGCCACACAGTGCCATTTGAGACCACTGTTCATGGTTCTGTCATCTACCACCACTGAAAACAGCCTAGTTCCATCCACCCTGGACCCCCCCCCCCCTTTTAGATAGTTAAAGGCTGGCATCAAAATCTCCCTTCACTCTTTTGCCGACTAAACAAGCTTAGTTCCCTCAGCCTCTCCTCATAATACATGTTCTCCAGCCCCCTAAGAATTTTCATTGCCCTCTGCTGGACTCTGTCCATATCCTTTCAAATTACTCCAAATGCAGCCTCACCAGTGTCAAATAGAGGGGAATAATCACTTCCCTCAATCTGCTTGCATTGGTCCTATTAATGCAGCCTAATATGCCATTAGCCTTCATAGCAATAGGGACACACTATAGATGCATATTTAGCTTTGCCACTTAAAACTCTCAGGCTCTTTTCTGCCAAACCGCTACCTAGTCAGTTGGTCTCCAGTCTGTAACTGCACAGGGGATTCTTCTGTCATATGTGAGGGACTCTGCTCTTGTCCTTGTTAAACCTCATCAGATTTCTTTTGGCCACATCCTCTAATTTGTCTAGGTCAGTCTGTATCCTACCCCTACTCTCCATTATATCTACCACTCTTCCCACCTTAGTGTCATCTGCAAACTTGCTGAGGGCACTGTTTACCACATCCATTCACCAAAGCTTCACCCTTACCTCAGAGCTCCTTTTGTTCAGGCCCATCAGCCAGGTAGGAGCTCTTTCTCGTCTTCTCAGCACCGAGTTGTCTGTGATGCTGCAGTTCTCTTTGGCTAGCCATGGGCACCAGCTGCAGCACTCCTCTAGCTTCAGTAAAGAACTGCTGTCTTTGGTTCTGCAGCTAGTTTTATATAGCCCCCCCTCAACCCTGATTGGCTAAGTCTTCGCTCAGTCTCACTGGGCTGTTTGGAAGATTTTGCTCTAGTGCTCCTTTCCTGGGATGGGTGTGGCAGTATCCTGGGTCCTCTAGTAGGTGGCCTCCACAGTGGTTAAAATATAATTTGTTGGGCCCTGGAACCTTCCTAATCTCTGGGCTCCCTTCCCATATTGTGTAGGCCCCCTTCATGTATATGTGGGCCCCAGCCCAGGTAGGCATTAGCAACCACTTCTCAGTACCCTATGCATCATTTATCACTCCATATAAATTTTATATGGCATTTTTGTCTGTATCAGTTATTGTCACAAACTAGCAAACACTGTATAATACAATAAGCATTGCCAGGGGTGTCGCTGGCACCTGGCACACAGGGCCCATGCCCTGAATGCTGGTGCCAGTGCCCCAGGTCCTGGCATGGCCCCGCCTCTCCCAGTCTCCGGCCAGATCAGGCTGGAGATCTGGGGCCCAGCTGCCCGTGGCCACGGCTGCCGCTCCTGGCCCTGTCCCTGGCCGGGGATCTGGGGCCCAGCCGCCCACAGTAGCGGCGGCCACTTCAAGCCTCTTCAAAGGCTGGACGATCCCGCGGACGGGGCTGCTGCTCCCTACCCTGTCCCTGGCCAGGGGCATGGCCTGCATGTAGGGGGTGAGGCCTGGGCCCGTACCCTGCGTCATTCCCTGGGGCAGTGATGTCCCTGAGTCTTGCAATTAATGTGATAATTAAATGAAATATGATAGGTAATTGATTGAACACAAGGCAAGGCATAAGCAGAAACAATTGAGAAATGCAAAACTGCATTTGTTGCTTGCAGTAAAACACAGATATGCAAACTCATTAATATCACCATACATACACTTTTGGTTGAAGCTAACTTCAACCAAAACAGTTTATAAAATCAATTAATATTTTTCCATTGTCTGCCACATTGATTTCATTCCTGAACCTTCACCTTGAAGGCCAGTCTCTCTCAAAAGACCCTGACTGCTCATTGCTGCTCTCTGATTTAAAAGTAACCACATTGCAAGTGGAGGCCTGTCAGATTTGTGGGACCCAGGAATGGTGTTCCTAGGCATTCTCAGGTACTTTAACCCCTGGGCCTCTGGGTATAGTCCATCCCATCACAGCCTTGTCACTCCCATTATGGGAAGAGTCTCAGCCATTCTCTTGGAGCTTGGGTAGTTCAGGCAATTCTTCTTCTTCTTGGCAGAAATCACCACCTTGCCTGATGGAGTTAGGTGACAATTTATCTGGCCCCCTTAGTCCTCAGGCTCAGAGTATTTGGCAGGCTTCTCCCAGTAACTCAGGGCCCTACAGGAGCCTTCTTCTTCCCTGCAGTGTCTATAAGCATTTCCATACTATGAAAAAGGAAGTTACATTTGTACTGGCCTCTTCTCCCTGCTTGTTCCTTGTTGGATGTGTGAGAAGGGAACCCTGCCCCACTCCTCTCTGCAAGGCTCTATGTTCCAGGCTCATAGAGATATACTAAACAGGATTATTTCTAAATGCTGCTTGTTTGAGAAGCCTGCTACACAGAGCCTGAAGAGTGAGGAAAGACCACCTCAAAATTGTAAAGAGCCATATTACATGACACGGAAGACTGACCTGAAGGGGCAGACTACCCTATCACAATGACCTTTTTAAGTGCCTTCCAGCCCTATATTTCTATGATTTCTGATTATGCTGAGAGCTTTAGTTCTAAGCCCATTCAGTTTCTGTTGACAAGTTAAATCCTTTCCAGCAGTAAAGTAGCACAACACAAAAGAGAAAACAGATTTTCCTTTCCTCTCTCAGTGATCAGTTTCAGCAGTAATAACTGAACTCAGTTTTACAACCTTTTAACCTTGTTTATTTAAATTTACAGTAAGGACACCGAACCTGTCTCACCTTATTAGTGTCTATGGGTAGATTATGTCAGACATATCAGATTATGTTTCAAGATGCACATACATTTTCATTACACTACACTATAGTCTGTACACTCAACATTAGAAGATTTCATATCATAGATTTTGCTCCCCTTTTGAGCAGCTTGGAACTTAAACCAGTATATTTTACATTGCAAAGGACATTCTGGCAGGTTGGGCCTATAATTAAAGTTTGTAGAACAGGTGTGTGAACTTGTTTGGCCTAATTTTGGACATCCATGCTCAAAAGTTCAGTTCTGATTTGAATATTATTGGATTCAGTTCCATTTAAGAGACTTGAAAAGGGACTTAACTAGAAGAAGAGGGGTTTAAAGAAAATTATAAAATAGAATAAGAGGAAAAAATGGAATCAAAAGGGTAAGAGAAGAGTTTCTAATAAAAATAGATATTGTTTGTGTTTCTGTAAACTACATGTACTTCATATATTATATGTTTTATATACTGTATTCATTTTATGTCTGTTTGGCATATCCTATATACTTTATGGTCTACCGTGGATTGGGGGGGGGGGGGGGGAGGGATTTCCTATCCTATTCATAGTACAGTTTTTCACCGGGCTATGAAAACTTGTTTGTTTTTTAATTGAATTACTTAGAAGATGTGTCTAGAATACTGGAGCATGAGCTTTATGAACTGGAACTAGGTCTGTATACTATGTGAGCACACAATATGGGTAAAGTGATTTACAAAACCTTCAAGTCTCTGAGGTTCACTCATCCCTCATTTGCATAGCATTGTACAGGGCATGTCCTGTTTTATTTCTCTTGTGTTAAAGGAAAACTAACAAAGTGGTTATGTTAATTGTCTAAAATTAAGTTTAGCAATTACCAAGATGTTCAAAAGCCTTGGAGGTCAAAGCATTTAATATTAAATCTTGTTGAGGAGTAATGATATATATAGGAGGCTTAATTAAATACACTGCCTTTGAGCAATTGCAACATGAATGGTTGAATTTAAGGAGAAATGTTTCACAGGCATTTGATAACCAAAATAAATAAATAACATTACAAAAAAAAAAAAAAAAAAAAAACACACTACAGATCTTGGTGCCACAGATTTCTCCCAAGTAGGCAAAGAAGAATAGGCTCAGAATTCCAAAGCAACGTGTAGCTTTTCCAGACTCTAGAATATAATTCTGCACAGCCTTATGAGATAATCTGTTTTTTATTTCAATCAGTGGGACACATGCCATGAATCGTACCAGGAGCAGAAGCAAGTTGTGTTACACCTGCAACTTTCTAAGTTATGCCTCATAGCCCAAAACAACTCCCATACTGTCAATTGATAAATAGCTTTCACTCTATACTTCATAGATCCTTCAAATGTTCTATTAGGCTATGTTCACACTTTACATGGTTAAATCGATATAACTTGTATCGAATTAATGAAATCAAAATTAAATCAATTTAAGATAAATCGATTTAACAGTTCCCCTCTAGAAACCCTAATTGAACTAGCATGTCCATGGACAGGACTTGCTAATTCAATTTAGGAGAGGGGCACTATGGGAGGTGTGGCAACATGGCTCCCCAAATGGACCATGCCACCAACCACTCCCCTGTCCAGCTTCAGCCCTGCAAGCTGGGTGGTGGGGAAAAGCATCCCTGCACTCACTCTGTCAGTGCTGCCCAGGCGTGGGGAGAAGACCTACCTGTGCATGGCTCTGTTGGTGCTGCTTGGATGCAGGGGGAGAAGACAACCCTATGCCTGGCTTGAGCAGCGCTTGCTGGGTGTGGGGAGAAGGGAGCCCTGTGCCCGGATCCCTGCACACTGGCCAGGCGGGGGATAAGGCACCCAGCACCCAGCTTGTGCACTGGGAACTGGGCGTGAGGCACCTTCCCATGCCTCCCGGAACATGCAAAGGGAGCCAGGCATGGGGTTCCCTTCACCCCATGTCTGGCCAGCAATGGAGGAGCTGGGCATAGGGGTCCCTTACCCTCCACCCCATTTGGCCAGGGCACTAAAGGCTGGCCCTTCCTTAAGAAGGTCAAACCTGGTGCAAAATTGAATCATTTAAATTGAAATAATGTGGCTACATCATCTTAGATATAAGTGTTTTGATTTAACCATCATTTCGATATAAAACTAGGTTTTATTATATTGAATTGACCTTTCCTTACAGCAAAATGAGGGAGATCCTCATTTCGATATAAAGAAAGCTAGTGTGGACCTGCCCTTCTTTGAAGAGTAAGTGTGGACATACCCTTAGTGAAGTTCCTCGCAAAGTGTCTTCTCAGCTCTCTAGAGTAACCAAAATAAGAATTCCTGCCTGAATTTTATGTAAAAACCTTGACTGAAGTGGAAAAAAAAAAGTTTTAGGCTAAGTTCAGGAAAATGTTTTATCCACAGTGAGCTAGATTGTCCCCAACCTCTGTTCCAGCTTGCAGGACTAGGGCCTTATAGATGATGGAGATGGGTGATTTGGACCAGATTATACCAGAAGATAGTTAGCTATATAAGTGCCACAATCCTCTTTCAGTATAAGGCTGCTTAAAATTTGAACTTTAATAGGTGTTTTAAAGTGTGTGCATAAGCACTTACAACATTTACTGTACTCTGAGGAAAGACTGAACTTTCAGGTGTGTTAGAAATAAAATCTGTTCAGTTAGTTTAGGAACTGGAAGAAGTTAGAAGTGACTCATTTCTGAAAAATAGATATATTTCTGAAATATGCGTGTGTGTGTATACACACACACACACCCCCACCCCCACCCACCCACACACCCCCACCCACAAAGGCCACTGACTCCTTTTCTCCTCACAAAATATTTCTTTAAAACAAAACAGGAAGTTCCAACAAAGATAAAGTTAGTCAAAGATCCTACTTCAAAGCATAAATTAATCATTGCAGTCTGAAAGAACGCCCCCGCGCGGGGGGGGGGGGGGGGGGGGGATAACTAAGCAGACAAATATCCTTAGAGCCCTGTGTGGATACAAAAATGTGGACCTGCATCCACTCACCGTCAGCCTACATATGATCTGGAATATGCATTTCCTCTGCCTTGCAGTAGCTCCTGCTCTGACTGTAGTAGTAAAGTCTCTGGCTGGTTGCCACAGCTTTAAAAACAAAAACAAACAAACGAGTCCTGTGGCACTTAAAGACTAACAGATTCATTTTTCTCATGAGGTTTCATGGGAGAAAATCCCACTTGGTCAGATGCTTTGAAGATGGAGGAACTTACAGAACGGAAAGAAAATAAATGCAAGGGAATGTAAAACATGGGATCAGGTCATACAGCAAATCAGAGCAGTTGTTAAGGTTCAAACCCTGGGAAGGGTGAAGTCAAATTACCTGTTGTAATGGGAAAAGAAGCTATAGTCTCGATTTAATTCTGCTTTCGCACAATCTAATTTGCATATTAATTCCAATTCAGCTATTTCTCTTTGAAGTTGATGTCCCACCGACATCCCTGAGTACAGCCATTAACAAGTCATTTATAGAAGTGTTCAGCAACTAGTTTCTGTTTTGTGATTTCTGCTGTCAGTTTTGTCTTAGGGTATGTTCACACGAGTCTTATTTCGAAACACTGGTTTTTTTTAAATAAAAACTGAATGTCCACACGGCGTTTTTTTATTTCAAAATGACAGGCTCTGTCATCTCGAAATAAGAACCCATCATTTTGAAACAGCTTAAACCCCACTCATTTCAAAAACAGCTGTTATTTCGAACTGGTTATTTTGAAAAAATGCTGTTTGGACATGTTTCGAAACATGTCCAAATGGCATTGTTATTTCAAAATAACTATTTTGAAATAACAGCTGTTTCGAAAGCAGTCTTTCCCTTAATTCAAATTAACATTTTCTTAATTCAAATTAACTTATTTTGAAATAAGGACTCTATTTCGAAATAACTCATTTCAAAAATAACTTATTTTGAAATAATGATGTATGTGTGGACATAGGCTTAGAATCATCATAGAACCATAGGATTGGAAGGGACCTCATGAGGTCATCTAGTCCAACCCCCTGCCAAAAAAAGCAGGACCACTCCCACTAAATTTTCCCAGTCTTCATTTGTTCTTTTGCACAGAGATCATCCTGTTTGTCCAATCTATAAGGTGTTGGGGCATTTCTGGCACATGATGGCATAGATCACATTAGCAAGTGAATGAGCCTCTGATGGAGTATCTGGCTTGATTAGGACCTATGATGGTATCTTTTGTGCAGATATGTGGCTGCCTATAGGGAAGAAGAGGTCTGTCTCCCAAGGCTTGAGAGAGTGAGGGATCATCTTTTAGAATAGGCTGTAGGTCCTTAATGATCTGTTGTAGAGGCCTGACTTGAGGCTTGTATGTGGTGACTAGTAGCATTCTATTGTTTTCTTTTTGGGGCCTTTCCTGCAGCAGATGGCTTCAGGGTACCCATCTGGCTCTGACAGGTTTGCTGAGCTTAGGCTGGGGGAGGAGGAGGAGGGAGCAGCTTCGTAAAGTTCAGAGCCTACCATGGCCCTGATCTCAACAACTTTTACTCTGCCTGGTCTAGGGAAGCTGGAGCTGCTGAAATCACTCAGCTCCTCAGTGACAGTCACCAGTTATCTGATTGGGTGGCTGGCAATGAAAGAAGGGGTAGGGGGTAGATAAAAAGAGAATCCTCATCCCAGTTCCAATCCACAACAATGGATCTACCTGTGGATCTGAAGTGGATACCATGGATCTGCAGGGCTCTAAATATTTTAGCTGTGAAAAAAGAAGAGTTCTGTTGCAGTAACATAATACATTTTAGCAAGGGTAGCTACAATTGTTTCTGATCACAACATTCTTAGTTTTGACTCCTGAAAGACAAAAAACAATTGCAGAGGCATGTATAAGCACATGCACAGACACTGAGAAAGGAAATCCCTCATGATTACAGACTGAAAATCTACCCTGTATAAAAAAAAAAAAAAATGACCAATTCAACTTAAAAAATGTGAGTTGATTATTTAGACGCAGTGGCGGCTTTTGGGGTAGGCGAAGCATTCAGTGGCCGCCTGGGGCCCCAAGCAATAAGGGGCTCTGTCTTCAATTTGATAGAAATGAAAAACAGAAAAAAAAAATATAGAAATTGCTCCCATCTAGCAGAGCTAGTAGGGCTGGAAGCCTAAGCACTTTTCACTGTTGGCTCATTAAGGCAAGCTATCACTAGGATCTGTGCTTCATCTGAAATGCAGATTTCACCATTCTCTGCCAACCTTCCAAATGACATGCTAAAAAAGCAGGAGCAAGCAATACACAGCACAACAGCAGGAACTACTCCAGTGGCCTCAGCTTTTAATTCCTCAATGTAGCCATTTATTTTGCCATTTTTTAATTTTGTGAAATGCTACCTTTTTCTTTTCTTTTTTACCTGTTCTTTTGCCTTTTCCTTTGACATTGTGACAACCTTTACTTTGGCTTTTTTTAGCTCAGGTTACCAGGTAGGTCCATATAGGCTGCTATATCTAAACACAGTGCTTCCCTTAGGCAGTCATTACACCTGTGTTTGATGTTTGTGCTGTACGTCTTTGTTTTGATAAGTAATTTTTTAGCTTCTTTTGTACTTACTATTTAATATTTTTGAGGGGGCCAGAGTCTTATAAACTTGGGTACTTCAGAGAATTTCTTCGAAATTTGGTGTTTTTCATTTATAGCTACATACTAGAAATCTCCTTTTCACTTTTTATTTATTGAAATTATTTGTATTAAATGTCTCTAGTGCACATAAACCCAAGCCTATATGAAAAAATTGTAAGATTTGAGTGCCAAAATTTTAAATGTGGTATTTTAGTTATTTTTGAGCCATCATTAATGTTACCACTTTTTATTTATTAATGCATGCTCATAACTTTTAAAAAAATTAGTTTTCACTTTATCTTTGTAGTTCAGCATTAGCTGATTTATGTTAAGTGAAAGATGATCAACTTACAAGCTTCATGATGAGAAGATCTTTAAAAATACCATACCCAAGAATAATTTATGAGTTCCAGAGGGATAATCATGTTAGTTTGGTTCAGCAAAAAAAACAAAGGAGTCCTGGGGGGTGATAGGGGGCAGTTAAGGGTGCAGGGGAGACTGGGGCCACAGGGAAGATAGCAGTGCGGACCGACAGTGGGCCCTTTAGGGGGCCCACACAATGGGCCTTTTCCTAGGGCCCCCCAATTGCCTAAGGCCGCCTCTGTTTAGACGGTAAACTTTGTGCTGAGGTTTTTTGTTTTGTTTTGTTTTAAAAAGCCCATACTAAAACTTCCTTCAGATGTATAACAAAGAGAAGAGATCTCTCAGATGGAAATTTATGAGAAACCTGTTTTCCAGCAGTGACACCACAGACATCTTTGAACTCATACTAAAGAAGCCATGCTAAAAGCTTTTAAATATACAGCATAACCATAAGATGTGTCTATTAAAAAAAAAAAATCATGGGCTGAGAAAAAAAGGTTTCTGAAATAACAGAAATGAGTGAAAGTTTTGATCTCTTTTGGATTCAGTAAAGTATTGATTTTGAAGAATATAAGCCTAGAAACTGCAGCCTTAAGGTGAAAAGCAGCACAAGTCTCAAGTGACCATTTAAGTGAAGGCTTGCTAACTATCTAAAATTTTCAGATGTGAAGATTTTCTCAAAAGATGCAGTGGCTGTCCTTAAGATAGCAATGTTAAAGGTAAGTAGACGTAAAATAGCAGCTGTTTTCCTTATCTAAGGCATGAAGATTTTGCTCCAGATGGATACAGATGTACTTCTGAAACAAACATCAAGCCTAATCCTGTGTTCAAAGACAAGCATGACTACTACTGAGGTTAATATATTTGGTCAGTTAATGAAAGTATAGCTTGAGTAAAAACTTCTGGTTGGGCTTAAAATTAGTTCAATGGCAGAATGAAAAGATCAGCATGGATATAGAGGGTCTGGATGTGTGGATTAGTGTGGGAAGCATCTCCCCCCCCCATTTTGAAGACCAGACTATATATGTTTCTGCATGCAAATACACTGCTTAGAGCTCATTGAAATCAAGGGTGCTCTGTGCTGGTTCAGGGAATTGCAAAAATGGAGCCTAAGGGTAAAAAAAAATCACTTAATTTCCATAGAGCATAAGTAATCCAAGTCAAAAGTTATGTCTACATTGCAGTTAGACACCGGCGGCTGGTCCATACCAGCTGACTTGAGCTTGTGGGGCTTGGGCTTGTTTGTTTACTTGTGGTACAGATGTCCAGGTTCAAGAAGGGAGGATCCCAGAGCTCTGACTGCAGTTTGAGTGTGAATGCCTATATTGCAATTAAACAACCCCTTAGCCAAACTGGAGTCGACTGTCACAAACCAGCAGTGTAGACATACCTTTAATGGCCTAGAGCAGAAACCCAGAAGACACAGCTTTAGGTGTTAGTGGTTAAAAACTTTCAGTTTACTTTTAACTTCAGAGAGGATGAAATGCATTCAAATGCCTGTGCAAGGTTTACTGCCTTGACCAAGGTTTTCATTTCAACATTATGTGTAAAGGATGCTCTTTGCATCACTGTGGATTTCACCCATAATGATTTAAATTGAACAGGCACATTTTTCTATGACCTAAAAATACCTAAACCCTATTTCAGTTCACTGTTCTTTCAGAAACTACTTGGGTGGCTACTGACGTTTGCCTAAACATCATACCTTTGTGTATTCAGGATTATTTAGAATTCTGAACATGCTGCAAACTAGTTGTATCAACAATTTACAGCACTAAACAGCCCAGTGTTTTGCTAATGAGCTGTATGTGATTTTCTGGACAAGACACTTCTCATAGGCTATGTCCACATGATGCTTTTAAATTGAAATGACGACTGTTTCGATTTAAAAGTTATGTCTGAATGATGTTTTGTTATTTTGAAGTGACGAGCCTCATCATTTCAAAAATAACGAAACTTATTTCAAAATAGTAAAACCTAGGCTGAAATCAAAATAGCTGTTATTTTGAAATAGTTTTTTTTCCAAAATAATGCCTTTTGGACCATTATTTCAATTTAACACTTTTGTCCTTCTCCTTCCCAGGGTGCCCTCCTTTCTTTATATACTGGCTGGCAACATGGCCCTGCCAGGGGACCATGTTGCCACACCTCCTATGCTGCCCCTCTCCTGATTCAAAATAGCAAGTCCTGTGTCCAGACTTGCTATTTCGATTTGAGGTTTTCGCTTATTTTGATTTAAGTTGTTTTGAAACAATTTTATTTTGAATTAACTTATTTCAAATTAACTTATTTTGAAATAAGCATCTATGTGTGGACATAGCCATAGAGAATCAAGGTTGCAGATATGCATCAGTTTCTTATGAGAATACAAAGTAATTGATAAAGGAATGAAATAAAGTAATAATCTTTGCAGTAATTATGCATATTATATTGTTAATAGCACTGTAGAGCCAGGACTCTTTATATGCCTATTAAGATGTCAAATCAGTTAATCAGGTTTTAGAATGTAATCATGTAAAAAAATGTGGATTTAAGGGTATTAGAAAGATCAGACAGCAGCTCAGCTTCAAGTCATTTTGATACCATGGTGAAGGCACAGTACAAAAACCTAGATTAGATTAGGTTGGGTAGATGTACAAAAATAGACTTCTGATTGAGAGTGAGAAAGTATCTAGTTTGATGCCAACAGGCACTAAGATAGGCAAATGGGTAACAGTGAGGTACCGATATTTGCCACAGATGACTGACCTCTTTTGAAAAAGCAAATTAACAGAAGTTAATTTTTTTTTTTTTGATAATAGGAAAAAATAAAAAAATCTGATCCATGGTGTGGCATGTGAATGGTTTTCAGTAATCCATACTTACACAGCTCCAGATCCTAGATATATGTTATGTGATAAAGCAGAGTAGATCACTGCCAGTGCCATCACACAACCTAGCTTTATTTTGAAAGTGAAAGGGGCGTAAGGTGGGTGCTGTATATACAAGCTCCCTATATCTGAGCATTGTTTTTTTGTGGATTATCACTTCCTGCTCTAGAATGCATTAACCTTCATGAAGATCCTGGGGAAGGAGGTGGACAATAGCAGGAGTAGAATGTTGATTAGATTAAAATGTGGTTCCTGTGAGCTCCTGAGGGCCCTTCTTAAACAGGGGAGGAAGTTGTCCCATATCATTAATCTAGCCATTAGTGAACAACAACAATAAAAAGGCATAGTTATGTATTGGGAGTTCACTGTACCAGTTAATGAACCTGGACATCAGAGTGGAATTGACTCCCCTGACATCACATTGTAGTATCACAGCTGGCAACAGATGAGAGAATCAGGTAGGAATGGAAGTTAAGCATCTGCATGACTACTAAAAACAGAAGAAAAAAATCCTCCCCGAAATCCAGTCCCTCAGTATTCAGTCCCCTCCCTCAAAAGCCCCCTAGAACAAAAATAAAAAAACTCTACATGAGTAAAATAATTAGAGCCCTGCAGATCTGTGGGTATCCACTACAGATCCACAGGTATCTGCATCCACAGATGCGGATAACCACAGACTTATTGCTGCAGACTGACCTGCAGATGCATATTCTGTTTTTATCTGTCCAGTGTGTGATCTATGGCTGCAGCTGCTGCTATGATCTTTGTCAGCAGCACACAGGGGAAAAAGGAAGCACTACTGCCAATCCTAGCTCAGCTGTGATTGTGGTCTGCCAGCCAGTCAGAGTCTCAGTCACAGCAGGCTGGGCTTGGAGGGTCACTGTCAGTCACCATGCTGGCCTTTGATTGGCTCATTCCCCATGACTTTCCTGCCCACTTCCTTTTCTTGTCTGCAGTTTACGTGCCATACTATCAATCAGAGATTTCATTGGTGGTCAAGGAAATCTGATTGACAGCACAGCATATGAACCACAAACAGGAAAAGGAAAAAGTGAGAGGGACCCACATGGGGAATGGGCTAAGCAAAGGCTAAAATGCTGACTGTGAGCCCAAGCTCAGTTGCAAATGCGGCTATGGATATAGAAAAAACATGGCATACGGATCGGGGACCAGACAGACAGATACTGTCACTGAGCAGATGAGGATTGGATGTGGATCCACATTTTTGTATCTGTGCAGGGCTCTAAAAATAATGCAAAAAGAAGTCCAGCATCACAGTGGAAACTTTTTTTTTTTTTTTTTGCATTGTATAAAGAATAAATAATTACCTGTCTTTTCAGGAGGTGGCTTATGAGCATGTGGTGTAAGCAATTCCTGGTCCTCAGAGACCAAGTTTGGTCTTTTGAGAGTAGCATAGTTGATCTGAAGGAGCAAGGGAGACAAAAAGGTATCTTGAGGTAACAAAGAAGCACAGTTGGGAGATTCTGTCCCTGCAATCTGACAGACTATATTGCTGAGGAAAAGTCAGTCAAAGGAAAAAGGAGAACATGAAGTTTGAGCAGAGGGAAGCAATCTCCTAATTGGTACCCTCCTTCCAGATGAGCTCATGGTATCTTTTTGCATAAAGCATACCCTTCCAGGGGGAGGGGTGCTCTATGATAAGAAAGCCAGAAAATAGTCATGGGGAATTTTCTTATGAGAAATGTAGGTAATTGGATTAGTGATTACCAGGAGAACAGCATGCAAAGATTGTTTACTTCTCAAGATGTAAAGATAGACTTACTTGCCGTGCTGGGGAATAACGAGTAGTTGAAGCACATGTAGGTACAAATGACACAGGAAAAGGGAAGAGTATGGTCCTAGGGGCCAAATTTAGGATGGTAGGTAAGAAATTAAAGACCAGGATCTTCAAGAAACTATTCTCTGAAATGCTTTGACTTTCATGCACAGGGCTACTTAAATGGAAACTAAATGCATGGATGAGACAATGGTGTTTGGAGGAGGGATTTGGGTTTATTTGGAACTGGGGAACATTTTGGGAAAGAAGGAACCTAAACAGGAAGATGGGCTTCACCTGAGATTGCTGGCATGTATAATTAAAGGTCAGAGGGGTTTTTAAACTCAAGACTGGGAAAAAGCTGACAAGTGCAGAGGGGTATCTGGATTTGACAGACACGTTTCATAAGGGAGCATTTATTAAATGAAATACTGTACATCCAAAGCAGGCAAACTATGGCCTGCAGGCTGAATCTGGCCCATGCAAGTGTTTAATCCAGCCCGCCAGCTGAGCCTTGGCCCGACTCCTTCCCACTGTGTGGGCCTAGCAGAGCCCAGGTGGAGTGAGGCACCGCAGTCCCCTCTGGGCTCCACCCCTTCTCTCTGCCAGCCTGCAGCTGATTAGAACTGATCAGGTCTTGCTGCACTTGTGGCTCAGCACTCTAGTGCTGTGGGGAAGCGGTGGAGCCTGCTTTGGGAGCATGCAGTACTGATCAGCTGAGCTCCAGAACTTCCCCTCCTGGTTCTACACCTTCCCCATGTCACTAGAGGGCCTCTGCTGGAGTGCAGCTCTGATCAGTTTTTGTTGCCTCTATCCAGGGGCCTCTAGTGCTGTGGAGCTCCGCTGCTCAACCTCCTGGCTCCACCCTTTCTCCCCAAAACTCCCCCACCTACCATACCATATAGAGAATATGGTCACTCCCCCCAAAACTCCCCCTACTAGTCCCCTCCTCCCACCATGTGGGTAATGTGGTCACTGCCCCTCCAAGCCCCAGCCCTCTACTCCCCCAACAATCACCTGCTATGATTGGTCATACGTGCTATATGAACCTCTGGCAAAAAATGTTGTTCACCTGTGTTCAATCAATCAAATCATAGGGCTGGAAGGGACCTCATGAGATCATCGAGTCCAACCCCCTAGGAATTGAACCCAGGACATTCTGCATGTTAAGCAGAGATGTTAGCCACTACACTACATCCTAGTAAAGAGAAGCTAGTAGTTGATAAAGTACAGATAAGAATGAAGATAAACAGGCAAATGAATGAAATGTCCCATTCAATCACATCACATGAAGTCAGACAACTAAAATATTAACAAATTTAATCAGTGCTCATATTCAAATACTAAAAGTCTAAATACTTTCAATATGGGTGAACTAACTAATAATGGGTGAACTTGGATACTTGGTATTAATAAGGCTATTGATACAGGCATCACAAAAAAATTGGTGGAATGATGTAATGAATGGAACATGGTAATACCAGGGCACAAAATCTATAGGAATGACCAAGTAGGTCACATTGGTGGGGGACTGAAACTACCTGTGAAAGCATAGAAGAAACTACAGTAAAAATCTTAAAAATGACTCAAACTGTATCATAGAATCTCTATGTTGGAAACTGCATGCTTGAATAATAAGAATTTAGCAGTAGAAATGTATTAGCAATCATTTCACAGTTAGCATCAACATCCTGATCAAATGCTATGAGAAATTAGAAAGGCAACACAAACAGAAAACTCAGTAATGATGGGGCTATTTCATCTATCAGCAAATTGACTGGGTACATGTCATCTCAAATGAGATGGAGAGATAAAATTTCTAGATACCAATGATGACTGTTTCTTGGAGCAGAAAGTCTTGGAACCCACATGAGGAGAAGCACTTCATGGTTTAGTCTTATGTGGTCCACAAAATTAACAGACAGATGAACAATATGTTGGGGAAGAGTCAACACAGCCTCTCTCTGAAAGAGAAGTCATGCCTCAATCTATTTGAATCCTTTGAGAGTGTTAACAAGCAAGTGAATGATGGTGATCCAATACATATAGCATACTTGAACTTTCAGAAAGCCTTTGGTAAGGTCCCTACTGCATCAAAGGTTCTTGAGCAAAGCAAGCAGTTTTCGGATAAGAGGGAATGTTCTCATGGATCAGTAATCAGTTGTGTGATGGGGTGGAGGAAGTCTGGATGCTCCCTACTGGAAGGATTGCAGGCCTGCCTTACCCCTCTCCAGAATAAAGCTAATAGAGAGAGGTCCTCCAAGCTTCCTAGAGGTGCTGCGTGGGACCCAGTCAATCAAGAAAGAGGCTCCAGGGAGCAGTGAATCATGCCCGGAAGGCTCATATAAAAGGAGCTGCAGGCCCAGAGTGAATTTAGTTTGTTGCACAGATTGGGGAAGCTCCTGGCTAGCTGCAGGAGATGAAAGGTTGGACATAGGAGTCACTAACTTGGCATCTTCCGTGTTGTGTATCTTGCTGCACTGCTGAAGATACTGCAGTATAAGCCATGAGATGTTTGTAATGCACACAGTAATACTGCAGAGCTGAGCAGGCTCCATGACTCTCCGTGCATGTGGCAGAGAAAAATGGCATAAAAAGCTTTTTCTATTTGAGACAAGAAGAAAGAGGGCACACTGCATCATGGGATGACAACTGCCTTCCCACAGGCCACTGCAACTAGTTGCACTGTGAGATGGCTGCTCAAAGTGAAATGTGTTTCAATTCAAAGTAATGATGAGCAATGGGGATGCATGAGCCCAGTGGAAGGAGCATCGTGTGAAAATGCTCCTTTGGATTTTCTAATTGAAAGGCTCAAAATTGAATTAAGATATTGCTCCAATGTACATATGGCCTTAAAAAAAAAAAAAGAATGACCAAAGGGGAATTGACAGAAGTCTGTAAATGTGATTTATGATTTTATAAAGTTAATAGTGAAGTGTTACTTCTTCACATAACCAAAGAACAAGGTGTCACTGAAATTAACAGGCAGCAGGTTTAGAATGAACAGAGTATTCTGTCACACAATAAACCTGTAGAACTCATTTCCAGGGGATGTTGTAAAGGCCAAAAGTATAATTTCATTTAAAAAAATGAATTAGATAGGTTCGTGGAGAATAGATAACCAATTGCTATTAGCCAAGATGGTCAGGGATGCCGCTCCATGTCCTGGGCATCCCTGAACCTCTGACTGGAAGCTGGAGCTGACCACCACATGAGGAATTATTAATTGTCTTGTTCTGTCTATTGCCATGAATCATTGGTACTGGCCAATGGTGGAAGATGAGATACTGAGTTAGATGGACCACTGGTTTGACCCAAGATAAGCATTCTTATGTTCTTACTATAAAATGGTCTCAAAGAGGAGGTTTAAGGCAGCGGGGTTTTACAAATTTCACCATAGCAGATTATTTTGCAGAGGTGTACCAAGGGTTCTGTACCTGGGGGTGAAGCCTACATTTGGCACTTCCTCCAAAAGCTGCACAGAACAGGTGGTATCCTGGTCTCACCTCCCAGCTGCCCTGGGGATGGGGTGTGTGGCTGTCTGTATCTACAGAGCAGGAGAGAGGTGGGCCAGAGGCTTTGGGGATGCAAATGTAGGTGTCATTTCACTGCCCTTCCCCACCCATGCTCTTACCTAGTGTGTGTTGCTCACGCTGGCTATGTCTACGCTGTGGGGGATGGGGGGTGACCTGGGAAGTCAACTTAAAGTTGACCTTGTTAAGTCAGGGTCAGTCTGTACTGGACATATTACAGACATACCCAGGGTGCCCCAATCCCTGACCTGTCCCCAGTCCCAATTGGGCATCCAGAGCCTAATTGGCTCTGGGGGTCTGATTCGACCCAAGCTGTGGCTGGTCTGCTGCCAGGAGCCTGATCCGGCTCCCAACAGTCTGTGAGGTTGGGAACTGACTCCTGCTGCTAACGGAGAAGGGTTGGGAGTGTAATCTGGCCCTGAGCCCCTTGCCGGTGGGAGCAGGGGGCTCAGACCTCCATCTGGCCCCCAGCCACTTGCTGGTGCTGGCTAGCATCTCAGGGCCTAGTTGATTTCACAGGCTTTGTGCCTGGGAAATTGACCAGGCAGCTCAGAGCTGGTCAATTTCACAGGCTTGTAGCCTGTGAAATTGACTAGTCTCTGAACTTCCTGCTGGTGCTGGCAAAGGGCACAGAGCCAGATTGGGCTCCATGCCCCTTGCCACGGAGGTGGGGAGGAACCAACTTCTAGCCCCCTCAGCCTGCAGCAATGGTCTGGTGGCCAGATCAGGCTCTCAGATCCTTGCCATGGGCAGCTGGGGCTGGCAGAAGACTCCTGAAGTCTGCAGAGAAGGACTGTGAGCCAGACTGGGCTCCCAGTCCTGCTCTGCTGCCTGCAGAGAAGGGCTGGGAGCCCCATTTGGCCCCCAGCCCCTCAAGAAAATGCAGAGGCTAGGAGCTAGGTCAGAGCTGATCTGGCTCCCAACTGCTTGTGCTGTGGCACAAGCAGCTCTGAGTCTGGTAAATTTCACAGACTTGGAGCCTATGAAATAGACGGTCAGTTTCACAGGCTTTGAGTTTGTGAAATTGACCATGGCACAAGCAGCTCAGAGCCAGTTCACCTCTGAGCTGACTCTTAGCCCAGGGGCTGGGGGGCAGATTGGGCTCTCAGCCCTTCTCTGCAGGCTGCAGGAATCAGCTGTCAGCCCCTGCTGCCTGCAGAGAAGGGCTTGGAGCAAGATCCAGCTTCCAGCTCCTCACCATACAGCAGGAGCCAGATCAGGCCCCTGGGGCCTGGATCAGGGCCTTGAAGCCCAATCATACCCTGTCGCAGGGAAGGGGGCAGGCACTGCTCTGCAAAGTCGACTTAAATGTTTGAGATGATTTACATGTCAGGAGTTAAGTTGATTTAAGCAATTGCTTAAATCGACTTAATTTCCAAATGGAGACCGGGAGTGGCTTAAGTTGACTTAAAGAGCTTTAAGTCAACTTACCCTCAATGTAGACATACCCACTGAGTGCTCCTCGCTCATGCAGGTGAGATTTGCAGGACCAGGTTTGTTCTGTATTTTTGCAGGGGAGCTGGTGTTAATATAGATAGTACCTACTTGCAAAAACGTGCTTGCCTGTCTTTTATTTGTTTGCAGAGGTGGTTTTTGGGGCAAGTGAAGCAGGCAATCTCCTAGGGCCCTGAGCAGTAAGGGGGCCCCACTGTGGTTGCCTGCTTCACTTACCCTACTGCTTGCAGGGTGCTGGGACAGTGGGGGGGGATCATGGACTGCCAGGGTCAGAAGCTTCACTAACCCACCCCCCTACTTCTGCAGCGGGTGCAGAATAGTGCTCCCTGCCTCCCCGCAGCCGGTTGCGCCTCCCCAGGGGAGGGAGGATAGTGGTCAGCACAGAGCTGCAGCTTGCCAGGAGTGAGGCCCCCTGGAGCAGCCCTCTCTGAAGAGTTTGGGGCACTTCACCCCTGGCCACCCCAGGCCTAAATGGGCCCAATCCAGGGTCTGTGAGCGAGGTGGCATCTATTCAGGCCTGGGGTGGCCATGGGCAAAGTGGCCCAAACTCTTTGGAGTGGGCTGCTCCATGGGGCCCCACTCCCGGCAAGCTGCAGCTTTGCAGCCCTCCAATCCCCCCCCCCCCCCCAGGGGAGTTGGGACTGTGGGGGGGGATTTAGGGCAGCAGTGGAAGCCTGGGGCCCCAGTGAGGGTGGCACTGGAGGCCTCTAGGGTTCCCCATAAAGAGCCTTCGCCTAGGGCCCCCAATTGCCTAAGGCCACCTCTGTTTGTTCGGTTATTTTAAGATGCAAAGTATCACATTTGAGGAGTCAGGAAACGCTTTTCCCTCTCTCTTCTCTTACTTGCTAGGAAGCAGTGGCCTTTCCTATGGCATGCCACAAGCAGTATCAGGAGAATTGATAAATGGAGAATGGATCAATGGAGAATTGATACGTTTGGTGAATTAGCCTGGAATAGTTCACTTTGTTGCCAGGCTGTCAATATGAACTGTTCACTAACTAAAATTTTACAAATAGTAATCATACTTTTAAAGACAGAAATGGCCTTGGGAAAAACTGAGCAGAACAAACCCCAATTTTACTCAAAATAGAAATGCCCCCTTAACCCAACGCTCAAAAGTTAGCTATTAGGAGGGAATCAAAAATTTGGCTGCAGCTCTTGGTCTTAACTGGGAATTGGAAAAAAGAGAGAATGTTCTCATTCTGACAGATGCTGAAAGATAGATACTGGTAAGATACCGCTGAAAGATAGATAATGGTAGTGACATACTGCATTACCTTTGGTGTGTAACTGCCAGCTAACAACAACAAATGACATTCATCTGAGACTTTTCACATAACCATCTCTTCCAAATGACTATCATTTCTTACATATCCTGAAAAAGCTGTAATATGATTAGCATACTCTACTGTTAACTGCAATAAGACAGTAACATTGTTTTCTAACAGGTGTCACAGAACTGAATAATGGAAGCATCAGAGGGGTCAGAAGTTCACAAAGAGGTGTGAAAAATGCAAAGATATGTCTGATGTCTCAGTTAGCTAAGGTGCCAGTAGGCACAACATATGCATTGCTGTGTCTAGTCACATAAACCAGATGGAATTAAAAGAGAGAGGATCTTCAAACTGAGATCAATCCTGCAAACAGGACTTTCCCACAGCAACTGCAATAGACTTAAAATTGATGAAACAAATAAAGATTAACAAAATATGTCTATGCTCAAAGTTACTTTGCAAATGTGGACGAACAAATTGCTAACAGGCCTCTGCTGCAGCCAAATTATTCACAAATCAGTGGCTAGGCAGCAAAACAAGATTGGTCTTATTTTCAAACATGCAAGTCACTGTTTTCTTTGGAAGAAAGGACACTTAATTGGATGCCTAAATATAGATTTAGGTCTAATTTTAAAAGTTTTAGATGTAGGTGTCTAGAAACCTGTAGGCCAATTTTTTCAAGACCTCAGGACTAGGTTATTTTTTTTCAGTTTTCCCAGAAAGAAGATGACATTGTGTCTCCCTTACACCTGGACAAAATGCTTGCTTTAAATGGCTGTCATCAAGCAGAAAAAAAAACCAAGCAGTTGTGTGGCACTTGAAGACTAATAGATTCATTTTTTGCATGAGCTTTCGTGGGAGAAGATTCCACTTCCTCAGATGCTTCGAAGATGGGTGAACTTACAGAAAGGAACCCCCTTGCATTTAGCTTCATTCCTTTCTGTAAGTTCACCCATCTTCGAAGCATCTGAGGAAG